>CM050165.1:44421194-45021194 GCA_027410445.1 Discoglossus pictus
ATAGATCTAACACGCAAAACAAAAGACGCAAAAAACCACAAAGCACATACGGCTTCAAAATAAGCCATACGAGGTACAAGATACACTTTTAGCAAGGACGCTAAATCATCCACAGCTGTGTATCATACACATTCGCCGCCATTTTACAACACTAACATACACAATGTTCACAGCTATCCTAACGGCTTTCCCTCGCGCACGCAGCCTATTTACACTACACACTTCACACATTGCTGACACTTGCACCTCAGCTCCACAACACTGCAAACCAACATTGTATGCTGCAGGAACATCAAAACAGATTGTCAGCTCTTCAGCACAATGCTTCCTGCATATATTACTTCCAAATGGGTAACTATATTCATTTATTAATTATTTATTTAATTAGCATACAAAAATACACACACAAAAAAAAAATCTTGCAATAAACACAAAAGCCATTCACTGCGCGCCACACGAGCGCCAACGCTGCTTGTAGCACACAAAGCCTTGCAAAAAGTGCAAAAAGCAGATTAGCACTGACCAAACAATAACAGCAAAAGTGCCTATCATAAAAAAAAAATACAACCGCCAACAGCCTTGCAATGAGCGCCAAAGGCTCTCAGAGCAAGGCTCGCAATGAGCGCTGAAGGATCTCAGAGCAAAAAAATAAAAAAAATTTACGTCTGTGCCAAACCACATTACCTGCCTTACAAGTCGCTAGTAGATATATATTTATAATTATATGTTAAAATACATGTTTGCTTACTGCGTTATTTCATGGTAAAACAAAAAACATATCTGTTCTGTGTTATCTTATTATAATAATTATTATCATTCATACATTTTCTCTAATACAACCTGATTAAATAAAGGATTTTAGAAATACAGAACTGATAATTTTACCTTTACCCCTTAGCCTAAACCAATTAAACCTTAGATAAAACGATCAGATAGTAATTAACTATATTCCATGTCGTGTGAGACACCAACCATACATTAGTTTGCCACAACTAATCTGCCGGTATTTTATTAAAATATTTCATTTGTACATTTATTTATTTTTAGACAGTATGAGGGTTAGCAATAAGGTTTTGCAGTGATTCTATGGGAGAGATTCCCTAAGCTATTACAGTGCATGCATAGGTATGTAATGGCAGCCTTCTGAGAAACACATTGTAGCTCCTTCAGTGCTTAGTAAGTGCTCACTGACTGTTCTCAGTATACTTTTAAAAAGATACTAATTGTTAGTGTGGCTTTGCTAGGTTTTATCTTACATAAAAGCTTTTTTTTTTATTGAAGTGTTGCATGGTCATTTGGGGACTTATTGATTCAGCATCAGTTTGGTTCTCATATTTAGATTTTATGCTACCTTGGGAATATTTGAAGATTTGAAGATTACAAAATGCACACACACTCATATATATGTATGTACATAACCTGCACGAATATTCTCATGGATGTCTGCCATCAGTTCAAACTCAACATGACAAAGACTGAGCTTCTAATCTTCCCATCCTCAACTAGAGCTTCAAATTTTTCAATCTTGTAAAGGAACCCACGGTCGTACATAGTTAAGGTTAGTGGGATTTGACCGAGCTAGCAGGGTCAGCCATCTTAGGTCAGTTGAGCTGCAGCTTTTAAATAACTAACTCTCAAAGCCACTCTACCATCTAAGGAGTCATGGCCTCCTCCGTTGTGGAGGGCATGCTAGAAAGCATTAGGTTGGAGACACTAGCCAGAGGTCCATCCTGGCTAGCATCCATTATGGCAGCTTCACTGAGTGAGCCTGAGCTGCCCTGTACCTCAAGTGCAGATACAGGCTTACCATGCACCAGTAGTAAGGTCCCCATTGGCTTAGGGAGGCCCTCAAGGAGAACTAGGCCTCCACTGTGGCTTAGTCCGTCACCACCTGCCAGGCTGCGCAGGTACAGCAACAAGGGTAGGAGGCGATTGAAGCATCCTGAGGGTGTTAGCACCCAGGTGGCGACGGCAGCCTCGATCCAACACACGCAGGCAGGACCCAGCAGTGAAGGCAGAGGAGGAGACGTGACTCTGCAGGCATTGGCGGAGGCAAGTTGCGGGTGGCCGGGCATCTGCGGTCTGAATTACAGGCCTGTAAGGGGGGGGGGGGTACACTGGGGGAAGGAGGGTGTTAAACGGACTTAAAAAGGGGTGCAATGGCTGGGATGGGAAGGGAGGTAGGAGGTCAGGCATTGGTTTATGATGGGAATGGGAGAAGGGGGCAGTTTGGAGGGACTGGGGAACCCCATGGGTCTGGTGAAGGGCATAGGCAAATTGGCGGAACAAGCACCTATAAAAATAGGTATTAGGGGAAGGGGGAGAAGAGGGAGGAAAGAGGTGTTTATCTGAGTATCCAGCAAAGTTGGTATCGCTGGGGGGGGGGGGGGGGGGGGTCCTGATGAAGACAGGGAAGAAAACAGGAGGGCAAAAGCAAAGGAAAATTGTACTAAGAAGAGGATATTATGGGGGGGGGGGATTTCATGGGGGAAGAGGAAGATGGGAGCATGGAGAGGGAGTCAAGGTTGATAGATAGTGGCAGTGAACTGGATCTATATGTCTCCCCATCGGACTATTATGAGGGTGGAATGATATTTATTACTCTCCTCTTGCAGTTTTGTCAGATTCTAAGAAAAGGTGCCAGTTCTGGCCCATATGGCAAAGGGTAGATTGTCCCTTTGCCAAGTGGGCCCTATGGGTCTTTATGTTCCTTTGGAGGACAGAGAGAAGATTTGGAAACAAGAATTCATCAAAAATGTTTTCTCTACTCCCATTGGAAAGCTATTATGAGGTGAAGGAGAGGGGGGGGGGGCGAGGCAAAGAAGGAGGAAGAAGAGAGGAAGAGGCGAAACAGGAGACTCCCTAAGGCTTTCAACAATTGGCTCCAGGCATATGTCATCAAGGCAAGAATGATTGGCAAGAGGTTCCCGGAGTGTCGCTCAGTTCTATTTTGCGACTTGGATAAAATAGAAGGCATTAACAGGCCGTACGGGGTATGGCCTGGAGGCTCTAAGATGAACACTTCCAACAAAGGATGGCAGCAAACAAGGGAGCAAACAAGGGCATGAAGTGGGACAAGAAGAATATGGCAACTTAGATGAAGATTGTGACACCATCCACAGCAAATAGTTCCTTTCGTCCCTCAGATACAAGACAGGCATTCAGGGGCAAATTGATGTCATCAAGCGTGGGTTTTGTTTCCAGTTCAATGAAGGAGTGTGCAAATGGGGGGAAACCTGCCACTTTAAGCAAGAACGCTCAGAATGTGGGCACGCACACCCTTCATTTAGAGGCTATAGAAAATCCAGGCAACAAACGGATTCAGCTTTCAAGGGGAGCGACGCCGATACAGGTAGGAAGGATGGCTCCCTGGTTAAGCAGATATGCTAGAAAGCTGGGATGCACAATAAAAACAAACCTGTTGCTATGCAGCTTTAGCTCAGGATTTGTCATCCCAGTTAAGGTCCCTCCATTGGGTAAATTCAAGCTTAATTGGCAAGACAACATGCAAGTGTCATAAAATAAAATAAAAAAGAGGTGGCTATGGGTAGGATGGTGGGCTCCTTTCAACACCCCCCCCCCCCCAATTAAAAAAAGTTCAGACTCATTTACCATCTATACTACACAAAATAGGGGTCGGTAAATGATGGGATTGACAAATCCCTATCCTCTGTAAAATATGCTTCTTTTCATCAGACATCTCACCAGCTGTTGGGTTGTAAGTTTGATGGTAAGTAAAATGTGGACCTAGGCTTGCCTATGGGATGTTCTATTTCATGTTCGTACTTTGAGGGGTTCAGTTCATTCTTGAAATGGGGGATGGAATCAGTAAATGATAAAAAGGCATTTATACACTACCTGGACGATTTCCTGTTGATGGTGCCGACTTCGGAGGAATGCGCTAGTATGATGAACTGCTTCATGAGGACAACAGAGGAATTTGGCATCCCACTGGCCAAGGAAAAAAAACGATGCGGCCGGTGAATGTTTTACAATTTCTAGATATTTCCTTGGATTCTGTTAAATTGCAATCTGCCTTGCCAATAGACAAGGTGAATGTTATGAACAGAAGGGCCCACTGGACTGTTTGGGGTTAATCAGTTATATGTGTGTTTAGAAGGTGCTAGCGACTTACTTAACCGTTATGTCATGGTTGTAATGCATACCTGTAGTTATATCATGGATGTAATAAATCATTGATTAACATTAAAATAATGTATCTGTGTTAGCAATAGGATAGTAGGCTATGCTTAGAGAATATAAAGTTAATGCAGTCATATCTGGGATATACAAAGGGTTAAAAATTCTAAAGAATTTATATGGTTTTGAGAGTCAGCCATGCATAGATCCCTGTATTGATTCTGGAAGTGGGAAGTTTAGTTTTATAACCCTGTAAGTTGAGATCTAGCAACTAAGAGATAGGGGCTTGGCTACAGACCTGGGCGGATGGTGGTTTGTGTTATCTGAAAATGTGTCTCGAAAAATAAAGTGCCAGTCTGATTTTAGACACACTAAGTAAAGGTGGTGTCAGAGTCTGCTTGTACTAATCAAGGGTACAGCGTGTGTGATTCTGAGATCCTAAGAAAAGGGGTCTGATGATGCCTTCCTCTTCAAAAATGATGCTATTATCTGAACTGTCCTGGCTGGATGCTGAGATCTGAACAAAAAGTTGCGAGAGAGAGAGACAGACACAGAGAGAGAGACAGAAAGAGAGAAAGAAAGAGAGAAAGAGAGAGAGAATTGGGGTGACCGTAGACCCCAAATCAGGCAGGCGCAACGGTTGGTGGCAGTCATGGGAGATCTCCAGTATATTGACCAGCAGCCAGGATGGCATATGAAAACTTATCCAAGAGAGAAATCCTCCAGAGACTTGGAGGAGATAAAGAGGCCGTCAGGCGATTTGTTTAGAGCTACCAGACCAGCTCCCAGATTGCCTGCAGAGCAGAGGTTAGTCAGGAGAAAATGAACCAGATCACAAGGCTGATGGAGAGGAGGACTTGGCAGCAGCTCTTACGGATCAGTGGATGGCATTCCTGGGAATCCAACAGGGAGGTGAGCTATCAAATGGCTGGCGGAACTGGTTTGGGATGAGATTGTTTTGTAGGAGCAGTATAATGATCTCATGGAGCCGGCTATTGCATTACAACAGCCCTCCTGCTACAGAATTGAGTTAATGAAAGGACTCCAGGGTGTGCTGCATGGCGATCCAGCATGTGGCATTGGGCCTATAGAACATGGGGTGATCCTGTATAATCAACGCTGCCAAGAATTGGGACTAAAATCAAGGTCCCAGGAGGCTGCATTGACTGAACCCTTGATCAAGGAAGAGATGGAGCTGTAAATCAGTTACATGAATCTGCTGGTGGAAGCAGCCAGGTTAGAACCTGGCTCAAGGGAAGGAAGGAGCCCTGCCAAGCGGATGTGGATGATGAAGACACATCCTGGCATCAGGAGGCCCTGGAAGCATACAGCCGTTTTGATTATTGTTTGCCCTCAGAGAGCACTGACTGTGTGAGAAGTGCAGCTCTGGAAGGGGGCACAGAGGACTATTGGCAGAAGCCAGGCCAAGCAGAGAGTATGGATGGGAATAGCCATGCTCACTGTGCCCTGGGAATGGACTGTGGGCATAGCAGGAGGTTACAGCTGATAGCCAATGTCAGAAAACCAGCCACAGTTCAAGGGACAGACTCAGCCAGCAGCGCTGTGACCATGGCAGACCAGGGGCGGCAGCCTTATCCAGGTGGTTTCAGGACACCATTGCTAAGGACAAGGCAATGGAGCAAAAAGAAAAGGACTGTCATATTGCGGATGCAAGGGAGAGTCTGGGTGGGAGCAGGCATACCGACCAGCCCATAGGAGGAGAAAATGTACTGTAAACCATAAAAAGGAGCTCCAGATGATAAAAAAGGACAGAGAGCTAGCCACAGACCAGAGGGCAGGAGTGGTTATGATCCCTGAGATCCTGCCAAACAGGGCCCTGCAAATCAGTTAAACAGGGACCACATTCCTTATTGGGGGCCCAAGCAAGGAGAGCTGGGGCACAGTGCCCTGACCGTGGTCCAGGGGCCAGCCATAAATCAAGGGACAGTAGGAGAGAGCTGTGAGATCCTGCCAGTGGACCCAGTGACCAAAGATCCCATTAGAGGGGAGTCCTATGCCCAGACGCTGGGAGCCGAGAAAGGAGGATGTAAGGCCCTGACCCAGATGTCATCTCAGGAAGTGGAGCCTCCAGTCCAGACCACCATCATGAATTCTGGGTTCAGGATCAGACCGGTATGTTCCTCCTTGGAGGAATTATGTTATGGGGCTCCCAAGGAAAATGTTTCCCCTCAGACATTGAGAAGAGAAGGGCACTGGACCTGGCCTTTGGGAGGGGGCTAGCCATGTCACTTTGGGTACTGCCACCTGGACTGGGTACCACCCTGGGACCTTTTGAACTGGGTGAAGCAACAGGCCCAAGGACTGTTTTAAATGCCGCAAGTCAGCTGTTTGTACTGGCTTGGCTGGAGAGGGTGGCATTGCCAATGAACTTCCCCAGATAGTTACACACATGGGTGGGCAAGTTTTACTGGATTGGATCATCTACCCCAACTGCATTGTCTCCCCTGTAGCTGCCCAAGGAAATTGTTTTCCCCAATGGAGGGGGAATATGCCATGGCCCGGGGGAGGCGGTTGGCAATTGCGCCATGGAGGCTATGCCTAAAATTGTGTGCCCATTGGAATTGGGAGAATATGTGAACTGTGAGGCAATTACAACTGTGTTATCTGAAAATGTGTCTCGAAAAATAAAGAAGTGCCAGTCTGATTAATAAAGGTGGTGTCGGAGTCTGCTTATACTAATCAAGGGTACAGGGTGTGCGATTCTGAGATAAAGGGGTCTGATGGTGCCTGCCTCTTCAGAAATGATGCTGTCATCTGAATTGTCCTGGCTGCATGCTGAGATCTGAACAAACAGTTGCGAGAGAGAGAGAGGAAGAGAGGAAGAGGAAAAGAGGAAGAGGAAGAGGTACAAGAAGAGAGAGAGAGAGGGAAAGAGGAAGAGAGAGAGAGGGAAAGAGGAAGAGAGAGAGGGAGAGAGAGAGAGAGGAAGAGAGAGAGAGAGAGGAAGAGAGAGAGAGAGAGAGAGAGAGAGAGAAAGAATTGGGGTGAACTTAGACCCCAGACGGGTGTAACAGTGAAGGACCTAAGTGATTCAATTAATCCTGTGGAGTCGCACAGAAACTTCACCCTAAAGGAGCTACAATCCCACTTGCAGGGTGATCTCTATGGGGAGAATTAGTGGTAGAAGTCTATCGCTAGCAACGACTAGAGAAAAAAAAATCTCACTTCTTCATAGGGATTACACAGGCAATGGCGAAGGATTTGAAAATCTTGAAGTCATTCTTTCTAGCCAACAAAGTAGCAACTCACGAGTTGGATCTTTTCACGGATTCATCCGGATCCAATGGCTTTGGTGCCTACTTCAAGGGACAATGGTGCGTACAGTTGTGGTCAAAGGAATGGAATGATTTGAGTTTGATGAAGGACTTTGCCTTTCTGGAGCAGTTTCCTATAGTGGTGGCAATCTACACGGGGGACGATCAATTATGGCACCTACACGTAACCTTTAATTGCGATAATATGTCTGCCGTCATGGCAGTGAAATACTTGACTTAGTCGTTCATGCCGGTAGAACGGTTGATCAGGAGGTTGGTGTTGGGCTGTATTGAAAAGTACAATCTGTGTAGAGCAGTACTGGTGCCGGGTCACAAAAATGTTATAGCTAATGCGCTGTCAGGGAGGCAATGGCATTTCAGGGACAACGCACCAGGGAACCTACCCAGTGTCCGGACCATTTATGGAGTCTAGCATTGAGTTAGCTCTGTCCTATCGAACAAGTTAAAACATGTAAATGGGCAGTTAAGTGGCCTGGGGTTTCAGATGGGGGAAGCATTAGGGGCGGTGGGTTACAGCTGCTGCTGGTAGTATTGGGCTTGAGTTCAGGTTGGGACAGTGGTCTAGAAGTTTTAAAAATGTACAAAGTTAGCGATGTTTGGTGGGCGTGTGGCAAAGTTAATTTTCTGCATTGTTTTACAGGTACAGGTCAGCGGCTAGTGTGGATACATTCATACATACATACATATACTGGGCCAGAAGAACTGCTGCAGTAAAAGATTGGGTCTTGCAGATGGGTTTTCATAAGCAAATCAGTGGAACTTAAGTGGTTTGGTAAGAGAGGGACAGTCTGGGAAGGTTTATTGGTTGAGTTGGTTCAATATGCCAGAGGTGGGCCCTCCCCTGATATACTAGTGGTTAATGCGGGGGGGGGGGACAATTTATGTATGAGGTCCCTGAAGGAGTTAAATTTGGGTCATTAAGAGGAATTTAGGTAGGATAGGTTCAATTATTCCCCAATTTAATTTTAGTCTGGTCACAGATGATCACTTGATTGAGGTACTGGTCGGCTACAGAGCCACATATCCTGGATAAGTGTAGGAAGAAGAAGGTGAATAGAGCTATTTCTTCGTATGTTATGAAGCTTGGAGGGGTGTCCATTCAGCATTCAAATTTGGAATGGTGTGATTATATGAAGTTTTACAGCAGAAACGGAGTACACCTTACCCATATTGGTTTCAGGATGTTTAATCTGGGTCTTGAGGGATGGTATTGCATGAGCTCTTTCTTTAAGGGAAAAGGGGCGGATAGCACAGCAGTAGAATCGTGTTCTCCGTGGGGTAACCAGCCATGACTGACAGATCATTTGGGTTGGGGCGGCGATGCTGTGATAGAGGCACATTCTTGGTGTGGGTTTACTAAAAGAATGGGAAGTCAGCATAAGTTGGGGGGAGGGGCAAGGGGCGCTGTGCTAGAGGCACATCCTTTGCAGGGTTTACTAAAGCTTTCCTCAGTTCAAGCGCTAGAGCTGCCTTAGATGGGTGGGGGTGCTTGCCGACAGTGGGTTATAGCAGCGGGTTAAGGTATTGCGGTGGGAGCAATTACAGGGCACGGGGTTACCTTGTTCAATGGGGGTGAGTCGTGCAAGTACCTCAGTTATTGTTTCATTTATTGTGTATGATATTATGAGTTTATAATTTATTGATAATATTTCATCAATGTGATCAATAAAGAAGCTGCGGACGTTTATCCCCAATCTAATCGTATAGTGTATTTGAGGGGATTTTGTATTGGGGAATACATATTGGTTATGCTTAGGTCAGGTGCTTCAGCAAAAGCTCCATGTATACTAGATTCTAAACTCAAAAGACAAGGCTCTCCATTCTTTGCAATCTGTCAATTTTTGTTTTGCCTCATATTTTTCCCTTGTTCAGCGCTACAGAATATGTTGGTGCTCTACAAATAAATATAATAATAATGCATTTATGTACAGTATATATCCAGTATGCTAGAAACTTAACAGGTTCACTACATTTCGGTACATATGCACATACTATTCCATGATACTATAACTTGAGGAAGCCCACTGACTCTGAAATATACAATGCTAATTCCTATTTTAAAACAAGAACCTAAATATATTGGTATCAATGATAATAAAGAAGAAAAGCATGTCTTAATTACTTGAATTAAGTCCATGAGAAAGTTACTTTTACTTGGTTAACTTCCCACTCCCATTGTGGAACCTGTCTAATTCATTCAAAGAGTTCCAGTCTTCTGTATGTTTATTATATTTATACAGTATAACTTCAGAAAAAGTAACCCCACAGCTGCACAGAGTTAAAAGAGTGAGGATTTGACCTGGCTTGGAATTAGGAGGACCAATTTGAATTATTCATTACTAAATGTTGATATTAGGGAGGTTTTTTTAAATAACTATTATGTAACAGGGACTAGCTCATATATACTACCTAACCTCCCTTCACCTAGTCAGTTGGGTCCAGATACCTGAATGATGAGTGATATGCAATCTGATAAGTCAGATAGGTATTGCGTCATTTATTTCACCCATACCTGATTTGGGCTTCTTTCTTATGAATAATATACAAAGATAGGGTAATAATAAACTAAATAAATATTTAGTTTATTATATCCAAGACAGCGACTATAATTAAAAATGTTTTTTAAATATACAGTTTAAAACCAATAGAAGTAAAACTTCCTTTGACATTTAGTAATCTATCAATTTCTCTTTGCACAATGCTTCCTCATAGTAGACCACTGTATTGTTATTAGCCAGGAGGAAATATAAATCAAAGCTAGACTATTGTTAATTTTCTGTGGAATTTAATGATATTGTTATAAATAATAACTATTTTTGCTCCCCTTTAGAGTGTCACTCAGTTGGGGATAATAATCTTTACTTTAAGGGGATATAAAAAAAACTAGGCCCTTTTAGTAATATGAGTCCTATATGAAGTTCAAGCACTTTGACCAAATTGCTTTACCGTTTGGTATGCACCCTCTCTTATTTAGAATTGCTGAACAGCTCAAGTATTATTTGTTCAGATATTCATCCATATGACCATAATATTTATTTAGCAACTCGTACCTAGTACAGGCAACTTTCCACAATGCCACTTGATAATATTAGTGAGAGACATATATATATATCTCAAGTGCAGCGATATCTGTGTATAGAGATTTCTTATTCTTCAGCTAAACTCTTTTTTAACCAGACACATTCACACATAGTATCAATTGCCTTCTCACTGTTTTGCTAGTGGGCAAATATTTCTTATTCTTTATCAATCTGTCTGGAGCTAAACTCCTTTTGTTTTCCTCCTCGCACCAGACTTTTTCCTGGACAGTTGCTACTGCACTCTCGCTGTGCTGCAGGTCACTCATTGAATCTATAGCGGAGATTGCTCACTAGTAAGAAGTGACTTTGTCAGTCTGTCTGGAGTTAAATTCCCTTTTTCCCTCCCCCAGCCAGACTTCATCCTGCACAATGTTGTTACACTCTCACTGTGCTACTGGTTTCAATAGCTGTTGCATTCACACTGTGCTATTGGTAACTTGGATAATATCGTTAAATTGGAAAACCTGGTCTAAAACGGAGATTGCTCACTGAGTCTTATGTTCAGCTTAACTAATATGGCAAAGTTTCATAAGGGAGTATCCTTAGAAAAGGAATGCACTAAAAGCCTCCTATAACGCTATTTCTGTGTCCCTGCATGGAGCACACACTCATTTCCTGCTTCAAGCGTGCTCCTCTGCAAGCTACGCCAAAGCCCCGCCCCTAACACGTTTCCACGTCCATAGACGTCTATCAAAGGATCAAGCCGTGTTGTCTTCACTGCTGTACTATTTAAAAACGCGTTTGGTTACCTAGGTTACCAGGGACCAATCATAGCTGCATAAGTAAGCTTGTTGTTGTAGATTTAGTTGCTTATATTAATAAAGCTTGTTGTAGTGGATTTATTTATAATGCAGCCTTCCAGCGAACTGCAGATTAATATTATATTTATATAGCTATATTAATTAGTGTGTATATGGTTAGTTCAGCCTTCTATATTGTCCCGTTTACAGGAATCTTTTCCAGATCTTTCCCCTTAAAGAAAGAATACACAATCTGGATTGTGGACATTTATATAAGAGTCTTTAATGCAAAATGAACTTTATCTTTTATCCTTTTTCTTTCTTTATTTTTTAATTGTATTGTTTAGAACTACTAATAATAGCCGAATTAGGATAAACCATAACTAAAATGAAATCTACGTGAACTGTTGTGATAAAAAAACTAACTAAAAATAATAGAAAATGTGTTATGTCTTTGATGACATTACTCTCGAGTAGTAAGTTGGGACACAAAATTTGTAATCCAATAGTGACATATTGTGTTAATGGAGTGGTTTAACCATTGACTGTTAAATATAATGTGATGTATAAAACATGCTCTTTAAAACATGCTCTTGTATTGCAAGTGTGATTGTATATGCATAATTGAGTGATAAAAAATTAGTGATTAATTAGTTTATTAAATAGTGTAATACATAATGTTTTCGTTAGGATGAGTGAAGCTTTTTGTGATATGTCCAGTTTATGAACAATTGTTTGTCTGATATTAAGAAATCTCTAAGTATCAAAATACTGTATAGGGGCTTAAATAAAAAACCTACTCAACTGTTTATTGTTGAGATTAGGAGGGATTGGATTATACTAACCACATATTGAGGATTTAAATATGGGTGTTATTCATTAATTACTTAGGCCCTCATTCAAATTGCGATTTTGCCAATTGAATACGGCTCTAAATAAGCACATAATATATATTTTTTAAAGAAGTTTTTAGTTAGTGAAAACCGTGCTTTTGGATAGATGCTTAATAACTAAAAACTTCTTTACAAAATAAATGTGATGTGCTTATTTAGATCCCTATTCAATTGGCAAAATTGCAATTGAATGAGGGCCTATATTATTATTCTTCAAATTATTAATTATGATTACAATAATAATTCTAATCTCATCCCCTTTTCAGTGTAAATTAAGATTCAAACTTTAGCTTTCTATGGAAAATACTTATATATTCAACGAGGCTTACAATTAAGGTTACAAATGTGTATTTATTAAAATACAATAATTAATAAAAGATACATTAATGATAATGCTATGAAAAACAACATCTCTTAACTTAGCAGAAAATCATTCTACAATTACCAAATATAAATATACTGTTTGTAGTGCTTTGTCTATGTGTGTGTAAGAGTAATATACCTTTACCAGACCAGCTATCAGAGCAGCTAAGAGGAAGAAGAGAAAGATTTCCAGTTCACTCTTTATGGACTGATAGATAACTCCACACCCTCACTCATGTTCTTTCCTTCATTGATCAGTTAAGGTCACATGTCCTTAAAACAAAGGATTTCTTCTGCCACATGTGAAACTGGAAAAAAGGCCAGTTTCCGAAGTCACACACCCATGCGTACAAGAATACCTTATATGGTCATTCTGCTAATTCTCTATGATGTGCTCTATGATTGATCAGACTGTGCTAATCAAAGCTATGTCCATCATGTGGTAATTCTGCAAATTCATCCACTATTCAGAGCATTCTATTCTCCAAATGAGTGAGAAAAAGAACGAATATAGATAGCCATTCAGCTATATTAATGAAAGACACCTGTACCTTTTCATTCCAATAGAAGTTTAAGAAGAGTGAGTATAAGAGTGAGTATATGATTCATTTAAAAAGTTCCTCTATCCCACTATGTGTGTGCGTTTGATATTTTATTAGAGCTGTTTCCATACATATACCAAAGTACAAATGATATATACGTGCTATCATGGATGTTAGATAGCATATATGAACAAAAATACATAATATAGACAATATAAAAATAATTATGATGAGTGGTTTGAAAATGAATTAATTATTTTCTGCCACCAGGATGCATTTGACAGGTCAGAAAAATGTATGTTCAATTCTTTGGAGTTCCTGCTGTTGATGGTGAAAATTTACATATACTCTTTCTCCAAAATTTTGTAGGTGTGTGAGCAGTACCTGGTCCTTTTCTGCCAAGGTGTGTTGTCTGATACAATTGGTACAATCAGAGAAGACCCCAGGGCTTTATTGTAGGTTAATATCTGTCACACTGTGAGATTAAACTGCTGGGAACTCATTCTTACCGGATAGTCTATGACACAGTAAATTCCCTGAATAATCTGTTCCCTAGACACACACAGCCTTATGAAATTGCGATTTTGGCCAATTGAATTGGGCTCTATATAGGCACAGAGCATATTTGTTTACAGAAGTTTTTAGTTATTGAACTTCAATCCAAAAGTAAGGTCTTCACTAACTAAAAGCTTCTGTAAAAAAAATATGCTCTGTGCTGATATGGAGCCTGATTCAATTGGCCGAATTGCAATTTAATAAGGCTGACAATGTTTAAACCAGATGTTTAGCTCATCCCTTGGTTTCAATGACACGAAACACACCTTTCCCTGTCCTAAGGGTAAAATAATATATCTTGGGGTTTAACCATTTCTACAAATCCTTGGCAGTATGAATGGTTATGCCAGCATGAAACAAATACTGCTCTGACCTTTGGTGGGGAATCTCTTACAACCTTCACCATCTACTTGTTCTATGATGGTTCCATTTACTAGGAAGTTGGGAAATTAACTCAGGATGTAATAAATGCGATTCTGTTACAGGAGTTCCCAGTCATATGGTAGATATTCTGGTAGGTTTTCCTGATTGGTACTAGTAAAGTAGCTCTGTATATATTTCCCTTGCAACCCAGCCAACTATTCACCCATAACTCTTCGTGGTCAGAAGCAAACCTGTTAATATCAGTTTGCTCTTAACCTCCCAAAAGAGTATGGTTATTATCCTTAGCTTGCGCCATGATCTTAAAATCAGTTGATGGTTTGGTTTGCATGGAAAGACACACAAAATTACCCTCCCAGTTACCCCTACCAATATCTCCAGAATATGCTGTATAGAAGGACCCTGTATATCTATCACAGTGTTTGTCAGTCCCTCTACAAGTGTATTAATGGTTTTTGTGAGTGTAACCATTTGGCATTTAACAAATCCTCAGACTGTAAGGTTGAAGTCATACTGGAAATATCAATAGAATTCACTACCCCTAGACCAATTCCTACACCTCCCAACACTGTATCCACAATATCCCTCTTACTTTTTCTGGTACCCATTACCCATCTAATTAAAGACCTTTCCATAGTAGCTGTAATTGTGGAACAATTTTGAAAGTGTTTAGAAATTAGCCAATCTGCCAACCTTATTTTCCATGAAATCAGCTGAAATGTAGCATCCCTCAATATTGGTGTGGGTTTCATAGAACTAATTTGAAAGGGACCACTGGAAAGTACTTTCTTACCCCCACACATGGGATTGTTAGCATAGTTATCCACCCTTGGTAGAACAAGGATAACAAGGATAGTAGAATAGGTCAGATGAGGGCTACCGTTGTAGGTTCCCTCCCCTCATTTATTGTTAATGATACCTTCACTTGTCCATCCTGGTTGGATCCCACTACCTCCCATTTTACAACTTCTTTGGTCATGTTCTCAGTGATCACTTTTGTTATGCTATACCCATGCTGATTCATGGACATAACAGGGTTTTGAAAACTAAGGGAAAACGTATATCTTCACCTATTAGACCTATAGTCCATGTTCCCCAGTTTGTCCATTCTCATTCCAAGTTCTTTTGGTTACCCAGATTTGCCCTCGAAAATCCCCTAATCTTATTATGACATTTTGTTCCAGCAATGTCCACAATCGCACCCCAACTTAAAGTCAGTTGATCAAAACATGGTTCTTCCAAAGTGTCACTCCTCCATATCATTGTCCATGCCTTGATTGTCTGTGTAGGACTTGATCTTCTTTGCCTTGTGGAAGAGGTAGTTTGGGATGCATCAATTTCCTGATTATTACACATTAATAATAGTGCCCATAAAATCCCCAAAAATAAATACATTTTCCTCTTCCTTGTTGACTTCTCGTTGCCAAATCTGAAAAGATCAAACAAGTATCAGTTCTTGGCAGAAATATCTACATCTGGGACCTCTGTCTATGTGTACAATTTACATTGGTCCACATGGACCCATTTGTGACCAGGGTTACTTCTGTTTTTTTCTGGGGTTTGATCTTTTTACCTTAAGCACTGTAGTACCTAAAATGTATCCAGAATTACATAGGGACCCTCCAAAGTTGCATTCCATGGAGAACATTTATTAAAATGTTTGATCATGATCATTCCCCCCTTTTCAAACAAAGTTAGTAAAAGTGTCATCTAAAATTCAATCAGTTTGCGCCATATTAGAGGGAGCAAAATGTAGCAGTAATCTTAACTGCTACTGAATTTGGGAGAGTTATTGGTCTCTTGACACTGCTTCTCTCAGGGGAGTGGACAATTGAGGATCACCTGGGTGGCCTAGTGCCATCTGTCTACCTGTCATGAGCTCATTGGGAAAACATTTAGTAGCAGTAGCAAGTGTAGTTTGAATAGCCATTAGAACTGCTGGTAGGTGTGTAACCCAAGAATTACCATATTGTGTAAGCATTTTGGCTAACCTAGACTTAATGGTGTGATTCATGCGTTCTACTATAGCCGAGGATTGTGGGTGATACGGAAAATGGAATCTCTGCTGTATTCCCAGTAGGGCACAGAGGTTTTGCATTTTCTGTCCAGTAAAATGTGTACCTCTGACTCAATGATTTCAGGAAAACCCCACCTTGAAAACACGTTCCCATATCACTCATGCAGTAGCTTGTGCAGTGTCACGCCAAAGAGGAAAAAATATTTGAAAAAATATCCACAATGACTAGGGCAATATCAGAGACCCCCCCTTTGATAGTGGAAGTGGGTCTATAAAATTAATCTGAATAGATTTCCAGGGACCATCAGCTACTGGTACCCTCTGGAGAATTGTCCTTTGTCCTTTAGGGCGTGGATTTATCTGAGCACAGATAAGGCATTCTTGAACACACTGTATAGCAGATGTTGCTAACTCTGGCTAAAAAATTTTTTGTCCAAGATGGTATTCTAAGGCACTGCAACCAATGTGTCCCAAAAGTGAGTGAGTTTGCTGTGTAATTTGTATCTGCAAATGCTTTGGAACTACAAAAGGAAGAAGTTTGGCCTGTGGCTCTGTAGGACTAGTATAACAAATCAACTCATCCTGAATAGAGTAGCTACTATGGAGAGTTTGCTGGTTCTGTAACAAAAATAGAAAGCATAGCCTACTCACTCAGTATTCCCAGTCATTTTATGTTGGGCTCACATGTCAGGGAAATCCATAACCAATTTCCTCAAATCAGAGTGGCTACCAGTGTCCGGCTACACCCTTTCTAAAGGAACGGATACAATGGATACCACAAGACTCAGGGAAGACTCATCTAACATAACAGGTTTCTCCCCTCTAATGTCCCTCAGTACATTGTTACAAAGATCAACTATCATCCCTTTTGCTCTAACATCAGCACCCAATAAATTACCTTCTGCATTACTACGCCGCCAAATTGGAATCTCCTTTTGTCCACTCATGTCCTAATGTCAATTACTGTTGGGATTGAAAAAACCTGGGACTGGGATCCTCAAGCTCTTCAAGAAATGTTTGTTTTGCCCCACATGGGGGACTTCGTGGCAAATCTGTTAAAGTCACCGAAGCACCTGTGTCATGACCTGAGATCACCCCATTAACACAGAATGATCCATAAATGTACTACGAATAGGAACCATGTCTCCCAGGGCAGGTGAAAGTCAATCAAATAAGGATGTCTGAGAGGAATTATTCTCATATTTCCTCTCATGATTCCTTTCCATCCCTACCATCATCATCATCATCCTTAAAGCTTCCTGTGCAGGCCCATACAGATTATTCCCAGGCCTGGTCTTGGGGGCATACTCCTTTGCGGTTTTATCTGGAGGTTTAGGCTCGTTATGTCTGAAAGCACCCTTCTCAAACCTAATGTACTGTATGTTGATGTGCCTGCCATCCCTCCATTTGCTTATGCTCCCTCATCCATCGCCTGCAATCTCTGAAGCTGTATCCAGGCTTATTACAATAATTACAAATAACTCTGACGGAAATTTCCAAGGGATTACATTTTCCTTCATTAGTAGTCACAACTGCTATTTTGCGTGGCCCTGTGACTCTTTTCCTTAAAATGTGTTGCTGTGCCTTACCAATAATACATAGCACAGCTTCCATGGTGTCCTGTTCCTCTGCCATCATTTGTACGCTAACGTCCAAATAAGTAAAATGTCCTTACTAGATACTGTAACACATCTGATGGGGTCTGATCTGGGGGCACTCTGTGTGAGTCTATACACTTGCTCAAATTTAGAAGTAAACACCCATTCTTCATCCTGTACAGTTACTCATCTCAGCAATGAAATGGCTATCTAAGTTTCTGCTCCCTGTGACTAACCTAGATACAGCTCTCAGCCTGTCCCCTTCTGTACCCCATTTATCTTCTTTAAACCAATCTTTATTGATGTCATTTGGACCACTAACTGGGGCCTCTAATCTAGATGCTAGACCTTCTGGAAGCCACAATTTTAACATAACACATGCCTCTTTAGGAGAAAGCATGTACTGTTTCACAGATGACTAAAAATTAGACATATTGGACAACACATCTACCATGGCATCATATTGTGGAAATAGTGGTTTCAACGTTATCAATTGTTTCACTATTTTATCTCTGTCTTGTTGCCTGGTTATTGCAGATGCCTGTGATGTTACAGAATTCCTCTCACATGGTGTTGAATGTAAAGCATCTGGTACGTGTCTTAAACTTTGTGGGTGAGATCTTACTATGCGAGGGGTTAAGTCTGGTATATTCCTATTAACGTCAGAACTGTCCCTTATATCATTTCTTTCTGTCATTTGTTGCTCTTCGTCTACAAGATGTAATCCACCTTCCTCTTCTGACGTAGAAGCTGGCTCATTGGTATCAATTACTGCAATGGGTTGCTGCTGATCAGATAAACAATTTCTAAGGGAAGCTACCAATTCTCCCCTAGCCTCATAATTATCTTCTAAAGTATTCACATATTCTGTATTTGTGCCACATTTTGGACAAATGTCTGCCTCTTGGCTGGTATATGTAATAGTTGCAACTGGAATACTCCCCATTATAGCCATATTCAGCTGGTTCTTAATGTACATTAACGATATCATACAGTTCTGCAGCTTATTTCTCTCTTTTGACCACTTATCAATTTCCTCTTTTTTTTTACATTGTAACTACATATCATGTATTCTGCTAAGCATACTATCATTTTCAACAAATTACTGGTTCAAAACCGCTACATTCAGCATATTTAGCAATTATCTCCATTACTTACACTTTGATGTGTCTTCAGCACAGTCCCTAATCAAAAGGTCTGCACCCCAATTTGATTTCTCTGTTTGGATATCACTGGATCCCCTGAAATTAAGTCCGTCTTACTCCAATTGCATCTCACTCTGGTGCATCTGGATCCCAAAAACAAATGTCGTGGCCAACGACTTTCTTTGTAGAAAATGCTCGACAATATCATCAATTATCACAGGTTCAATTTTTAGTCCGCTAAGTTCACTTGTAAATTCAAGGAGACATTTTGGATTAAATTCCCCCCAAATGCAAGTGAATGTACATGGTAAGAAAAAGAAGTAGGCTTGCCATTTACGGTTATAAAACCGTTGGAATTCATTAATTAATATATTGTTATTTATAATATTAATTGTGATTATAGACAAATGGTAAATAGGTCCAATTAAAATACAATCTAAAACTATGACTTAGGTAGAGTCCTTGATGATATTTATCAAAAGGTATAATAGTATTCTTCAACTGATGTTTGAACTAGAGACATGAGTTTAGTCCATAAACTATGAACATATAGAATTGTCCCATACGGGCTAACCATTGTAAATGTATTATGAGTTATTAGAGCATTTAAAATATAGAAATATTTATAGGTGATCTACATGACCTATTTTATTACGAAAGCATTTCATTGTAGAAATAATGCTAATGTTACAAAACTTGATAGAGCCGTTTGACCTCAAGGGGAATTATATGATATTCAAGAGGAAATATTAGAAGATCATTTATCAATGATTAACACAAAGTCCTTGGATGAGGCTAAATAAAGGCCAAATATGAAAAGCCCTCATTTAATCTGTTTGGTACCTGGGCTCTCAACCTGTTTCACATTGCAACAATTTCCTCTCTAGGTCACCTTTCCTGGGACCAAGTGTAACATCATCTATGGCACAAAAACTTAGAACATCTGGGTTGTTAATTTGATAATATTTCACATGTCGTTATAGAACTTCTTTATTTAAAAAAATTTCTCCCGCAATGGGTGGTATATAGATCTTTATCGGCCTTATATAAATTGCAAAACCTGCGTCATCCACATCTAAAAGTTCCCTTTGAGAGGTTGTAGCCAGGTCTTAGCTTCACTTTTTCTTTCCTGGCATAAACTTTGTACCAGCATATCTTTGATGTTTGTACCTTTGCGGTATGTTATTTTTGTTTTTGAGGTTATGGTATCTTTTAGATCCTCATTGAGGAGATGCCAATATTTTGAAAATATATCTTTGATGGTATTGGAGTCATAGCCAAATGTCATTATACACCTGGTTGAATTCACGCCTTCGCAGACTTTGACATTTCTTTTTCCTGTACCCACTTCCTGATTATTTTGAGTTGAAATATCAATAATAAGGTCAGTTCTGTTGCAGCTTAATGCATGTTTATAAGCTGGCTTTCCCATTTCAGCAGTGTGTTAGTAGCTGTATCTTTCCTAAAAAAGGTGGAAGTAGTAATATTTCCCTCTGGATCTTTTCAGATACGCAAATACCAAAAGGTAACTTCAGTTTGGTCTGCTTCCTGTTGCCTGTCCATACTAATATGTCATCTACAGTGGGGGAAAAAATTATCTGATCCCCTGCTGATTTTTAACATTTGTCCACTGACAAAGAAATGATCAGTCTATAATTTTACTGGTAGGTCTATTTTAACAGCGAGAGACAGAACAAAATAAAAATAAAAACGCACGTCAAAAAAGTTAAAAAATTGATTTGCAGGTCAGTGAGGGAAAACAGTATTTGATCCCCTATCAATCAGCAAGATTTCTGGCTCCCACGTGTCTTTTATACAGGTAATGAGCTGAGATTATGAGTACCCTCTTAAAAGGGGGTGCTCCTAATCTCAGCTTGTTACCTGTATAAAAGACACCTGTCCACAAAATAAATCAAATCATATTCCAAACTCTCCACCATGACCAAGACCAAAGAGCTGTCCAAGGATGTCAGGGACAAGATTGTAGACCTACACAAGGCTGGAATGGGCTGGAAAAGACCATCGCCAAGCAGCTGTTGGTGCGATTATTCACAAATGGAAGAAACACAAAATAACTGCCAGTCTCCCTCGGTCTGATGCTTCAAGATCTCACATTGTGGAGTTTCAATGATCATGAGAATGGTGGGGAATCAGCCCAGGACTACACGGGAGGATCTTGTTAATGATCTCAAGGCAGCAGGGACCATAGTCACCAAGAAAACAATTGGAAACACTCTACACCGTAAAGGACTGAAATCCTGCAGCGCCCGCAAGGTCCCCCTGCTCAAGAAAGCAAATGTACAGGCCCGTCTGAAGTTTGCCAATGAACATCTGAATGATTCAGAGGAGAACTAGGTGAAAGTTTTGTGGTCAGATGAAATCAAAAATCGAGCTCTTTGGCATCAACTCAACTCACGGTGTTTGGAGAAGGAGGAATGCTGCCTATGACCCCAAGAACACCATCCCCACCATCAAACATGGAGGTGAAAACATTATGATTTATGGGTTCTTTCTGTTATGGGGACAGGACAACTGCACCGCATCAAAGGGACGATGGACGGGGCCATGTACCATTAAATCTTGGGTGAGAATCTCCTTCCCTCAGCCAGGCAATTGAAAATGGGTTGTGGATGGGTATTCCAGCATGACATTGACCCAAAAACAGAGCCAAGGCAACAAAGGAGTGGCTCAAGAAGCACATTAAGATCCTGGAGAGATGAGAGAAAATAATTTAGTACACAATGATTCCCTTAGTTTTTAGGAAATCATTAACTGCTTCAATCCCTTCTTTATGAGGAATGCTACTGTACAGCGCCTCGACGTCTATACATACTAGCCATGCATCAGATGGTATATTGAGATCCTCTAATTGTCTTAGGATGTCCAGGGAATCCCTCACATATGAGGGACCGCTAGTGATAAATTCTCTCAGATGATAATCCACAAATTGGCTAGAGTTGTGTGTCAAGTTGTTGGTACCTGATAATATGGCACTACCGGGGATAAGGGCGTTTTTTTTGTACAAGGGAGCAAATTGTGGGGTGGCGATGTACATTTGATAATAGTGAATGCATATAAGCCATTCCTAATCCCTATTCATTTCCAGATGATGTGGAGTGCCAGGACCAGCATTCCAGCCAACGGTCTATTGGATGTGAAAGAAGGCCTGGCAGGGTGGAAAAATCCCCATCCTTGGCTAAGGAGGGGGGCCATGTCAGGAGAGATTTATCCCCTGTAAGGCAGGGCAGGAGAAGAGCACCGGTACAAGATGATAGCGTATGGGGTCGGTCATAATCATGGCTAGTATCTTTGGGGAGAAGTACCCGGAGTGCTGTTCGGATCTCTTCTGTTTTCTTGACGAGATAGAGAATTCATAAGCCATATGGGGGCGTGGCGTGGTGGCCCTATGATTAACAATTCCGACAACGCCTCACGGTCAACCCCTCCATGAGATGGGATGAGCGCAACATGGGAATGTGGTTGAAGATCATCAACTCCAGAAAAAAATATGGTGGGGGGTTATAGCAGTTCCATTCAATTCACAGGAGGTAGGAGCAATAGCCAGGCACAGAATTCGACAGCCAAAAGAGGTATGTGCTTTCAATTTAATGAAGGAAATTGTAGGTGGGGTGCTACCTGCAGGTTCAGACATGAATGCTCCGATTGTGGGTACCATCATCCCCCAGTAAAATGCTTCAGCAGGGGCAGGGTCACTGCTCCCAAGAGTGGTGACACCAATATTGGTAGAAAAAAAGCTGCCATGGCTAAAGCTGTACACCAGTAAGCAGGGTTTTGCACATAAGGCGGATCATCAAACAGACAGAGTGTAACAGATGATCTTCAGCAATAGACGTTTTTTTAGTTTAACCCGGACAAAATTCATCACAATATCATTACGGATCCTGGAGTTAAAATACGAATCAAGCCGTACAGGATACCTGAAACAAAAAGCTCAGAAATAATTACGGAGGTAAAAATAAAATAAAAAATGCTAAAAAAGCAGGGATTATCAAATAATCCACCAGTGATTGGTGCACCCTCTGGCTAAATTTGCCAAAGAGAAGACAGCTTTTTGTACTCCTGAGGGTCTTTTCCATTACAATGTTATGCCATTTGGGTTACATGTTGCCCCAGCCACCTTCCAGGGTCTCAGACAAGCTCCGGCGACCTCACCGGGGCTATGCAGCCACATATCTGGTTGACATCGTCATATATACCCCTAATTGGGATACCCATTTGAACAAACTCAAATGAGTCTTGGAAACCATACAGAACACTGGACTGACAATCAACCCAGCAAAGTGTAGAGGCAAGATACCGCAAGCCGGTGTTAGTGGAGCCTGATTTTGAACAGAGGTTTATTCTGCAGACTTGCGCTTCTGATGTGGGGCTTAGAGCAGTGTTGTCCCAAGTGATTGACGGGAATGAACACCGGTACTCGGAGTAGAAAACTGCTCCAGAGGGAACGGAAGTACTCAGTGGTGGAAAGGGAGTGCTTGGTCACCCTGGTCTCAGACCATGCTCTCCCCGTCCTTCCTGAACACAGGAAGTGTTGGAGCCAAGGAGACACCAGTCCAAAGAAAGGCTGCATTTGGATTATACACCAGCACCTTTTCGTGAACAGGAAAGTTAACTTACAGATTGCCTTTAATGTTTGCATTGCCTACCAGGCCAGAGAGAGTCACTTACTGCAACGGACACAGAGTTTTACAGCCTGCTGAAGACAAGGTACCAGAAACCTATACATTTCTATGATTTATCCCCAGGGAAGGGACTGTATAGTGAAATATATTTTCTTACTGAAGTACAAAACAGGATAAAAGATAAGAGCATGGGAGAGGTATAGCGCACCAATCCCTAGTGCAGATGACCACTATTTGCTAATCCTTGTTCCCTCATAAAAAAAAAAATCAATAGATAGGAGGTGCAACCCTGACCTTGTATAAACTCAAATGATGAGGTATTTTCAGCGCTTCCCAATCTGTAATCTGTAACCACAATTGGTACATCTGATACTACAGTCTTTCCATTCAGTTCTCCAAGAATCCACGACATGGAGTGGAGGTGTGTGCATATATATGTATACACATACATGTGTGCCAATTATGTGGATCATAATTTAATTCGTATATATTACAACAATGTTATTGTTTCTATGCCGGCGGGTGCAAAACTGAGTCTGAGAAAGTTATGAATACATTCAGATCTACGAATATATGTAGATTTATTGATATTCAAATATTTAAGACATTAAACCAAAAGGGTGTCCAGACACGTTTCATCACTTTAAAACATAGCTTTCCCTATGATCGAGTTACCTATACAACAACGATAGATATAGTGACAAAATGTATACGTATATAAATGTTACAACAAAGTATAACATGTATGAAAATAATGATAATCAAGTGCTACTAATAGGTCTATAGAGATTTGGTCATTAATCAATATATGACTAATTTTTTCTTCATAATATGACCGGTGCATATACCTAGTATAAAAATTAGGAGAATGAAAATTACTCTGTATATATAACATGTGAGATCACAATTCAGTTTGTTATGATTTATTTATAGGTTTAATTCATAATAGCATAATATTGTGACTACAAGAGTTCACAAAGAAATAAGATATGACTTTCCAGTAGCATATAGTTTATTTATGTATTTATTTATTTAGTTTAAGGTCTTGGTTTTATTCCTTTTCAGTTCCATATGCCGTTTGGCAGAACCTAATATAAGTGTCTGCTGTACATCATTTATAGTCTAAAGCCCATTTTTAAAAAACAGCTTTGTGCCAATCTGCTTCAAACTTCGTGGGTTATTTGCAAATGCTTTGCCAGGTATGTCTATGGTGTGTAGCTGTGAATCTTATACTATAGCTAGTTGTGGTGTAATATTAGAATTTCTTATCTCTTTCCATCCTAACTCTATAGATGGAGATTAATGAAATGGTTATCTGTGCTGTGATACTGCTCCATCTCTGATGACATAAGCAGCATAGGAGCTATAAAAAGAGGGGCTAAATGTTTTTATCCCGTATAAGTCCTGAGGAATCCGTCGGAAGGACGGGGAAACGCTTGCGGCTAGGTGTGTTACCTTGGATGCTCTTGGTGAAGCTCTTTACTCCATTAGAAGTTTCTACTCCATACTGGCTCCCCACCGCCAGAGCAGAGAGGGTAAGGTATCGGGCACCTGTCACAGTGCTCTCCCGAAGGGCCTCTAGTCAGCTATTAACTTTTTTATTTTTCTCCCCCATACGACTATCTAGATTTTGCGGTGTTGGGAGGTGTGAAAGTGGACCGTATGTCGGGTGTTTTCTGAATATTTGCTTTGTTCCTACAGTTACATTGTGTGATATTCATAATACTGGATTTTCTAGCTGTATGAGCATCCATTGTTACACACCTAGCCGGCATTTAATTTTATAGGATTTTAAGTATCTTGTCTTATGCTTTTAAGATACTAACTCATTAAAAGTTAGGTTTTATAACTAAACTAGCAACTTGCCCGTCAAAAATGACAGCAATAAAATTTGAAGCCTGGCAATGCTATTTGCCACACAATGGGAGCCTCTCTCCCTCTACTTTACGGGCCTCGCCTTTAGCACCTTTGGCGCTCATCACGGGCCTCTCCCCCCTTCTACTTGACGGTTGGCACTCATTGCGAGTCTCTCCTTCTGTCTACTTCCTCCCTTGTGTCTCATTTCCCCCCCTGTGTTTTTGCCACCTGTCCCCTGTGTCACTCCCCGTTCCTCTCACTCCCCTGTGTCTCTCCCTGTTCCTCTCACTCCCCTGTGTCTCTCCCCGTTCCTCTCACTTCCCTGTGTGTCTCTTCCTCCCGTCCGTTTTCCTCTTTTGGGTGCGCGCAGGGGCGGCCGCTCATGCAAGTGCCTTGCCACAATGCGCATGCGCAGCTTACGCTGTTCAATGCGCAGGCGTGCCCCGCCAGCAATCATAGTGGTCAAACTGCGATTTGTTGCAAGCGTGACAACGAATCGCAGTTTGACAACTATTATATGTGATATATACCTCCTATTTTTGAACTCTGCCTCAAATTTTGTTCACTACTACAAATGTCTTCAGTCTTTTCTAGATATACAATGAACAATCAATAATGAATATGACCAGTGGTACAGAGAGTTCTGGAGGAATCTGTCATGATTCCAAAAAGGCTGCCAAATCAATGTCTCCGTTTAGTCCTTGGGGTTCCAATGTGTCTAAAGCACGGATCCATTTAGTTTCTGTCCGTCTCGGGGCTAATAGTCTATCCCTTCCTCTTTTGTCAGGTTTAATTTATTCGATAATCTGGACTGTGATGTCTTTCATCTGCGGTTAATGTTTCTTTGTCACATGAGCCGAGAATCCATTTAAAGTCCCATTTGAAACGTGATAGATATGTTTGTGAAACCTTTCCTTGAGGCTTCTTTTTGTGCGTCCAACGTACTGACGTGCACAGTGAAAAGTGATTATATATACCACAAATGTGCTATTGCAGATCGTCAGGAGTCTTACTTTGAATTTCTTGCCTCTCAGATGTGATGGTGTTTCTGGTGTTTTTCTTTAGTAAAGGGGCATGTGCTGCACCTCTTTATGCTACATTTGTACATAACTGTGATGATGTTGTTCAGAAATATAAGTCATGTTTTTTTTCTTGTTTTTAAGTTCACTGGGTGCTATAATGTTCTTAATGTTGGAATTCTTCCTGAAGGTAATGGAGGGCACTTCCGTTAGGATATCTTTTAGTAAGGGATCTTCTTTTAAAATGGGGCAGAGAGTTTTTGGAGGCTGTTCTTGATATATCTGGACGCTACATTAAATCTGGTCAATAACCTACATTCATTGTTATTGTTGTTGGCAGTATCTCTGGATATATTCTATATTAAATCCGCTCTGTTGAGATTTTTGGCATTTGCAATCAGACCTGGGATGTATCCCTTTTCCATAACTTTCATGGGAAGTATTTTACTAATCTGTCTAAGTTGGTTTCTGATGAGCAATTCCTTCTTACAGCCTAAATGGAATATTATTTATCCATCTTTTGTCATGCCCACTGTGTCGGTAGGTTTGGTATATAGGGTCGATGACATCTTTCCATTTTCCCCGATCAGCACGTCATCTAAAAAGGGGATTGAGAGTTGATCTGTGTTCATGGTGAAAGCAAAATTCATTGTGTTGACATATTTTAAAAAGTTGTCCTCATCCTTTTCTCCATCTTCCCATATTAGGATATCAATGATCCTCTTCCAACATACAATATTGGAGGAGAAGGGCTTGTGGTTCCAGATATAGTTGTCCTACCAGAGAGTCTGTCTGTCTGTACCCCATTGCTGTTCCTCTTTTTTGCAATAGAACTTGTCTTCAAACAGTCCTGTTTCAAAATAAAGGATGTGTATTCTATGATGAAGTCATAATTGTGTGGGTCAGAGACTTCCTTGGAGATTTAATGCTCTTTTGATGGCACCTATACCCAAGTCTTGTGGGACTGATGTGTAGAGATATAACATCTAGTGTGATCCACCTGTAGTTTTCTTTCCAACTCAAATCTTCCATTAGTTCCAGTATATGTGGAGTATCTCGTGTAGGATCTGTGTTCTAGTACGATGGGTTTAAGGTAGCTGTCAATGTATTCTGATGGTTCCTCACCGAGAAACTAATACTCGATATAATAATGGGTCTCCTCTGTGGATTGGTTGGATATTTGTGGATCTTGGGGAGGTGGTACATGATGGCTCTTTGGGGGTGTTGGACATTGAGAAATAGAGATTCTTTTTGGTTCAAAATCCCCTTCTTTTTGGCTCCCGATGCAATATCTTTATACTTCTTGAAAAAGTTGTCTGTCAGATCTTTATCCAATAGTATTTCCTGAACACCTATCAGGTTGTATGATTGTTTGATATAGGATTCTCGGTCCTGGTTGACGATACCACTTCCCTTGTCTGCGTGTCTAATAATGATAGATTCCTCCTTCCTCAGGTTCTCGAGCGCCTCTTTTTTGTTTGATTAGATTTCCTGACATGCTTCTTAGCACATATTTTATCTCTGTCTCTAATCATTAGGTTCTTAAAGACAGGTATATATTGTCCCTGTGATTGGACTGGATAAAAAAAAAAAGTGAGCAAGAGGAAGAAGAATGGTCTGTAATCTAATCCGAGTGGATAATCGGATCATGGGGTAATTCTGTAATGTGGGTGGGTCATGCATTCCTAAGTTTGGATGACTGATTCGTCCAAATGGAACCGCGGTCCTTCTAGTTCATTTAATATCAAAAGTGTGTTAATGTCATCTCGGTTTGTGAATCATTCGGAGATGTTGATTCATCTGTATCCTCACTCATTCTTTCTTTTGATATCTTTTCAAAGTGTCTTTTCAATGTTAGTTTCTGTATTAATATATTCAAGTCGCTAAAAAGTTTAAAGGCTTTTGGTTCTGCATTTGGTGCGAATGACAATATTTTTTCAGTAGTTTGCTTTCCCCTATGCTCAAACAGTACTTATCAAGAGTCCCTGGGTGAGGACACTCAGGAGGGCGAGTCGGTGCCCTACCCACGATATTTGGGCGGTGACCGTGGAACTGTGATCTGCAGAAAAACAGAGCCTATAAAAAGTTTGCATGTAGGAGAATACCTTGCTTTATTGGGTTCCCCCCCAAGACAGATAAGCTGCTCAGGCCTAGCAAGGGCATTCCTGAAAGTCAGTAAGAAAGTATATGTAGATGTTTATTTTCATCAATTGTTTTGTTTATTTTGTTTTCATTATGCACATTAAATACTGTTTACTGCAATCCACCTGTACTACCTTTGGACGGGCATTTCAAAGCTGGAAATAGTTTTGTTCAGCCATCCTTATTCACAGTGGTTTCAGTTCGGGTTTTGTTATCCCATGTTATAATTCGTCGTCATCTCTATTTTCAGGTAATTTGGTGTCAGCCAAGCAATTTCCTGACGTGGTTCACGAAGAGCTCAGGAAGGAGGTTTCTCTCTGAAGGATGGCAGGTCCTTATCTGCATCCACCGATTCCGGACTTAAGGGTATCCCCATTGTCCCTAAAAAAGGACCCAGGCAAGTACAGACTCATCCATCATTTCCAAATGAGAAAAAAATAATAATAAAAATAATAATAATAATAATAATAGGGTGAATGATGGAATTGACAAGCAACTATCCTCTGTACATTATGCTTAAATTTGATAACGCTTTTTGCCTGGTATGCAAGGCAGGAAGTGGATGTTTACTAGCCAAATATGATAGGGAGTTAGCTTTTCAGCTATTGCCAGTTTATCC
Organism: Discoglossus pictus; assembly: GCA_027410445.1. Taxonomy (NCBI): domain Eukaryota; kingdom Metazoa; phylum Chordata; class Amphibia; order Anura; family Alytidae; genus Discoglossus; species Discoglossus pictus. The sequence continues at coordinate 44,450,225 of CM050165.1, forward strand.
GTCTCATAAGGTAGTGGATTGTTGCTTCTTGGGTAAGTATTACATTGGAAAAGAAAAAGGGATAAAAATAGGCAAATTTGGTGAGATCTATTTACCACCTGATGTTTCTTTTAATCTCTTGATAGAGGGGTAATTATTCTCTCACATCACAGTACTTGTTTGTGTCTAATAACATACAGCTTATTCAGCTCAATAAATGATGTCCTTATTGACTTAAATTTTGTACTTAATGCATTAATCTTAAATGCTTGGTTCTTAAATTCTGACTACCAGATAATGATCTGCATGAGGGTATAACCTTTTGTATAAAGGACTACAAAACCTTAAGTAATGTTTTTAATTTTAGATCATAGGATATCAATCACTTTTTAAAGTTGTCTTCCCGTCACTTCAAATCTAAGTATTTCCTCATTTGAGCACAATATAAATAAATGTTGGAATCCTATATAATAGGTCTTTTAGTTCTAAGAAAGATTTTTACTATACTGGCATATTTTTCCCATTAAGATGAATAGTTACCTCTTAAAGTAGAAAACTAGCTTTTCAATACATGCAGTCTCTATTATGTAATAATATATGACAAAACTAAATCAAAGTGTGGATTTCATTTTTTATGTAATATTACTAACTTCCTTTATTTTAAATGGTAGTTAGGAAAAAAGATAACTGTATAAACACTTGTTTTTTCTGCCTTCTATCTAGGACTATCCTTTCTTTTCCTTTTCTGTCCAAATTTGTAAGAATTTATATAAACTTGCTCTTGAGAATTTCTCTTTTTGCAGAAATACAACGCGATCAATGAATTACTGATGGCGCTTTGATATTCTACTGCGCATGTCCTGATTATACTATGCGGTTGCCGTGGTTACGGCAAGGTTTAAAAGCGGGCCTGAGGGCCTGTGTAGTTTTATCTTGACAACAACGCCTGATGACGTTGAAACGCGTCGGCTTTTGTTGACGTAGCACAACCTGACGCTAAGGGCACGCTGGTGTCTCACCTGCTAACAGTACTTTGTGGGTGTGTGTTTGTGTAGAGGATGTGTGCTTACCCTCCCTGTCCTTTTCCAAACGTCTGAATTCTGCGTTTTCTGCATGAGCGGTCTCTACTTTAAGTAGATAGCTTTTAAAGAGGCATAGATTTGCATGGATATCATTTACCTTCCTGCTCTTTAAAGGCACGGTGCAGAGTGATTCTCTGATATTGTTGGTTTGCAATCCTCCTGTGCACACCTGCTGGGATAACTACATAAGGGATTTTTACTCCAAATAGACAGACCTATAATAGGCATAAGTTTATATTCTAGAGCAAACCTCTGACATGAATTATTTTCCTTACCTCTACAAAAGGAAAAGTGCATAAACTTCCAATTTCTCTGAAAAAAGAGTGTCATCATGATGACTTTTTCTTTATAAGATAGTAAACACTTATATCAGGGTTTTTTATTTGGATAAAACAAATATTCAGCACATGGAGTACATTTCCAATCTGTTCTTGTGAGGTCAGGACTTATATGGTATATAAAAAAAGATATAATAGATACCGTGGCCCCAGTATTTCCCATGCTCTGTACTTAAGGTTTTGTAGTCCTTTATACAAAAGGTTATACCCTCATGCAAATCATTATATGGTAGTCAGAATTTAAGAACCAAGAATTTAAGTTTAATGCATTAAATACAAATTTAAGTCAATAAGGACATCATTTATTGAGCTGAATAAGCCGTATGTTATTAGACACACACAAGTACTGTCACGTGAGAGAATAATTACCCCTCTATCAAGAGATTAAAAGAAACATCAGGTGATAAATAGATTTCACCAAATTTGCCTATTTTTATCACTTTTTCTTTTCTAATCAGGGATTTTTTATAAACTTTTAAAAATTTGCCGTTGTTACCCTCAATTAATAAAATTTCTATTTTTGTAACTATCTTATCCCAACATGTATGTATGTATGTATGTATGTATGTATGTATGTATGTATGTATGTATGTATGTATGTATATATATATATATATATATATATATATATATATATATATATATAAATATCTATATATATATATATATATATCTTAGTTTTCGATAGTAAATACCCTGGGAAATTAGCATTCCTTAAGTTTATCAATTTAAGTATTACATTGATCTTTGCTTGCCTATGTTCTATTTCTTGTGCTTATTTTGAAACATCCAGTTCCTTTATTCAGTGGGTGGTGGAACAAGTTTCTGCTTCCATGGCCACGACCCACTATCTTGATGACTTCCTGTTGGTTGGTTCCTCATTAGAACAAATTCAAAAGGTTAATGGAAGTTTTTGTAGAAGTAGCACAAGATTTCAGCATACCTTTGGCGAAAGCCAAGACAGAGGGTCCTGCTTTGACACTGAACTTTTTAGGCATTCGTATTGACTCTGTAAAGTTTCAGTGCTCGCTACCCATAGAGAAGGTTTTGGGTCTGAGGGCTGCCATCCGGAAGGTTTCAAGTAGCAAACAAGGTCACCCTAAAGGAGATGCAATCCATGCTGGGTAAGCTAAATTTTGCATGCAGAATCATACCAATGGATATCATTTTCATCATAAGATCGTCTTTGGCTACGGTTGGAATTACTGCATCTCTCAGGCAAGACTTATGCATTTGCTCTGCTTTCCTACAACACTTCAGTGGCAAGCTCTTCATGACGAGGCAAGTTCTGAGTCATGATATTGATCTTTACACAGATTCTATGAGTAGTGTAGGATCCAGAGCTTATGGGGCAGTGGTGTGCAGTTAAATAGCCAGCATTATGGCACAGGTCTAGGTTGATCAAGAACATGGTCTTCCTTGAATTATTCCCTATCATCATGGCAATACACACATGGGGTGACAACTTGAAGATCCAGCATGTCATATTTCATAGTAAAAATATGGGCACGGTCCTGTCGGTCAACAAACTGACATACTCTTTATTGCCAATGGTACGACTGCATCGTAGCCTAGTATTGCAGTGCATGGAAAAGAATATTCTATGCAGAGCAGTGAATGTGCCTGGTAGGCTTAACGGTATCTCGAACAACCTGTCAAGGGGTCAATGCTTCAGGGAGCTTGCAACAAATTTCAACCATATGTCCGGAATAGTTCTGGGACCTGGGTAGTCCTTTAGATTAGTGTGGGGGCATTTTCTAACTAAAGTTTATTATTACCTGTCAATTTATAAGTGGGTGGGAGGTTGTAAATAGGAAATTGTAATGAATTTCAGTAAATCCTTGTAATGTAACTATTGTTTTGTTTAAAAAATGGTTATCTAATGGTGTTCTAATTGTATCCTCCCGCAGGCACGTTTCTTCAGACTGCATGAATTCTAGGCCACTTATAGGTGTATTGGGCACGCAGAACTGCACTAGAGAAAGATGCTGATATGCAGCTTGGTTTCAGTTGTGGGTGAAATGGTTTGGCATACGTGGGATGAAGTGGGAGTGTGTCATTAGGGAAGTAGTGTAGTATGCCCGGTTAGCGGGTCCCCCTAACATCTTAGTGATTCATGCGGTGGGGGGGGGGGGGTAACAATCTAGGGTGCATGCCATTAAAGGCACTAATTACACGCATGACATGTGATGTGGATAGGTTGCACCAATTATTCCGTTATCTACATATTATAAAGGTCTGAGATGGTGCACCGTCTTAAAAATGGAGATCCCACATTCAACCTGCTATACCAAATAAATGCAGAAAGAAAAGTTAATAAGACACTCTCTAGCCATATTAGAGGAATGGGTGGTACATCCCTGCGTCATATCATACTGACTTAGAAGAGGATGATGCATTACCATTTTATGGAAAGGATGGGGTACACCTCAATAGATTTTGATCAAATCTGTTTATTTTGGCTTCTAAAGAAACCATTTGTTTGGTACTAGAGGTTTTGGAATGTCGTTAGTGGTAACTCTTGTCAAGTTATCCTCAGCTCTATGTTACATGGTTAGGAGCATTGTTAAGTTAACTGGTGCTTCTTGGGACACTGCACAATAGTTGCCCTCATTTCTATAGATGTCAAGGAACCTGCTTAGCCGCACGTTTCCTACCTGTAGATGGTATGAAGCATACATAGTCTTAAAATGTGTGTCTCTGTTTACTAATAGTATATGGTTTGGTGCGTAAGATCCAAGGGACTGTGCCCCTCTGTCCCATAGATGGCAAGGAACGTGCTTAGCTGTAGCTGCATGTTTCCTATTTTAGAGGTGGCTAGGAATGCATTTAATGGTTAGGTGTGCATTTCCTGTAGGGAGGAGAGTGCACTTTGTTTGGTGTCCCTGTGGCAAGGTGCTTGCCCACAGGCGATTAGTGTGCTGCAAGGTGCTCTCATTTTGTTGTACTCCTGGGATACGGGGTCCCCTTGAACCTTTAAGTGTGGATGGGCAGGTACCTTGTTATTGTATGTGTGTTATTTATAATAAAAGAGAGCTGTGGCCTTTTTAAACCGCATACCTTGTGTCTAGTAATTATTCGTTTGGATTTAGATATAAGGTTATGCGTTATGACAATGCACAGGTCAAGGAACCCCACGGCTGCACAGAGTTAAAAGTGTTGTGGTTTGACCTGGTTTGGAATTAGGAGCACCTTTATTAATTATTTATTCCTTCCTAATGTTGATATAAGGGATGTTTTTTTATATAAACAGTTATGTAACAGGGGATAGCTTAAATATACTACCTCACCTCCCTTCATCTAGTCAGTTGGGTCCAGATATCAGATTGCATATCTCGTCCCTCCCTCACATAAAAATGTACTGGATTTTCTACTTATTTGTTTATAAATAAAAATGTTATTAAAAAAATAAATAAAATAGATATACATAATACAATACAATGTTATTCTGTCTTTGCACTTTTATCATATGCCATGTGTTCATTTATTTGTATTGTCACAGCATGGGTATGTGGGGGTGCTTGCCCACGGTTGATTAATGAGCTGCAAAGTGTGCATTTTTTTGTACTCTTGGGGCACGGTGTCCCTTCGAGCCTTTATGTGTGGGTGGGCAGGCACCTCATTATTTTGTGTATGTTATTGTTTATAATAAACAGCCTACCTTGTGTCTAGTATTTATTGGTTTGGTTTAGATATAAGGTTATCCGTAAGGACAATGCACAGGTCAAGAAGAGAGGTCGGCCAAGGTTGTGAAAATGTGATGAACTCAGACTACCTTAAAATGAAACATGCAATTATACAGATGCCTTTCTGAAACATACTGAGATTAAATCAGGGATATGGAAAACAAATACAGATATTAATTAAATATTTATTGTATTTACACATTGTAATAAGGATATATATAAAGCAGAGAAAATGCCTGTCGTGACCTCCTTGCCTTTTTTGGGGGAAATGACAACTTTCCTTTGATGGACACTAGCCATGTGGCTACCTAACTCAAGGGCTATAAGTGCTTTCAGAAGGACTGAGTAACTTTAAATAATAAAATGTCCTCAAGACACATTAAGCTAGACTGAATGTACTATTTTACTATAGTGCAGCTAAGCATTACATAGCTGTTCACTCGGGAAAAAGTTTGGTACTATACCTGCATATAAAAAGGCAACTAAAAACAAATAAAAAGTTGTTTAAAATTTGCAGTAATAAAAATACAAAATTTTAATTTTGTATTTGCCTTTTTCTGCAAATGAAAAAAAAATGTGAATATTAAGATCATTACGTTAATACACAATTGTGAAAACAACTTGCATTTATCTAAAACAACTATTCTGTATTTTTGTAATGGCACACAACGTGCTAGCTTTCAGATCACCTGTGCAACATCTATTAATATTACTAGTATAGCCCTTAGAAAATTACAGCTGCTTAGTCTTACAAAAAAAAAATATATATATTATGTTAAGTTTCTAATGGTGTTGAAAGAAACCATAAAGCAAAATTGGAAATATGTCCATAAGCTTGCAGATAAATAATGGATAGTGAATGTTATATTTTAAACATTTTTTTTTTAAAAAGGATACATACAAATCATAAACATAACAAAATATACGAAACATTAAAGATAACTGTACTAATTAAATGTTGCTTTGCAGTACATGACAACTAACTTAAATCATGCCTCAATCTCCAATTTATTTTTAACCTTATATAAAGAGATAAGTGTTAAATCTAAATTATATTCTGATCATGGTTTCCAAATACTGTAAACCTGATTTACCAGCTCTAACATAACAAATTACTTGCCACTTTCTCTAGTCCGTTAATGGATGTTTTTTGCAGCCATTGAGCGACTATAACAGTTCTAACCCCAGTTACCATTTGTGGATTTAGTTTTTGTCCATCTCTCTATATACCTCAAAGACCCATTTATTAGCATTATTGTGTGTGTTTGCGTTGCTCAGTCGTGTCCGTCCCTCCGCAACCTCAAGGACCACAACAAACCATGCCGATTCACTTGTTATCATAGCAGAGATACTGGAGTGGGTTGCCAGTTCCTTCTCCATTGGGCCAGAGCAAGCAGCTCCTGGTATTCTTAGGGGGTTTCCCTTCCAAGTACTGACCAGGTCCAACTCTACATGGCTTCAGGTTGGTGTGACCTCTTGCTTCCCTGACTAGAATCAAACCCAGGTTGCAGCGGTGACAACACAGAATTCTAAAGACTGGACCGCCAGGGAACCCATTAGCATTATTACCAGGTCCAAATTGTATTTTATTTTTAAAGTGATCGCAATATGCATCTAGAAAACGTAAGCAATATTTTCTTTGCATTTTCTTATAGACTAGGAATATTGAATTATTCATATGAAAAGCTAGAATTTAAATAAATAACTACACCATATATTGTATATTGCAAGCTGATGTAAATTGTTTTTATTTATACATGCAAACTAGTACATGTAACAATCTGTGTATTGTATTTTTAAATTGGTTAAAACCACTCTTAAAATCAATGTTGTTGCAATAAAGTTTTTTTAAATTCATGTCTTAATCGTAATTTTATCTAAAGTTCTTTGAAAAGTAAGAGGGTTTAGGACAACACACATTTAAACACAAAATTATAACATTTTGTAGATCTATAGATAAAAATCAATGGAAATCAGAACACATGAATATGCACGTATATTAGTATTTCTAATGTCAGGATTGTCCCTTTGACACTTTAGCAAACAGTAGGAAAAAGTTAACGTGTTACTTCATATAACCGTATTAGGAACTGGTCTGTTTTATATTTTATATTTTATCAGTTTAGTCATTTTATCAGAAATCACTAAAAGAAACTGCCATGCTACAACACATATATTTTTGAGCCACATAAACTTTTCCTCCTTTGGTTTATTTCAGTCACTCTCTAACTCCCTATGTCTGTGTCTCTCTGCTTTCAAGTCAGGTGTCAAAATGGCAGCTACTTCCTGAAAGCAGCATTTTATAGCTCTGTTCTCCCAGCATGCACTGCTCCTGCATCATCTAGTTAAATAGCTATCTAAAAAAAATAAAAAAATAAAAAATATATAGATATAAAAAATAAAATAAAAATACATTGGCAAAACAAAATGTGAGAAAACAAGCATTACCTACAAATATGAACATTCAACATGCAGAAGATATAGAATATGTAGTTTTATATAGATCTGGTTATTATGATAGCTTGACAACGAGCTCATCAGCTATGCTTCACCTGTGACGCCTCAGTCTAATAGCACATGCATGTTACTGCAGACAAACACAGGGGAATGAGCATTAGATAAGAAATACCTTATGTTTTAGTTGTATATATTTTTACTTATATGTTAAAAAATAAATGGTTGCTAACTGCATTATTTTAGGGTAAAACAAAGTAATATTTAAATTTTCTTAATTGGTTTTACACACCAATTCTCTGTTTCTTTTTTGACATTTCCTTGTGATCTTAAATACCCCCCAAAAAATGTTTCTTATTATTATTATGATGATAATAACTTTCCTTTAATATATACTCATTATATTATTAAGTATTTTAGCAGCAAAGAACTGATTATAACTTAAATTCACAAATCAAAATGTAAATGATAAACTCAAATAGAAATGAACTATATTCCATGTCCTGTGAGACACCAACAGTATATTAGTTTGCCACAACTAATCTGCCGAAACTTCATTTTTACAGGTTTTTTTCTAGACAGTATGAGGTTTAGCAATCAGGTCTGGCAGTGATGCTTCAGGAAAGATTCACTAAGCTATCACAGTGGATACCTAGGGCTGTAATGGTAATTTTCCCCATAATAAAACACACATTGCAGCCCCTTCAGTGCTTAGAGAATCTCTCCCTTTAGTAGTGCATTAGGTAGGTTCACATTGACTGTTCTTAATATGCTGTTAAAAACACACTAATTACTAGAATGGCTTTGCAAGAGTTCCTAAGTAATGTGACCAGTGGCTCAAATTGTAATATTCTTACAGAAGGGCCTGTAAATTGTATTGAAGTTTTTGCATGGTCATTTGATACCTCAATTCAGTTCTCTGCTTTGACAGAGTCAACGGACCTTTCCTGTTTTGTTCCTGCCATCAGTAGCATGCAGCGGCCATTATTCAGTGCAGTCCCGAGACTTTGATCAATTTGCTGTTAGTGTTCAGTGATAGGGTAGTGACAGACGATTAGCTTTACATAGCAAAGTAGTGGCGTGCTGTGCCCTAACCCAAACCCTAACCCCTAAGTCTAGCCCAGTCTACCAGCATAATGAACAAAGTATCAGCTCTGTGCCACCTAGTGACTGCTGCATGTCACTACTGGTAGATACAAAACAGGAAAGATCTGAGTCAACTAGAGGCATGAGAGTATTTAGGTTTGCTGCCCTGGGCATATTCTTATTTGAAGATTATAAGAAACACACACACATATATGTGCACAACGTATATGTGTTTATGTACAGTATATATCTATATACAGTATTTTAGAAAAGTACCAGGTTTACTTATAGATGTAATACTACACCTGCTCCAGCATCGTTTGCCTAGGCAGAAACATATCACTGGCTAGAAACATAAAAGCAACTACCTCTTATTGTCACAAAGTACTAAAAGCCTTAGAGAACCCGGTCACATACTGAATAAATAATCTTGCTGCCCCTTTATAACGATCTGTTATGCTCCATGTCCCCCAAGATGTTTGTCATCCTATAACTCTACTAACTTAAGGATACATGAAGATATTGATGCCAATGCCCAGCTATACAGATCTAATATGTAAAGCTATGTGACTTATGTACCTGTACTCTACTAAGAGAGCATGACTGAAATACTTTCTTCCCATTGGTTATAAATTGCAGGTCTGTGCTTTCTCCATAAATACCTCACCTCATATTTTATTTATTTATTTCTCCAAATCTAAGATAAGACATTGATGAGTGCCAGTATGTTCTAAGCAGATTTGCATGGTATATTGAGTACACAGAGAGTTAAATCAGTTACAGGTGAATGCCTTAGATACCTATATTAGTTGTATGAGCCATGCAGTATTATATGTAATAATGTTATACTATGTTCCATTACTTGTAGAAGGTCTGCAATCTCACATTGCCTTCTTCTGTCAGTACATGTTTGTGATGTAATATTTTATGTTTTCATTGTATTACTAACAAAATAGTTTGTCACTAACAAGTAAACACATTAATTATGTATTGAATAAGTATAATGGTTCAAAATATATGTAATAATGGACAAAACAAGCTTACTGTCTGGCACAACATTATTTCATCAACTTTCTAGGCCCAAAATATACACCATTGTTTTACCCATTTACACCGGATCAAAATAATCATATACAAATATATATTTTCTGAAATAACATATGTTACAGAATGCAATAGTGACTTAAAAAACTGCCCATTCACTTGTTTATGCATATAATTCTTATACATTTTACAAAAAAAATATTTCCACTTCAGACAAGTTCACTGTAAAAAAATGTTAGACTTACTATTTCTGATAGATCCATATAACAGAATTTGACAGAATTAAAATTTGAATGGCTAATCATGTGGAAATCTATGGAAAGGTTTGTCTAATACAATATACAGTTTATATTGAAGGCATATTATCTCACCTTGAGAGATATGGTTTATAGGAGTCTTGATTATGACAAACCAGTCTATTGCTTTATGGTTCCTATCCAGCTAAATTGATATTTTAATATAATCTTGAAGAAAACAAAAAGAATAATTGTATTATTATTTGACTGACCGGTAAATCTTATTTTATATTACTAGAGCTTGTAAGTTTTCTGTATCAGATAATTAACCATGTGCAATCTAGTCCTGGTGTGCATTTTGCATAATGTCCACCTAGGAATAGGCAAACAATCCACATATGTGGGTGTTATTTCACTCGCAGTACCAGGGCTGCCTGGTAATGTGAGTTAAATGACCAATATATTTTTCAATATTGCTTTTTGGAAGGCTGGAATTAGGAAATCATGATATCATAATTTCTAACAAAGGAATTGAGGTTATAGAGATAATCAGAACAAATGATTTCATCTGTTATAAAACTTGGTTAAAAGTTACAATGTTTGCCAGCAACATATTTTGGGGTAGAATATTATGATCAGGGGTACTCTGAAAATATTATAGGGATAGGGAATAGGCCCAATGTTCAAGGTCCTAAGTCCATGGATGTGATCAGGTCATTTTTATGTTAACATAGATGTACAGCACTGACACCAATGATTATCAATATTTTCCCTCAGGCCTCTACTGGGCGATAACATTGGAGGACCAGTGGTGGCTTAAGATCATTTTTGTAATATTTCACCTCAAGTCTTGCTGTAGCGTGTGTCAGATACCTGCTTTGTGCCACACAAATACAGGGGACTAGTGATGTCGCAAACATCAAATTTTCATTCGCGAACCACAGACGCAAACTTCCAACAAATGTTCGCGAACGGGCGAACCGCCATAGACTTCAATGGGCAGGCGAATTTCAATACCCACAGGGACTCTTTCTGGCCACAATAGTGATGGGAAAGTTGTTTGAAGGGGACTAACACCTGGACTGTGGCATGCCGGAGGGGGATCCATGGCAAAACTCCCACGGAAAATTACATAGTTGATGCAGAGTCTGGTTTTAAGCCATAAAGGGCATAAATCACCTAACATTCCTAAATTGTTTGGAATAACATGCTTTAAAACATCAGGTATGATGTTGTATCGATCAGGTAGTGTAAGGGTTACACCCGCTTCACAGTAACAGACCAATCTCCCGGTTTAATGCATTGCAAACAACCGCAAACAGTCCCTTTGCACAAACGCAAACTCCCCATTTGCACAAGGTTGGATACCAAGCTAGCCATGTCCCGTTCCTTGTCCTCACTGATGTCATTGAAGGTCTCTTCCTCCACCCAGCCACCAAGGGTCCCCGAAAGGTGACAACAAGCCCCCTGGGACACCTGCTGTGTTTGGTCTTCCACCTCCTCAAAGCCACCTTCCTCCTCTGACTCCTCTTCTTCAGACTCCTCTCTCTGCGTTGCCTCTGTCTGCGTTATTATAAGGTGTGTACTGTTACAGTAAGTAGTACTATTTCTATCGGTTTAATCCCTGTAACGTCCACTATTAAGGGGCGTGTATATGGCATTGATTTTTGGAACAGGGAGATGGAAAAAGATGCTTGGTCGGACCTCCTACTTCGAATTTGGGGCACTGCACGTGCAATGTAATGTGCCACCAGATAGGAGTGGTGTATTAAGTTGTACTATTTATTCCTATCAGTTTGATACCTGTTACGTCACCTGTCAGGGGACGTGTATATGGCATGGATTTTTGGAAGCGGGAGATGGAAAAAGATGCTTGGTCGGTCCTCCCACTTCAAACTTGGGGCACTGCGCGTGCAATCTAAGGTGCCACCAGATATGAGTGTCACTGTGCACTGGCAAAAGTTGGCAGAGTAGATGCAATAGGCTTCACACACACGCCTGTAGGCAGGCAATTGCTATTCAATCTATTGCAGTCAAAAAAGTGTTGTTTTATTTCACTGAGCACAATATAAGCTGTGAGCCTGACACAGGCAGGCAGCTGGATTAAAGGAAAAAAGGGTTGTTTTTTTTCAATGTATGGTACACCAACTGTGACTGGTGAAACAGAGCAGAATATTAGCTGTGAGCCTGACACAGGCAGGCAACTGAAATTAGATTACAGGAAAAAAATGGTTGTTTTTAATGTATGGTACAACACCAGGTATGAGTAGTGAAAATAAGCACAATATAAGCTGTTAGGTGTTAGCCTGTCACACACACACGCTGGCAGGCAGGCATATGCAATTAGATTACACAGAAAAAAATTATAAAATAAAATAAATGATGTTCTAGCCCTAAAAAGGGCTTTTTGGGTTGCTGTCCTTGCAGCAGATATCAGATGAGTCCTTCAGGTCTGTAGTGGAAGCTAAATATACAGCCTGGCTATCTATTTCCCTATTAAATCTCCAGCAGCTACACTACCTGTCCTCTCACAACGAATGCAGCTTCAGAATGATTCTTAACTCGGCACTCCTTCCTGCTCCAAGCAGAGAGTACAGCTGTTCTGTACGCAGATGTCAGCCTCCAAACTACTGCCTTCACTGTGTGGATCTGAACTTTCTGTTTATTTTGTCCTTATGATGTGACTGTATAATAACAGTTTATTTTTTTCTGCTGGAATGGATGATCCTATCCCTTCCACAGACCTGTGGCCACTAGCCAACCTCTGTCTATATCCCATAAGCTAATGTTAAGACTTTTATTTTTATATTGTTGGACAACTAAATATTGCATAGGCCAGTTTTCCTAACAGTAATTTAATAATGGGGCTCATTTTTCTGCTTCAAAAATATTGACAATCTTTGGAGATCTCCTGTGGAAAATCACAACTCCTGCCCTGTATCTCAATATTACTCATTATGGTCCAAAAGTACTCCTCAGGACCCCACAAAGGCTCTCAAAACTTCATAACCAGGACCTTATAATCACTTAATATGATATTTTGAAGGTGGCTACAGCTAACCATTGTTGTGATCCTCTGACCCACCAGCCCCTTTAGATTCATATGATACAGCCAAGGACGGATCAAGATTTTTAAAACCGGACATTACTTGTACCTTGTCTGACAACCCGCATAGGGACTGGACTCAGTAGTTGTTTTATAGCTCATTAATATGATAAAGGTATCACTTGCAAAGCACTTGACATCACTTGAACTTTATCTACTGAAGCAAAGTATTTCAAGTGCTGTCTTACAGTCTAGTTGACTATATTTGTTCACTTAATCAGATCCTTCGATCTCCCATAGAAGTCTACCGAGCACAATCTACCACTTACTGTGCGATCAGATTCAGCCAGGAACCTAGCCTGGCCCTGGGGCTGGGAGCAAACTGTGTATTGTGTTTGGATACTGGAAATAACTAATGGTAACCCTTAAAGTTATACAACCTTCAAAATATTTTAATTGGCTCAATGCAATACTTATACCCTGAAACACATTATACACATAAAATAATTGCCCTAAAATGTATTGTCCTGGAGCATTCTAGGCCTGGGTAACCTGATGGACATGGTTCTTGGGGATCCAGGACATATAACCAGGGCTTGTCACACATTAAGCATAACAGTATTACAATTGAGACCTTGGTCCCACCATGGCTAGTGTACAGTATGTAGGGGCCCAGTTCTCAAGCCCAAAAGCCCAACGGTTCTGGAGTTTGTAGCATGAGAAACCGAAAATACATTTTGCCTACATAAACGATAATAAAAGTGTCAAATAAAAATGAATATTGACTCATCAGTATCATAACATGTAGTAATTATTTCATGAACACATCTAATGACTTCTGCATAAGGTATTGATGTATAGAGGTTGCCGATATCAATAGTACAAAATAACATATGTTCGTGACTGGTATATTTTTAAGGTCTTCAAATTAAATCTTATTAAACAAGTTGGTAAATCCAGAACTGATATTTGAAAGTATTGCAGAAAAAAAAAACAAAGGTTGTTACAAAGACCCAATCCAGATACTGTGAATGGGGTTACTTAAAGGTTCACTGTAGACTGGAAACAACATAACGTTTGTGAAATTTGTAGTATATTAACAATATTAGTAGCTTTATAAGCAGTGGGCTTAAAAGTATTTAAAGGTAAAATCATTATATTAGTAGATTCTGTCAGAAGGATGACATTAGATTGTAAGTTTGTGAGGTTTCAATCTTACAAGGTGCTTTGCAGAAAGCACTCTGGACACTGGATTCTAAGCTCAAAGACATGGCCCTCCATCCTTTGCAATGTGTTAATATTACTGTTGTTTTGCCTTGAACTTACCCATGTATAGCGCTACAGAATATGTTGGCATGTTACAAATAAACAATAATAATAATAATGTTTCTGTTTTCCACACTTCCTGTTGGCTTAGAGACTAAGCGACAGTGTTCTCCTAGGGCCTCATTCTATTAGCGGCCGCAGGCGCTGCGGGGCCGCAAGGACTGGCCGCAAGCTATTCTGCTATTCTATTCCCCTCCGGCTGGGGCTTCCGGCAGGCTTGCGGCCGGTGCCTTGCTATCTCTTGCGGCCGCTCGCGCCGGAGGAAATCCTTTGATCTAAAACGTCCGCAAGGAAATCGGCCGTAAGAAAATCCTATTTGCAATTCAATTGCTCTGGGAAGCCTGTCTGCAAGGCTAAAAGTGAGCCGCAGCTTACTTGCAGCAAACAGGTCCCGCTAGCACCAATTAAGCACATAAAATAGCTCAAATAAAGCCATCCTGCACTTTGCGGAGTCTATAAAGTGATATTCGGTGTTAGCAAAAATAGCACATAATTACCCTATACTCAAATCCGTAAAATATATTTTTTTTAATATACGTAAAATATACATGTAAAAAGTCCATAGGGCTTGGAGCACCTCAGACACGCCCACGCCGCAGCCGGAAAATAAACAGTTAATTTAAACTCGGGTTTGGGCTGATGTGCAAGCTTGAGAGTGGGTTACTTTTAATCCTCATGTCCCCCAATATGATCCCTAGCATTTACAGAGCTGTACAGTGCAGGCTTCAATTTATTTTTGAGTTTTTAGATTTCAGAGCTTACGGACGGTTTCAAGATATGCGGCCGGCAGTAAGAGGAGATCCTTGCGGGGCCGTATAATAGAATCGCGAGTTAACAGAACCCCCGCAAGGAATCGCAGCCTTACGGTCGATTTACGGCCGATAATAGAATGAGGCCCCTAGTTTGTATTATCTACTCAAGAGTGGAGTGCGATGGAAGGGGGGTGATTCATTAGTATATTCATATACGTTTTCAGCAGGACATTTTCTCACTCCCGCTCATGGGCTCTGTAAACATGTCCTTCTGACATGAAAATGAAGTATGACAATCATGGCAGCTTAGATAAACTAAAAGGAAGATTTTCTCTAAAAATGGATTTATGCCCATGATTTACATAGCTGCTAACATTGTATAGTTTATTTCATACTTCACAAACATGTTTATCCTAATCTATTGTAGTGCTTTAAAGATTTGTTTGTTTGCGGTTCACTTTCAGAGTTGCTATATCTCAGTTAACTCTATTGTCTTGAATGGAAAATAAATAATATGTTGTTTATTTTATCCAGTTCCGTTTTTGAGATTTTAAGCATTCTACTGTTTTATACCAGAGAAAAACTAGTAGATAGCAGAAAAACACAGAATGAGAAGAGAATGAGTTTGCTGATGAGATTTACTGTGTATTTAGCTATGATTTAGCTGTCTTTGAAACCTAAAATATAGTTTATTAGTTTGCCAAGCATTGACATTTTAAGAAGCAGCACAGTAAATGTAAAATGCACTAAAACAAAGATATACAAAAAATGGTATAGTTTATTATTTGAATTTACTAGCTGTTCTGCTAAATTTGAGTCAAGATATTTCAGTGCTTGGGAAAAAATTGAAATGAAATAACAAAGATAGCCTCCCAAATCTGAAAATGTGCTAATATATATTGGACTTTCAATTGTTTTTAGTGGTCATCCCCACAGACCCTTTCTAGCAGTTCATTCAATTTAAAAATAATTATATTTTCTATTTTCTGGAATGGATAATCAAAACCTATCTCTGGGTAATTATTGAGTGAACTAGCTGCAAGTGTAATTTCTCAATCTCATCCATAAATCTATTAAAATACTGCATTTCATTTACATAAATATATATTTAAAATTGGGATTGAAAACATTATTTATCATGCATTATTCATTTGTTGATATTTATTATGGGTAAAGTATGCATGTATGCAGTGACATTATCATATAGTATAGGATTCTAGTTAGTATTTAATTCTAGTGAGATTAAAAAGATAATGCAACATGTTTGTATTTGTTCCTGTTAGACTACTACATGTAATAACTAAATGATGATGGTAAAGCATTTTCCTATTTCTTAACCTGAATTTTCTCATATTTTATATACATTGTGCTTTGCCTAAAGTACTTCACAAGATTGAACAATTTGCCGACTTATAATTTATGGGTGTGGTACAGAAGGGATAGATGTGTTGTTCATATTAAGATAGAAGACAAACTTCTTTGAACATGGTAGAACATCTTCTTTGAAGATGGTAATTAGCAGAGCGGAGAGAGTGGTTGAGGGAGTATTTTAAGACGAAAGCAGAGATATAAGAGGATGCACTATTGTTGAGGGCTTTATATGTTCGGCTCATGATTTTAAATGTTATTCTGAAGGCTATGGGAAGCCAGTGTAGTGACTGACAGAGAGGTGCTGCAGACACTGATCATTTAGTATGGTATGAAATCAGTGACCAACTCTACAGGTAAGCCATATAAAGCACTTAATGTGTGAAAATGTATCCAAACAATACCTCATAACTCTTCATAATACGTGCTTACCACTTTCCATTATTATTCTGAAACTGAGCAGGAAATCATTTTTAACTTATTTTTAGATGTAAAAACATTCATATCAGCAAACTCTTCATTAGTAAACGTGGATCTCATTGTATCTTCATACGCTCTGATCCTATTTTGAAGTGCTGTAATCCCATTTTTTTAGGTGAACATTTATTATTAGATCAAAGTTGCATTTAATCAATATATTTTCAAATTTATCTTTATATTCCTGATTGTCCATGAAGAGTTGGTCTCAGATTCACCTGTAATCCACGAGGGATACAGCGTAGTTGTTACAAACCGCTCTTCTTTGGGTTTGAAAAGACCAAGTAGACCAATCCTACCTGCAGATTGTATAGGTTCCTTATACCCACACACACAGGGCAGCTTAACCGACTAATTCGTGATTTTCCAGACCAAGCTGCGGTTGCAGTGCCAAGTTGCAGAGTTTCAGGACAATTTTCCAGGTACCAGAACAAGTTTAGGAAATTATTTTCTGATAAAAAAAAAAAAATATATATATATATATGTATATATATATATATATATATATATATATATATATATATATATATATATATATATAAACATCTTCCCTCTAAATGAAACATGCCACGCATATGTGTCCCAAAAAGAGCATACATTTTATTTTTCAGGTTACGTTTTTATACAATTAGTTGTATGTTAGCCATTTCCTTTGGCAAACATAAATTTCCCATGCCCGCCTTTGAACTACCCCACATGGGCCAGATCTGTTTCAAAGGAATTGGTTTTCTTCCCCACCTCAGTGCCAAGGGGCCTAGGGTCCTGTTATCAGCTACTTCAGAGCAGGATCTGGGCACATCAGGGGTGGATCTGGGGACAGAATGTCTGGGTGAGGGATCTGAGTCTAACCCACGTGCAAAATCATAACTTTGGGCAGGAGATCTTTACATAATAGGGGACATGCCCTTCGCTATTCAGAGGCCCGAGTGAAAGGTAGTGGGATTGGTTAGTGGGCTTGGGGTACCTTCTGGTCGGGGAGGGAATAGTGGTAAGGCCTGGTGAATTCAGTGGATTATGTGGTTGGGTTTACACCCTCTCCAAAGCTGACCTCCCCTCGGATAGAGATACCTTTATTGAGTCGGTGATAGAAAAATGATTCACAAAGGGTTCATTTTCCTTGCTTAGATGTGTAGAAATGTCCAGGGTCCAGGGGTTACCTTGGTTGAAGTAAACAAGAAGCTATTACACACAATAGATACTTGCTTTCTAAGGACATCTTAGAAATTGTTAAACCACAGTTGCAGGAGTTTAATGATTCATGGTAACTCTACACTACATATCTGCGTATAAAAGGGCTTCTACAATACTAAATAAATCAGAGATTCTTTAAAAGGTATTTGTGTGAACTTACAAGCAGAAAAAGTCTTTAGGGAATAAAGCCCATTAGTGCATAACACTCTAAGTATATATAACAAAAAAAGTGGGCAATAGTAAAATGTAAACTTTATTGGTTGGAAAAACCGACGATTAAAACTTTAAAAAGGGAAAGAATAAAAACTGTACAAATACCTTTGAACAGAAAAACTGCAAACCTAATGACCACTGGACAACTGTCACTCATTAAGTGGGGTTTGAGCAGTATTATAAATGAGACACAGAGAGTGTCTATGTATAAGCTTGTAGTACTATGCAACAAAAGGTGTGAATCATTAGAATAGTGGGCCAAACCTTCCTAAATTACCTTGTGCTATAACTATATATCTATCCCCAGTAACGGTTGTGAAACCTAGTATAACAACATAAGGAAGATATAGGTAGCTTGGTAGTATGCTTCTAAACAACAGATTTCTTTGCATACAAAAAATCCTCAGTTTGGCTCTTAGATCACCAGGTACTTCATTGCCTCTTATTAGGGTACAATGCCCCTATTATTTGAATGATATAGGTATAAATCAACCATTCAAACAATATGGCTCTTAAATGTCCAGATATTGCATTACCTCTTGTTAGAGTATCACACCACACCTATTTTGGTGGTGTAAGCATAATTTGGGCCATTCTGAACAAGCTCACTCTCTGTATACTCGCATATAGTATAACAGCGTCTCCCTGTGCTGGGGAGATTCGCGCTGCCTAGTTGCGTCGTGCGTAATAACCTCACGTTACGCCAGCCTACATCCTAACATGTTTCTACGTGTTCAACGTCTTTTTCAAAGGATCCAAAGGAACTTGTCTTACTGTAAATCTCTCCTTGATATCAAGTATAACCTCTTATGATTTTATGCTTTGTCTCACACAGGTTTTTTTTAATCTATCAGCCGGATAAGGAAATTGAGATGGGTTCACGGTTTATTCACTTTTCTGGGCCAACCAGGGCTTTCATAGTAATGTTAGACATTCAGCTTCCTATTAGATGGAATGCGGGACAAGAAGAATGGCTAAGGTCAAGTATTTCTGAATTTGTGGTTAACCACAAACAAAGGATGAAATGGGTATAATCTGTAGAGCACTTAACCTTTATTTGAAGCAGCAAGTGTTTCAATTGCTGCTTTAACAGCTTTGTTAATTATGCTTGATCAGGTTACTAAATCTCCCATAGAAGTCTATGGAGCCTAATCTACCTCTTACTGTGAATATGGTCAGGACCATAGCCTGGACCAGGGCCTGAGAGCGAACTGGGTATCACAGTTTGCTACTGGAAGTAAATAATGGTCATCCATAAAGTGGTACTAAACCTAAAATCTTTTTATTGGCCAAATGGCATTGTTATACTCCAAAATGCATCACACACATGAAGTAACTGTTGCCAAAATGGAAAATTGGCCCAGAACCCCCTAGGCTCCACTGGACTGGTGGAAAAGGACCTTAGGGAATGAGGTCATACAACCAGTGCTTTTGGCAACACTGCATAATTCAACAAAACTTTACAAGTGACACAGACATTTTAAAAACTCTTATGACCATATGAATAGCCCTTGGTTTAGATAGCCACAGGGCTAGTGTCCAATAAAGTCTGGTTGCCAGTTCTTGAAGTAAAGGGGAGTCATGACAGTAATTGTGAGTATTTGGCCAAGATTGATGAATGTAATTCATAGTTAATCAGTTTCTTACAGTCTCTTTCCCAATGACAGAACTGATTTCAGAGCTAGGTGTACTGAGAAAGTCCTGTGGACTCCTTAACAAGGTTGCAATCCCAGCAGCTTCAATGTCTTTATAAGCAAAGAACTCTAAAAATACCTGTTGCTTCAACATAGTTAGACATGTTTTCAAGAAAAGGCTAATGTGCAGTTGTTATCCATCTATAATCAAAAAATATACATCAACACTCCACTCATATGATTTGAGCAACACTGTCTTTTGATTCCATAACAATTGCAACATTTAGAGGTGTAAGAAAGGGCTATGTTTCTGGTTGCTCCTCGACCCTTTATCAAATCTAATATAATTGCAAGCAAAGCAAGTATTTACAGTCCCTAGAAAGGGCATCACCAATGGTTAGAAAATATTAATAATTTAAAGCATGCATGCCCAAGTGTAAAAATGGCAGTGATAAATGTATAGAAGCTACCATAAATAAATACATAAAAAAAAAAAAAAAGTAGATTACAGTGCTTCAAGCAAAGATCAAAGTATCTGAAGATACATGGAGATGTATATTTACTAATGAGAAGTTTGCTGATATCATGGTTAAAATTGATAAGACACATATCATAGATTGTAAGTTTGTGAGTTTTCAATCTTGTGTCAGTGCGTTGGAAACAAGCACTATGTACTTTTGATTTTAGCTGAAAAACAGAGCCCTCCATTCTTTATAGGATGTTAATTTTGTTTTTTCCATGTACTTAACCCCTATATAGTGATACAGAATATGCTGGCACTTTACAAATAAAGATAATAATATTAATATCATAGGAAAATAGTAGAAGATAGTAGAAGATAAAAAGGTTCCAGCATGTGATGACGATGTGGAATTATCTACCAGTGGAAAGGAACATTCAAATGTGATTACACCAACCTGTGTTTGATGATACAACAGAGTTCAACCATCAGGCTCAGAAAGCAAAACTTCCATGGATCATGCTTCGATTTCCTTCAATTTCATGGCTATTTCATGACTACGGTATTTTTTTAGGCATGAACAGCAACAAAATAAAAGCAAATAAGGAAGCAGAGGCATGGAGGTTAACAACCTTGAGGAGACTTCCAGTGACACCAGATACCAACTGAGATAACAAATAATTTGATTTTTATTATCTCTTATTTGGAACTGTCTCCTGTACAAATTTTGGGATGGATCAAAGGTCTTATTTTGTCCGACTAACTTATTTTCCTCTTTTCAGCTGGATTTACATAGATTCTATTTTATAGAGAAATATAGATCTCAGACCCTTAATAAAGAGTGTGATTTGCAATTTTTTTTATCTAAATATGAAAGAATCGTGCTTACACAGAAGAAGTAGCTTTATTTCACCTACATGCTATCAACCTGAGGAAACCTATATTGATTTAGTCCATAGGGATATTGAGACATTAAAAGACCAGATTTAGAAAAGAGGTTCCCTTCTTTATGAATAACTTAACTACTAATGAAATTAATGGATTAAACATGATAATGATAATAATACTATTAAAAGGGCAGACAAAGGTGGAGACATTGTAATTATAAGTCACGACAATTACATTAGAAAAATCTTATCACAATTAGAAGATCATGATGATTGTGAAAAAGTAAGTTATAATCCTTTCAAAGATATACAAGATCATATAAAAATGCTTTTGTATGAGGAGCTACAAAATTATCTCTAATGTTTTGATGTAATTTTCCTTGTCAAAAGACCCTATTACATAATTTTTTTATACTCTACCTAAAATTAATTCAAATTTTTAAACTCCACCAGGGAGACCAGTTGTGTCTGGCTATGATTTTTCTTTTCTACATTAGCAAACTTTTTGGAAATGGGATTGGGTCCATTGTTTTCTATATTGACCTCTTTCTTACTGGATACCTCTGATTTATAACATAGATGGGATTCACTATTTAATGGCTTTGGTTATTAACAGTCTATACACCTCCATCCCTTATTTTGAGGGGATTGAGGCTGTTAAAAAATATCTTGATTATCTCCAAAAAGCATTTTTCCTTGGAAAATTATTTTTTTAGTCTTTAGAGGATTTGTTTAGAGAAAAATTTTTTTCTCATTAAGGATGGCTACTGTATGCAAAGTAGTCTTACGGCTATGGGCTCTAATGTGGCACCTGTCTTTGCTGGTATGTATATATGGGCTATTTTGAGGAACATTTTATTTACTCAGATTCACTTTTTGTCCAATATGCAATCATATGGTGGAGCTATATAGATGGCATGTATGTTGTGGAAAAGGGATGAAATGTCCAGAGGTGTAGTAACTGGGGGATGAAGGGTCAACCCCCCCCCCCCCCCCCCGAGATTATATCATCAGGGGACACAAAAATAGCAAAATTAAATGTAATCATGCATTTTCAGATTTGGCTACTAGAGGGCTTAATGGATCAGTACATATTTTCCATGACAGCTTTGACCAATAAATTATATAAATATATACCGTATTGGCCCGAATATAAGTCACAACACCCTTAAAATTGGAGAGAAACAGTATCTATGGTAACTTCTTTTGCAGGTTACAGTCCAAAAATCGTAGCTCACAAAACGTTACAATCTCTAAAATCGCAAATGGCTATTCAATTACTACAATTCCGCAGGCACTCACACCCATAAACGGCAAATGTAAAAGAAAACCCTACAGGTTCCAAATAGGACAGACAAGTGGAATAAATGTAGCACCGTAAATGCAAATTAATTAATACTGCACTGTAAAATACCGAGAAAGCGATGAATGACATTAGAATTAATTGCTCAACATGTCTAAATCCCCAAGATCGGCAATGATTTTTTTACGGTCGCGAATATAAGTCGCACCCGTAATTTCCAAGCTTGGAAATCAGAAAAAAGTGCACTTATATTCAGACCAATATGGTATGTATAAATTTAAAAAAATAATAATATATATATATATATATATATATATTTAATATATATATATAATATATATACATATATATATATATATTTATTTATTTATTTTTTTCATTGAGAATTTAAAAAAAGAAATAAAAATGTTTTTGAGGGGCACAGCAGCACTGTGGGGTACATTTTATTGATGTTTTTAACAAGAAAATTGATAGAAATGTTTTTGCAACGTTGGAAATTTTTACAGCAGGCCTAACCTGATACACCAGAATTTAAATTTTAGTCCACTTATTAAAAGAAAGTTCCCAATATTATTGATAAATTTGTGATTTCAGATATTGGTCGATCCTCTAAAATTGACACTACTATTTTTCACTTCAAATTACTGAGCAATTATATTGTTCCCGTAGGCTAATTCCCTTAAGAAGTAATGCTCACATAGCCAAGAGTCTGTTACGTTTGGGAGATTAGTTTGCAAGCTCCCACAAATGTCCTAGGGCCTCATTCAATTGCGATTCAGCTAATTGAATAGGGGTCTAAATAAGCACATAGCATATATTTTTTAAAGAAGTTTTTAGTTAGTGAAAACCTTGCTTTTGGATAGATGTTTACTAACAAAAAACTTCTTTAAAAAAGATATGTTATGTGCTTATTTTGAGCCCTATTCAATTGGCCAAATTGCAATTGAATGAGGGCCCTAGTGTTCACAAGCAGCTTCAAGTATGAACTAGCAGGAGAGAAATTAAGATTATTTCAAAAGATAATAAACAGTTTTTTTCAATGACTAGCAGCTTATACTTGCAAGGTTTTATTATCAATGTAGCTATAAAAAAATATATCTCCACTCTTTCATTGATAATTAACAAATTAAAATTATTATGTAATATAGATTGGGAAGAAACTCAATTTCATACAGAGTTTTACCTGCATGGGGCCCATATATAAATACTTAGTCAAGCGCCAATAAAGAACAAGACATACATCTATTTTAATATATATTCTGGTATTCTATTGAGATTTTTCATAGTAGTAATACAATACTTAATTAACCTATTTCTGATTATTGAATAATTCTTGATTATATTATATGTTTTCCTCCTAAACATACAGGTCTTATTTTGTTAACACTGTGGAGATTGTCAAAGTATATATTTTTTTTATTCATCTTTAAACAATATATCCATGCACTATTTTCTTTTGAAGCATGAAAAAAAATGCTTTATGAGAATTTGAAGTGTGGCATAATTTAACCAATGAAAGTTTCAGAAAAGATCTGGAGATTGGTATTTATTTGCTGTAAAAAGTTATGAGGCAATTGATTAAAGTTGTGACATATTTTTGCTTGTTAAGTACAAGAAAATTGCCTCAGAATAATGTTTAATGTGAATTAATTGGAGTATGGACTAATCTAAGTAACAGAGCTTTCAGTAATGCTTTGGGACATACTGGATTATTTATGTGTTGCACAAAGTTATGAACAAACTGATTAATGGAAGAACACATTTGTTTGCTTATTAAGAGTCTGTTATCCTTAAACAAGTGCTTAATAAGAATTATTTTGAATTTGGCATAATAGAAGACATGAAACACTCAGGATAGTGCTTTGGAGACTATTTATGCGTTGTACAAAGTTATCAGACAAATAATTACTGCTTAGGTACATTTTTGTTAAACATAACATGCATGTTTAATGGGAACTATTTGCAGGGCTGACTAACCCACTGAACTTTCGAAAGTAATATGGATGTGCTGTGCACAATTATGAGGCAATTTATTAACATTAGACATCTTTTTACTTGTTAGACACTTTTAAAATATTTTCCAAATGGTGCTTTAAAGAGAATTATTTGGAGTTTGTTTGGAGAATAGGTCAATGTAAGCCATAACTCTTTCAGGAATAGTTCAGGAAGCAGGAATCATGTTCTATGCAAGGTGTTTTGCTTTCCACTCGCTGTACATTTCACTTCATACCCTCTGTCCCATCCCTCCAATTCTCATCCTTTGAAGTTCATACAATCCGCCTCTTCTCACCTATCTCTCTACGTGTAGCCGTGATCTATCGCCCCCAGGCACTCCCTCTCAATTTCTTGATAACTTTTCTGCCTGGCTTCCTCACTTTCTCTCCTTCAATGTTCCTTCACTGGTACGTGGAGATTTTAACATTGCTATTGACACTCCCACCTCCCCAGCAGCAGCCAAACTGCTCGCACTCACCTTTTCCCTTGACCTCTCACAACTAACAGATTCTTCTACTCATCATGCTGGACATTCTCTTGATCTTATCTTCACCAATCTCAGTGCAACCTCCTACCCAGTCATTCGTCCACTCCCTCTATCTGACCATCACTTCCTTACCTTCAACCTCACCACATCTTCCTCTCACCACCCCTCTCCAACCCCTGCCACCATCATGAACAGAAACCTGCTAGCACTTGACCCTGCTCAGCTCTCCACTATTATCCAACCCCTTCTCAGCCCCATCACCAACCTCAACTGCCCTGACACTGCCACCTCACTCTACAACTCTACTCTCTCTTCCACACTTGACACTCTGGCCCCCATAAGCCCATGCAGATGCCCTCGCTCTCATCTACAACTATGGCACACTACACAAACACAATACATCCAGAGGTGCTCCGGCACTGCTGAACAACTATGGAGGAAATCACGCACTTCAGCATATTTCCTCCACTACAAATTTATGTTACGCTCCTATTCCTCCGCTCTCAACCTTGCCAAACAGCAGTACTTTACATCACTAGCAGATTTCCTCCACTACAAATTTATGTTACGCTCCTATTCCTCCGCTCTCAACCTTGCCAAACAGCAGTACTTTACATCACTAATATCAACTCTGTCCTCTAACCCCAAGTGTCTGCTTGCCACTTTCAATACTCTCCTCAGCCCACTGCCTCCTCCCATCCCTTCCTCTCTCACAGCTGCAGACTTCGCCAACCATTTTATTCATAAAATTCAAAACATCCGCAATGAACTCTCATCTCATAGTGGCTCTCACACTCCACCCTCGAAACCATACCAACAACACCAAGTCTTCTACCTTCTCCAATACCACAGCCACTTTGAATTGCTATGATCACGGCTACAGAGGACGAAGTCTCCAAACTGCTATCATCCACTCGCCTCACTACCTGTCCTCAGGATCCTATTCCATCTCAGCTCATCTCTCCCCTCTCTACCACACTAATCCCAGTTCTCCTCTTGTGTTGTTTAATTTTGAGAGCACATCAGTGAACACAGCTTCTTCTGAGGAGCTGCACACCTCAGGAACATCCATTTGCAATACACGCAGTACTAGACTTTTGAATATGGTACATACACGTGTAACCTTATAAGAAAGACTTTTTGGACATTTGATGGACACTGAGTTAAGGTGGAGTTATACCCACCTGTATGGTAAATAATGGGCAAATTACATGTCCTCAATACTGTAAATTCGCACTACTTTTGACTATAATGGATATTTCTACTCTTTAGCTATGGATAAAGAGCTAGGCACTGGTGTCTCTTTATATGGTTTATCTGTTTCTGAATAAATATACAAGAACTAGTGCAGTTCAATATGGTTTCATTTATCTGACATGTTTGAAATAGGAGTTTAATAATTCTATGAAATACCCATTTATACCTTCACTAGCGCTCCAGGCTTGTATAGATAATGTGTTATAATGGTACCACCCACTACATTGAAACAGCCTTAAAATAGTGATGTAAATATGAATGTGAATTATTTGGAGAGTAGGCTAATGTAAGCCATGAAACATTTAGAAATGCTTTAGGGTGTAGCAATTATGTATTAAGCAAAGTTACGAGTCAATAGATAAATGTATCAGCACAATTTTGTTTGTTACGCAAGATAATCATAGCTTAACGAGATTGTTTGAAGTATAGGGTAATGTATCAATATTATTATTATTGTTTGTAATGCGCCAACATATTCTGTATCGCTATACATAAGTTGTGATCAAGGCAAAACAATATTAATTACAAAGTTCCATTACACTTTCCGAAATAATTCAGGGAAAGATACTTTTGAGGATACTAATTGGCATTTTGGCTAATGTAAGCCAGGAAACTTCTAAGCATGCTTGGGGGAATGGTATGTATATGCTGTACAAAGTTATGACCACAATGATTAATGTTTAAACACATGTGTGCTGGCTAAAAATGTGTAAAAGTAGCCTCAAAACAGTGTTTAACGAAAAGGGTTAGGTGGGCTAATGTAAGATCAAACTTTCAGTAATGCTTTGGGAAGTTATATGCATGGACTGTACAAATTTATGAGGTAACTGAATAATGTATAGGCACATTTTTGCTTGTTTGATTTTTAAATAGTCCCAAACTAGTGTTTAATGACCATTGTTTGGAGTGTGGGCTAATGCAAGCCATGAATTAATGAAAACATTTGCTATTCAAAGTTTTGAGACAACTGATGCAATTAATAAAAATAAATTCAAATAATTATAGATGGCTGAGTACAAAGCTGTAAATGTGTATGTAAGTATAATACATTTTTATTTATGTAGGAGTTTTGTGTGCTGTATAATAATAAGCATTACGCATTATTCATTTAAAATAATTCTTCTTTCCTGCTAGGGATTTTTTGGTAATAGGAACTCATGTGTCTGTTGTGTAATTATATTTGTCTGTTTGGTTTCATTAAGCATACTTTGTAAAGCCTTTCTATATTAAGCGGTAGGGCCCTGAGATATTTATTCAAATGTGGTACAAACCCTTACTATTTTATTATACATGTTCATATAATCATAGTTATTTAATAGCACACAATTTTCTCCTTTATCGTTTTATCTGTATGTCTTTGCATGTTTTAGTTTTTTCAAAGCTCTGTATTCAAGTTCGGTTAAATTGTGTTTTTTTTCTAGCTTTCTGAACTAAGTCTTTCAAGCTCCAACGTAACTTGTTGGATAAAGACTATTATATTAATTTCTTAGGTTTGGAGTACATTTTGCTTTATTTTTCCAGACCTTAGATTTGCTTCCATTGTTTGGTTCTAATATTACATTTTCTTCTAAAAGAGACATAAGGTCTTAGAGACTCTGTATGTCCTCTTTTCCCAATCCCAGGTTCATGTATTCCTTCTCTTGTTTTGATATGTAAAATTTGTGGAGCATCAGATTTCTGAAGAAGAGGTTAACATCCTTTTACATTTGTGAAAGAATCTAAAATAGAAGTGGGAATAAAAGAGAGACCATTTTTTACAAAAACAAAATATGCACTTCATTTAAACTGAAGCTGGATAAATAAATTATTTGATGTGTATCCTTTAATGGTGTATGTGGGGTAGGGGTTAGTAGAATTGATTTGCATGGCTGGATTACCTATTAGGATTCCCTATCCAAGGTGCCCGTTTTTTTACTTAAAAAGACCTAAAAATACTTTTTTGGCTTAAAAATTAAATACTGCAGTTCACTAGAGAGTAGAATGCTCACAGTTCATTCATCCCATGAGTTTTCTGCTGAGTGTATAGAGTGGGCAGAAAATGTACCAGTTAAACAAAAGCAACATTACTGGTAGAAAGTAGCTCCTCAATAGTATTTATTCTTGGAGGTAGGTTATTTACTTGATTATAGGTATTCTGTCTGAATGGCTATTTATATGTTTAAAGAAGATATTCCTGGCTTTATATTTTTAAAAAATGTATATTACAATAATAGTAGACCTGACTGTACATTTATATATACTAATTATAGGTGACCCTTGTTGAATATGTGTAAATTTGTTTAATTATAGTTGATACAGGTTAAATATGTATGTATTTGTATTATAATTATAGGTGATCCTAGCTAAATATGCATACATGTGTATGCTTATGGATGAAGCAGGTTAAATATATATGTGTTTATATTATAATTATTGTTGACCCTGGGTGAATATATGTAAATGTATATGATTTTAGGGAGCCTTGTCTGAATATATATTTAGAAAATAATAATAGGAGACCCTGTAGTAATTATGATAATAGAGGACACAAATTACATATGTATGTTTTTATAATTATAGGTGAACATGGCTGAATATGTATAAAATCATAGGATTATCGGTGAACCTACCTGAAAATGTATACATTAATATAATAATTGACAAGTGAGGTTGAATATTTATATCAGAATGGTTCCTGGCTTATGTTTCATATATGTCTATAGGAGACCTTGGCTCAGTATGTGGCTAAATCTTTATATACTATATTACTACTAGCTACTTGCCTGACACTTTACAGCTTATAATATACACATTTACTATATTCTAACAATAAAAATAAAAAAAATATATATAAAAAGAAGAAGGAAAAATATTACCCTCTTTCAAGGTCCACATTCACCAAACTCATCGGTTAACTTTAATCATCTACATATTCCAGCAGGAGGCTCAATTCCTGTATTTTGCATCTATCTCAGCAGATAAGACACTCATGGAGTGAATAAACTCAATCTTCCATAGAACCTCCTCAAAGGCTGGAACAGTTTTTTCCAATGTTTTGCAATTATGCTTCTAGTAGCCAGAAATTGTGCATTTTTAGAAAGACCTGGGAGTGGTAAGCCTAATAATGCCTCTTCTGGTTTTTGAGGAATAACTGTACCCATAGTTTCTCCAGGGTGTTATAGGTCGCCATCCAAATATTCTGAACTTTGGGGCAATTCCATCACTATGTTTTAAGGAACCTATGGTGTTGCATCCTCTGGAGCCATTGCCATCCAACTGACTATTTGAACAGTGGAGTATAGCTGGGGTAAGGTACCATCTCAAGATAGTTTTGTAAACATTTTCCTTCAATATAATGTTTAAAGAGGAGTTTGCTGATAATTATACCCCATTGATCATCATCTAGGCTAATATTGAGCTCAGCCTCCCAGAAGGCCCTATAGGACAAATTATTAGGTGTGACCTGTTCATGTAGGTAGTTATAAAGAATAGTGAGGTTTTTTTTATCTTTTGAGTTGTGTAAGCAACAATGCTCAAAGGCAGTTTTGCTAGCTAATTTGTTTTGTTTGCAGGTTGTCCCTCTTGTGTGCTAATCATCATTAGGTTAAGCCATTGTTTGTGTGGCAATCAGTGATTTATGCCAAAGTTCGATGGAGACCAGTTTTGACATTCTAACAGTACATCTGCAACAATGTACTGTTGGGAACATTTTGGTCCCATAAAACTTGATGTTGTATCTCCACCCAAACTGGGGGGGCTCACTTAATATACCATTTAGCCATTTGGGCTAATCTCGCCGTCTTATAGTATCGTAGAAGGTCAGGAGTTTCTATTTCTATTTTGATGCTGTCATGGTATTTATTCTAGGTTTCCTATTTCCCCAGATGAATTTAAATATTGCTTTCTGAAATGTTGATATGTCTTTAAGATTTATCGATGATGGTATAGTCCTAAAAAGGTATAGCAGTTTAGGGAGGGTGTTCATTTTTTAATGGCGTGTATTTTACCAAACTACGAGATATTTAATGAAGACCAGGTGCAAAGATCTGAATATATTTCTTTAAAGATAATGGGGTAATTGGTATCATATATCTGTTTAGTAAATTTAAGGATATGAATACCTAGGTACTTTATATGATGCGAGGACCATTTAAAGGAATAGTTTAAGGTCAGCAAATTTTCAAGTTGCTTGGGCAATGGGACATTAAGAGCTTCACTTTTATTTGCATTAATTTTAAACCCTGATATATGGCCAAAATTGCTTAGTGAAATTTCTCTGTTCAAATTGTTTATCTGAGACTGATCTAATTT
Organism: Discoglossus pictus; assembly: GCA_027410445.1. Taxonomy (NCBI): domain Eukaryota; kingdom Metazoa; phylum Chordata; class Amphibia; order Anura; family Alytidae; genus Discoglossus; species Discoglossus pictus. The sequence goes on from CM050165.1 coordinate 44,480,816, forward strand.
TTTTATTTATTGAGCTAAATTGTATGCAAACCCCTCGCAATACTGCCTTACGGGCTGCCCAGACTCCCATCCCATCTACATCGCCACCGCTATTCAGTGCAAAGTATTCCACCAAAGCCTTATTAATCTTATCTTTTGTCAGAGGGTCACTAAGAAGTGCTGAGTTTAATGTCCAAGATGGGAAGCGACCTTTTGGGAACAAATCACACAGTGACACACTTACAAGGTAGTGGCCAGACCATGAGATGGGATGAATTGTTGCGTCAATCAAATTAGAAGCCAATTGCTGTTGTAGCAATATATAGTCGATGCATGATTGGGATTTATTTCTGGCTGAGTAAAAGGTAAAGTCCATCCCTGTCAGATTCATACCCCTCCATGTATCAAAAAAAATTTCAGGATTCATTTAAAAACCTTTGTAGCTGTGGAGATTTGTGATGGTATAGAGTATCCAGATCTATCTCTGAGTGGATCTAGAACTGCATTTATATCTCTTCCTATAACCCAAATAGAATGTTGCATATTGGAAATAGATTTGAGATTATGCGAAAGAAAGTGGACTGGTCTGATTTTGGTGCATAGACATTGAGAAGTGATACTGAACTATTGTTAATAATTCCATTAAGTGCAATATATCTGCCTTCAACGTCTTTTTGAGTGTTGGTGTGTTGAAAATTAAGTATTTTGTGAAACAAAATCGAGACACCTTTTGTTTGATCTGTAGCAGATGCATGATATGATTGTGAGTATGATTTCCCCCAGTATTTGGGTATTGATTTTTTTTTTAAGTGGGTTTCCTGTATCATGACAATATCTGCTCCCAGTCTATGTTATTCCTGAAGGGCTATCCCCCTTTTAATAGGCTCATTTAAGCCTTGTGCATTATGTGAAATTATTTTAATGTCCATGACTCACCTGGTGCTGAAATAGAGGAAAGAGACTGAGGATATCAACTAATCAGTCATGCTTTTTACTAGACTGAAGCAAGATGATCTCCTGGCTGGTACACGAGGAGCAAGAGACTGAGATCTGTTAATTAAGGGCCGTGAGAAAAATATGGATATGGAAAAAAAGACAAGAAGAAGTCAGAGCAGAATAAAACAGACTTAGACAATTTATGCAACAACGTTGTGATCTAAAATGAGATTCGTAGTTAACTAGCTTACTGGTACCTCAAAGAAGATAGGCAATTTCATTATAGTAACTATGTAAGTTAGTATAGATATATTTCTATGGTACACTAGGGAAGAGAAAGAAAAGGAAGAAAAAGAGAAAAAAAGAAAAAGTAGAAATATCAATTTTAAATTACTTAAATTAAACTTAAATTACTTAAAGGAGAGCAATAGCTGTCCTCTTAACTTTAATCACTGAGCCAACTAGTATCCAGGACAATGAATACTGAGAAGGTTTGCCTAAAAATTAAACTATATTTAAGCCCTATAGGGGCACTTTTAAAATATTTGGTAACATTATAAGTGACATTGCAAGATAAAACGTATGTGTAAACAAGCATATAACTGCGGAAAAAGGAGATAAATGATAGGTAGCACTTCAGGGTACTTCCAATATGTAGACCAATATGCTTAAGTGAAGCCCCCTAGTAATTGATATGTCCATTAGACAAATAATGAGAGGCATATTTAGGTTGTTGTAGTAGCTCAACTTCTCGGACCTCGCCTTTGTTGCGGGGTTGATTCAGGAGGAGGGTTGAAATTTCTGGTAGCCGAATGTTCCATGAAGAGAGAAGTGTAACTCCTTCAAAAGATTGACTAGTGTACAATTTCCCCTCCTTGGAGATGTTCAGCCGGAAAGGAAAGCCCCAGGTGTATTTCCAACCTCTTGCTAGTTCAAGTTCCAGAATGGGTTTTAGCATCTTCCTCTTAAATAGGGTTGTTCCGGACAAATCTGAGTAGATACTTGGTTGGGAGCCTTCTACTTCAGGGATACCGGTTCTAGCCGCTCTCATAAATTTGTCTTTAGTGGAAAAATAACATCTCTTGGTCGATCTGAGTTGGATGACCAACCTCCCAGCGCTCTGTGGACTCTGTCCACTCTATATTCCTCTTCACACATATCTGGCAGAAGAAATTTGCATAATTCTAGCAAATATTGAGTGAGATCTCTCACCGCCACAGGGAGGTTCCTAATGCGGACATTTTGTCTCCGGCATCTGTTCTCTAAATCTTCTTGTACATACTGTTGAAAAGATTGTTCCTCCTTCATTAGGACCATCTCCTCCTCAAGTCACGTATGTCCACGAAGGAGATCATTGTAATTGTCCTCCAGTAGCGTTGTTTTGGAGTCTACTGCCTTTACCTCCGTAGACAATCCCGTTGCCACCTTTTGAATTTCCGACTTTATCTCCGTTCTAAAGGAGGATATCTGTTCCTTCCGCTCTTTAATGTCCTCCTTCGTACTTGGGGCGGATGCCTCCATATTTGATGAAGTGGTATTCTTAGTTGACGTAGAGGCTTGTTGACGCGCTTGTCAAGTTTTTCTTGGTGTACAATAAGTTTGTATGTCTTTGGTGTTACTTCTTGTTGATACACCTGCCATCTCCAACGTCCAAAACGTCTTCAGGGTTCTGAGTTTAATTCATATAGATGTCACTTTGCTTAAGTAAGTGCCCTCACATAAGGAGGGGGTAGTGTTTTTTACATAGTAATGAGCACAGTGAGTCCTCTTAAAAAAATAACACCGACCACCAATGGTGACAGTTCCTGGAAAATGTATTTATATGGTTGTATAGTATTACTCCTTTGGATAATCAAGTTGTCTTGAGTTGTGTCTTTATTTCAGTTTCTGTAGTCAGAGGTAACCAACCAAAAGATAGCGGATCAGTATTGCTTGAAAAATGTAAAAATAGTAATTGAGAAGTGGAACAACAGTTATACCAATAAGTACAAAGGGTATTGAGCTCAATATTCACAGCCCCACAAGTTGGGTAACATGCACTTTCATCACTGTTGGGTCTTGATAGCATGTATTTCCACTCTCAGCCAATAGATGGTGATGTTGGGCTTGGTAATGTAGTTCAATAGCAATAGATGGCACTGTTGAGTCTAGGTACTGCACTCGCAGGGAAAAGATGGCGCTGTGGGGCTTGGTAATTCAGTTCAATAGCAATAGATGGCGCTATTGAGTCAGGGAACTGCACTCTCAGCAAATAGATGGCACTGTAGGGCTTGGTGATACAGTTCAATAGCAATAGATGGCGCTGCTGAGTGTTGTTTTTACATGCAATGGCAAGGTGGAGTACCAAGCCAATAGATGGCACTAATGAGCTTTGTAAGTATAGGTAGTTCCATTCTGCGTAGCTGGCAATAATAATAGTAATAATAAGGATAATAAAAGTTGTGGTTTTGCAAGAAAAGTCAATCATGCTTTAATTATGAGAAGCTGTTATTAGGAGTACTGTTTGGGGTGTTGGTTTTGTAAAGCTTATTCCAGTAAAGGTCTCTATTAACTGAGGATTGCAGGAAGCTTCCTCACATACCCTTGCATTAGGGCAATATAGGAGTCCCCCTCCCCTCAATCCCCAGTACCTGTATATAGGGTTTTTGCTTCAATGACACTTGGAGCAGGTATCCTACTGCTGAATCCTCCAAACAGAAAAACAAGATGTAACAATGTCCTGCAAAAGGGTTTAAGGATGTCTGTCTCTTGCCCCCAAACCTCTTAACCCTGCTTCAACACATAGATGCCAAATTTGTGTTGTGTTTGGGGTCTGATTCAGATTGTTCCTTCATGGATATCCATCCAGTACCTTTTAGTCCAGTATATTATTTAGATCTGCTGTTAAAGTGAAGTCCAAAAGTTGCTGCACAGTTCCAGAGCAATCCAGACTGTTCAGTCACTGTAACCTGATCTTGACAATCAAATATAATACAAATTGCTTGGTATTTTCATGTTTTTTAAAGCCTTATGGCAGGGAGCTGTGTTGTTTTGCTTCCTGTCTGTTAGCTGCTAGCCACATCCTCATCACTTTTTTTTATTATTTTAATAGTCAACTTGTATTTCAACAGCTGGTAAACAATCATTTTTTAACAATATTAACCTGTTTAATCATTATGTATGCAGGAATAATGTAACCATCAATGACATTTGTATGAATAAATTATTGTAAACCATTACATAATGCTTTAAAACATGCAACTTATATTTGAAACATTACTAAACCAATGTTTTTAACAATAGTATTTTTTTTTCAATCTGAGGTATGGATGAGTAACATTACATTAAGTCAACATTATATCAATAAGTATATTAAACAATTACATAATGTTTTGTAACATGCAACTTTTATTTAAATTAGTGTTAAACCACATAGGTACTGAATCCAGAGGAAGGCAAACAGTAAAAAAAAAAAACATAAACACTTAGCCAAATGTATCAAAAGAGGGAAAACATTAATTCCTTCCTGACCCCGTTAACTGGCGATCAGATTACTCGCTGGATCAATACTCTGTATTTATTATACATTTAATTTTTACAACAAATGATCATCCTCCTAGTAACATGAACCCTTAATTACATACAATGAAACCACTTTTGAGACCTTTGAAAAAACAATTTTAACAATACAATCATGAAGTTATTGTATTAAAATGTTAACAGTAAAAGTAATAAAATGCAACGTAACTGTTTTGTGGGGCCAATTCTGGCAAATGGCCACTTTCAAGACATTCCAATACTTTTTGTTTTTGCATGTCCAAGTGGTTCCCTTAAAAAGAGCCCAGCAGATTTTAATTTTTTTTCTATGGGATATAACCACTGTTTATTCTTGTTGTTTTTTTTTTTGGGGGAGGGTTGTTATTGTTTTAGTTTTGTAAAATTGTACATAGAGTTTCCTATGTGAATTAGTGGTCCTCTAAAAAGAGCCTGAGTGACATCAAATTCCGTCCTTAAAATAAAACCACTGTTCTCTATGTTTACAAAACCTCATAGTACACAATGTTTTTTGTAAAAATGCATCCATCCTGTAATAGATCACCCTGACATGGTTTGTCTTGAATTGAAACTTTAATATCATCTGAATTTGTGCACCTTGAAAAAGCAACATAGAGTTGTCCATGTACAAAAACAGGTTCCAGTAAAAAAATACCCACAGACTTAAAAGTTTGTCCTTGGGATTTATTTATGGTCATAGCAAATGCCATGATAACTGGAAATTGTCTCCTTTGAAGGACAAAAAGGCAAACTACTCTCACTTGGAGCCAAATCAATTCTTGGTATAAAAACGTGTTCACCTTTATGGGTACCAGTCATAATTTCTGCATGTATGAAATGATCTTTTAACTTGTGCACAATTAATCTGGTCCCATTACAAAGTCCTTTTTTGGGATTCATATTTCTCAATAGCATGACAATTACCCCTTTTTTCAATTGCAAAACATGTGGTGGCATTCCAGATGGTGATAAATAATTGATAAATTCGATACTAAAGTTAGATTCACTGTCTTTATCATCAGCCAGAAATCAATCTGCACTGTAACAACTCTTTTGGGGTGCGTTGATGATTTAAAATGTAGTTATTTAGATTCAAGGCATCTATATTTTTGGATGTTAATATCGCTTTGTTTGCAATGTAGGAGTAATTATTGGTAATTGAGATTGTATAGAAAGATTGCTGATTGAATTTCAATGGTGTCATTGAATAAATCATTTATTTGTAGATGTTTTCCTTCTCCAATTTGAATGAGCCAATCATTGAATTTGTTTTGGCCTTCAGATCTCATATTTAATTCTAATTTGTGGTGTGTAAATATTTTCTACAGTTTACGTGTCTTGATTTATGTTTCAATTATGTCAGTCCTATTTCCATGTGGCACAACAGGTAATTTTTGCCTAAAATCTCCTCCTAACAACATCACCTTTCCACCAAATGGCAAATTCTTATCCATCACTTCTTTTAATAATCTATCATTACATTGCAAAGCATGACATCATTGTTGCCTCATCTATGATAATTAATTTACTTTTTTTTGCTTGTAAAGAATCCAGTTGAATATCTGACACTGATGTTTCTAACATGGGAACTGAAAGCTTAAATCCACTGTGCACAGTTCTGCCACCTTCAAACAAAAGTGGGTCAATTCCAGTTGTTGTAAATGGCATTGCTATTTGAGCCTGTGCTCGAATGTAACTCATCAAACAATTGTACAGATACGTTTTTCCGGATCCACCACATCCATCTAGATAGAAATAACAGTCTTTGACCATTTCATCATCTGTAGCATTTGTGATGGCATTAACTGCTTGCAATTGCAATGTATTTAAAATTCAAGTTTTTCTTCTGTTTTTTGTTTTTGAAGCTCAGTGTCATAGTCATCAAAGTTGATGTCAGCTATAAGTCCTGGATCAGGCAAATTAAAACTTGCACAATTTAATCCATGAGCAAGAAATAGTTCTTGAATTTCCATTAATGCTTTTAAGAGTGCATTGGGCTCATTGTAACGTTTCAAGAAGTCTTCCGACATATGTCATTTAAATGTTCCCCACAAAGTCTAATGCATCAGGTACATTGCAAAAGATGCAAAAAAAAAAATTGTTGTCTCATTTGCTTTGACATTTGATATAGTGCTGCTTCTTCCAGACACCTCTCCTATTCTGTATCATCTGCTATGAAGTTTTGATGTCTTGCAGCTAATAGGAAAGTATCATAAACTATGTCATTCACTGAGCATAAATGTTCATAATTTTGTGCACCGGTAACATGTAAAAGAAGTCATCTTAAACTGAAGCGTTCAATGTCTCTTAGGCTGACAGTATACATTTGTGGGAACATATCTATTATCGACCTTTTGGCCATAATAATAGCTGTTTTTCCTTCTCTTTTTTTATACAAAGGGAATCCATCACAAGTTTGCATTTGAAATTGTTTTGGGAACTGTTTTGTACATTTTTTATTTTCCATACATGGTGAATTTGGCCCATGAATCATACTGTGTGTTACAATCTCATAAAGTTTTGAATATTTTTTCTGGATGTGGCAATTCAGCAGTAATTACCAAATCCACTCTCTCTGCTGTATTCAATTTATCTTTTTCATGCAGGATTAAAAGTATGTGAGCGTGTGGCAGGCCTTTTTTTTTATTCAGTGGTATAAACAAAAGCCACACATTTTCCAAAAAAATGGGCTTCAGTTATATCATGTATTAAGATCTGTCTACATCCCAATCCCCCAAAAAAGGCAGTGCCAAAGAGTGCTCCAATTATCGAACAATTGCACTCATTTCACATGCCAGCAAGGTAATGCTTAAGATTCTACAAGCTCGACTCCAACAATTTATGGACCAGGAACTACCAAATATGCAAGCCGGGTTCCGCAGAGGAAGAGGCACAAGAGATCAAATTGCCAATGCCCGCTGGATAATAGAGAAAGCAAGAGAGTTCCAAAAAAAAAACATTTACTTCTGAGTCATAGACTATTCTAAAGCTTTTAACTGTGTGGATCACAACAAAATGTGGCATATCCTTAAAAAGAAGGGAGTACCAGATCATCTCATCCTCCTTCAAGATTGGAAAAGGAGTGCAACAAGGTTGTATATTGTCACCTTATTTATTCAACTTACATGCAGAATACATCATGCGCAAGGCTGGACTGGATGAATCCAAAGCCGGAAACAGTATTGCTGGAAGGAATATCAACAACCTCAGATACGCTGATGATACTACTCTGATGGCTGAAAGTGAGGAGGAACTAAAGGACTTATTGATGAGGGTAAAATAAGAGAGTGCAAGAGTTGGCCTGCTGCTCAACGTTAAAAAGACGAAGATCATGAAAAACGGCAATCTGCCTTCCTGGCAAATAGACAAGGAAAAAGTGGAGGCAGTGACAGATTTTATTTTCCTTCTATTCAAGATCTCTGCAGATTGTGACTGTAGTCATGAAATTAAAAGACATTTGCTTCTGGGGAGGAAAGCTATGGCAAGTTTGGACAAGCTAGTAAAAAGTAAAGATAATAAACTATTAACAAAGGTCAGAATAGTTCGAACTATGGAATTCCCAGTAGTAACATACGGATGTGAGAGCTGGACCATAAAGATCGCCGTAGAATTGTCGCCTTTGAATTGTGGTGTTGGAGAAGACTGCTTAGAGTCCCTTGGACAGCAAGAAAATCCAATAAATAAATACTTCAGGAAATCAATACAAACTGTTCACTAGAAGGTATGATCATGAGGCTGAAGCTCAAATATTTTGGCCTTATTATGAGACAGGATTCCCTAGAAAAGACTCAGATGCTGGGACAAGAAGAAGGGGATGACAGAGGAGGAGATGGATAGATGAGATCACTGAAGCAATGAACATGAATTTGATGGAGCTCAGAGGGGCAGTGACTAAGAGATGTACCTGGCGTGCCGAGGTCCATGGAGTCACATAGAGTCAAACACGACTGAATGACTAAACAACAACAATCATTAAGTGTTAAGCACAATTGAGGGAATATATTTAGTCTGTATCATTGTACAATTTCTAATGAAAGGAGGACATTCTCTGTTAGTGAGCTACTTATTCAGTAGAGATCATGTGGATTTATTATTTTAAATCAAGATTTTAGTTGTTATTAAAATTTAAGTTTTATTTTTTGTCTAGTGGATAAATATAAAATGAAGTGAGCAATACTGTATGTCTTTTCATATCCTTTGCTTAAAACTATTAATATCAAGAAGGAGCAATCCAGTTAATATTTTACCAACTTGGGTTGTTGTTATGCAAAATGCAATATAGTCTTTCTATCTGCTCCTATAAGCAATTTGAGTGGCAATAAAACGCAAGCTCACCCAAAATATCTCATGTATTTCACTAAAATGCTTATAAAGATTATAGAAGAGATTAATTTGATTCAGCATAAACAAAATTCCATAGTTCAGTGGACCTTAAATGTGTTTTATTTGCAATGTGGGTTACTGAACACCATGGAATTTTTAGCATAGTCCTGGAAAGTATTAATCATGTGTTATGAAGCAATTGATTAAAGTTTGTACACATTTTAACACATTAAACAACATACACATTAAACATCTTAGAATCCCCCATTGTGTTACTGCTACTTCAAGCTCTCTTAGCTGTCAATGCCAGATTAACATGTTTACATAGAATCTTCCTGTTCAATCAATATGTCCTCCTACTTGAGACGTTGTTTTCCAGAAACCGAAATGCATATAAAAAGTAGCCACATGCACCCCAATTGCTCCTGTCTTCTTTTACAGGAATCACTCCAGGATGTGAATTTAGGGTTAATCTTAGAGCCCAGCTATTAATATGACATCAGAAGCATCTCTCAAAAGAACTCACTAAAACACAGGTTACAGGATCAGCCTAAAGTTTACTAACGTATTGAAAAAAATAAAACTATTTTTCATCCCTTTGTATTGGATTAGGAGAAGCACAAAGCATTCCATTAGTTTATCAGAGAACAACTCTCTTTTTTGGCACAGACACATCTTTTAATACCAAACAATAAAACACACTTGGCCCTCTCCCGACTTTCTTTAACCAAACCCCATCTGGTTCATCCTACAGCACTTTTTGATCTCTCCACTGGTATTACAGCCTACAGACTTCATCTGTTTTACAACTCCAGACTAAACTAAGTTATATTCCCTTATCATCAATGTGTAATCCATACCCCCCCCCCCCCCCCCCCCCTTTGTGCAATCTCTGACAGAACAAACATTCCAGGGGGTAATAAACTTTGTCCTGTTGGCAATCTTTCAGTTTATCAGGAGGGCATATATACATTTACATCCTTGTAGAAATTCTTCGGTTTACCCCCTGTTGTCACACCAACCAACATGGCAGAAAGTGCATCTCTGCTAGCCACTGGCAAAACAACATTATTACAGTGCACATAACATCATATAGTAACCCCAATATTAACCATTTTGGCCCACATTATATTACACTTAAAAATAATATGTCATAGGCCTTAAACAAGTCTCATGTCCATTTTAACATTAGTAATCACACAGCTGGGGTTACAAACAATGATTCAGATACCAGGTTCCCCTCAGGGCCCACATAGCCCATAGTCCCCTAAAGTACAGCTGGGCTCTCCTGGACATCACAGTGGTCCTTTAAGCAAAGCCTTGACTTTTCCCACTCCCCTACTATTTGTTTGTCTGAGAGAAGCGCCTAAGCTTTAATTGCTATAATTCATTGAGTTGAACCACATCAGACTTGTGGATGGTGGTGGAATAATCATAAATGGACTAATTGTAAATTTACTTAGGGTACCACTATCTTTGTTCATTTGTTATGGCTAGTGGTAGGAAATTAGCGCAACATGTGTTCTGAATATATTTGTTAACTATATGCCCTACCCACTGCAGTTCTAGACTGTAATGACATGGCTTCTGCTTTCATCTACACTAGCCCTTGGAATATAGCTGAAACTCTCGAATAAAGGCCCAAAAGCCAAAATGTTTCTGATATGAAGTCCAGCTGCCCATAGTGAATGGCAGATTGTAGGGTTCCACAGCAATACTGCAAGTGTAAGCACTTTTAATGTTATATATTTTTCAGACTTGATAAAGAGAGGACAAGCCTCTCAAAAGCTTGTCAATATAAATAAGGCGTCTGTCCAATACAAAAAGTATCACAGTATACTGAAATTCTCATTATTAATTTGTGTAGTGATGTAGTGAAGGGCCCGTAGGCCCACCAGGCCTCCTGGTGATGGAAGGAGGGGTCACTTGACCTGGCAGGAATGAGTATGGATCGGAGGTGGCTAGCTGGTGCCATTTATAGGCTCTTTTGGAGCCATTTCCACCATTATGCCTCCAGCTAGCTATGTGTGAGGATAGGAGTTCTATGGTCCTTGTTCTCCCCTTTTGTTTTCTCTTTGTCCTCTATGTATTTGCCCTTTTCCTCTTTGTCTTTCTTTTGTTCTTTTCCCTTTTATCTTACTCCCCCCCCTCCCCAGTTAGTGTATATGAGTTTATATTTGTAGTTACTGTGCTATGTATAGGACTTTTATTCCCTTGCAGGTCCTCTCTAGCCCCCGCTGGCTTCCCCATTCGTGGGTTACGGGGTTGTACGCCGGTGTATTTGTTGGAATGTAATAGCAAAATTGTAACGTAGCAATTTTGGGCCGTCGAGATCATAGGATTTGCGGCCACGTAGTTCAGATCTGTCGTCCCGTTAGGTTTTGTTTTTCGCTCCTAACCCTCAAGTCGTTTGCGGGTAACTTCTAGAGGTCAATTTAATAGCTGTAAGTCTTCCAGACTATGTTTCGGGCTGAAGGGTTTTACGTAGAAGGTAGTTAAGGTGTCTGCCTGTCTTTTAGCTCCTATAGGGGTCTGTAGTGTCTTGCCGTAACACTGCGCACTTTGGAGTATATATGGGTTATTATTCAAGAGTATTTGGTGTACCTTCAACAGCTGCACCATGGTCAGCACTTGTTAGTAGTTTGCTTTTAAGATTTTCAGCTTTTCCACCCTCGTGTTGTGGCCTGACGTATGGGGCTATAAGCCTATATACTCAACTCAGGTTACCAGGTGCTATCCAAATGGTTAGGATAGGCCTCAGGAGTTATTCCTCTCCATAGTGCTCTCCTTGGTGCGACAGTGAACAAGTTTGTGTTTAGTGTTCTATTGCTTTCTATTATGTTTATAACACCTTAACCACTATGGTCTTGGAGACTCATGAATGTGGGTCTAGGGTAGGTGTGTGGACAATACTAAGGGATAGTCACAAGTGTTTGCATATGGTATTATAGAAATAGGTGCTCTCTGCTACCGAAGTGATATGCGGACAAGCTTTTTATAGATATACTAGCGACTTGACGGCAATAAAAAGTAAAGCCTGGCAATGCTGTTTGCCACACAATGGGAGCCTCTCCCCCTCTACTTTACTGTCCTTGCGATGAGCTTCTTCGGGGCTCATTGTGAGCCTCCCACCCCCCTCTACCTCTCACACCCTCTACTTTACTGACCTTGCGAATAGCAGTTTGACAACTATTATATGTGATATATATATATATATATATATATATAGGTAACTTTGTCTCTGGGGTTCTCTGCACAGATATGTTCTATACTAGTTCTTCATTTGAGCTGATAACTACAGCTTATGTATCGGTTTCTGGGCAGTCTCCCCTTCATATGGGGGTTCACATGAGGTTGCTAGGGGTCCCTAGTTCCCCTGGGGTCTTTTCTTTTGTTTATGCGTTATAGCATACTTTGCAGTTCAAGTTCTCCGTGGTATGGTCTCCTGACTCTCATATGTCCCACAGTGGTGAGTCATGTAGGTTCCCGCGGTGGTTTTGTGTATGTCATCAGGGTTAGTGTTCAATATTCAATTGAATGTTCGGTGTATACTCCTCCCAATATGTTGGGAGGCTTTGTCATTTTACCACTTGTAGCAGTGTTTTCAAATACAGTGGTGGTTACGGCTCAGATAGGTCCACTTTTGCCCTGCTGCAGAGGGTCAGGCTTAGTGGTATCCTAACTTGGGTGTTCATCCGGGTATGTTGTATTATCCTCAGAGGTTGAATGACTACGGATATCCACCGCGGTGGTCAATTTTCTTCTTCTTTTCGCAGCTATTACGTGAGTCTCAGATAATTGGGGACTCGAAAATTTGGTTGTGTGTTGTCTTATGTGGTATCACTCCTTCATCCTCTTCGGATGTATCACTCTTTTATCATTCAAGGGTGTATCATAAGCTATGGTGATGGTGTCTAGTGCTACAAGGTAATTGGCTTTGGGGATCCTTCTAGAGTTAGGCCCAGCTTGTCGGCGGATGATCTAAGGAGCAGGTCACTGGTAGCCTTTTTCCCAAGGGACAGAGATACCACTGTTCTGGAAGGAGGTCTGTGATAAGTGCGAAGCGTTGTGGTCTGTGCAGCCATCTCTCCCTCCTGCTGGTTTGCCGGTAGCAAGAGGTTGGTTGGTATACAGGCAAGGTATGGTGACCTCAGGTGCCTGGTCTTGGGATCCGAAGGGTGATCATGTGACCATATGGCTGGTTTTGAGATCCAAAGGGTGATTATGTAACCATGTGGCTGTATACTATGGTTATGGAAAGAGGTCTATGACAAGTCTGAAGCCTTGAGGTGCTGTACAGACATCTCTTTCCCGCTGGTCGGCTGGTAGCGAGAGGTTGGTTGGTAAACAGACAAGGTATCTCGACCTCAGGTGACTGGTCCTGGGATCCAAGGTGATCATGTGACCATATGACGTGACAGTCCAAGACTGACCAGGTGATAGAAGGGAGAAACTTTACAGTGTGACAAGCACACTGATTGCTCCCCCTTCGTTGGTGTGATGGTTTTCTTGGACCAAACCCGTAGTTTGTATACCACTGTTAGGGAAGAGGTCTGTGACAAGTAGGAAGCCCTGCGGTTCTGGACAGCCATCTCTTTCCTGCTAGTCGGATGGTAGCAAGAGGTTGTTTGGTAAACAGACAAGGTATGTTGACCTCAGGTGACTGGTTTGGCGATCCAAGGTGATCATGTGACCATTTGGCCGCAACGGTCCAAGACTGGGCAGGTGGGCGAAAGGAGGTTGTTACAGTGTAACAGGCACACTGATTGCTACCCCTTCGTGGATTACGGCTTGCTTCGTCCAAAAATCACATAGTTGGTTTTGCGCCTTTCCTTACTTGAAACAGCGTTTGGGCTGTATTCCGCATTGGAACGTGGTACCCCCTCCCTTGGTTCAAAAGCAGTCACCGTAACAGCCCTATGGGTTTTTGGAGAAGGTGGTTTAGAGATTTGGAAGGTTGTGTGCTGTGATGTCATTGGCTATTGGTAAATCTGACCATGTAGGCTCTTTGCCTCAGTTGCCAATCATGGCCCACAGCTGGGCGTGGCCCCAATTCAGATGGAATTATAATCGGTTTGTTCCTGGAATAGGTAATGGCATCAGTCAGAGGAGCAGGTAGCGAGTGGCACTTCCCACTTCCCACCTTGGTATTGATCCAAGTGGTAGTAACAATCCTGGTAACATACCCATTAAGCAACGGGTTTATTAAAGGCTAAAAGGATCAGGCATGGTCCTATTTGCCTCATCCGTCAATTTACATGATTAATCTGTAACCTAAAGACCCTATAAGCAAGCAGTCGGATTCGAGTTCAGCTCTGCTCGGGCTCAATTTTATGAGCAGATATGGAGCTCAGAGTGCTGGTGTTTTAGGAGGGTATGCGGCTGGCCATGTCGTTTTTTGGGGGCGGGGGATTCAAAACCACAAAAAAGTATTCTGCAGTCTTCTCCGTGGCGGGTGGTGAGGGGAGTCGCCGGGCCAGTGGTAAAATTGGTCAACGATGGTGCTTAACTGACTTGAGTCCTCTCTGATACCATGGTATCTGTAAAATAAGTCCTAAAATGTGAGTTATTTTTGGTTGGGAAGGTGTTTTAGTGCTATTCTAATTTAATTAAAACATTTAGCAATCTTTTCTTCTCTGTTCTAACTTGTGGTCATACAACTATTTGACACAAGAGAAAGAAAAATACTTTCAATGCATATGATGAAAGCACAGGCCATATGAGCATTTTTAAGTAACAAATTCAAATGTTCACATATCTGAAGTGTTATAGTCCAGACCAATAAGTCACTTGACAAACAACACTATATTTAATAATATCAAACTGAAATTGCAGTTTGTGAAATGAGACAAGCTTATAGTTGCATATTTCTGAATCACTGAATAAATCATATTTCGCAGCTGTATAATGGCACACTGACATCTGGATAGAAGTACTAAAAAAAGAGTCTAATATAGGAAATATAATCAGGAAGGCTCTGAAATTGACATTTTAAGATTAGTGTCACAATAGAGCTTGATAGCATTCAAACACCTGGATAAATATATATATTTATATTCCATATATTATACCTTAGATGTATATTTATTAGTCTAAATGAAGGCAGTCTTCAGCTACAGAAAACTCATTATTCAAAAGAGTCATCAATAATTCAGGACTTTTTCACAACAAAAGTATATTTGTGTATTATGTTATGGAAGACCCATGCTTGCAGCATACCCAACTAGCCATTTGATAGGAAATAGCTGCATTTGACCCCTTTAAATGACCATTAATTTATCATGTTAACAATGTGTAGTTTTGAAGAACTATCACATATATAGTTGTGAGCATACGAGCCCGCTCGAGCCGTTGCTCACGCTTGCGGGCTCGCACAACTCACAACTCCTCCTGCCTGCTCGCCGCTCCTAACTCCTCCCCCGTCGCTCTTAACTCCTCCCCCGTCGCGCTTAACTCCTCCCCCGCCGCTCATAACTCCTCCCCCGCCGCTCATAACTCCTCCCTCGCCGCTCATAACTCCTCCCCCGTCGCTCTTAACTCCTCCCCCGCCGCTCATAACTCCTCCCTCGCCGCTCATAACTCCTCCCCTGCCGGTCTTAAATCCTCCCCGGCTGCTCTCAACACCTCCCCCCTGCTGCCCTCAACTCCTCCCTGGGGAGGGACCGGCAGACATGCTGGGGACTGAGGTGAGAGAGACAGCCTGGAGGGAAAGAGAGACAAGAGAGACAGGAGGGACACAGACAGGGAGAGTCAGGAGGGACACAGATAGAGACAGGAGGGACACAGAGAGAGACAGGAGGGACACAGATATAAAGACAGGAGGGACAGAGAGAGACAGGAAGGACATGGATGGAGGGTCACAGATAGAGAGACAGGAGGGACACAGACAGGGACAGTCAGGAGGGACACAGACAGAGAGAGAGAGTGACAGGAGTAACACAGAGAGACAGGAGGGACAGAGAGAGACATGAGGGACACAGACAGAGAGAGACAGGAGAGACACAGACAGAGAGAGACAGGAGGGACACAGACCGAGAGAGACAGGAGGGACACAGACCGAGAGAGACAGGAGGGACACAGACCGAGAGAGACAGGAGGGACACAGACAGAGAGAGACAGGAGGGACACAGACCGAGAGAGACAGGAGGGACACAGACCGAGAGAGACAGGAGGGACACAGACCGAGAGAGACAGGAGGGACACAGACCGAGAGAGACAGGAGGGACACAGACCGGGACAGTCAGGAGGGACACAGACAGAGAGAGAGAGTGACAGGAGTAACACAGAGAGAGTAAGGAGGGACACAGATAGAGACAGGAGGGACACAGAGAGAGAGTGACAGGAGTAACACAGAGAGACAGGAGGGACAGAGAGAGACATGAGGGACACAGACCGAGAGAGACAGGAGGGACACAGACAGAGAGAGACAGGAGGGACACAGACCGAGAGAGACAGGAGGGACACAGACCGAGAGAGACAGGAGGGACACAGACCGAGAGAGACAGGAGGGACACAGACCGAGAGAGACAGGAGGGACACAGACCGAGAGAGACAGGAGGGACACAGACCGAGAGAGACAGTAGGGACACAGATAGAGAGAGACAGGAGGGACACAGACAGGGAGAGTCAGGAGGGACACAGATAGAGACAGGAGGGACACAGAGAGAGAGTGACAGGAGTAACACAGAGAGACAGGAGGGACAGAGAGAGACATGAGGGACACAGACAGAGAGAGACAGGAGGGACACAGACAGAGAGAGACAGGAAGGATACAGACAGAGAGAGACAGGAGGGACACAGACCGAGAGAGACAGGAGGGACACAGACCGAGAGAGACAGGAGGGACACAGACCGAGAGAGACAGGAGGGACACAGACCGGGACAGTCAGGAGGGACACAGACAGAGAGAGAGAGTGACAGGAGTAACACAGAGAGAGTAAGGAGGGACACAGATAGAGACAGGAGGGACACAGAGAGAGAGTGACAGGAGTAACACAGAGAGACAGGAGGGACAGAGAGAGACATGAGGGACACAGACCGAGAGAGACAGGAGGGACACAGACCGAGAGAGACAGGAGGGACACAGACAGAGAGAGACAGGAGGGACACAGACCGAGAGAGACAGGAGGGACACAGACCGAGAGAGACAGGAGGGACACAGACCGAGAGAGACAGGAGGGACACAGACCGAGAGAGACAGGAGGGACACAGACCGAGAGAGACAGGAGGGACACAGACCGAGAGAGACAGGAGGGACACAGACCGAGAGAGACAGGAGGGACACAGACCGAGAGAGACAGGAGGGACACAGACCGAGAGAGACAGGAGGGACACAGACCGAGAGAGACAGGAGGGACACAGACCGAGAGAGACAGGAGGGACACAGAGAGAGAGTGACAGGAGGGACACAGATAGAGAGACAGGAGAGACAGAGAGAGACAGGAGGGACAGAGAGAGACAGGAGGGACACAGACAGAGAGAGACAGGAGGGACACAGAGAGAGACAGGAGGGACACAGAGAGAGACAGGAAGGACACAGACAGAGAGAGACAGGAAGGACACAGACCGAGAGAGACAGGAGGGACACAGACAGAGAGAGACAGGAAGGACACAGACCGAGAGAGACAGGAGGGACACAGACAGAGAGAGAGTGACAGGAGGGACACAGACAGGGAGAGACAGGAGGGACACAGAGAGAGACAGGAGGGACACAGAGAGAGACAGGAAGGACACAGACAGAGAGAGACAGGAAGGACACAGACCGAGAGAGACAGGAGGGACACAGACAGAGAGAGACAGGAAGGACACAGACCGAGAGAGACAGGAGGGACACAGACAGAGAGAGAGTGACAGGAGTAACACAGAGAGACAGGAGGGACAAAGATCCAGAGAGACAGGAGGGACAAAGATCCAGAGAGACAGGAGGGACACAGACCGAGAGAGACAGGAGGGACACAGACCGAGAGAGACAGGAGGGACACAGACCGAGAGAGACAGGAGGGACACAGACCGAGAGAGACAGGAGGGACACAGACCGAGAGAGACAGGAGGGACACAGATAGAGAGAGACAGGAGGGACACAGATAGAGAGAGACAGGAGGGACACCGATAGACAGAGACAGGAGGGACACAGAGAGAGAGACAGGAGGGACACAGAGAGAGAGAGAGAGACAGGAGGGACACAGACAGAGAGAGAGACAGGAGGGACACAGACAGAGAGAGAGACAGGAGGGACACAGACAGAGAGAGACAGGAGGGACACAGACAGAGAGAGAGACAGGAGGGACACAGACAGAGAGAGACAGGAGGGACACAGACAGAGAGACAGGAGGGACACAGACAGAGAGAGAGACAGGAGGGACACAGACAGAGAGAGAGACAGGAGGGACACAGACAGAGAGAGAGAGACAGGAGGGACACAGACAGAGAGAGAGACAGGAGGGACACAGACAGAGAGACAGGAGGGACACAGACAGAGAGAGAGACAGGAGGGACACAGACAGAGAGAGAGACAGGAGGGACACAGACAGAGAGAGAGACAGGAGGGACACAGACAGAGAGAGAGACAGGAGGGACACAGACAGAGAGAGAGAGACAGGAGGTACACACACAGAGAGAGAGAGACAGGAGGTACACACACAGAGAGAGAGAGACAGGAGGTACACACACAGAGAGAGAGAGACAGGAGGTACACAGAGAGAGAGAGAGACAGGAGGTACACAGAGAGAGACAGTAGGGACACGGATGGAGAGACACAGACAGAGAGACAGGAGGTACACAGAGAGAGAGAGACAGCAGGGACACAGACCGAGAGAGACAGGAGGGACACAGACCGAGAGAGACAGGAGGGACACAGACAGAGAGACAGGAGCGACACAGACAGGAGGGACACTCGCAAACAACATACGACACACGTTCACACACATTACGGCCTCGCAACACTCGGACGCAACATTACAAAATGTAAAACACAATACATACACACAGCACATACATAAAAACATTACCTACACCAAGAGGGAGCACCCAGCACCTCAAAAATGCAACTTAGACCTCGATTTTACTCGAAATAAAAGAGTTTTGAGACTAAAAAAAAATCTAAGCGAGAGAAAAAATGGCCGCCGAACAAAACCAAAACGAGGCTACAGCACTCTAAACTCGCAAAACACCACAAACGACCTACAGATATTCATACCACACAGTGCACACATTCAGCACGCTTACACAGCAGCTCCACACCACTAATGCTGCAGCAACATCAACACAGATTGCCAGCTCTTCAACACAATGCTTCAAAATAGGTACAGTATATTCATTTAGTAATCTATTACATATTTCATTATTATACACCAAACAGCATTAGCTACCTTACAATTTCATTGCCGTCATTTTTTGACGGGCAATTCGCTAGTACTTGATAATGGGCAACTTTTAGAAAGTTAATTAAAATGCAGCCTTTAATTTATTCAATTACTCTTTACTTTGGGCTGTCATATCTTTTTTGAGCTGCTTGGCCGAACTGCCTTCTCAACCGGGTGTGTCATTAAAAGCTAATACATTTTCCATGAATCCTATTAAAGGCTCTGACTGGATTGTCACATTTGCATTGTAGTAAGTCAAAGCATACATGCAGTCTAGATCACTTGTAAAAGCAGATGAGCATAAAGCAAAATGAAATAGGAATGGTGGTTCCCACTGCCTTATATTACTAATCAGTTTAGTGCTTCAAAATTGCATATTAATATTAATAGCATATTTCTTCCAGTTTTCCTCTTTCTCCTCATTGGCCCAGGAGCAGGAAGCTTGCAATAGAAAATTGACACATTGTTCTCCAGAAATGTAAATGTCACACACAAATTTACACTAATGCATCCATGCTCTAGCAGAGGTATTAAATAACATATGTTAATTATATTCCATACAATTAAACATTTTGCAAGTTGTATAACATTTCTAAATGTCTATTATGTAAATCACAGAAATATCTATTCCTGTAATTGTTGTATAGTTATTTTTCACCATCATAATCATTATGTTCAGACAAAATGTATGTTAGTTAATGAATCACAGGTAATTACAGGTAATTATGCGGAGTACATTATGGCCTATTTGACATTCTGAACGTATTTGTAGCAGATTGTAAGCCTTTTTTGCGTACATTTAACACTAGCTACGGTTTCTAAGAAAGAAGTGAGTGACAGTGGTGTGACAAATGCAAACACCAGTCCATAACAATTCAAGAAAAAGTTGTACTTTTGAAAAAACTGGACAGTGGTGTCTCAGAGTGTAAGATGTGTGAAATGTATGATATTGGATCATCAACTGTTTATGAGGTACAGAAGCAAAGGGGAAAAAAACGATTGTTTTGTGGACAGTGATTTTAAGAAGCAAATGACCTTCAGAAGCACATTCAAAGATAGTAAGAGTACTGAGCACAAGTGACTATGGAATAGTTTCAACAGAGTTGGCGTGATGAAGTGGAAGTGTAAGATAGCTTGATAATGGAGCAAGCTCAGTTGTTCCATAAATAACTTAAATTACAACATGAATGTGATTATACTGAAGGATGGCTTCAAAGATTCAAATAGAGTCATGGAATTTCCTTCCATAAAATGTGTGGAGAACATTGGTCTGCAAACTAAGAAGGAGCTGCTGAATATGTAGATGAATTTGCCAAGGTGGTTGCTAATGAGGACCAATGAAAACATTAACAGGGGAAGACAAAGTGTCCTATCCACAGAATTCAAACAATCTAAGAACAGGCTTTCCATCTTAGGGTGCTCAAATGCATAAACCGCTAGTGATAGCAAAGAGTAAATGCCACAGGGCTTGGAAAGGTGTTAAAATGTACCCAGTAACACACCATGCAAATAAAAATGGTTGGATTACAATCTAGATTACAGTAGAATGGTTTGAATTTTTTTGTGTGTCAGAATCAAGAGCATACTGCACATCTTTAGGACTACCGGAAGACTGCAAAATCCTTCTTATTCTGGACAACTGTTCAGCATAGCAAAGCTGAACTCCAGTGTAAGAATAATGTTTACACAGTGTACCAGTATACCACCCAACTGTACATCACTTATGCAATCCCTAGTCCAAGGAATTCTGTGCTCTCTATAGTATAAGTATTGCTCACTTTGCATGAAACATAAATTACTTTCAGTGAATGCTGGATAGTCTGTATTGACATTTATTAAAGTATTTACCATGAAGGGTGTTCTTTGTTTCATTGCTAGAGCATGAGAATATGGAAGCATCTACACTGAAGAAAGCCTGGCATAATGTGTGGCCTGGCTTAAAGTTGGATAATGCACCTGTTACAAACCCCTTTCCAGGGCCTGGGTCTTAGCCCATTAAAGGACAGACAGCTTGGCTCCAGTCAGAGGATTATGCATGTAAAAACCTCCATTGTATTTGTAATATGTTTTGTCTCATTGTTTGCTAGATAAAGTTAATCACATCTTTTTTGCCTCTGTTCTGTTATTTTTCCTGAACAGTAATGGTGTTTGTCTACTTGCATTGATTAGTGGCAGCTGAGAGGGGGTGTGGTTTTGCCTGTGTGAAGCTATATCAGTGTGTGGCTTTTTGTGGTCTGTTTGCCTCGGTTCTGTGATTTCTCTTTAACAGTAAAGTGAGTTTGGGTACTTGGGCAGTTATTAGTGGGCAGGTGACTAGTAAGAACCTAATAGAAAAATGGGAACTTGTGAGCTTGCGAACACTTATACTATAAGTGCAGTTCTAGTATAAGTGTAGGGGTTTAAATAAAAGGAGAGAGTTCAAAGAAAAAAGGAGCACATTGTAGTGCTTTATACAATTTTCCCCACACAGTAGTTAGTAATTAGTCAGTCCAGTGACAACCTCACTCAGTGCGCATCCTGTCACATGTATGAACTGTTGGAACAGCTGATCAAGAGTCCATACCTCTGTGGCAGGTGTGAGCATGTTGCCTATTTTGAAACTTAAATTGGAGTACTGGAGAGGATAATTGCAGCACTTAGTGATATTGCTCCACTGGAAAGGGAGTTGGTGCTCACTGAGCACAGTTTAGGAGAAGGCAGACCAGTTCTGAGTTGGCACACACCAACAGATCTGCCAGGTTGAGTGAATCTGTTGAGGATGTCCATTCAGGAATGTTAATGCCAGATAAAGCTGTTCCCTCTAACAGCCAGGAAAACAGTTCTACTGGAGGAGAGGGAGGACAGCATAGGCAGAGCAAGAGAAAGGTTTTGGTGGAAGGGGGCTCTATTATTAGGAAGGTAGACAGGGTGATTTGTCACCCAGATCCCAGCAATCAAACAGTTTACTGTCTACTGGGTGTTCGGGTTCGGCATGTTGTGGATCGGGTAGATAAATTATTGGAAGGGGCTGGAAATGAACAGGCGGTCTTGGTACATATTGGTACGAATGACAAAGTTAGTGGAAGATGGAGAGTCCTAAAGAATGATTTTATAGAACAAGGTAATAAGCTGAAGGCAAGGCCCTCCAAGATAGTATTTTCCTAGATACTACCAGTGCCATGTGCTAGTCCAGGAAAACAAAAGGAGCTTAGGGAGGTTAATGCGTGGCTAAAAAAGTGGTGCATTAAGGAGAGGTTTGGGTTTTTAGAGCACTGGGCTGACTTCTCACTTGGGTACAATCTTTATATCAGTAATGGATTGCACCTTAATAAAGAGGGAGCTGGTGTGATAGTGGAAAGGATGGTAGAACGACTGGGGGAGTTTTTAAACTAGTAGGTGGTGGGGGGGGACTAGATACAGTATAAGTAATGGGGTAAAAAGTGTAGAGAGGGTAAGAAACAAATTAACTAGTCAAGGGGGGGAGATGGGGGGAGAGTTAGCATAGTCAATAGGGAGGTAGTGTTAAGTAACTCAAGTACAGTGGCAGGCACTTCAAAACTACATAACTCATAACATAAAGTGTATGCTTGCCAGGGAAAATGGGAGAGTTAGAATTATTAGCAGTTAATGAGAAATGGGATTTAATAGACATTACTGAAACATGGTGGGATAAATCACATGACTGCAGTGTTAATCTGGATGGTTATAACCTATTTAGGAAAGATAGGGTAAATGGTATAAAAGGAGGAGGGATGTGTCTGTATGTTAAGCCTGAATTTAAGCCTATAGTTAGAGAAGATATTTATGATGGAACTAGTGATAATGTTGAATGTTTGTGGGTAGAGTTAAATAGTGGAGCAGCAAATTCTAAAAGAATATTGGTTGGATGATGCTATAAACCCCAAAATATGATTGAAAATGAGGAACTGCAATTATTGTTACAGATTGGAAATGCAGCAAAGCATGGTCAAGTGTTAATAATGGTAGATTTTAACTACCCTGAAATAAACTGGATGAATTAGAGCAGCAGTTCAGCTATGGGGAGCAGGTTCTTGAGTACACTCAGGGATCATTATCTGGCCCAGGTTATACAAGAATCTACTAGAAATGAGGCTATCTTGGATTTAGTCATCATAAATGATATTGATATAGTATCAAATGTTGAAATAGGGCAAACTTTGGGAAACCGTAATCACAACACAGTCTCATTTGAGATTGAATTAAAAACTGTAAGTAGCCAACAAAAACTCTTAATTTTAAAAGAGCAGATTTTAACGGTCTAAGGGCAGCAATACAAAGTATAGACTGGTACAGAAAACTGACAGATAAAAATATTGAACATAAATGGACAACTTTCAAATCCTTACTAAATATACATACTTATCACCATATACCATGAGGAAATAAAAGTAGAAAGGGTAAATCACAACTGACTTAACAATGACTTAAAGATGAAGATGAGGAGTAAAAAACAAAATAATTTAAATTATACAAACAAGAGGGGACAGAGACTGTTTTACGTAAGAACAAGGAAATCAAAAAGGCTTGCAAAAGTGCTATAAGACTGGCTAAAATAGAAAATGAAAATGTAGTTGCAAAGGAGAGTAATACTTACTCTAACATATATTTTAAATATATTAATGGGAAGAAGGCCAGGAAGGAGACTATAGGAACATAACAATGTGAAACAGGCTGTCTGACAATTAGTGACCAGGAAAATGAAGATGAGCTAAATAGGTTAATTTCTTTGGTATACACAAGGGAGGTACCAGTGGTTGGGACCATGCAACATAATGGGGCTACATTACCTTCACCAAATAACTGGTTAACGCAGGAAGAAATCCAAAAGAGGTTGGGAAAAAAATGTTTATAAAGCCCCAGGTCTTGATGGAATCCATCCAAGGGTACTGAGGGAACTGAGCTCTGTAATAGCCAAACCATTATATCTAATTTTTCAAGATTGACTCAACACAGGGTCTCTACCAGATGACTGGAGAAAGGCAGAGGTGATACCTATATTAAAGAAGGGAGCAAGAACAAATCCAGGAAAATATAGACCTGTAAATCTCACTTATGTAGTGTGAAAGCTTTTAGAAGGGTTAATAAGGAATAGTATACAAGAATATGTCTATTTAAACAAGACTATAAGTAGGAACCACCACAAATTTATGAGGGATAGGTAATGTCACACAAACCTAATTAGTTTATATGAAGACGTTAGTAGGAATGTGGATAAAAGCAACTCAGTAGATGTAGTCTTTTTGGATTTTGCAAAGGCTTTTGATACAGTCCTACATGGGAGACTTTTGAGCAAACCAAGGGATACAGGATTTGCAGTAAATATCTGCTCATGGATTCAGAGCTGGCTAAAAAACAGGAAGCAAAAGGTTGTTGTAAATGGAACATATTCAGATTGGACTAATGTGGTAAGTGGGGTTCCTTTAGGGTTTAGTATTAGGTCCTCTCCTATTTAACATATTTATTAATGACTTTCTAATGACACAAAGTTGTGCAAGGTAATTAAATCAGATAATGATGTACTTGAAAGGGATTTGGGAATACTTGCGGACAACTACCTAGGTAACAGTGCTCAATGCTAAGCATCATCTGCAAGTAAAATATTAGCATGTATGTGGGAAATGTGCTGCCCCCTGTGTCCCTTTTGTGCCTTCTGTGTCCCTCTCTCTCTCCCGTGTCTCTTCTCCCCTCTCCCTTCCCTGTGTCTCTTCCCCCCTCTCCCTTATGCTAATGACGTGGCGCGCGTGCAATGTCATGGCATTAGTAAATACCGGGTGCCGGCACCCGATATATGCTGATGACGTGGCGCGCGTGTGACGTCACTGCATTAGTATATACCGGGTGCCGGCACCTGGTATATGCTAATGACGTGGCGCGCATGTGACGTCACATGCGCGCCACATCAAGACACAGAAGGAGCGGAGGCTGGAGCAGGTAAGTGAGGGGAGAGGGGGGTTAGAATGAGGGGGGGTTGAGGATGAGGAGGGGGGAGGGACAGAAGACACAGGGGTTAGAGAGACACGAGGGGGGGTAGAGAGACACGGGGGGGTAGAGAGACACGGGGGGGGTAGAGAGACACGGGGGGTAGAGAGACACGGGGAGGGAGAGTGACTCGAGTATAAGCCGAGGGGGCCCTTTTTAGTCTTTAAAAAAGGGCTGAAAAACTCGGCTTATACTCGAGTATATACGGTACCTTATATAAATATATCCAGTGTCAATACAAGGCATTGTCAAGTGAGTTTTTTGTGCCAAGAGGTTTTCAACTGACAAGAGTACATCCTTTGAGATTAGAAATCAAAAGATTTTACCTTAAAGAAAGAAAAGGGTTCTTCATAGTTAGGGTGGTTAATCTGTGGAATTCTCTACCAAAGGAGGTAGTGACAGCGGATTCGATAGATAGCTTTAAAAAGTGATTGGATATATTTTTAAATAAAAATGGCATTCAGGGTTATCCTGGTTATTTAAAGAGGTTGTATTGATCCAGGGAGGAGTCCGATCACCAGTATCTGGGGTCAGGAAGGAATTTTATATTTTTTCCCCTTTTGAGACAATTGGCAAAGTTTCACTGTTTTTTTTTTTTCTGTTTGCCTTCCTCAGGATCAAATAACAGTTAACAATGAATCTGCATATTTCAGTGGAGATCTAAAAAGGTTGAACTTGATGTACTAAAAGTATTTTTCCAACCTCAATTACGATGTAACTATGTAACATCTGATTTGTGTTAGAGACTGCATGTTTTGTATTGTAAGTTTAGGCTATTGCTCTCATCTCCTATAATTGTCTGCCACACCCTCTCATTATTACATAGTATACACCCCCCTCAGTATCTGCTATAAATATTGCTGACTTTTCTTAAATAAATCAGTTCACTTCTGGAGACATATAGAAATCATGTGTCTCCTATTTTGCTCCTGGTGGCTGCGAAACTGAACCTATCTCCACCCTCTAAGTAAGCTATCCTGATCACTACCACAGGAAGGTTACTGAGATTCCTGGAAGTGCTGATTCCTGATGGAGAGACTCTGACTGATACAGAAGCCAGATATCAGGGTGATGGTGCAGAGATTTCCAAGAACCACACTGTCCTTGTGGATAATTGACCTGTAGTCTATTGCAGGTGGCCCTGGGCTTATATAGCTCTTACCCTCGGATCCTCACAGCACCTGGTGAAAATGTTGACAACAATTTACCACATGTTCATTTATCAAAGGAAAAAGAAGTTGATCAGGAGTTGCTCAGGTATGAAAATAATTTTACAGAACCAGTTGCCAAGGATATATTAAGTAATCTTAATGAAGATTATATGGCCGAGTGGATGAATGCAGATGAAGAAACTCCCGTACTGTATCATCTTAAAGACTCAGAAATTAAATCAGAAACACTGTTCTGAATGATAATAAAAACATATGAAGCAATAAAGATGAAACAAATGTATCTTATAGTCTTTCCTATGGCAAGTTAATTGAGTTGGTGAGGGAATTAATCAGTGCTAGAGCAAAGTTTACCTTTACGGAACAAGTGAAAGATCAAGACAAATAAAGCAATTCTTTTAGTTGAAATGCTAAATAAAAATTGTTATGTAAGCATAGCTCCCAATTGTACCACTTTTCAAGGAAAATCCCCTGTCCCTCTTAGCTTCCAAAACATTGCTCTTTTGAAGAAAATTCCATGTGCCACTTTCTCAGGTACCTCCTGTTGTTGTCTGTCAAAGTCTAATAGTAAGAGAGATGGAGGGAGTAACTTTATGGAGATTTGCAAACATATAAAGTGTATATTGTCTAAATCTTATTTTACAATGTATAGAGTATGGCAGTAACACAAGCTAATCGTACATAGTTATTGAAGAATATGATTCTCCCTCCTTGACCAATGCAAAATATGGATCCATGTGAGGAAACCAGTTTCTGCAAAGTACCATAAACCACCCTTCCAAATGGGCACAAACAGTATGTTGCAGGCAATACAACAGTCTGAAGAAGACTTCTCAACTTCTGGATTCACATTCATTTTTCCTATGTTCCATTTATTAAGTACTACTATACCTTGGTAGTGACCTCCCTCTTCCCTATTTATCACTATTCAAGTCAATACTCATTGCACCTTGCATGCAGGTATCCACCATCAAGGCAATGTCTTTTCCTCCCTTTATTGTGATGTGGATCCAAAAGCCCACTAAGTGATTAGAGAATTGAGGTAAGTGCTTGAAAAAAGATGAAACAAGGAGGGTTGAGGGACGATAAAGTGAATAAATGATAGAGTGAAACATGTTTGATGTAAGAGAAGCGAATTCTCAGCATTTCTGGGAGCCCTTATATACATGGGACTTTTATTAAATAAATAATAGGGTTAATATTATTACTTAAATGGGACTGAAAATGTAAGCTGTTTATAAAGACTACAAAGAAGTAGAGACTGTGATATGAAAATAAATTAGAAATCAGAAGTATTTTACATATATATATAGAGTGACAAGTATGAGGACTATGCCCAACTGGTGTAAATAAGAATAATAGCACAGTATTTAACACTCCTGGCTACGGTCCTCTTTGTAAGGGGACCAACATTTTTTTCTGGGAAAGAGTGTGAACCTATATCATTGTATCTGATTTAATACCACAGGGACAATTAAATCTCACCTGCAACCCTAAACCTTTATGTTAATATTTATGGTAGTGGGCAACTTCCTCTAAATATTAAATTGTTCTTGGTTGCATCATAACCCATAATGTTAAAATCTGATGCTACTAATCTTTAAAAGAATTCTCTACTTGCCGGACACCTAGACCTATAGGAGGAAACTGTTTACCTATGGAAGGATCAAATGCAATTACATGGAATCTAATGACAATTGGGTCTCACCTTTTGATCTCTCCTTGTTAATCATTTTGAAACATATGTGATTGTAGGAGCTTTAGGCATATTTGTTTGCTCCTAGGTGAATCAAATTCCGTTATATTGGATATGATGATTCTGATCACCCTTGGGGGCATCCTCTAAATTTATGATAATATAAAATAATTTAGAAATAGTGAAGATTCATGGGTAGGTATTTTTTTTGTGGACTAAGACTTTATGGCTATTTGTAAATTGTCTACTGCACTTTCAAGAAATAAATGATTTGATGGAGGGTTTTAAATACATTGCTGTAGCTTGACCCTATAAATAATGTACTGCTTACCTTAGTCCTAATGTGAAACTATTGTGCTTTGATATTTTGTGCTGAGATTCTTACCATGAACTTGGCAAGGTTTTTGTCTGCTAATTTAAAAATCTTAATATATGATAAATATAATTTTAGCAAAGATTGGTGGATATTTTTGTAGATTAAAACTTGTTGATATTTTATCAATTCTCTAGTGTGCTCTTTCAGTTGATATATACCTTTACAAGTGTATTTGTCACAACCATCTCTTTGTTGGGCTTGAAAAGGCCAAGAAGACCAATCCTACCCACAGGTTATTAGGTTTCTTTATCCCCACATACAGGGTAGATTAACCTGAGTCTAGGACACGTTGCCGATTCTCCAGACCAAGTTGAAGATTCAGGATAAATTATTGGGTACCAGGACTTGTTGCAGAAATATTTCTGATTAAAAATAATAAATGTCTTCCCTCTAAATGAAACACACCATGCATGTGTGTCCCAAACAGAGCATAACCTTATTTTGAAGCACACATTTTAACCAGTTCTTCAATTAATTATCAATGAGCTACTTCCTTAGGCAAACAAGTTTGATACCTTATGCTCACTTTGAACTACTTTACGTCTCCAAGGACTTAGTGCCAGCCTGTCTCCCTCCCCACCTAGATGCCACTGGGTCTATAATCTTAGTTATCAGCTACCTCCAGGCAGGTTGTGGGCACAGCAGGGGGTTATTAGATAGTATAGTGGCTGGAGATAGTGTCTGGGTTAGGGGTCTGGACTTAACCCACATGGGGAAACCTAAATATGGGGTGTGGGAGACTTTGATTATCAGGGCAGGCCTTCTGCTATTTGGGGGACCAAGCAGAGGGTAGTGAGGTAGGCTAGGGTGCTCAAATTACCTCCTGAGCAAGGAGGGAATAGCAATGAAGACCGGTAAAGTCAGGTTACTATGCTGTTGGTTGTACCAGCTCCCTAGCCGACGTCCCCTCAGATAGAGATTCCTTTATTGAGTCAGAGGAGAGTTGACTAAGGGAAGGGAGGTGACACCTGGTGTATTTACTTTTCGGGGGCCGACCAGGACTTCCATAAAGCTTCTAGACATTTAGTCTCCTATGAGATTGAATGAGGGGTCACAGACAAAAGCTATGGTCAAATATGTCTTATTTTGCTGTAAACCACAAGACAAAGGATCAAAGGGGAATCACTTGCAGAGCACTTGACACAACTTAACTGTTTGTCTATTGAAATAAGAGTCTCAATTGCTGTTTTGAGAGTCTTGTTAATTATACTGTACTTGATGGCTTATTCCGTAGCCTGGCCATGGGAGCTAACTGGATATTGGGGTTGGCTACTGGAAGTGCCTACTGGTCACCCTTAAAGGGGTACTAACCCCAAAATATTTGTATTAGCCCAACGTGACAGTTAAATCTTAAAACACATTCTGCACATAAAAAACACAATATCGTTTCAGGGCCCTTTGGGCTCACAATAACTGGTACAAAATTTTTTTAGGAATCCATTAATTTCCAATTGCCACCGCAAAATAATCCATGAGTCCAGAGATTATATGATGTCATATTTTACCCTTGTTAAGCATTATATCCACATTTTAGGGTCCACCATCAAAGAATAACTGTGTCCTTGTCAGTTTTCAGCCTATATTATTCATAAATAAATGAAAATCTCTATGTATTTGGTATCAGTTTTCTTAGAAGATTGGTTACAGAGCTTTCATTATTAGTTCCAGCTTTCAGATATGGGATTTATTTTCGTAAAAGCACAGAAATTAAAATAAAGTAAACTTTGCATGCATTATATATATAATTTTCATTCATATATAAAAATATAGAAACAGGAGTTATGCTTTAACAGATGCTTAACAAAACATATAAAGGATAAAGTCTATGTGACCATTCTGATTTAATCAAATGAGCATGCTCTTCATGCGCATCACCCCCACTGTGAGGCTCATTTTATCACTTTACATAGACCTTCTCAGAGTGCATGCCTAAAATATCTAATTTTCGAGGTCAGTTATCAAACACATCCACTTAAATATTTTAATAAATAATTGTAATTGTATTTATCTATATATGTGTCCTTTTCATTTCTGCAATAACTTGAACCGCTCCTGGATCACTATAGGCTGTGTTGACTTGAGTTCCAGACAAATGATCATCTGCGACTAGCATTGATGGGTTTACAGCCACACATCATTCTTGGTGATGGATGACAGTAAAAGGTATCACTAGCATATTGGCACACATCAAAATTATACAGATAACACATTATACTTCTATCTGTAGTTCCTTATACATGAGACATGTAGGGTCGCTATCAGAAATCTTGGGCCCTGTACAAGGGTAATAGTAAGGCGCTAAAAAATAAAATATAAAAAATAAATATGCATTTTATGTAAAAAGATGGGGAGATATAATGGAGGACTCTGATCAAGGTTTATCTGATTATCAGCTCTCTCAGCAGGA
Source organism: Discoglossus pictus (assembly GCA_027410445.1). Taxonomy (NCBI): domain Eukaryota; kingdom Metazoa; phylum Chordata; class Amphibia; order Anura; family Alytidae; genus Discoglossus; species Discoglossus pictus. Next base: position 44,511,576 of record CM050165.1, read on the forward strand.
AGGGACTACTCCAGGAAATACTTTGGGTGTTGATATGATTGAACTCTCTAATAAAAGTTTTTTTACCAGCGGAGACCTCCCCAAAAGTGAAAAGGAAGAGTAAAAAGAAACGCTGAACACCTTTCTCATTATGTGCAGATCAAACACTATTCCAGAGTGTCCTCTATCGCTTAGTGTTTACAGTAAATGTGAACAGCATAGGGACCAGAAGAACAAGGACTGAAGTGTTTTCAATTCTGAACTCATATCATTTTGATGTTTTCTTTTTGCAGGAAACAAGATTGTCCACTACAAATGATGTATATATCTTTAGGAAAGACTGTATTTGGGGCGCATCCTTCTGGTCTTTTAGAGCTGATACGTAAATGTGATAGGGTTGGAATTATATTTTAAAATATATGTATCACATCCAGTAAAATTGTTGACATAATGCCAGTGGTTAGATACAAGTATTGGAGACATTAATTATAGATTTATTAACATTTATGGCCCTCAAACTAGAGCCGGAAGAAAATACTTATTTTCTTTAATAAGGCTGTATTTTCACAGTGCAAGAATAGTAGTATTTGACTTCAACTGTGTATCTTATGTTCAAGACAGAGGTAGACAAAGGGATCGTATTCTGTATGGTTCACATATTTTGAATACTATATGCACTGAAGCAGTGGATATTTTTAAATCCCAAAACCCTGATATTATTGTTTACAGCTATATAAAAGGTGATGCTAAGAGACAAATAGACAAAATGAATGTGAAAAAACAAACTATATTCAGTGATGTTTTTGTGAGACCTGTAGAATTTTCAGACCATACTTTTGTTGGTGTCACCCTAAATATTGAGCAGTCTGTCTTATCTGGGCCAGGATACTGGAAATGTAATTCAAATATTCTTAAATGTTACAGAATGATCTCAATGTTTAAAAGTTTGATAGAGGCAAGACTATCCTATATGGGGATGTATGATAATGCTGGAAAATGGTGGGAAGAGACAAAACAAGAAATGAACAATGTATTTAAGAGCGAGCCTGGTATGTCTCACAGTGATAACTATAAAAAATATCTGTCATGTAGGGTCCAGTTGTTGCTTTCTCTGCACTTCAAATAGGTCATGAGGTAAAATCAGAGTATATAAATCAAATTAAAAGGAGAATGAGAGAACTCCAATATGACCGGCTCTTGTTTCTAACACATGAGGGTGAATGTACAGGGAGTGCAGAATTATTAGGCAAATGAGTATTTTGACCACATCATCCTCTTTATGCATGTTGTCTTACTCCAAGCTGTATAGGCTCGAAAGCCTACTACCAATTAAGCATATTAGGTGATGTGCATCTCTGTAATGAGAAGGGGTGTGGTCTAATGACATCAACACCCTATATCAGGTGTGCATAATTATTAGGCAACTTCCTTTCCTTTGGCAAAATGGGTCAAAAGAAGGACTTGACAGGCTCAGAAAAGTAAAAAATAGTGAGATATCTTGCAGAGGGATGCAGCACTCTTAAAATTGCAAAGCTTCTGAAGCGTGATCATCGAACAATCAAGCGTTTCATTCAAAATAGTCAACAGGGTCGCAAGAAGCGTGTGGAAAAACCAAGGCGCAAAATAACTGCCCATGAACTGAGAAAAGTCAAGCGTGCAGCTGCCACGATGCCACTTGCCACCAGTTTGGCCATATTTCAGAGCTGCAACATCACTGGAGTGCCCAAAAGCACAAGGTGTGCAATACTCAGAGACATGGCCAAGGTAAGAAAGGCTGAAAGACGACCACCACTGAACAAGACACACAAGCTGAAACTTCAAGACTGGGCTAAGAAATATCTCAAGACTGATTTTTCTATGGTTTTATGGACTGATGAAATGAGAGTGAGTCTTGATGGGCCAGATGGATGGGCCCGTGGCTGGATTGGTAAAGGGCAGAGAGCTCCAGTCCGACTCAGACGCCAGCAAGGTGGAGGTGGAGTACTGGTTTGGGCTGGTATCATCAAAGATGAGCTTCTGGGGCCTTTTCGGGTTGAGGATGGAGTCAAGCTCAACTCCCAGTCCTACTGCCAGTTCCTGGAAGACACCTTCTTCAAGCAGTGGTATAGGAAGAAGTCTGCATCCTTCAAGAAAAACATGATTTTCATGCAGGACAATGCTCCATCACACGCGTCCAAGTACTCCACAGCGTGGCTGGCAAGAAAGGGTATAAAAGAAGAAAATCTAATGACATGGCCTCCTTGTTCACCTGATCTGAACCCCATTGAGAACCTGTGGTCCATCATCAAATGTGAGATTTACAAGGAGGGAAAACAGTACACCTCTCTGAACAGTGTCTGGGAGGCTGTGGTTGCTGCTGCACGCAATGTTGATGGTGAACAGATCAAAACACTGACAGAATCCATGGATGGCAGGCTTTTGAGTGTCCTTGCAAAGAAAGGTGGCTATATTGGTCACTGATTTGTTTTTGTTTTGTTTTTGAATGTCAGAAATGTATTTTTGTGAATGTTGAGATGTTATATTGGTTTCACTGGTAAAAATAAATAATTGAAATGGGTATATATTTGTTTTTTGTTAAGTTGCCTAATAATTATGCACAGTAATAATCACCTGCACACACAGATATCCCCCTAAAATAGCTAAAACTAAATACAAACTAAAAACTACTTCCAAAAATATTCAGCTTTGATATTGAGTTTTTTGGGTTAATTGAGAACATGGTTGTTGTTCAATAATAAAATTAATCCTCAAAAATACAACTTGCCTAATAATTCTGCACTCCCTGTAGAGTCTTTAAACTGTTTACACTTAATATTTTAGAGCAGTATAAGGAAAGGAAGCAGAAAAGAGTAAAGACAGAACTATGGGATGAAAGTCATCAATGGGTTAACATTAGAATTGTATCAGTTTTTTAGTAAGTTGCTGAGCCCAATCCTATGTGAAGTATATAATGTTTCACTGAATGAAAGAGGATTAACATCTTCACAGTCTCAGTCATTACTGGTATTAATGTATAAAAAGGGTGATAGAAGAGACATAAAAAATTGGCGCCAGATGGGGGGCAAGGCTAACCTACTTGGAGGTCAGACGTGTGGAGAAGGAGCTCCACTGGTCCCATATATATTAAAGAAATATTGGTCTGCAAAGTGGGCATTACTGCACCAAACACAGGTCCACAGGGGCTCTAGCACTGCTTATGTTGCAGTGTGACCCCTCCTGAGGCAAGATTGTGACTCCTGGAGGAATCCCAGGCGTGCACCCTCGCTGGCCTTGAAGCGGGCATAAGAGAGAGAGGCATGTGTGCCCCGATCGGAAGACCACTGCATCGTGTGTCCAGCACCAGAAAGGAAGTGTGGAGATCAAGACAGGCGGAGGAGAAAGCTTAACGAAGCGGTGGCTGACAGGAGGTAAGATGATCCCCCAGAAAGAATGTACCTGTGGGGGCGGAGCGCCACAAAACACCAGCCATCTTCCTCCACATGGCAGAGGATCCCACAGGAATATCGACTCTGTGGGGTGCTGGCAATAGTATAGTGCGCTCTTCTAGAGGGTGCAGGTGGGAAGACATATAGCAGAGTTTGAGTGCCTGGCATATGGACACTCACTAAGGGTCTCAGGGGTGTCAGAAGATGCAACCTATTGAATTCCAGCTGGGGTTTCCTGCCAAGTGAGGGGCGGCCATCTTAGGCTCCTGCACTATGAACAGTGACATCAGCAAGAATTTGCTGTCTTATTATCCCCCCTACACACCCCTCACCAAATAAGGGGCCAGTATATTAACTAAGAACTTCCAGGGGCCTGACAGGTCCTTGTAGATATTAAAGGAGGCTCAGCAGCTAACTGAAATATTCAATAAAGTTACACTCTGTGGAAAACAAGTTCTATCCACACACCCCCAAAAGGTGCCCACAAAATAGATAGATCTGAGCTGGTATATCTTTGGGCCTCTGGACCCAACTATAGGGATTTCAGCCGATGCTCCTAGCTAACCAAATACTCCATCACATGGTTAGACTTTAGCTGGAGTCAACTGGACATTATACTGTACACAGAATGCATTTAGGACTTACTGCACCCTCGTGGTCAAAGGGGGTAGGTCTTTCTTAATGTGCTATTTGACAGGAACCATGAGTATGTAAGTACTTAGGCTAATTAAAGCCAATGTCAGTATTGCAGATCACCTTCTTCATTATCTTACAATGACTACTAAGCAAAGTGGAGTTGTCTCGTGTGAAGGATTTTTCATGTATTTGCCTATGGGCCCTCAGTTAAACCTTCTCCCTGCTGTTTAAATGCCTGTATCTGTTCGGTTCAATATGTATGTACCACTTTAAGAACCAAGGGTATGTGTGTGTAATGCATTGCAGAACATTTTTTTTTAAAAGTTGACAGTTGGCAGTTTACTGCTGGAGCGGGGATTAAAAAATGCTCAGTTGACTCACTGAACGGTGTTTGGGGGGTGGTCGGGCAGGCCAGGGGGAGGCCTCCCCCCGGCCGACGGCGCCCCCCGGTGGCCGGTTCTTCATCTCCTTCTCCCGGGGACCCTGGGGCCGGCAGAGCCCCAGGGTTGGATGTGGGGATGTGGGATATTACCTTCTATACCAGCGGAAATCTGGGGATTTAATATTCAAGTCCCGTTACAACTGGTTGGCAGCGGAGGGATTTTCCCTTCTACTTCCGTTACACCAGGATGCCAAGCAGACACTGGGAACAGTGAATGGAAGGCTGGTACACCCTGCTTAAAAGAAATACACTGAAAGAGCTACTGGAAGCTTGTGGAAGGATTGCTAGCAACAAAACCAAGCAGGTCATTATAGCAGAGTTAATGGAGCTAGACCGAGAGAACTTGGTTGCAGCAATGCCAGCTGTACAAGAGATGGAGACACCATTGATTCAGGAGGAGGAATCAACAGCCAACAAAGAAATGAGGGAGAAACTAGCATGGTTCGGTCCGAACCCAACGGCTGACATTATTCTGAAAGTAATGAGCCTTTTAGCGGAGGAGGCAAAACAAAAAAGAGACGCAGAGCTACAATTAAAACTGGCAGCAGTCCAGCAGGCAGCAGCACACGCCCCAAACAGTGAGTACAACACAGCGGATACAAAGAAAATTCCGTTCAGCGCTTTTAAAGCTTTTGACGAAAAAGACTGTGAGATTGTCGCTCAAAATCTGCTACATAGTTATCAACGTAACCTGCACCGGATACCTAAGGAAGAATGGGTTTCAATATTGTCAGGAAAGCTGTCAGGCAAAGCCTCTGATGCTTTCCGGGCTTTACCAGAACAGGAGATCCATAGCTACGCCAGGGTTAAAGAAACACTCCTGGCCCGTAACAGTAGCCAGGCCGCCACCGCGGAGGAGATTTTGCAACTGATACTCCTGGAACAGTTTTACAACCATATCCAGGCGGATGTCAAAGACTGGGTGAGAGACCCCAGGCCCCTGTCTCTACCCGAGGCCGCCAAGTTGGCGGATGAGTATGCGGATACTCGCAAAAATAACCGACCGGTGACTTCTAACTCTCGCTACCCACGACAGGATATCAGCGAGCTACGTTGCTTCCGGTGCCGTCAGCTGGGTCACATCCAACAGAATTGCCCCATGAACAACCACACCAGGTCAAATTGGTCTCGACCTGGGTACCAGCAACCACCAGCAGCAGCCCATTGTGTAGATTTGACTTGGGATCCCAAGGAGCTGGGACAGGAAGAACCACTGGGCACCCTTTACCAAGCCCTCATGGTGCAATCCACCATCACAGACAATCAGAAACACCATTGCCAACTGGTCATGGTTAACGGCAAGACAGCACGGGGATTAAGAGACAGTGGTGCGACCATCACGCTAGTACAACGACATCTCATTAACACCTCGGAGAAGCCGGGGAAATCAATTGCTGTGAGAGTGGCAGGGGGGGCAGTGCATCGCATTCCTACCACACAAGTACACCTGGACAGGGGTGCGGGAGCTGGCAATGTTCAAGTCGGCGTAATGAAAGACTTACCCTCCGAAGTCGTGTTGGGCAATGACATTGGGCCCCTGACTTCGGCGTTCGCCCCAACCACCGCTCAGGAGGCCCACGCAGTAACCACCAGAGCACAAAGTCGCGCTGCCGAGAGCCATCCGCTTCCTACTGAGACCCAGACGCTTCAATGTTTGGACTGGGGGCAGTAATAAGCCAGATCGGAGAGGATGGGGGAGAGCACCCGGTGGCATACCTGAGTCGGAAGTAGTGATGTCGCGAACATAAAATTTTCGGTTCGCGAACCGCGAACGCGAACCGCTGCAAATGTTCGCGAACCGCGAACCCGCCGAACCGCCATAGACTTCAATGGGCAGGCGGATTTTAAAACCCACAGGGACTCTTTCTGGCCACAATAGTGATGGAAAAGTAGTTTTAAGGGGACTAACACCTGGACTGTGGCATGCCGGAGGGGGATCCATGTCAAAACTCTAACGGAAAATTACATAGTTGATGCAGAGTCTGGTTTTAATCCATAAAGGGCATTAATAACATAACATCCCCCTCCATCATCATCCTCCCCTGTATCTCTTTACCCCCTCCCTCATCATCCTCCCCTGTGTCTCTCCCCTCTTCCTCATCACCCACCCCTGTGTCTCATCCCCCCTCCCTCATCATCCTCCCACCTCCCTCATCATCCTCCCCTGTATCTCTTTACCCCTCCCTCATCATCCTCCCCTGTGTCTCTTCCCCCCTCCATCATCATCCTCCCCTGTGTCTCTTTTCCCCCTCCCTCATCATCTTCCCCTGTGTCTCTTCCCCCCTCCCTCATCATCCAGCCCTCGGTCTCTTTCCCCCCCTTCCTCATCACCCTCCCCTGTATCTCTTTACCCCTCCCTCATCATCCTCCCCTGTATCTCTTTACCCCCTCCCTCATCACCCTCCCCTGTGTCTCTTTCCCCCCTCCCTTATCATCTTCCCCTGTGTCTCTTCCCCCCCTCCCTCATCATCCTGCCCTGTGTCTCTTCCCCCCTTCCTCATGACCCTCCCCTGTATCTCTTTACGCCTCCCTTATCATCCTCCCCTGTATCTCTTTACCCCCTCCCTCATCATCCTCCCCTGTGTCTCTTCCCCCCTCCCTCATCATTCTCCCCTGTGTCTCTTTCCCCCCTCCCTCATCATCCTCCCCTGTGTCTCTTTCCCCCCTCCCTCATCATCCTCCCCTGTGTCTCTTTTCCCCCTCCCTCATCATCTTCCCCTGTGTCTCTTCCCCCCCCTCTCTCATCATCCTGCCCTGTGTCTCTTTCCCCCCTTCCTCATCACCCTCCCCTGTATTTCTTTACCCCTCCCTCATTATCCTTCCCTGTATTTCTTTACCCCCTCCCTCATCATCCTCCCCTGTGTCTCTTCCCCCCTCCATCATCATCCTCCCCTGTGTCTCTTCCCCCCCTTCCTCATCATCTTCCCCTGTGTCTCTTCCCCCCCTCCCTCATCATCCTGCCCTGTGTCTCTTTCCCCATTCCTCATCACCCTCCCCTGTATCTCTTTACCCCTCCCTCATCATCTTCCCCTGTATCTCTTTACCCCCTTCCTCATCATCCTCCCCTGTGTCTCTTCCCCCCTCCATCATCATCCTCCCCTGTGTCTCTTCCCCCTCCCTCATCATCCTCCCCTGTGTCTCTTTTCCCCCTCCCTCATCATCTTCCCTTGTGTCTCTTCCCCCCCTCCCTCATCATCATCCCCTGTGTCTCTTTTTCCCCCTCCCTCATCATCTTCCCCTGTGTCTCTTCCCCCCTCCCTCCTCATCCTGCACTGTGTCTCTTTCCCCCTTCCTCATCACCCTCCCTGTATCTCTTTACCCCTCCCTCATCATCCTCCCCTGTATCTCTTTACCCCCCTCCCTCATCATCCTCCCCTGTGTCTCTTTCCCCTCCCTCATCATCCTCCCCTAGTCTCTTTTCCCCCTCCATCATCATCTTCCCCTGTGTCTCTCCCCCCCTCCCTCATTATCCTGCCCTGTGTCTCTTTCCCCCTTCCTCATCACCCTCCCCTGTATCTCTTTACCCCTCCCTCATCATCCTCCCCTGTATCTCTTTACCCCTCCCTCATCATCCTCCCCTGTGTCTCTTCCCCCCTCCATCATCACCCTCCCCTGTGTCTCTTTACCCCCTTCCTCATCATCTTCCCCTGTGTCTCTTCCCCCCTCCCTCATCATCCTGCCCTGTGTCTCTTTCCCCTCTTCCTCATCACCCTCCCTTGTATCTCTTTCCCCCCTCCCTCATCATCCTCCCCTGTGTCTCTTCCCCCTCCATCATCATCCTCCCCTGTGTCTCTTTCCCCCCTCCCTCATCATCCTCCCCTGTGTCTCTTTCCCCCCTCCCTCATCATCCTCCCCTGTGTCTCTTTTCCCCCTCCCTCATCATCTTCCCCTGTGTCTCTTCCCCCCTCCCACATCATCCTGCCCTGTGTCTCTTTCCCCCCTTCCTCATCACCCTCCCCTGTATCTCCTTACCCCTCCCTCATCATCCTCCCCTGTATCTCTTTACCCCTCCCTCATCATCCTCCCCTGTATCTCTTTACCCCCTCCCTCATCATCCTCCCCTGTGTCTCTTCACCCCTCCATCATCTTCCTCCCCTGTGTCTCTTTCCCCCCTCCCTCATCATCTTCCCCTGTGTCTCTTCCCCCCCCATCATCCTGCCCTGTGTCTCTTTCCCCCCTTCCTCATCACTCTCCCCTGTGTCTCTTTTCCCCCTCCCTCGTCATCCTCCCCTGTCTCTTCCCCACCTCCCTCATCATCCTCCCCTGTGTCTCTTTTCCCCCTCCCTCATCATCTTCCCCTGTGTCTCTTCCCCCCTCCCACATCATCCTGCCCTGTGTCTCTTTCCCCCCTTCCTCATCACCCTCCCCTGTATCTCTTTACCCCTCCCTCATCATCCTCCCCTGTATCTCTTTACCCCTCCCTCATCATCCTCCCCTGTATCTCTTTACCCCCTCCCTCATCATCATCCCCTGTGTCTCTTCCCCCCTCCATCATCATCCTCCCCTGTGTCTCTTTCCTTCCTTCCTCATCATCTTCCCCTGTGTCCCTTCCCCCCCCCCTCCGTCATCATCCTGCCCTGTGTCTCTTTCCCCCCTTCCTCATCACCCTTCCCTGTATCTCTTTACCCCTCCCTCATCATCCTCCCCTGTATCTCTTTACCCCCTTCCTCATCATCCTCCCCTGTGTCTCTTCCCCCCTCCATCATCATCCTCCCCTGTGTCTCTTTCCCCCCTCCCTCATCATCTTCCCCTGTGTCTCTTTTCCCCCTACCTCATCATCTTCCCCTGTGTCTCTTCCCCCCCTCGCTCATCATCCTCCCCTGTGTCTCTTTCCCCCCTTCCTCATCACCCTCCCCTGTATCTCTTTACCCCTCCCTCATCATCCTCCCCTGTATCACTTTACCCCCTCCCTCATCATCCTCCCCTGTGTCTGTTTCCCCCCTCCCTCATCATTCTCCCCTGTGTCTCTTCCCCCCTCCCTCATCATCCTCCCCCCTCCCTTGATGATAAGGGGGGGAAGAGACACAGGGATAAGTGTGAGGGGTGTTAGGGTAAGGGGTGTTAGGGATAAAGGTGAGGGGGTTAGGTGTTAGGGTGAGGGTTGTTAGGGATAAGTGTGAGGGGTGTTAGGGTTAGGGTGAGGGGTGTTAGGGATAAGTGTGGGGGGTGTTAGGGTGAGGGGTGTTAGGGATAAGTGTGAGGGTGTTAGTGTGAGGGGTGTTAGGGATAAGTTGGAGGGGTGTTAGAGTTAGGGTGAGGGGTGTTAGGGATAAGTGTGAGGGGTGTTAGGGTTAGGATGAGGGGTGTTAGGGATAAGTGTGAGGGGTGTTAGGGTTAGGGTGAGGGGTGTTAGGGATAAGTGTGAGGGGTGTTAGTGTAAGGGGTGTTAGGGATAGGTGTTAGGGTTAGGTGTTAGGGATAAGTTTGAGGGGTGTTAGGGATATGTGTGAGGGGTGTTAGGGTTAGGGTGAGGGGTGTTAGGGATAAGTGTGAGGGGTGTTAGGGTTAGGGTGAGGGGTGTTAGGGATAAGTGTGAGGGGTGTTAGTGTAAGGGGTGTTAGGGATAAGTGTGAGGGGTGTTAGGGTTAGGGTGAGGGGTGTTAGGGATAAGTGTAAGGGGTGTTAGGGTTAGGGTGAGGGGTGTTAGGGATAAGTGTGAGGGGTGTTAGGGTAAGGGGTGTTAGGGATAAGGGTGAGGGGGTTAGGTGTTAGGGTGAGGGGTGTTAGGGATAAGTGTGAGGGGTGTTAGGGTTAGGGGTGTTAGGGATAAGTGTGAGGGGTGTTAGGGTTAGGTGTTAGGGTTAGGTGTTATGGATAAGTGTGAGGGGTGTTACGGTTAGGGTGAGGGGTGTTAGGGATAAGTGTGAGGGGTGTTAGTGTGAGGGGTGTTAGGGTTTTAGGGTTAGGGGTGTGAGGGATAAGTGTGAGGGGTGTTAGGGTTAGGGTGAGGGGTGTTAGGGATAAGTGTGAGGGGTGTTAGGGTTAGGATGAGGGGTGTTAGGGATAAGTGTAAGGGGTGTTAGGGTTAGGTGTTAGGGATAAGTGTGAGGGGTGTTAGGGTTAGGGTAAGGGGTGTTAGGGATAAGTGTGAGGGGTGTTAGGGTTAGGGTGAGCGGTGTTAGGGATAAGTGTGAGGGGTGTTAGGGTAAGGGGTGTTAGGGATAAGGGTGAGGGGGTTGGGTGTTAGGGATAAGTGTGAGGGGTGTTAGGGTTAGGGCGAGGGGTGTTAGGGATAAGTGTGAGGGGTGTTAGGTTTAGGGTGAGGGGTGTTAGGGATAAGTGTGAGTGGTGTTAGGGTTAGGGTGAGGGGTGTTAGGGATAAGTGTGAGGGGTGTTAGGGTTAGGTGTTAGGTTGATGGGTGTTATGGATAAGTGTGAGGGGTGTTAGGGTTAGGTGCTAAGGTGAGGGGAGGATGATGATAAGGGGGGGAAGAGACACAGGGGTGTCCTTGCAGCAGCCTAGCTATGGTTTTCCCTATTGATGCAGTATCACCTACACTCAGCCTCCTCTCAGTAAGATTGCAAGTTAGTTATGATTCCAAAATGGCTGCTGTCCATGAGTTAGAAGGCTCTGGAAGGGAGTGTATGCTGCTGATTGGCTGGAATGTGTCTACTGACATGCTATGTTCGCCGGGAGCAATCCGCCGGCGAACTATTCGGGACATCTCAAGTCGGAAGTTGTTGCCAAGGGAGGTTAGTTATGCCACCATTGAGAAGGAGTGTTTGGCCTTGGTATGGGCACTCAAAAAGCTCACACCCAATCTCTATGGCCGGGCCTTCACCCTCATTACGGATCACAATCCCCTAGTTTGGCTCAACCGGGTCTCAGGGGATAACGCCCGGTTGCTGCGCTGGAGCCTGGCGTTACAGCCCTATGACTTTACTATTCATTATCGCCCAGGCAAGCAAAAAGGGAATGCTGATGGACTGTCACGCCAAACGGACTTGGCCTCAGATTAAAAACTTTGGAAAGTCCCGTCAACCCTATTGGACCAGGAAAAGTCCAACCGAGTTGCCGCAGCAGGGAGAAAAAGGGGGGCCATTGTGAAGGGTTTTTCATGTATTTGCCTGTGGCCCCTCAGTTAAACCTTCTCCCTGCTGTTTAAATGCCTGTATCTGTTCGGTTCAATATGTATGTACCACTTTAAGAACCAAGGGTATGTGTGTGTAATGCATTGCAGAACATTTTTAAAAAAAAGTTGACAGTTGGCAGTTTACTGCTGGAGCGGGGATTAAAAAAAAGTTCAGTTGACTCCCTGAACAGTGTTTTGTCTGGTTACTGGGGGATGTGGGATATTACCTTCTATACCAGCGAAAATCTGGGGATTTAATATTCAAGTCCCGTTACATCTCGGTTAGCCGAGGAATAAGACTGGCAGTGGTAATGGTATCAAATTTTACCTTAGACCACAGAGCAGAATTTCTAACTTAACTAAAATGGGAAAACCAAAGAAGAGCCTCCCATCCAAGAGTATAAAAGACAATTTCCCTAAGCAAACCCCTAATTTTACCCTAGGCAAGAAAATATGCCGGACTCTCCATCTGACTCGGAGGGTGAAAGAGAATAAGGGAAATCATATACTAATGTAAATCTTTCTGACTTTTCTCTGGCTAAATGTATCCAACTGCTACAGTCTCGCCTTTCTTTGGCTGTGAAAGAACTAAAGCAAGATATTCTTGACTTCGGTCAATGAACGCATGCTTTGGAGTCTGCTACAGATCAGATTATTGAAACGCAAACTCAAGACAGGGTGGAGATTACAGCCAATTCTACTCAAATCCTGAATCTTGAAACAAAGTTAGAGGACCTAGAGAACAGATCGAGAAGGCACAACATCCGCCTGAGAGGGGTTCCTACAACTGTTTAAGTCCTGACTACATATTTGAAAGCAGTCGTCACCTTGTTATTACTGTCTCTTCCCTCAGACTCCTAAGAAATTGAACGGGCACACCGAGCCATGGGTGGGCCGCTCTAATCTAACCAACCCAAGGATGTGATTCTCTGTTTTTTTTTTACCCTTACCCTTTTGTCTATCGTTTCAGCATGCTTCTAACACGTCCACAGATTGGATGAATACCGAGGGGTCCTCCATTGCTTAGGCCTTTTGCAAGAAGGGGAGCTACCCGCTCAACAGGCCGGGCCCTCATCACAAAGGCCTAATAAGGAATGGTCTGAGGTTCCTTTACCAAAACGCCAGAGGCGACATCGTTCAGGTATAGATATCTGCCCGCCAGCAACTGAATCTAGCTCTTCGGTGGATTGAGACGGCTCCACTGATCCATAATTTTCTGACTTTCCATGCAGGACTCTGGGGCAAGCCGAAGGTTTTATAAAGTTAAATATTTGCCTTAGTTCACAGGATGCTTATTTGGGCGTAAAGGTCTATATAAAATGTATTAGTTTGGTATTGCCATGTATAAGGGCCCAGGATTTGACTTGTGTCATTGCTAAATATAGGCAATTAATATCCACAGTGAAAAGCTTCTTATATGGCTATCTAGGCTTTTTGGGATACATCAGACCAATGTTATATATTGCCAATGTTAAGTATTTTAAATGATAATAGTGTTTAACTTAAGGCCTGGGAGGACTTATGTTAAAATAGTTGCATGTACAAAGTCTACTTTATGTAAATAATGTTTTCTCTATTTAATGAAGGTAGAGAATAGTTCTCTAATTTTGTTACTGACAATTTGGTTTGAGCCTTAACTCCGAATTTGACCACTTACTATTTTACTATTTTTCTTTGTATTTTACAGTTACCCTCGTACTGCGGGGAATTAGTTATTACTCCCCCCTTGGCACCCAGGTGCCTACGGTTTATTTAGGAGGTTTTTCAACTGCATCTTCTTATTATATGTTTTGGTTATTAATGTGTTTTTTTTTTGTTTTTTTTCGTTCTCAAACCCCACAGAGCTAGAGATACATCATATTTTCCTTATTTACAGCTTAAGATCATCCAACTGGTCTGTTTGATCCAAGGACCCATGTCCCCAGGTCCTGCCTCCTCACTGTGGTAAGTACATAAAGACTGATCTAATGCACAACACTTGGATAGTACAACATGACTGACACAGAGATTACTTTTATATCCAATAATGTTAGAGGGTTTGAATCGCAATTTTAAAGGCGTAAGGCCTTACTTACAAACCATATCACCCGTCAGTTATTCTGTTGCAGGAAACTCATTTTGTAAGGTATAGGTTTTCTAAATACCTCTCCAAGCTTTATCCCACATATTTCGAGGCCAGCCAGTCTACCAAGAGAGCTGGGACTGCAATCCTTTTACATAAAGATTTTCCTTTTATATTAGAACAAAAAAAATAGACACGGATGGCCATTTTGTAATCTTGACCGGATCTTTATTTGGGAAAAAAATCTTGATAATTGCTATATATTCCCTTACGCAAATGTCCCTCAGGATAGTACTCATGCTCTTAAGCTACATAAAATCCAAAGACCTGGGGAAAGTAATTCTTGGAGCAGACCTAAATCTGGTCTTGTCAGCACAGATCAGGGCCGAGGAGGAGTAATCGGTTTCCTAATAAACAATTACAAATCTTGGCGCGGTTGGATGAACTCCACCTGGTTGGTGCATGGAGAGCATCACATTCCAATGAAAGGAAATATACATGTTATTCTGCAGTACATAAGACTTACCCTAGAATTGACACCATCCTCATTGACTCAGAACTATCGGATAGTATAATTCATAGAGCAACTAGCTTAAGACATTGAACTTTACTTTTCAACAAACTCTACACCTAGACACTTCTAGACTGGAGCTGGATTTAATCCTTTCTGAACAGACAGAAAAAGCCATGCGGTGGACCATCCACTTGTATCATACCAAAGCTAATAAACCTGATGCGCTACTAGACAGGAAATTCAAGAAAAAGTTCAGCCAATCAAAAATGTTTAAGATTATACAGATCTCAAGTGTTTCAACCACCATCACTTATTCAGAAAGTTTTCTTAGACTTCTTCCAAAAGCTGTATTCCTCCCCCACCAGGTGTCAAAAAGTCAGCTGTCTTCCTTCTTGGGAGCTTGTGATCTGCCCATCTTATCACCTCACGAAAAAGATGTCGTTAGCACACCTATTACTAATAAGGAGTTCTAGAGACTATTAGAGCTATGAATAAAGGTAAAGCTCCTGGGCCGAATGGAATCTCAAACTTATACTATAAAAGCTTTGCAGAGCTTCTAGCACCACATTTAACAATCTTATTTAATAGTATGCTCATGGTGGCACAATGTCTAACCTGAGTTGAACAAGCAAATCTGGTAATTTTTACAAAAGAAAATAAAGATCTATTAAATGTGCAGAATTATCGACCTGTTAAATGTGCATAAAAATACATTCCTCTCTAGATTGATCCACAATGTGAGGAGAGTATTAAATATGTTGTACCTCTCCAAGCACAACCGAATTCCAATGTGCCTTCTAGCGCTTGATGTAGAAAAGGCGTTTTAATCGGTGGAGTGGATTTACCTTTGGGCAGTATTGAGGAAATTTGGCTTCCCAGAGCAATTTGTAAATCTTATAAAAACCTATTCTAATGAACCTAAGGTCTTCTTAAGACTAACAGAGGAAACTCAACCGCTCATCTGTATTAAAAAAGGTACCAGACAAGGCTGCCCCCTATCCCCATTGCTGTTTGCTCTGGCAAGGGAGCCATTAGCGCAAACTATTACACTCAGGGATCATTATCTGGCCCAGGTTGTACAAGAGCCTACTAGAAATAAAGCTATCTTAGATTTACTCATCACAAATAATAATGATATAGTATCAAATGTTGGAATAAGGCAACCTTTGGGAAACAGTGATCACAACACAGTCTCGTTTGAGATTGAATTAAAAAAAAAAAAATTTACGGGGCCAACGAAAACTCTTAATTTTAAAAGGGCAGATTTTAACGGTCCAAGGGCAGCAATACAAAGTATAGACTGGGACAGAGAACTGGCAGGTAAAAATACTGAACATAAATGGACAACATTTAAATCCTTACTAAATATACATACACATCGGCATATACCGTGTGGGAATAAAAGTAAAAGGAGTAAATCCCATCCAATGTGGCTTAACAATGATTTAAAGATCAAGATACGGAGTAAAAAAACAGGCATTTAAATTATACAAACAAGAGGGGACAGATACTGCCTTACAGGAATACAAGGAAATCAACAAGGCTTGCAAATCAGGCTAGGTTTAGACTGGCTAAAATAGAAAATGAAAAACTAATTACAAAAGAGAGTAAGACTAACCCTAAAATATTTTTTAAGTATATTAATGGGAAAAAGGCGAGGAAGGAAGCTATAGGAACATTACAATGTGACACAGGCCGTCTGATAATTAGTGACCAAGAAAAGGCAGATGAGATAAATAGGTTGTTTCCTTCGGTATACACAAGGGAGGTACCAGTGGTTGGGACACGGCAACATAATGGGGCAAGACTACCTTTGCCAAATAATTGGTTAACACAGGAAGTAATCCAAAAGAGGTTGGAAAAAATAAATGTTAATAAAGCCCCGGGTCCTGATGGAATACATCCAAGGGTACTAAGGAAACTGGGTTCTGTAATAGCCAAACCATTATATTTAATTTTTCAAGATTGACTCAACACAGGGTCTCTACCAGATGACTGGAGAAGAGCTGATGTGATACCTATATTTAAAAAGGGAGCAAGAGCAAATCTGGGGAATTATAGACCAGTGAGCATCACTTCTGTAGTGGGGAAGCTTTTAGAGGGGTTAATAAGGGATAATATACAAGAATATGTCTATTTGAACAGGATTATAAGTAGGAGTCAACATGGATTTATGAGGGATAGGTCATGTCAAACAAATCTAATTAGTGTATATGAGGAGGTTAGTAGGAACCTGGATCAAGGCAACTCAGTGGATGTAGTCTTTTTGGATTTTGCAAAGGCTTTTGATACAGTGCCACATGGGAGACTATTGTGCAAACTAAGAGATACAGGAGTTGCAGTAAATATCTGCTTATGGATTGAGAGCTGACTAAAAGACAGGAAGCAAAGGGTTGTTGTAAATGGAACATACTCCGATTGGACTAATGTGGTAAGTGGGGTTCCTCAGGGTTCATTATTAGGTCCTCTCCTTTTTAACATATTTATTAATGACTTAGAGGTAGGATTGGAGTGTGGTGTCTCCATTTTCGCTGATGACACAAAGTTGTGCAAGGTAATTAAATCAGATAGTGATGTGCTTTCCCTCCAAATGGATTTACATAAAATTGAGGATTGGGCATCTAAATGGCAGATGAGATTTAATACGAATAAATGTAAAGTTATGCATCTGAAAAGAAAAAATAGCCATGCAATTTATAATCTTAATGGAGCAAATCTAGGTGTATCAGATATTGGAAGGAATTTGGAAGTGCTTGTGGACAACCACCTAGGTAACAGTGCTCAAAGCCAAGCAGCAGCTGCAAAGCCAAATAAAATATTAAAAATATTAAAATATGTGTTAAGAAGGGTATAGAAGCCAGAGAAGCAAATATAATTCTGCCACTATACAAATCTCTAGTACGCCCTCATTTGGAATATGGAGTACAATTTTGGGCACCACTTCATAAAAAGGACATTTTAGAGATGGAAAAGGTACAGAGGAGGGCAACAAAACTAATAAGGGGAATGGAGGGGCTAGGTTTTTTACTATGTCATCCTAGCCTGATTTGAGGCCAATAAGTACATGAAAAGTAGGTAAGATTAATGAGTGTTTTATTCTGAGATAGACAGAAAAGCTTTGCGGTTTTAAAAGGATGGATTGTGAATGTACCTATTGAAGCAGTCGGACTTCCATCTTCCCAGAGACTTCTTGATGTGTTTAGGAAATGGCAGGAGTACGCATCCCGATCAGACATAGGCGGATGTAATGAACAAATGTTATCGTGTATAGAGGTTGACTGGAAATCTGTAACAGAGGATTGTGAGACGGCTTGGAGTTCAGTCTGGACATCAGTTGGTTGATTATGAGGACAGGGCACCAGGGATTGTCTTTCGGACAGTAGGTGATGTTGACGGGGATTTTGCTAGTTTTGGTATGAGGAAGTGTGACGATATATTGGTTGTGCTGTTGGGTGACAGACTGTTTTGTGAGATACCTGGACTGGCGCGGGGATGTGGTTATTTCCCCTGGACGAAGAAATCCGTAGAAAGCCATGGTAGCAGCAGCCAAGATGGTGAGGGAGGTGTCATCCCCAAATGGATTGGTGCGGAGTAACGTGAATAGGCGTTGGAAAAGAGGTCCGTCGATAGGGAAGCGTTGTCTGGGTGTAGACTTTTGCTGGGCTGCCAGACCTCGTAGTTAAGACTTCAAAGGGGGTGATGACAGAAATAAATGGTGGGGTCAAGACACAAGGTGAAGTGGAACTGGGGTCCGGACAGGTACGTCTTGATGGTGCGATATTGGAGCCCTAGGTGAAGGTTGCAGTGGGCTGCTAATGATAGTATGGTTTGGATGTCGTGAGTATGGATTCGGTTCGAGGAGATAAAATTCTAGAAGATATGCCAAGCCCTGTCGTAGAAGATATGCCAAGCCTGGTGCTACTGGAGATTCCGTCTAGCACTGTTGCTTGGATGGTAGGCCAAAGCTGGGTGACTGCTGGACTAGAGGGATGTTGGGCGGTGAGCGGACGATGAAACCCTTGGGGGTCGATGCAAAGTCCTGTGGATGAAATTATGGAAAATTGTGAGTTAGAGCACTGAGGTGAGGAAACAAATGGAATTGTTGGGTTAGAGATGAGAGGGCTAGTTTTCTTAGAAGGGTCATGGACAACCGGTCTGCTGATCTAAATGTTTTGAGGGCTTTGCATGTAGGAGAGGTATTGACGTGAATTGAACGCCTGAGCTATTTCGGGGACCATGTCATTGGAGCGGAAAGAGAAGGTAGTATTGCTTTGATGGGATCACCTGTTGGGTGATGGCTGGCCAAGTTTGAGTGATAATTTTGTCTTGGTATAACACCTTAAAATGGACCGGCAGTAGATACAAGATGATGCATGGCAAGGATAAAGATGGCTTCATGAGAAAAAAATATTGTCCGTTCCAGTTTGAGAGAAATTCTGTCCACATCTGAAGATCTCCTTGTGCTTCTTTGTGGAGGTGAATAGGAGTGAAGCTATTGGCACCACCTGTAAGAGCTGATAGCAAAATGGAGATGAAGCCACTTCCTTGGGGTAGAATGAATGAGGCAAAGTTTAGATGTCCTAGGAGGGACCAGAGCTCTAGGACAGAGCATGTTGACGAGGTATTAAAAGTAGAGAGGGTAGCCTTCAAACGATCCAACTTTTTTGGCTGAAAGACTCGCTTCCATGGTAGTGGTATCCAGGTTGATCCCTAAGAATTCAAGTTTGTGGTTGGGCCATACTGTCTTGTCTTGTGCGTATGGGATGTTCAATTCGGAAAATAGGGAAAGTGATTTTTGGAGGCTGGTTGGATTGACGCGGGGATCCTCGATGTTCAAAAAAATCATCCAGGTAGTGGTTAACTACTGGGCAGCATTTAATGTTCAAAAGTATCCAGCATATGGCGTCTACAAATATGTCAAAGAGCATAGGGCTGCTTTTTGAACCAAACATGAGTTTGTTGGTGAAGTACTAGTAACCTCGCCATTGGATACCATGTAAGTGCCACAGTGAGGGGCTGATGGGAAGTAGCTTGAAGGCGTTGGTAATGTCGGACATAGACAGCCATGATCGAGGACCAAGTAGGGTTATGTGAAATATGGCATTGTCGACTCTGGAATAGCAAAGAGAATATTCTTCTGATGGGATAGTGGAATTGATACTTGGGATTAGACTACCATGGGGAGCTGATAGCTATCACTAGGCGTTTTTTTCATGGAATACTTCCTTGTGACAATGCCTATGGGATTGATGCACCAGACTGGAAAGGGTGGTGTGTTGAACGGACCCAGAAGGAAGTGGTTGTTGAGTTCAGAAGTTAGGAGTTGATCCACCACCTCAGGTTCCCTTGCAGCTGATTGTATATTTACGTTGGCATGAGAAACCTGAGTCAATGTAGAGACCCTGGTGTGAAATCCTGTGGTGAAGCCTGTCAACAAAAATTCAGTGAGGGATGGTGATGGGTGAAGGGCCAAATACAGGGATAATCATGCAATGTTGATGGAGCCTAGTCATTAGGAGTGCATTAGCTGGGGACACACTGGCTTAGCATGGGCTTTTCTGCATTGAGAACATAGGTGGAGAAACCTGCAAGCATTGAAAGTACAGCCTTGCATATGGGTGCGGCACCCAGAAAATGCACTTGGCGACCTAGGCGGACCTTCTTTGGTTTTATTCTCAGTAAGGAGACCAGATTGATGTTCTTGCCTTTGATGATATCCTTGCGGATGTGGGCTGGGACGAAATGAGCAGGTAGGATTGTGGGTGGCACGGCAGGTTTCTCACCTTGGACTTGAGGTTGGACCTCCTCGACTTGCATAGGATCGGAAGTCGTTGGAGTCTCCAGACAATTGACGCGGGTTTGGAGAGAGGAAACGGACGTAGCGACATCTGAAATCAGTCGATGGATTTCGGTCAGCTGGTCATTCAACATTGACGTGCAGTCACGGTGCTGGATGTAGATCCGATATATATCAGCCTTACGGGCGGAAGCGGGAAAGGGGATGTCTCTGTCCCTTAGCTCTTGGTCCGAACGGAGTACGGTCCATGCCTGGAATGATGAATGGCTACAAGCCAGGGATGGAGGCCTAGAAGGCGAAGACTGAGTCTGGGAGATGACACTCTCAGCATCGGAGTGGGTCTGTTCCGCCATGGTATTTGAATAGAATGGCCTAGGGAAATAAATAAATATTAATAGTTATTCCTTGAATCAGAGCACAGAAAAGTGGTAATGGGAAGGCTGATGCTCGAAAGGACTGTATCGAGGCACTGAACGTCTTGGTGAGACTGGAACTGGGTTGGCGGGGGTCGGAAGGGCAAGGAAACGTGATCGTTGAAAGGAATTGAGAGGTGCTGAGTAAAGGAAGCAGTATGGGGCTGATGGTCTTGGAGGCATGACATGAGTGATTCTGGGAGAAGCCACTAATTGGTGGTAGGAGAAGGCGACCGGGGTCGGTTGATCATCGGAGTCCTTTGAGGGGACAACGTATTTGGATGGGAATAAGACAGTGGTAACTGTTAATGAGAAGAAGTAGCGTATCTCTTGGAGTACAAGACTCTGGAAAAGAGTGTGATGGTGCGAATCAGTGAGATCCTAGTAACGGAAAATGCAGTTGAGCGAGCAGGGCTTTGTGGATGTGTCAGAAGCAGGACAAGAAATAAGGGACAGATGATTTTAGTGTTATTCTTCTGTGTAGCACAAAGTCGCAAGTTGGGAGATGGTCGGTTTTGGAGTGGATGTGTGCAGTTCCACCGAGACTTGGTAGGGGAGTGTGAGCGTTGTCGGGAAGAGCAGTAGCGTCGCCAGTCTGTAAGTGTAAGGAAGAGTGGCGATGGTGGGTGAAGATAATAAGTGAGAGGCAGTAGCGAAGTTGCTGAAATGGGGACCGTCAATGTACGAGGCAGGGAAGGAGCAGCAGGTGCGCTACCACGAGCAACCAACAGAGGGCGCCTGCCGGTGCCAGAGGCGATGGAGAGACAGATGGCAGGAGAAATGCAGCTGCAGAGCAAGCAGATGCCGGAGGAGGAAGCGAGAGGAGAGAAGGAGGTGAGGAGGGGGACACAAGAGCAGGGGACACAAGAGAAGGGGGCACAACGGAGAGAAGGCACAAGGGGAGCCCTCAACAGAGGGGGGCGCAGGGGGAGGCAACGGGGGGGGGGCGCCCCAACGAAGGGAAGCAATGGGGAAAGCCCAGGCAGAGAGAGCCAGCGGGGAGGGGGAGCCCCAGCAAAGGGAGCCGGCCGGGCCGCCACAGCGGAGGGAGGCAGCGTGGGGGAGCCACGGCAGAAGGAGGCAGCGGGGTGAGCCCCAACAGGGGGCGACAGTGCAGGGAACACAAGGAGAGAGGAAGGAGCGTGGCAGGAAAAGGACTCAACGTTAGGTGCAGGGACAAGAGCAGCAAGCACGGATGCGGCAGGGCAATTAACCTATGCTTTATAGCATTCTGGAGACATCTCACAGTGTTATATAGGACATATATCATGTTCATATGTTCAAAAACAGGGCCCTCCATTCTTTACAAGGTGTTGTTATTTTTTTGCCATGTACTCAACCCCTGTACATCGCTACGGAATATGTTGGCGCAATATAAATAAAGATAATAATAATTATAAGTCCTGACCAGTCCTGTGGTATACAGGGAGACAGATTGCAAACGCCCTCATTACAGTGAGAGAGACTTTTGAGCAAGAGAAATGTGGAGCTTTATGTGGCTATATGGGTTTAGATCAGGAAAAAGCTTCTCAATATTAAAAAAAATATGGAATATCAGAGAAATGTGTGTCCTGGCTTAAAGATCTCTAAAAATACTGAGGGGAGATTAATTATAAATGGATGGATTGGAGAAAGTTTTCCCATACGATCAGGGGTACGTCAGGGGTGTTCCCTTTATCGCCTATTGTATGCTTTTCTATTGATCCATTTCTAAGGATGACTGAGACCAAAAAAAAATATCCAGCAAGCTACAATAATTCATATAAAGTATATTGCTTATGCTGATGATTTATTAGCTTTTGTGAATTCTAGAAATTCATATGATAATTTACTTTTGAAGTATGGAAATTTACGAGATCTCAAATTCACAAATGAATTACGGTAAAACCGTTGCTTTTTGGATTGGAGGACCAGGAACAAAGTTTGTTCTTCCTCCAGGTATAGAAACTGACAGTGAAAATGTTAATATCCTGGGAATTACATTTAATAATTCAGATCCAGGAGAACTAAATTGGGAAGAAAAACTAAATATATGTAAAACAAAGGTCATGAGATGGAAGCAATGGAAACTGTCATTTGACAATATAGTTAGGATTGTTAAATCATTTCTGCTGCCCATCTTTGTCTACCTAAGCTTTGTGTTTCCACCTCCTGAGAACGCTGTGATAAGCCTAAGTAACCTTTTCTTCCAGATGCTTTGGGGGAAACAGGTTAAATCTTGTGAGCAGAAATATTACATGTTGGTCAAAAAATAAAGGAGGCCTAAATGTGATAAATCCAGAAATACTTTCCAATTTGATATTTTTGTTTTTTAATTTTTGAGGTATGTTTCAAGCACAGGCAAAATGGAGCGATTCCTTTACAGGCTGGTTATGAATATTTGAGCCATGGTTTCGGGATGGAGGTATTAAAAGGAATACTCAAAATATAGGATATTTACCATAATATGTAATATGGACATTTAAAATTGTCAGGAAATTTTAAATCACAAAAAGGAAATTAACAATTATCAAGACTCCAGATTACCCCCCAAAACAAAGGATTTATCGTAGTTATTGTTCCATGGGAAACTGTAAAATATAGAAACATCGATGACAGGAGTTGTCCGAGATACACCTGTAATGACATAGGGACAATGGAGAATGTACTTTTAGATTGCCCAAGTTCTGTAGGCGTTTGGAATAAGATTGCTGATTTTTTTTAAATTCCAGTCTTTAAAAATCAATATTATTCTCAAATAGCTTATGAGTTGTTTTCAGAAAATATAACTGTCTTTCATCACAGAACACTATGGCTAGTAAACATACTATCAGACTTAAATTGCGATTCAGTAAATTTAAATGGGCTCTATTTAAGCACACAGCATATTTTTTTTACCAAAGTTTTTAGTTAGTGAACTTCTATTTAAAAGCAAGGTCTTCACTAACTAAAAACTTCTGTAAATAAAATATGCTGTGTGCTTAAATAGAGCCCTTTTAAATGTACCGAATCGCAATTTAATAAGGCTGTATGTGTTTATTACTTAGATACGGCACATCTGGCATTCCATATTAGGAGACATGTAATTCCAGTAAATTTAATAGCTGAAAATGTCAAAGAGTATTCATAAGAGAGAGTCTGAACGAATGATGGGAAAGAAATTTAAGTTGTTGGGAAAGGATTCTTTTTGTAAATAAAAATGTATCAGATTGCATTGTAAAAATGTGTAAATATTTGTAAATAGTGTTTTTTTATCTAAATACATTTTAAAGATTCCCAACTCAAACACACACATTTTTCCTATCTCCCATAGCCAGCCTTTCTATTAACTGCATATAAAGTAGTGAAGTATCTGAACTTATTTCCCTTAACAGCCTTATTAAATTGCGATTTGGCCAATTGAACAGGGCTCTATATAAGTACACAGCACATTTATTTTACAGAAGTTTTTAGTTAGTGAACACCTTGCGTTTGGATAAAAGTTCACTAAAAACTTCTGTAAAAAAAAATGTGCTATGTACTTATATACTATTCAATTGGCTGAATCGCAATTTAATAAGGCTGTAAATCGGTATATTTTATAGAATGATGATAGCTCATCTTTGCA
The DNA here is from genome assembly GCA_027410445.1 of Discoglossus pictus. Classification (NCBI taxonomy): domain Eukaryota; kingdom Metazoa; phylum Chordata; class Amphibia; order Anura; family Alytidae; genus Discoglossus; species Discoglossus pictus. The sequence goes on from CM050165.1 coordinate 44,535,503, forward strand.
CTGCTACTTTTTCGAAATGTGTATTACATCATCAGTGTTACTGTTCAAATGTGAAAAACTCTCACAATTTAAGTTTATAAGATTAAACTGTTCTGGCAAGACATATTAAGTTGCTTTCTGTTATTAACACTACATAATTATCAATTGCTTGAATCGCCATATGTTCAGACAAAATAATAAATGAATGTGAAAAAACATTTTCTACTATAAATTTTATATCTTGGGAATTCACTGTAAAGTAATGAATTTATTATGATAGTAAAATTAGGCCACAACGTTTCAAAAATGCACATTTTTTAATATATATTTTAATGAATGTACTAGGACTTTTCCAACCATTGCATTACATGTGCCCCACCACCGTCCAAAACTGAGCAAAGTACTTGCACATGTCTGGACCAAAACATATATTTGTTTACACTTTTATAGAACCATGCAAATCAAAGCTCTTGTACTACTATACTGTACCTGAATCCATGGCTATATTCTTAAACTTACCTGAGAGCACGTTCCGCAGTCCTCAACAGATTCCATTAAGTGGGCTACGTTTCCAGCCTCATTGCATTTCAATACTCAGAACCCATAGCACCAGTGGAAGTATTGATCATGAAGATGTTCTATGGGAAAAACAGGTCTCCTGGCCTGCTTGAGACATGCAAGAGTACTTTTCTTTCCTTGCTGATTATATACAGTGGCCCTCATTCAATTGCTATTTGGCCAATTGAATAGGGCTATATATAAGCACATTGAATATTTTTTTTAAAGAAGTTTTAAGTTAGTAAGCATCTATCCAAAAGCAAGGTTTTCATGAACTAAAAACTTATTTAAAAAAATGTGCTATGTGCTTATTTAGAGCCCTATTCAATTGGCCAAATCACAATTGAATGAGGCCCAGTGGATATAAAAAGTCTACACACTCCTGTTAAAATGTCAGGTTTCTGTGCTGTAAAAAAATTAGACAAAGATAAATAATTTCAAAACTTTTTCCACCTTTAATGTGACCTGTAAACTGTACGACTCAATTGAAAAACAAACTTATATTTTTTCTTCCCTCTACCTAAAAGATTTCAAACTAAAATAATATGGTTGCATAAGTATGCACACCCTTAAACTAATACTTTGTTGAAGCACATTTTGATTTTATTACAGCACTCAGTCTTTTTGGGTATGAGTCTATCAGCATGGCACATTTTAATTTGGCAAGATTTGCCCACTCTTCTTTGCAAAAACACTCCAAATCTGTCAGATTGCGAGGGCATCTCCTGTGCACAGCCCTCTTCAGATCACCCCACAGATTTTCAATCGGATTCAGGTCTGGGCTCTGGCTGGGCCATTCCAAAACTTAAATCTTCTTCTGGTGAAGCCATTCCTTTGTTGATTTGGATGTATGCTTTGGTTCCTCTTCATGTTCAGCTTTCTAGCAGAAGCCTGAAGGTTTTGTGCCAATATTGACTGGTATTTGGAACTGTTCATAATTCCCTCTATCTTAACTAAGGCCCCAGTTCCAGCTGAAGAAAAACAGCCACAAAGCATGATGCTGCCACCACCATGCTTCACTGTGGGTATGGTGTTCTTTTGGTGATGTGCAGTGTTGTTTTTGCACCAAACATATCTTTTGGTATTATGGCCAAAAAGTTCAACCTTGGTTTCATCAGACCATAACACCTTTTCCCACATGCTTTTAGGAGACTTCAGATGTGTTTTTGCAAAATGTAGCCTGGCTTGGATGTTTTTCTTCATAAGAAAAGGCTTTCGTCTTGCCACTCTACCCCATAGCCCAGACATATGAAGAATACGGGAGATTGTTGTCACATGTACCACACAGCCAGTACTTGCCAGATATTCCTGCAGCTCCTTTAATGTTGCTGTAGGCCTCTTGGTAGCCTCGCAGACCAGTTTTCTTCTTGTCTTTTCATCAATTTTGGAGGGAGCTCCAGTTTTTAGTAATGTCACTGTTGTGCCATATTTTCTCCACTTGATGATGACTTCACTGTGTTCAATGGTATATCTAATGCCTTGGAAATTCTTTTGTACCCTTCTCCTGATACCTGATAACAATGAGATCCATCTGATGCTTTGGAAGCTCTCTGTGGACCATGGCTTTTGCTGTGGATTGCGACTAAGAAAGATTCAGGAAAGACCAACTAGAGCAGCTGAACTTTATTTGGGGTTAATCAGATGCACTTTAAATGATGGCAGGTGCATGCAGACTTCGATTTAACACGATTTGGAATGTGATTGCTTAATTCTGAACACAGCTACATCTCCAGTTATAAGAGGGTTTGCAGACTTATGCAACCACATTATTTTTCTTTTTTTTCTTCCCTCCACCTAAAAGATTTCAGTTTGTTTTTCAATTGAGTTGTACAGTTTATAGGTCATATTAAAGGTGGAAAAAGTTCTGAAATGATTTATCTTGGTCTCATTTTTTTTTACAGCACAGAAACCTGACATTTTAACAGGGGTTTGTAGACTTTTTATATCCACTGTAGTTGAGGGTATTCCAAATCACCTTTCTACCCACCATAACATACTTGGGCCCTCATTCAATTGCAATTTGGCCAATTGAATAGGGCTCTAAATAAGCACATAACAAATATTTTTTAAAGAAGTTTTTAGTTAGTAAGCATCTATCCAAAAACAAGGTTTTCACTAACTAAAAACATCTTTAAAAAAAAAAATGCTATGTGCTTATTTAGAGCCCTATTCAACTGGCCAAATCGTAATTGAATGAGGGCCTTAGTAACCATGTTAAATATACTAATATTTGTAGATTTCCTCGCATGGGAAAATAGTTTAATTGGTTTATGTTATTGTCATTAGACGGCACAATGGCCACTAACTTTTTTTTTTTTTTTTTTTCTTTTTTTTTTTTTTTTTTTTTTTTTTTAACTAAAACTGCAATACATGCTTTTAGAAAGCAAAACAATAGATACATATAGCCTTTGAATATTTATATTTATCTTTTCCATGCAATTATTTTTTTACTGAAGTTATCTTCAGTTGACTCTACTGCTACTTTGTCAGAAGTATGTAAGTTTGTAAACTAATGAGCTCTATATTACACCGGTTAAATGCGCTGGTAATTGTAGATGCCACATTTTGATTGTGCAGTTGCTATTCAAAGTGTTCTCCCATATCAAGAAGTTGATCAGTAGAAGCTAGGATGGCAAATTCCAGAACAGCATAACCCCATGTAAATGGTTTTAAAAAAAAAAAAGCTGTATTTTTTTTTTTTTTTATTATTTAATGTGTGACTACAGTGAACTTTTAATAGTATATGTTCACAAAGTTCATTGGTTGGTGGAATATTTTTTTTGCATAAGTAGCACACATTGGGGCCCTAATCTTATTTTGACAAGAGTGACAATGGATGTTATAATGGACATACCATAGGGTTATTTAACAAGTACCAATAATGATTTCCGTTTATAAAAGGAAACGACAGCTGATCTTATAAGATACATAGAATTTGCAAACACAGAAACAATTGTACATATTTTATTGCTGTATGTATTCCATAAGAAAAAATAAATCAGTCTGGGCTTAAAAATATAATTTCTTTATAAAGTAGGAACACAAAGATTAACCACAAAAAGCCATCCAAAAATGACAGTAAGTTTTGTCTGATGCAGTACATTAATGTTCCCATTAATTTTGCAACAGTAACTTTGGCATAAGTCCATCTGAGATTTATTTCACAATCCATTTATTTTTCATGAAGTGAATGGCATCTTAATGCTTCAGTGGTACAGTTACATAAATTATACAGTACTTTCTGAAAAGAGAAGTAGGTTTATTGGCAACACAAACAAGGAGAGTGATAATGAATTGAATCCCTTGTGAAACAGATACTCAGACTCTGGGTGTCTTTCTAAATGGCACCTTATGCTTTGTTAAAAACACAGAACTATCTAAAGCACGGGTCTGAAACCATTTAATGCCTACCGCCCAATTTTGATGGTAAAAATCCCCACCGGTGCCGCAGTAACTCAGTTTCCCCTCATTTCTGCTACATAAATCATATGACCCTAGATATGCATCTCCCTGTACTTACTAGATAGTGATCATGACTGCTGTCTCTAGGCTCTCTCACCCGCTCTCCAACCAACCAAGCGTGGTGCTGGGGGTCTCTACCATGTGATGTCACTCGTCAGCTACGCCACCTAGAGATTACACCACCATTAAAGCTTGAATCACCGACTAGTGGGCAGTTGGAAGCAGGTTGACTACCACTATTCTAAAGTGAAACCATGATGTTTGTTTCCCAGGAATAAACAGTACAAATACTTAATTATGGACTGAGCATCAGTAATAACCCTATGTACTAAAGATGCCAAGAGCAGTATTGCCTAATTTTTCTGGATTCAACAAAAATGGCAGACTACCTTCCATGAGTATTGACTTGTAATGTTTTTTTCACAAATAGTGTTAGCAACTTATTGTCAATATTATCCAAATGTTTCTCCATCTGTGTCACAGATAATGTCAAACAAATGTCCAATAGGTTATCACAGACATCTGCATTTGGGTCAGTGAATGAGTCAACCACCCACAAGAATTTTCCAAACTTATATATTACATTATTAATGTAATAAAACTTATTATATAGATGGCTTATTTTATCAGCAACCATGCCATTTGCCTCAAAAACAAATTTGATTTTCTTTCCACAATTTCCTAATCTGGTTGTCAATCAGAAGCAGGTTTTAGGTATTTGCTGCACATAATGAAAAATGACGAGATAAAATAGAACATTTATTTTCCCCCTTTTTAGAGTAGAGTAAATACACCTGCTAGCATTTGGAAAAAATAGATTTATTGCGAGTCATTTATTGATAATAAAACAGACACCAAAAACTAAAAACAGCAATGAAATTACTGCTAAATTTTGGTGAATGTTTCCAATGTTGTTTCTTTAGATAAAATGTCTCAGATTTGTAAGCAATGAGGATATTTAGCGGTCAAGTTGTTCATTCCCTTACAGTCATCAGTTCATAATTTCACGATCTTATAAAGCATAACAAACAAACAATTTTGAACTAACTGAATGTCTACTTTCTGAACTGACTTTTGCTCGGTCTGTTCTGAAGAATACATTTAAAAACCACAGTATTCATCAATGCAGATTGAGCCAACGGAGCTACATATATGTAAAATAGTGGAATAAAAATAAATACAGGTTATTTGCAGATGTTGAATGGAGCGAGGTCAGATGCTTTCAGTCCCATACTCTGTAGATGTTATTTCTTGTTTTTGGGTTGTGCAGCCAAGTAAAGTGCTACAAGGCAGTAGATTGTTCCGCCAACAGTTAATGCCATGGTTGTCCGATACAGTAGTCTATCAGGAAGACCACGTTTCAAATGCACGGGAAGTCCATCAGATTTCTATATGGAGAGAGAGAAAAAAAAAGTGAGAAAGAAACATATGGACAATTTGATAAAAAAAAAATTTGTAGTATTTTTAAGATCCTGACCCTTACAACAAGCAAAACTTTCTCAGATTTTTGATTCCTGAAATTTTGTAACCAAGAATTACTGGTGTAAAGTATGGCAAAAGGGAAAATAAAATAAGGGCATATAAAACAGTGTTTTGACGGTATAGTAACAGAATTGAAACTAAGTTTAACTGTCTCTGTAAAGAAGAATATAAAACGATGGCAACTTTGTTTTATCCGCTTAATAAATTAGTAAGAAAACTGTTGTGCAAGTAATGAATAGTTTATTATTAAGTATATGCTGTGAGTAAATGTATGAGAATGTCAGCCCTGTACAACTACCATTTCAACCTTAATATCACCTATAAATATGTTTCCATGTTTGTCATTTGAATAAAAGTTAAGCACGGTTAATGCAGTAGATCTAGAAGAGTCCTATATTTTATGTTCTGGAACTCTTTCATACAAGTATCAGCACTTTGATTTAATGTATACAATCTACAAATTGTCTTATTACCTGGAACAGTCTCTGTAGGTCTGGCACTCTGTTTTTCCCCAAGTACTCAGGTGCAGATTCAGATGCTAATTTTGTTGGAGTTGCAAAAATAGTGGTGGGTCCTTCTGAGTAAATGGCCGGCCTCAGTCCCTGCAAATATTAAAATTGATAAATGTTGGCTACAAAAACAAAACAAAAAACACACCCAAAGAACATTATATTGCAAGTAAAAAAACAAAAAATAATGATAAATATATATATATATATATATATATATATATATATATATATATATATATATCTCATGTGTCATTTCTATTATATTTAAGATATCTTTAAAGCCATGAAGGTAAAACAATGCAGCACTAGGATTATAAAAAGGTGCTCATCGTGAGACCCGCAAGTTAGAGGGGCGAGAGCATTGTGTGGCAAACAGCACTGCCAGCTTTTAAATTTTATTGCCATCATTTTTGACGGGCAAGTAGCTAGTATTTTTTATTTTTATTTTTATAAATGTTGCCTCTTCTTACCCAATAGATTATACAACAATGTCAAAGCAAGTCAGGTTATGAAAATACCTGTCCTTTTTATGTAGGTTACAACTATCACTTTAGTACAGCTTATGGTAAACATTTACTTTAAGTGAAAACTAACCATCGTCAAAAAGTACAGTAAAGTTAATCTGACAACACAGCCTCCAATATCTAACATATAGCTGTCTGTACTAACCTGTTTTTATTTTATGCAACAACTACACTTGGACAATATGGATACTATTAATTTCAAGTAGTCAACATATTGTCTCTGTAAAAATATGTTTATTTTTTTTCCCTTCTCCATTCAGACAAATACTTAAATATATTTTGTCATGTACAAGACTTTCATTCCTATATAAGGCTAGCTTCTTCCACACGATTATAAATTCTTAATAAAGTAAACTCCCTGTTATCCGGCACCCACGGGGACTCCATATTGCCAGATAAGTGTATTTGCCGGTTAAAAAAAATAAAAATAAAATAAAAAAATTGGGAGTCCCTGAAAAGAAAGGGCTAAACGACCACCACAAAAACGTCTTTAAAAAAGGGCATTAGCACCTAAACTGGGCCCAGAAAAAAAAAAAAAAAAAAATTAGAAAAAGTTAGTCTTTTGTTTGTTTGTTTTTTGCAGTCTCAAACTGCCGGATAGTGCCAGTAATTAATTTTTAAATGGGAAAAAAAAAAAAAAAAAAAAAATCGATGCCGGTGTCAGTTGCTTTAGAGTGCTGTTGGTTAGGTGCCGGATAACCGGGATTTTACTGTACAATTTTATCATTGCTTGTGCAATGATGTGAGGCCTCTAATCCTCTAAAAAGGGAATATTAGAGCTGAATATTATTATTATTATATTTCCAGAACAAAAATCTATTCATGTTGTAACTGCTTATCAGGTCACATCTATGTAGGAAATATGTCCTATTTCTGTCTAAATGTAATGGTGTTGCTGTTCCGATCTGTGCTTCTACACTAGCACGCTTATCACATGAAGGTGTGCAATGACATGAAACAGCCTTCCAATGTCAGGTTAACCTTGATGTGAAGCCATAAAGATAAAACCAGAACACTATTTCTTCTGTATAAAAATTGAGAAATGAAATCTGTGGATAACACTCTGTCAAACAGGGCTCAAAGCTTTAATGTAATCTTTGCCCACTTGTAAATTGAAGTTTTCTTTCTAGCGGGCAAAACTTGTCATAAGACCATACAGTGCAATTAGGTTGCTTAATACCTTTAAACTTACCATTTTAGTCCCACTTATATAACAGACTTAGAAGAATTTAAACTTGACAATGAACAAAATGTTTATTTAGAAAGTAGACTAAAAATACAGCCTTAAAATATTTAACGTATATTATTCTTCATTGTGTCCTTACATTACCTTTTTAGACATATTTTTTTCAGCCCGATTTTTTTTGTGGCAGGTCCTTGTAATCTATTGAAATGTGAACTATTTAAAAAAAACTGGCATGTAAACAGCCATATTTCCTTCAAACAGTATACCTTAAATGTAGAAAAAATATTTTTAATCCCCTTGTGGTATAGGCTCATTAATTTCAAGTTGTGTTAGAAAAACAGAAAGAAAATCTGCAATCACATATTTCTTCAAGTGACTCAAGACTTGTCAACTAGACTAAAACAGTTTGTAATAATTAAAAAAAAAAAAAATTAAGTCAGAGGGCTCAAACTGAATGTGTCACAAGTCAGCCTGCTCAAACTTAAGACTAAACTTTTCTGATAAAAAAAAAAGAAAAAAAATAGGAGTAAGCGGCTATAAACTATTCACAAAAAACTGTCTGAGGGACAGCGTTAAAAGCAAGATTATATATATATATATATATATATATATATATATATATATATATATATATATATATATATATATATATATATATGCACAAATAGAGGTTCTCAATCTGTTATATTATGCAATTACAGAGCTCTCGATCCTGCAGTCCCTAGAAGTGGTGTATATCACCAGTGGCCCATTGACTATCTTGATTTACAGGAAAATAGATAAAGATTTATTGAAATTGCATAAACAAGTAGTACAGAGTGCATGTGTATTGGATTGTATTTATAATTATACTGATATATTCCAGTATAGAATAGCGCGCTGCATTTGTTAACCACTAAGAAAGATTAGGTGGTCCACCAAGACCCTCAGTAATATTAAGGCAGTCCACTAGTATATTCAGAAAGTGTAACATTTAGATTTCCAGCGATCTGCTTCCTGATGACAGGGCATACTCTTTATTTTGGCGGTATATGAAGGTTGCCTTGATATCCATACTTCATTTTCAAGACACAATGGGGGGGGAGAATTACAGAGCAGAACAAGCAAGGCTTTTAAACATATGTGCAAGCTGCTTCTAGTCTATGTGAGGGAGAGGTAAGGTGACCAATGCTAACATCTTATCAGAGTTCACCAATCAGTAAACAAATCTGGAGGACACAGAAAGTCACTCTTAAAAGCAAGCAGGAATTGTGGAAGACACAACCCTGGAATCATTCAGGCTCAAGCAGTGTGTACTAAAATTAAGTTTTTACCTAAAAATACCTTTATGTTAATGTTACAAACGTCACAATAATTTGGGTGTTTATCCTTGTTTACAGTGGTCATTTAAAATACCATACAGAAAAAAAAAAGCTGAACATCAATGTACATTGTGCTCGTTTCAAAAGCACCTACAAGATGGAAAACTCACAATCTAAAAAGGGAAAAGGTTCCAAATAGAGACTGACCTTCACAGTCAGGTTGCTCTAGTGGCCATATTGTTTCTCCACAAAATAATTTAGGATAAAGCAGTCCTCAAATAGATACATTTGAATAAATAAAAGTACACATAGGGGGACATTTTGCAAACATTAAATCTAATGAATTGGAGCACTTTGAGGAATAAAACACACATAAATTTAGATCAGGTGTTGAAATGTGTTACACCTAGCAGCCAGTCAGGTTTGTTAAGAGCCAGCATACATTTTATGAGCCAGGGTATAAATTATATCTAAAAATATATGTATAGCTAAAAAGTAGGAGCCAGCAGTAAGATGTTTGGAGCGAGTGTAACGACCAAAGGGCCATGTGCACCCCAAAATCTTCCAGTCTAGGAACTCCCTAGATTGTCAGGGAGTTATCACCTCAGGGCACAGCTGCCTTTCCCAGGTATCAATATTGTGTCTCAGGATGCCAGCAAAACAGAAGCTCAGGCAGCCAGTTCAGTAGTACTACCCCCAGTGGTTAGGAGTAGAGTTGCAGGCAGAGTCCTTAATAATAAATTTCAATGGTTAACATTATTATATTCCCTGAGAATACAACACACACCTCCAATTACCGTATGTATGTTTAAATTGACTCACTCTCTATTGATGCAGAGCACATTTATACACACCCCAGTCCTTTCATGCGAGGAGGCCAGTACATCAGTTATGTCACCCTCTCTAGTCTGGCAACTTACCATCTAGGCCAATTGGCCCTTTGATCGTGGCATTACAAGGGGGCTTATTCAAATGTGATTTGGTCAATTGAATAGGGCTCTTTATAAGCACATAGCAATTTTTTTACAGATGTTTTTAGTTAGTGAACTTCTATCCAAAAGCAAGGTCTTCATTAACTAAAAACATCTGTAAAAAACAAATTGCTATGTGCTTGTATAGAGCCCTATTCAATTGGCCAAATCGCATTTGAATAAGGCCAAGGGGTATATGATCAGATCAGGAGTGCAGACACTCAGTCTCTGATGTATGGGACCCTCCATATGACGAGCAGTTTTTCCCATTCACACCTAAGTGTCCACGGTCTTCAGATCCCAGGCCTGGGTTTCCTTCATACATCAATAAAGGAACTTACTACTACAAAAATGCCTGCCTATTAAGGCCAAACTACCCAGTATAGTACACACATACAATAACTAGGATTAACCCCATACCGTGATCCATCTTGTTCGAGAAGAAGGTTAAAATTGCACATAACAATATGGCTGTCACCCACAGACATTTGTAGTAACATTATGCATCTTGGGAAAACATAACAGTCCAAGTCCTTAGGGTTTTGGGCATTTTTCTTTGTGGGAAAGGGAATGAGCCGTGTTCTGGTACCCGATACCACCTAAAGACCAATAACAGTCCATAGTTTAAAATGTCAGTGGGCCTTCCTAGGTATCACACCGTTGCTCCCAATCTCTCTGTATTTGGCAAGCCCTAATTTAGACAATGTATAATATGTATGTAAGTTTGTTAGGTTACGCTCTCAACTAATTGACATTTTCACAAATGGTTTTGTGACAATCCGTGAACGCCGATCAACCAAATGCAGGCACAGTAGCTCTCTCCCCTCAAAAAAAAAAAAAAAAATAATATATATATATATATATATATATATATATATATATATATATATATATATATATATATATATATATATATATATATATATATATATATATATATATATATAAAAAGGGCGCTAAGCGGGGATTTAAATGCCTGCAACAAGATTTAAACAGCCATCTCAAGATTTAGCGCAAGCCAGGGCTCAGTGGGGTAGCGCAAAGCGTGGTGCATGTGTTCAAAATAATTTAATATATATATATATTAATTTGAACACACGCATCGCGCTACCCCACTAAGCTCTGGCTTGCACTAAATCTTGAGATGGCTGTTTAAATCCCTGCTTAGCGCCCTTTTTAATATATATATATATATATATATATATATATATATATAGATATAGATATAGAGAGAGAGAGAGAGAGAGAGAGAGAGAGAGAGAGAGAGAGAGAGAGAGAGAGAGAGAGAGAGAGAGAGATTTTGAAATAACTCCGACCTCAGTCACATTAGTATGGATATATTCCCAAGCAGCAGAATGATGTGTATGGAGATTACTTTTACCGCTGCCTACATATAATTGTGATCTGACCTACAGACAATGTCAGTACCCTACAACAGACAGTACATTTGTATGCATTGTTATTGAACCTCACACCAATAAACATGTTTAACAAGTCTTACAAGTAGCTGCCAATTACTGACCTGTAAACAATTAAATATATAAATGAATAAGGTGTATGATGATTGAATATTTTCTACTGTATTGTCTTCTTCCATCACTAATTATAAATGTCCTCCAGTATTCTAATACCATGTGGAAGTAGATTGTCACTAACAAGGGTTCTTAGGTTTCTATTTGTACATAATAATAAATAAAATAAAGTGAATTTTTATATAAAGTGTGCATTACTTAAAAGCTATAGTGAGACTTATTAGCTTCTGCTGCTCTCTCTGCATTACTAATAGAGCTGAGGCCTAGGCCCAAGTCCCCTTGAAGGTCAGGGTCATACAAACCCCTCCAGCAGCCTGCAGCTTGTCCACCCCATACACCAGCAGGGTGTCCAGGCAGCACTCACCTGTGGACTGTAGGCCTCAGACGGGATGGACCCGGCCAGCTTCTGTGTGAGCCCACTGAACTTATAGTACATGGTGATATCCGCGTGCTCACAGGCAAAGCCGGGTGTTATCAGACCGTGTATCCCCGGCAGAACCTGTATCACTCTCTCATTTAGCTCCAAGCCCCGCCCCCTCTGTCACGGGCTCGCGCTGTCATCTGATCTTTTAAGGTGGATTAGCGCAGTTACTGCTCAGAAGCAGTAACAATTATAATGACCTAGATATACATTTTTAAAACATTTTTAAAACGTTATTGCTCTGATAATTAATAAAAGTATGTCATAAACAGAAATAAATGAATCAGAAGTGCACACAATTAACAACATGTGTATGTAACGTAAACATCATGTAACAACAGGCAGTGGTGGAGCTAAGCACTAGGGCCCACAACCAGGTAGGGCCCCTCTACTAATAGTAGCCATGACCTTAATGTATTAGAGGATAAATAACTACTTTTATCTAAGTGGTGTAGGTGGTCTGATCACCTACATATAGTTCTGGCTTTTTATTGACCCTATATACCTTTGGCCTCATTCAATTGCGTTTTGGGCAATCGAATAGGGCTCAATATGACCACAGAGCATCTTTTTTTACAGAAGTTTTTAGTTAGTGAACTTGTATCCAAAAGCAAGGTCTTCACTAACTAAAAAGTTCAGTAAAAAAATATGCTCTGTGCTTATATAGAGCCCTATTGAAATGGGCAAATTACATTTAAATGAGGCCCCTTATATATAGAAGTAGCGGGGAAGGTGTAAAAGCCGAAACGGAATGGGCCGGAGCAGGTTCTTTATAAAAGAAATCAATGACAATATCACTGGGATGTGTTTAATGTCATTGAGAACAATATTTACGAACCTAAAACAATTAAATGTAATACTTTATTGACCCTTTAAGAACCAAAACATCAGACTGGAAAAGGCTGTCGGTGCTGGCGAATTTAAAACGGGATAGATCCCCAAATTTTACCAGATAACCATGACAAGATGGGATCATATATAAAAATTGTGTAATTGCGAGTTTGTGTGTAACACTTGCAAAATTACGGGCGCAAAATTACACAGTGCATGTTGCGGCCTGCAATGAGCGGGAAAGCCGCTCATCTCGAGGCCCGTAAGGTAGAGGGGGGAGAGGCCCGCAAGTTGTGGGTTGCCGAGGCCTGCAATGCATTGCATTGCGAGGCTTGAAAATGTTATGCCTTCATCTTTGACGGGCAAGTCGCTAGTTTGTATAATAAGCTTCATAAATTCCATAGGAACTAAGTAGCCGTTCCAGGCTTTTACACCATCCCAAAGTTGCGGGAGGGGGAGGGCAGGGGGCAAATTATTTTGCTCTTAGGCCCTCAATTCACTATCTCTGCCATTGAACACAGATGTTAGCAACCTATGGCCCTAGAAACATATGTGGCTCAGCACAGATCAACATGTGGCGTTTTGGTCATCCTGAAATCAAATTTACGATATGAATTTAAATCACTGACAGTTTGCTTAGTTTCTTCTGCGTATTCTCTGCAACTCACAATTCTGTTTGACACAATCTTCATTGGCCAATAAGAAACAAAATAAGGCAATGTAATTTTGTATATTTGCCTTTTATGCAAATGATATTACATATATTCAGCTTTCATTAACTTTTTGCTCCAGTGTTTGATGCAGATCGTCTGTTTAACTATAAAGGTTGCAGATCAGTGATGTAACAATAACTTCGAAATAGCCTGAATGTAAATAATAAAAAGCTTATGTGAATATATTTTATTATTATTTACCCCCATCCGGGTTATTATCATTTACAGAACAGGATGAACGGATTTGATATTTCTGTCATTATCTTGCACAAATCTAAAGTAAAAATACTGCAGTATACTGCACTTTATTTTTATATTGGGCAAACATGCAATGTTAAGTGAAATAATGCAATTCTTTTTTGAGGTGAGAAGTAATAATGATTAGAATTGACTAATTATTTCTTTACTCACACATAGACATAATGTGCATGAAAAATATATTCCACATGGATATATAGTTTGTTAATTTTCTGGGGGGGAAATGTGCTGTTTCACTCATATGTACAGTGATACCTAGTCTGGGTTTCCTTGTTAATTCAGTTTAATCTACAGCAAACGAAGCAAATGTGGTATGATCCACCTTAAGTGGGTAAAAACAGGAGCGAGCTTATGACAGAAAAGGGGCGGGGTTTGTCTCTGAGTACTGTCTTATTATATGGATACAGGAACTAATAGTGTTACTGAATTTAATACTGCATCAGTCTGCAAGGAAGCCGGGGAAACTCAGGCAAATGACGCAGATTGATGATGCAATAGGTATGGCGTTAACAATGCCTGTTAAGAGTGCACATTTTTAGACGTAGTAAAAGTTTATATGAGAGTTTTTATCAGGTTATTAGTTCAGTAAGCTCCTTGTTATTGTGCACAAATCAGCCTAATATAATTCTACCGATACTAAACGAACAGGCATTTGTTAGGGCAGCTATGTGTCACCTTGGCAGAGCTGTGCAACTTGGTTCACTTACAGTAATGTGTCACCAGAATACAAATGAGGCCACCTCCCTTTTTTTTTAAATAAAATGTATTTATTTTAATTACATTTAAACTTTGTGCTTCACAATTCAGACAAATAAAGTAAATCATCTCTGTTCTAAAACTGCAGACATGAGTACTTTTCAGTGTTTAAAATAACTACTTGACAAACAATGAAGAGTCTAACAGCCTTATTAAATTGCGATTCAGCCAATTGAATAGGGCTCTATATAAGCACACGGCATATTTATTTTACAGAAGTTTTTAGTTAGTGAACTTCTATCCAAAAGCAAGGTCTTCACTAACTAAAAACTTCTGTAAAAGAAATATGCTCTGTGCTTATATAGAGCCCTATTCAATTGGCCGAATCACAATTTAATAAGGCTGTATATGCCCAGCTGCAGTCTGGCTACCATCCTTTATACTACAGAGACTGCCCTATTCACTGTACAGAACCACTTGGCTAATGTATCCCAATGCTGGGCTTTCCTTTATTATTATTGTCTTTTATTTGTAACACACGCCAACAAAATCCAGGGGTTAAGCTCAAGGCAAAAACTAAATTAGCATGTTGCAATGAATGCAGGGCCCTATTTTAGAGCTTAAAGGTATATGAAAGTGAGCTGGATTATGAATGCATCTGATAGAGAATTAGTAGTGTATGAAAAAAAAATACCAAACAAAACATTTAAACAGTTACCCTAAAGTTTGCTGAATTTCTTGCATTTGCAAACTTTTTTCTATCAATGTTGACACCCCCTGAAAATCCCAGGGAAAATTAGCATACATAATACATTGTATCTTTTTGGTCTGTGAATTGAGCTGCAGCTTTCCTTTAGATTTCTGTAATAACTAGAACAAGGTCTGGTCCTATCATGTTTGTGTTGTGCACCGTCGCCTACTCTTGGACGCTCCACGCACTCCCGTCGCCATCTAGTGGTATAAATTAGCTACTACGCCTGATAAGTGCTTTAGGGTTAGGAAGTTAGGGTTAGGGGGTGAGGGTTAGAGGGTTTTGTTGTTAGAGGGTTTGGGTTCATTTGGATGTGTTTTTACAATATAGGAGCAGATTACCAGATGGCGCGAGGCGACGACGGCGGGCTTCTACAGCGGTGCACACAAACAGGATAGGTCCCAATGTCTGTGTCCCTTCATTCACTGATTGTTTTATCTACATAACATCCCAGGTGAAACTTCCCCCAGCCCCAGTGAATTGCCCCTGTTAGCTCCCTCAGCCCCAGTGATCTCCCCCTGCCCTGGTGAATTACCTCATCACCTCTTCCAGCCCCAGTGAATTGCCTCATCACCTCCCCCAGCCCCAGACAGACACTCACACAGAGACACATGCACAGAGACCATGAACGCAAGCTCTCTTGCAGGTCATTGCAGGACTATAAATCAAGCATAAATTCTCATTCGCCTAAATATATATATATATATATATATATATATATATATATATACTATATAAACCGACTTATACATTAACCATCATCATACAATCACATAAAGATAGGATATGTTAATATAATTAGAATGCATTAAGCTGGTATTACCTCTTTTTGACCTTATGAGGCTTTCATAGGTCAGTGCCAGGAAGCTGCTCTGTGTCTGCAGTGTGAACTCCAGTGCATGCTGACAAGCATGCAAAGCTGCTACTGCCTCAAGACTGTCACAAAGGTGAAGCAATATTTACAGATATATGTGTAATACAAATAAAACATTTTTTTTTACAAATATTTGTATTTAACACAAAATGAGGTGCCCCTCACTGTGGAGCGCCTGCAGGCGTCTGCCTATATTGCCTTATTAGTGATCCGGCCTTGATCTTGCTATCGCTTCATCAATCAATCCAAAACATTTTTTTTTACCCACAATCCCACCAAAAACTCTCACCATCTCTTTACCCACACTGTCACACCATCCCCTGTAGCTTCTAACCTTGGCCTCATCTTCAAACCAAACCTTTCTCTTCTTATTCACATAACCCTTGTTACTTACACTTGCTGGTTACAGCTGTACAACATTTACAAAGGTGGATGACACAACTGCTGATTCGCTCCCTTATCTTCACTCTCCTGGACTACTGCAACTCACTCCTCATTGGTCTCCTAGCCAATGCATTCACCCCTCCAACAAATGCAGAATGCCTCTACACATCCTATATTCAGTCTCAAATTGTTTCCTGTCTATTACTGTTGCCTTTATAAGTTGCCCCTCCAAATCTTGCCTCACTAATCTCCCCCTATGTTTGACCATGCACCATACAGCCGCTTCCCCACTCTGTACCCACTCCCGTTCTTTCTCCTTCCTTGAAAAGACCTGCATACATTCTCCCCGAACACCCACTTCCTGTCTCTTTCCAACCCTGATATAACTTAAATCATATCTCATTACCATGACCTTGCCTCTGGCCTGTTGGTTTATTTCCAGCAACAAACCCAAAACTCACTATATGCTCTGCAATATGTTTCTACAAATGTTATTCTCTATATTTTAAAAATGATGTACCATTTTATAATGTAAATGTATAATTTGATATAATTAAGGATAAACACAACCTCCCACTAAGCGAACACTACAAATTCTGTAAATTCACTTTATGAACTCTTCAATAAAGCTCCAGGGCCCTCCTAAGAAAAATTGTCTGTCCCTTATCAGTCAGAAACATCTCTTTTTAAAGGAATAATAGGGGGTATATATGATATCTACAACTCTCCTCAAAGACAAATATGTTAGGGAATGGGAGAAGGATTTGAATCAAATCTGGGATATGGAGAAATGGGAAACTGCTTGGAAAGACATTTATAGAGGGTCCCTTAATCAAAATCTTCTGTAAACTGCAGTAAAGGTACTGCACAGACCATATATAACATCAGAAAAGCTTTCCAAGTGGAAAACAACAGAAAGCCCATGTTGCTTTAGGTGGCTACCAGGTTACGGGGTCCTTTATACATATCTGATTGCTTTGTCCAAAGGTCCAACAGTTATGGAGAGCTGTTTCACAACTAGCCATAGAGTTGCTCTGCACCCCAGTAAGGGGGGAATTAGAGGTGTGTCTACTAGGGATTCCAATCAAAGCCTTTACGCCCCATCAAAACAAGCTCCTACACTTCTTCTATTTAGCTACCAAGAGCCATATAGCAAATAACTGGAAGTCTGATAAACTTGATCTGTCAACGGTTAAAAACAAAATGAACCATATAGCAACAAACAAAAAATGGCACTCACTGGAAGACTCTATTCCTCAGTACATGGAGGTTTGGGTCCCGTGGCCGGAGAGTAGAGGGACAACCCTTACGTTCACACAATTAACATATCTTGATGTGGAGTAGGACGGGGCTCGACGGTCATGATGGGGGCCTGGAACCTGGAAAGGAGACCCTCTATTTCTAGAGAAGAAACCGCTCTGACAAGGTTGGAAATTGCATTACTATTTTGAATTATATGTATATATATGTGAATAAAATTATTAATATTTGTTTTGTTTGAAGATGTTTAGTTTAATTTAGGGGAACCAAACGGGTTATGCAATCAATAGAAAAAAGATAACAGTCATACAAATTCTGTTTACTTTGATGGAAATTTAACAAATAAGAATAATACAGTATATACATAGATATGCTTAGATAATGTTGATATTACAAATAATCACAGTTTATCCCTCATATAGGAAAAAAGAAAATTTGGAGAGGAAGACAGATAACTATTAATGTTAGATCATAAGATATCACACTGTGTATTATATCTCTATTCATGTATTGCCTTAAATATATGTGATGTTTATATATCTGACTATCTGTCTAATAAAAATGCATTGAAATTAAAATAATTAAATAAATGAGACAGTAGTGGGTATATCCCCCGGTTGTATATAATAGTTCATAAGTTAAAGGATGCTTTTTTATTTAAAATAAAAATATTTTTCTCATTATCACTTGACCTTTTTCAAAATAGCGTACTATAAATATATACAGACTTATTAAATTGCGATTCGGCCAATTAAATAGGGCTTTATATAAGCACTTAGCATATTTTTTTTACACAAGTTTTTAGTTACTGAAGTCCTTGCTTTTGGATAGAAGTTCACAAACTAAAAACATCTTTAAAAAAAATATGCTCTGTGCTTATATAGAGCCCTTTTCAATTGTCCGAATCACAATTTAATAAGGCTGTTAATCTGTGTCTCACTAAGATTTTATTACATATCTTTGATGAAAAACAATTAAGAAATAATTATAAAACCTAATACATATGTGACAGAAAATGCAGAATAAATATATATTTTTTATTTAGCCTGTGTACATTCAGCAAGATATATTTCTTGTTATCTATTGGATGTCTGTTATATGGTGGTTTACATAATATTTCTATTCCTGTCAGGTGTACAAAAACACTACCGGTGTATTATAATAGGAACAAGCCAGGTGAAGCAAATAGGTTGGAGTCTAGTATAAATAGTCTGAAAAATACATTGACATTAAAGAGCCACTGTAATTGTCCAACATCCTTGACTTTTATATAGTAAAGACCAGTTTAAGCAACTATTCTAATGATCTTTTATGAGAAAAAGTATTTAGAAAATTGCTTTTTTTTTCAGCCATTTTTTTTAAACTGCGGCCAATCTGTGACAGACTTCTTTGTGGCTGCATAATTACTGTACAAGTTTATTAACTGAGTCTAGGGATATGTGCTATATTTCCTGCTACATATGTGTAAAGTTGTTATCAAAAACACACATATTTATATGGAAGATATATTCTTTAAGGTTACAAATTTATTCCATTCAGGAAAAGGTAAGAGCTTTATACAAGGGTTAGATCTCTATTACACAAAAATATTACACATAATATTACCATTTTCTTCTTCTGTACTGTTAACGTTACAATTATCATATAGCACAGAAGTTGTTGCAGGCTTATAAGGTAAAGGAACACTCTACTGTTCATATAGGAATTATATCACTGCAGCAAACGTGACAAAAAAATTTCAGTATAGTAATGACTTGTAAAATTGTTTGAAGAATAGCAAAATGATAGCGTGTGAAGCACAAAGTGGTCATAACTCTCAGATATGAGGAAGCTCTCAAGTGTCTGTGTTTTTTGTAACTTCAGAAAGAGAAATACTAGAATAGCATGTTAGTTTCAAAACTTACTTTTACATTGACTGCTGCATGTAGGCTAGAATGCCATATAAGATCCACTCTGCCTATGCATTAACATTTTTGTGGGATTTTCATTATAAGGAGTCATAATAGATGTTTGCTGCCATAGCAAATAATGATCCCTTTTGTACACCTTTAGAGTCCCACAAATCATAGGTCGAACTCTATTGGCAATGGTGTCAAAATGCTCCAAAATATGTATCTAAGTGAAGGTTATATTAACTGGTACTTGTAGCTCATTAGTTTTAGCCACCTTTGCACCATTATCACAATGTGAACAATGGACACAACACATCTACTCAGTATAAATAGGAATTCAAATAAAAAATGCTTATTTAGTCTTGGTGACAACAATTGCTTAGTCCAGGCCTGGAATGATATTCAGACATAGTCTTGATAGCAGGTTAAGGGGAGATGATGTCTTTCTAGGATCACTAGGCAACCATTCTTTACAAATGGAGCTGAGCAAGATGATACCTACTGCCTTCCACACTGGTCTCCAATGTGCTGGAGATAGTGAGCAGAGAACTCAATCAGGAAACGAGGACTGATTTCCCTAAAAGAACAACTGTTTTTATTTAAGGATTTTCAACGTCTACCGATTATACTGGTCTACAAAGATTTTGTCTCAGAGCAAATATGGGTTGTGCTATATGTAATTTATCCCACTGATTTTGAAAGAATTGTTCTCCCATAGTATTAAAATTACGTCCTCTTTAATATAATACATTGTGCTATATAGCACATGCACACAGTAATAAAATATGTTAATTTCACCAGTAAAATCCTAGTATTATTTTTAATTGTTGTAAATGTTCCTGATTAGTCAATGTAAAAGGGCCCAGAGTAATAAACAGTTGAGTCATATTCTGTCACGTGATGCACGATGCTCGGCACATGAATTTTGCTAATCCAATGATTTGGCGATAACAAAAAGATCACTCCACAGATTTTACTTTTGTCTTACAAACATTTTAGGCAATAGTTCTAAATCAAAACACACTGTGACATATCCGAATTTACCATCTGCCATCAGGCCAGTGCTGCATAGTGAAGAATTGCCTGTGCCAATGCATCCAGAAGAAGTAATACTTAGTGATGATGAACAAGATCCCTTAGAGCATGTGATGATGATATAAGGCTTGATCAAACTTTTGAGGCTTCCTGTTCATCGTTACAACCATGTTTCCTTACCCAAGTAGATCTCAGTGACCTCGTCCGAGACTTGAACCTATCTAAAATGCAAGCAGAACTTTTAGGCTCCAGGTTGAAAGGCTGGAATCTTCTCCATAAGGAAACTAAAGTTTTTTTTTTTTTAGAGATAGGCATAGTGACTTTAAGGATTTATTTTCCCTTGAAGATGAACTTGTTTTTTGCAATGATGTTTATTTTCTGTCATGGAAGCACTTGGCCACAAGTACAAAACAGGGAATTGCTGTTTATTTATTGATTCTTCTAAAGTTAGCTTGAAAACTGTGCTTCTCCGCAAAGGAAATATGTTTCCGTCAGTGCCACTAGCTCATGTTGCCAATATCAAAGAAACTTATGAGAGCATGAAACTTGTGCTTGAAAAAATCAAATATGAAGATTACAAATGGAATATCTGTAGTGACTTGAAAGTAGACTCTCTTTTGCTTCGACTACAACTTGGTCACACAAAGTACAGCGGTTTTCTTTGTGAGTGGGACAGCAGAGACCGAAGAAATCATTACACTCAGAAACAATGGCAAAAAAACGAACATCACTAACTACGGGACAGAAGAATGTTGTCAACACACCACTTGTTGATCCAGAAAAAGTTTATCTACCTCCACTCCGTATAAAGCTAGGTCTTATGAAGAACTTTGTCAAAGAGATGGATCAAAGTGGACCTGGCTTTACATATTTAAGAAATACATACCCAAGGAACAGTGATGCAAAGATCAAAGAGGGGATCTCAAATGAGACAACTGATTAAAGATGGGAACTTTGATAGTCCGTTGAACCCGGCTGAAAAGGCTGTATGGAAATCTTTCAAGAGTGTTTGCCAGAACTTCTTAGGGAATCATAAGGCCGACAACTACAAATAAATAGTGGGTGATCTTTTGCAATCTTACAAAACCATGAGATGTAAAATGTCTTTGAAAATCAATTTCGTTGATGCGCACCTGGATTCCTTCCCAGCAAATCTTGGGGAAGTCAGCAATGAACATGGTAAACGATTTCACAAGGACATTTCCAAAATTGAGAAGTGGTACCAGGGCAAGTGAAGTCCAGCAATGCTTGCTGATTACTGTTGGAGCCTTAAGAGGGATGTTCCTGAGAAAAAATACTGGATACAATCCTATACTTATACATTTTAGGGAAGTTAGTCCTTTAATATGTAAATATTGTAAATATATGTAATACTGTAAACTTAAAATCACTGTCTCTCAAAATCCTTATGTGGTAGAGAAATTCTAACAAGATACTGTATTTGTATTCAACACAAAAATACTAAAAGATTCACCAGTTTTGACTTCTAAGACAAAAAAAAGTAAAATTTTGTTGACCAATGTTACTTGCCAGAATAAAGGGTTTTGTCTGTTTGCAAATATATTTAGTTGCATATTTTTTGTTTCAGCTGTGGTTTTTTTTCAGTATCTGAGATATCCTACATTAGTAATAGTCAATATCTCAAATTGTGCACTTATATGTGCATGTGCATTTTTTCTCTTTTTTACTTATAAAAATGAAGAGAGCAAAAAATGCACATGCACTTCTAAGCAATGTGTGTCCAATATGCAAATGAAACAGATTCACATGCAATGCCTCATTAGTATATGCATATGAAATGAATGCACTCTTAGAACCTGAACAATTTAACAATACCTTGTTAGCGTACTTATGGGAGCTATACCGTCATTTATTTTTTTAACAGATTAATTGGGTGAGTCAGAGTGACTAAGCAAATTCCTTAGTTTATGTTAGTTGCTCTGTATCTGTTTAGTATATTGTTATATATATATTTCATTGAACTACTGGAAGCTTTATAAGTCTCTAAAACAGCCTGATTTTAGCACTTAAAGCAATAACTGTATAGGAGCAGCATCTACCCATGAGTAATAAAGCAACACATGACAATTCTCATTGTAAGAAATGAAATAACCTTAGTTTTATGATTGGTTGGAATGGGATCTCTGGGTTTAATAAGTTACCCCTGTAGGTACAAGAGTTATCCTGTGAGGTCTGTGTAGACATTCTTCAATAAGCTAGTATTTATTTCATATGTTTAATAAGTTACCCTTGTAGACACGAGAAATATCCTGTGAAGTCTGTGCAAACATTCTTCAATATGCTAGGATTTATCTAATATGTCTTCTCATTGTATATCCATATAAAGACACCATTATTATTATTTGTTTTGCTAACTGATCCATATTAAAAGTATATTGAACGAAACCAGTTTTAGTTTGACCTAGTTCCTTTACAATGTGTGCCTCCTACACCCCAGTTACTTTTCCTCTTTTCCCCTGGGGGGACACAGGGGAGGGAGAGGAGGGGGCGGAGATACATGGGAGGGAGAGGAGGGGGGAGAGACACAGGAGTAAGAGGAGGGGGGAGAGACACAAGGTATTCAGAGGAGGGGGGAGAGACACAGGGAAAGGAGAGGAGGGGGGAGCACAGGGGAGTGAGAGGAGGGGGGAAGAGACACAGGGGAGTGAGAGGAGGTGGGAAGAGACACAGAGGAAGGGGGAGAGACACAGGGGAGTGAAAGGGGTGGGAAGAGACACAGGGGAGGGAGGAGACACACAGGGGTGAGAGAGGAAGGGGGAGACACAGAGGAGGGGGGAGACACAGGAGGGGTAGAGACACATGGGAGTGAGAGGAGGGGGAAGAGACACAGGGGAGGGAGAGGAGAGGAGACACAGGAGAGGGGGGAAAGACACAGAGAGAGGGAAAAGGGGGGGAAGAGACACGAGGGAGGGAAAGGAGGGGGCAGACACAGGGGAGAGAGAGGGGGGAGAGACATGAGGGGGGGAGTGACAGGGGGAAAAAGACACAGGGGAGGGGGTAAAAACCCAAGGGGGGACACACAAGGGAGGGAGAGGAGGGAGGAAATGAGACACAAGGGAGGAAGTAGACAGGGGGATAGATGGCCATGATGAGCACCAAAGGCACTCATTGCCAGGCCCGTGATGAGCGCCAAAGGCGCTCATCGTGAGGCCAGTAAAATAGAGGGTGGTGAGGCTCGCAATGAGCGCTCCCATTGTGTGGCAAACAACATTGCCAGGCTTCAAATGTTATTGCCGTAATTTTTGACGGGCAAGTCGCTAGTCTAGATATAAATACAGTATACATTTATATAGCATATTCTCTCACCAGAAACTACCTTGAGAGGAAGCTGATGTGCACATGCTCCATCTACTACTTTCATTGTAATTGTGTGCTTTTATTTATTATAAAATATTTTACCTAATGCCCACATGGTTGCTTAAGGGAGGACCCAGTGGATAAGATCAGCCAGAAGGAGCAGCAGAGTCTACTCCAAGGGGAGACACCAGTGTGTTCTCAATATCATTGAAAGTTTACTGCACAGACAGCCTTGTTGTCCTAAACCAAAATATGCTTTGTGTGTGTTTGCGTCGCTCAGTCGTGTCCGAGTCTCTGTGACGTCATGGACCACAACACACCATGATCTACTTGGTATTCATGGCAGAGATACTGGAGTGGGTTTCCAGTTCCTTCTCCAATTGTCCAAAGCATAAAGCTCCTGGTATTCCTAAATTGTCTCCCATCCAAGTACTGACCAAGCCAAACACTGCATGGCTTCAGGGTGGTGTGACCTCTTGGTTCCCTGACTGGAATCAAACCCAGGTAAAACAGGGGTGAAAGCACTGGACCATCAGGGAATCCAAAAACCACTCAGCTCAGCAGTTACATCACTACCTATAATCTGCAACTGTTTTAGAAGCAACATTTATTTTAATGATGGTGGAACAGTTAAGGACATGTATGTAGGCTTTATTATTGATGTTGAACCCAAGATAACATTTTGGTATTGTAGTAATGTCCAATGATTTTGCGATTTCTACTTACACTCATTTACCATAAAAACTAATTTTCAGCATAGAATTATTTGCATAGGTAAAATTTTTATTTAACTCCCGTGAAAGTGACAATGTTCCTATGAGGTATCCTGATCAATAGGTGACTGAAAGAGCTAGCCATTTATTAATTGTATTGCTTATGGTAAACTTGCATTCATTATAGTCCAATGTATTTAGTTTATTAGAATATAAAATGCTACAAATTAGTCAATATATTGATATAATAACTTAAAAGTCTAGAACATATATTCAGTGACCTGGGTTTATCAAATAGTGTAATTTTTTTACGTGATAAAATTATAGTTAATGTTATATTATTCCATGGACTGGCTGGTTTAAGCATTGAATTAGAATAATAACACTAACATGTACTGCGATCTATATCTAAAGTTTGTCCAGTCTATATATAAATCTAAGAGTATGCAGCCTGGTAGAAGAAGAGTAGGTGCTTATGGCACTATCTTTGACTACTGTAATGTATTAAGACTGAACACTTTCACAATTATTATTATTATAGTTCATTTATAACGAGCTGACATATTCCGTAGCGCTATACATAAGTTAAGTTCAGACAAAGATAAATACAAATTAACATTTAGCAAAGCAAGGAGGGCCCTGTATTTGAGCTAGAAATCCAATGTCCATGGTGAATTCCCAAAGTACTTAGGATAGAAACTCACAGACTTACAATCTATGGTATTATAATAAACAAAAATGTGTTTTGAAAATAACACAATACGTTACAATGAGGAATGAATAGAGAGAGATATCCTAGAGATATCCTAATAGATAAGATATCCTAATTTTATGGTGTTACTTTGCTATGAACACTGGTGTATCTTAAACACTTGCAGCCTTATAAAATTAAAATTCAGCCAATTGAACAGGGCTCTATATAAGCACAGAGCATATTTTTTTACAGAAGTTTTTAGTTAGTGAACTTCTATCCAAAAGCAAGGTCTTCACTAACTAAAAACTTCTGTAAAAAAATATGATATGTGCTTATATAGAGCCCTTTTCAATTGGCCAAATCACAATTTAATAAGGCTTTTAGGGCCTCATTCAAATGCGATTTTAATTGAATAGGGTTCTATATAAGCACAGAGCATTTTTTTTTACAGAAGTTTTTAGCTAGTGAAGACCTTGCTTTTGGATAGAAGATCACTAACTAAAAACTTCTGTAACAAAATATGTTATGTCCTCATATAGACCGTATTCAATTAGCCAAATTGCAATTGAATGAGGCCCTTAGGCGATAAAGACATAACTTCTTTTGAAGTCCGTAAGGAACCTACTGTTAGACCCTATGTGGAGTTTATCTCTTGTGATTGTCTGCCACCCCCTCTCATTGTTACATTGTGTACACCCCCTCTGTATCTATCCCCTATAAATACTGCTGTCATTTCCAAAATAAAACAGTACACTCTGAGACATACAGAAATTGTATGTTCTCTTTATTTGCTCCTGGTGGCTGCGATACTTATCCTATCTTTACCCTACAAGTAACCTGTCCTGGTCACTACCACAGGAAGGTTATTGGGACTCCTGGAAGTGCTGATTTCTGATGGAGAGAGTCTGAC
This sequence comes from Discoglossus pictus, assembly GCA_027410445.1. Classification (NCBI taxonomy): domain Eukaryota; kingdom Metazoa; phylum Chordata; class Amphibia; order Anura; family Alytidae; genus Discoglossus; species Discoglossus pictus. Next base: position 44,561,760 of record CM050165.1, read on the forward strand.
TGATACAGAAGCCAGATATCAGGGTGCTGGTGCTGCGATTTCAAAGAACTCAATGGTCCTTGTAGGTAAATAACCTGTAGTCTATAGCGATGGCTCTAAGCTTGTCACACACACAGAGAAGGGAAACACAGGACAGAGACAGAGTGAGACGCACAAGACAGAGACAGAGAGAGACACACACAGGACAGAGAGAAACACACAGGACAGAGACACAGCACAGAGAGAGAAACACAGCACAGAGAGAAATACACAGGACAGAGAAAGTGAGAGGCCCACAGATCAGAGAGAGACACATTAAGATGCATGTAATCAGAATAAAAATATTAACTTGATTTACCTGTCTCTGTACATACCAAATAATTTTGTTATTTTCGTGAATTTTTGTTTTAATTTGAACAATCACTACATTTCTTACATGACCACTACAGTCCTAGAAGTACAACATGCTCTTTTTAACAGCTAGACTTGAAAATTTAAAATTATTATTATCCTTTATTTGTAACTCGCCAACATAAAAAAATAAAGCTTTTAATTTATTAAATGTGTTTATTTTATACTGTTTGGATGCATACCCAGCACCGTAGATATTTTGCAAATTAATAAGAATGTCTCCTTATAGTATAAGCTATTGAATCAATATCCTACATCTGTAGAAGCAGATAAATAAAAACCACAATAAGGGCTTATGCTAAAGAGAGAGAGTGAAAGAACACACACAAAGAGAGGGCACACTGAGAAAGAGAGGGTGCACAGAGAGAGAGAGTGCATAGAGAGAAAGAGAGAGGGCACACACAAAGAGAGTATGCACAGAGAGAGAGACAGAGGGCTCAGAGAAAGAGGGAGAACAGACAATTGAACATAACATGTCATACCGTCATTTATACAGGGCAAGTTACTAGTCCGCTATAATAACTGACAACTTGTCTGTAACGTCTGCGCAGTCTGTTCTGTGCAGGCATCATAGTAGTCATTAAATATGAGGTACAGTGCCTTGCAAAAGTATTCACCCCCCATGACTTTTTACCTATTGTGTTACATTACAGCCTTAAGTTCAATGTTTTGTTAATCTGAATTTTGTGTGATGGATCAGAACACAATAGTCTAAGTTGGTGAAGTGAAATGAGAAAAATATATACATAAAACTATTTTTTAGAAATAGAAAACAGAAAATTGGCATGTGCGTTTGTATTCACCCCCTTTGTTATGAAGCCCATAAAAAGCTCTGGTGCAACCAATTACCTTCAGAAGTCACATAATTAGTGAAATGATGTCCACCTGTGTGCAATCTAAGTGTCACATGATCTGTCATTACATATGCACACCTTTTTGAAAGGCCCCAAAGGCTGCAACACCTAAGCAAGAGGCACCACTAACCAAATACTGCAATGAAGACCAAGGAACTCTCCAAACAATAAGAGACAATGTTGTTGAGTAGTACAGGGTTAGGTTATAAAAAAATATCCAAATCTTTGATTATCCCCAGGAGCGCCATCAAATCTATCATACCCAAATGGAAAGAACATGGCACAACAGCAAACCTGCCAAGAGACGGCCGCCCACCAAAACTCATGGACCGGGCAAGGAGGGCATTAATCAGAGAGGCAGCACAGAGACCTAAGGTAACCCTGGAGGAGCTGCAGAGTTCCACAGCAGAGATTGGAATATCTGTACATAGGACGACAATAAGCCGTAAGCCCCATAGAGTTGGGCTTTATGGCAAAGCGGACAGAAGAAAGCCGTTACTTTCAGCAGAAAACAAAATGCCACATTTTGAGTTTGCGAAATGGCATGTGGGAGACTCCCAAAATGTATGGAGGAAGGTGCTCTGGTCTGATGAGACTAAAATGGAACTTTTCGGCCATCAAAGAAAAAGCTATCTCTGGGGCAAACCCATCACATCACCCAAAGAACACCCTCCCCACAGTGAAACATGGTGGTGGCAGCATCATGCTGTGGGGATGTTTTTCAGCAACCAGGACTGGGAAACTGGTCAGAGTTGAGGGAAAGATGGATGGTGCTAAATACAGGGATATTCTTGAGCAGAACCTGTACCACTCTGTGCGTGATTTGAGGCTAGGACGGAGGTTCACCTTCCAGCAGGACAATGACCCCAAACACACTGCTAAAGCAACACTTGGGTGGTTTAAGGGGAAACATGTAAATGTGTTGGAATGGCCTAGTCAAAGCCCAGACCTCAATCCAATAGAAAATCTGTGGTTAGACTTAAAGATTGCTGTTCACAAGCGCAAACCATCCAACTTGAAGGAGCTGGAGCAGTTTTGCGAGGAGAAATAGGCATAAATCCCAGTGGTAACATGTGGCAAGCTCATAGAGACTTATCCAAAGCGACTTGGAGCTGTGATTGCCGCAAAAAGGTGGTTCTACAAAGTATTGACTTTAGTGGGGTGAATAGTTATGCACATTGACTTTTTCAGTTATTTTTCCTATTTGTTGTTTGCTTCACAATTAAAAAAATAACATCTTCAAAGTTGTGGGCATGTTCTGCAAATTAAATTATGCAAATCGTCAAACAATCCAAGTTGTGAGGCAACAAAACATGAAAAATGCCAAGTGGGGTGAATACTTTTGCAAGGCACAGTATGCTCACATGCACTCACTACTGATCAATGACGCGCATGCTCAGTTGCCACCGTAAGTGCTGCTCAATGGGGCCCGAAACGCACGCATGTTGGGGCACAGCACAGAGAAAGACAGAAAAAGACATCAGGACAGACAGAAACACACAGTACAGAGAGAGAGAGAGAGGACAGAGAGAGAAACAGAGAGCACAAAGAGAGAGAGAGAATGCACCGACTCAGAGAGAGAGCACACAGACAGAGGCAGACAGACAGCACAGAGAGAGACCAAATATTCACTATATAACACAGAGAGAGAGAGACAGCACAGACAGTTGAAGATAACATTATATGATACCGTCATTTATGAAGGGCAAGTTACTAGTATCACATAAATAGTAAAATTCAGGAACCTTCCATATCCCTTTAACTAAAACTTTTTTTTTTGGATGAACCCAATTCAACCAGCTCTTTTTGTAGTCTGTACGATAAAAATAGACTCACTATTCCACTGCTTCACTTGCCGTGTAATTCAATGCAAATAATACTTAGATTTTTTTTAGGGTAATGCATATTTATGAAATCAGCTCCTATCATGACAGTTTAAATTGCTCAATTAAAACGACACTTACTCTTTACAACCATCCGTGTAACATGAATGAGATCATGCAGAAGTGGCTGTATTGTTTCAAGAGACTCAGTCAGTTTGACTTTTCCAGTGTATGAAAAGTCAAAGGAGAGTATTATTCCAGCCCTATGTTTTTCAAAATTGAGATCAAAAGATGCATGGTAATGTGCATGGTGTAACAACAAGAAAAGAGTTTATACCCTTTGTTCTTTAAGTACTGAGATACTGGAACAAGATGAAAGACTCAGTAATCAGCCATCATCTCTGACAAATTGACAAGTGACATTTTCAGTAAAGGTTAGTACTTGTACCTCGTTAAGTGGTTGTCTTGATAGACCTAGAAAACTCGTAACAATTTTTTTACAAGTAAAAAGGGGTTATTAACCGATTAATGCTTGACTTGTTACATTGGGATTACAATATTTCTATACAAGGAATTTTCACAAAAGGAACAGTTTTTCCGTACGTTTCCTTCACTATTTTAACAAGTGAATTATTAATTATAAGTATTTGATTTCTGTACTTATAAGCAGAGCCTTCGAGTATTCAGATTTTCCCCAAAAAATTCTTTATGCCCATATGTTAATATGGTACATATTTGACAAACAATTGTGTTTCTTGAACTGCAGGGGTCCTTTAAGTATATTTTACAAAACCATGGTAATAAATATATTCTTTTGAAGAACATCACTGGAAAACATTAAATATGTTTTCAGAATGCAAAAAAATAATAATACAGCCTCTACTTTATTAGTTGACCTTTCACACAATACATTTATCTAGTTAGTGAAAATCATTACCAATAAAATGCGCAAACAAAATGCAAAAAAATATTTTTGGTAATTATTCAAATCATTGTGAGAGTTTTGTTTTCTAAATTTCACCATCAACAGCATTATTATTCAAAATTTTGTTTCCAAATATTTTGCGCAAATGTTAACATTTTTAACAATTATAATTATGCATTTGTTTTCTGTTCCAAATCAGACACTACAAACTTATTTGTACATCTTCTGATCTATTGAAAGAATTAATATCCAGTGTTTTCACTAACAATACTTGCTGGCTTTATTTTAAATTGTTAAATTTACATTATTACATGTATATCATGGTATAAAGATATTTACTGTATCATACACTCTATAAACTGCAGAGGATGCCACAAGAAGAACTTAAGATCAAGGATGTCAAACTCCAGCCTCAAAGGCCACAAACACCAGAATTTAATGATGGGGAAGAATTTTTTGAAGAAGGTTAATTGACTATACTTGACTACTGTCAGCTAACACCTGCTTGGAGTGACATGCAGGGCTAAAAAAATGTAATTTCACTACTGAAAAGCGTAAAAGAGGGAAAAAAGAAACAAGAGGCAGATCCATAATGAAAGGTTAGCCTGGATTAAAAAAAAAATAAGTGTATGTTTACTTTGTATGGTATAACAAGGCCCCTATTCAATTGAGTAATTGTTATTTACTGGAGCCCGTAATGTAGCCCATGAACCAATTTGCTATTCAATTGGTGTCTTTTAGCTACCCGCAACCAATTTGCGGGTTACAGGCTAAAAATCCCTGTGGTTTTCAAAATCATAACTCCGACCCAGCTAAGCCTTTAATCTTTCAAGCCCGTAAATGTTACAATCGCAAATCGCTATTCAATTGCTACAATTTCTCAAGCCCACACATGTTTTCACACCCGTAAATGGTAATTATAGAAGAAAGTCCTACGAGTACCAGATAGGATTCGCAAGGGGGTTAAATATATAATCGTAGCACTATATATGCAAAAAGGAAATCAATACTGCACAAAGACGGGAATAGCGATGAAAGACATTAGAATTAATTGCATAACAGTCTCAAGCTCGCAAATCTGCAATCACAAATAATGTTTTTAATGTTTCATTTCCGTGTTATATCAATCTCGGGAATCAAGGAGTTAATGCATATCAGGCCACCCACATGGACTATAACATTTTCTTCATTTATTTTTTATTATTTTGTACATTGCCGGACAGCGAGTCTGATCGCATATTGGACTTCTAAACGCTAATTGATTGACGTTTAACCTCCATGTTTTACTGACATCATGATGACAATCTCATTTACTATTGGCTGTTTTTAAATCGGTAGTTACGTCCTTGCTTAATTGCTCATGATCATGCTCTGAAATTCTACTTACAGGTGCATGGTTTACGGTTTAGGCTTTCGGCTAGGTAGCTGAGGGCTTGTTCAATTGAATCGCACTGTAACTTGAGGCATGTACGAAGCCGACTGCGGGCTTGCAATTGAATAGGGGCCCATGTGTACTATACTATTGATGTATCTCTCTATGCTCCTGTCTTTCAGGTATCTTTTTTTATATGAATTATTTCATACGTCTAGCCATTAGTTTACTATTTGTTAAGGAGTAGCACCCAGGGAAACAAGAGAACTATTTTATAGACTGTGATCATTTTATCAGAAAAAATGTTGGACTGGCATTTTGAGTTGATAAAAAGAAGGAAATACAGATTTTTTTTCCCCTTATTAAACAAAACCGTTAACAGAAACAAACTATTTGAGGTATGTTTAAGAGGGGTGTCTATCTGCAAAGAGAGACTAAACAGAAAATGTACAAGGGAGTACTGTATACATTATGGAATGGGTCATCAGTCATCTTGGTCTGGAGATATTATTGTGAACAAACCAGGGATCCTATGTTCTAGTCTAATGATGCTCTACAGATTGGAAATAACTTTTTTTAAATCAACACTCATATCTTACATAAACTGCTCTATACAATTCTTGTTCTAAACTAGATAGCTAGTTACATTCTATCTACACTTATCTATATTAGATGTATTTTCCCTGCATTCTTCATTACTTTATGGCAGATTGTCGGAATGTCTCTTTCTTCTACCTGTGCTCCTCTACATGCATAGGGAACAAATTATGTACATCCATACATCTTATGACCTGTAAAGAATAATATCAAGGCATCAATGGAATAGGAATGTTTGTTTATGTTCTATAATGTCATGTTGTTAAATCATACTTTGTACAAGTCATGACCTTGCAGTATTTTTTGTAATGACTAATGTTTTTATAAGGGATACCTGGTGGTTCAGTGGTTAGGATTTGGTGCTTTCACCACTGGGACCTTGGTTTGATTCCAGTCAGGGGACCAAGAGGTCACACCACCCTGAAGCTGAGCAGGGTTTGGACTGGTAAGGACTTGGATGGGAGACCACCTAGGAATAGGTGTATGCTATAGCCCACTGGAGAAGGAACTGGCAACACGCTCCAGTATCTCTGCCATGAATACCAAGAGGATCAGCATAGTGTGTTATGGTTTATGAGGTCATGGAGAGGCAGACATCACTTAATGACACAAACAACAATGTTTTTATAGAATAGAAAATATTGCTATATATATATATATATATATATATATATATATATATATATATATATATATATATATAGTAAAAAAAAAGTACATCTGTGTTCATATTTGAATGTCTAAAGCAAGTAAAAAAACCTGCTTCCAGCTCAGAGTTCCGAGAAAAATAGTTATTACACTGCATTCTGGGAAACTGAGCTGGGACACACAAACATGCCCACAAATGCATCGCTCTTCATTCCATAGCCATCATCAAACATGGCTTCCTTTAAGCATATGCATGCTGTATTATTACACAGCTTTAATGCAAAGCCAAGGTTGGAATAAACACAGGCGGAGTATCCAATCCGTGTACAGCCGTTTCAAGCTTACTGGCTATCATCAGCATTGAGCGGGATATATATATATATCTATATATATATATATTCCTCTTCTTGATGCCTCATCTACATGTATTTTATAGTCTATATGAGAACATTTCTGAAGAGTAGAGTGTTTAAATTCCTGTTAATTTTCATGACAATTCCACACCAGAGATGAAGTTGTGTATGTGTAGTTGTATTGCCCATATGGTTATATACTGTGACAAGTTACCAGTCTAGTCTGGGTTGGTGCCCATGTTAAAGGCATTCTGATGCAGGAACACAATACAAGAGGCTGTATATACTTTTCCAAGTTTTAATAACATTTAGCCAGCCGAAATATTAATAACAAAACAAATCAAAGAAAATAATAGGCCTAGCTTCCATTGAAGCAGTACCTAAATTGATACGCAGGCATTTGCTATCAGGTCTCATGCAGCTAAACCTGGGCAGATAATAACCAAAATAATTCACATATAAGCCCATAAAATGACTGGCCGACATGTTTCTCCCAGTGATCCACTATTGCTCCAAGTGGTCATAGGCTGCAAGCTGCTGTGTCTCTTTTTGTAATTGTGTGTGGGTGTGTCTCACAGGTATGCAAAATTGAATATAATCCAATTGCCCCTACCCTACTCCAGGTGCTGTCTTAAATTGGAGTTACACAGGTGCAGGTAATTTGCTTTGCAGAGAGTTATTTCCTTCAGTTCTCCTGGGGCAACATGGGCTCAAAGAGTCTGTGACCCATATAAAATCCTTGTATGACTCTGTCAAAATACATGAAAGAAAAAATGAAAAAAAAATGGCTGTGCTGAATGTACCTGGCACATCTAAATGGTTAATAAGAATTTAGTTCAAAGACAAAAGAAAATACAAACATAAAGTATTATTTTTTAAGAATATTACATTTGTTGTAATGTTTTATGATTTGTCCTATTAATATGAAGTATGTTATTCAGTCCCTAAAAAAATAATGGCAATGCCAATTACAAAAACCCAATTTGTGCTGAATATAGTTGTTGAAAATAAAGCAAATGTAGAGCAATAATGTATACATGTGCATACTTCTGATGATTGCAAGAATCCTTGTCAGTTAAATTAAGCAAGATATTTTTCTGAGATATTTTTTATATAAAAATACAAAATTACAGAATCTTTTGGAGTGACTGTTTAGTTGAAACTTAAATTGCTTTGGTGAAGTAGGTTATCTCTTAGACAGTAATGAATAAACACAGTCACCTGGGATATTACCTCTAAATATTTTGCAGTGATAAAGTAATCTTGTAAAATTGTGGATGCAGCTGAACAAAAAAACTATCTGGCAGCTTTGCCTTCTTGAGTTAGTTTATGTAATTTCTAAGTAAAATACCACTGAATAATACAACATGTGAGTTAGTTCAAATATAATCATAGCAATACTTTCTTTTAAAGGACAGGATTTAAAAAAAGCTGCATTATTACGAGTTGTGCAATTTATAAATTGTTAAACATGAAGTATGAGCTTCCAGGGAATAATCATATGGGACTTGTAATCTAAAACTGTAAACAAAGAAAAAGGCGAAGCTGTCCTCTGAAGAAGTATCTTAGTCCACATGAAATACATAATTAATGTTTATATGTCTTTTTCTCCCTCGCACCCCATTGTTATAATAATGTCCTTTTTAATGTATTAAATAAAAGCATATTGAAATTAATTATGTTGCTCTAAATCTGGTCCTTAATTCTACTTTAAGTATTAAAGATTGTTATGAGGTTTTACTAAATACGATTGTTAATACAGTAGAAAATTGGGAGATAAAATCATTTAATACTCCAGAAATCCTTAACTATTGTAAAATTAAGTGTACTTTAGAAAAGGAGAATTGCAGGCTTAAACTAATGTAGATTTTGACCAACTGTTGATTAAATCTCAAATGAGTTTTCACTAAATAAGATTGTTGATACAATAGAAAATTGAAGGATAAAATATTTTAATACTCTTCAGAAATCCTTAACTCTTGTAAAATTAAGTGCACTTTAGAAACCGGAGAATTGCAGGTTTAAAACAACTGTAGAGTTTGACCAACTGTTGATTAAAAATCGAAATAAATAGTGGTAATAAGCAGGATTGTCTTAAATTAAGACAATTGGATATTATGATATCAACCTATTAATGCTAGAGTGGAATAGAACTATTAGTTTAAATTAAAAAATCATATTGTCTTTGTCATGAATCACCCAGGGGCCATATTGGATTTGGTGTGAACTATGCTGGGGCCATTTTGTGACTGGCAGCAGTGGCCATTTTGGGCGGGGTTATCTTCCACATGCTGTTGCCATGTGGAAGAACAAAAGGTTTGGGTTGTGGTGATAATATGTTAGTATTATATTTTATATTGCATTGTGGAGTGATAGCTATGTTTTAATTAGTCAACCCTCCCCCATTGTATAAACTCTCAGTCAGGAGTTGGCCATATGGTCTTTAGAGTAAACACTTGAAGTGATAGCAAGGCCAGAACAAAGAGATTTGCCAGACTGCCAGGCACCGTAGGACAATGGTATAGTACAGGGTCTTCCAGCCTCAATACTAGGGCCTGGGCCATAGCAAAGAGATGTGTCTCTGTTGACTGCCAGCGCCCAAATGACTCTGTTAGCCACACCTAGTGGGCGGCCCAGGGGAGGGGTCTGGAAGTTCCCAGAGCTTACCTCTAGTCCATTGGCTAGAGGTAATAAAGTTACTCTGGAGATTACCCCATTGGCCAAGAGGAAGATAAGGGTTGGACAAAGGGGTAGCCACTCCCTGTACTGGTTTTGTGAGTTGTTTAAATACTTGTGTAAAAATAAAGAAGTTGTTCATAATTTTCATCAAGACGTGGTGTGTAGATGTATTATTTACCCGGGGACATATGCTTGCAGTAAGATTCATCAGACTTACTGTTAATATTGCTCAGTCTAAACCAAGGGCTGAGACATGATGTTCCTGTACTCAAAGCTACTCCAAGGTCCAGAGTAACCCAAATCAGGTCAGCAGACCCCAGCCAGAGAGTGGGTCGTGACAGTCTTAACCTTTCGGAACGGTACTACAAATTGACAAATTTTTCGTACTTAGTCCCTTCCATCAAAAATTAAGCCATATTTCATGGGAAATTGTTATACAAGTACGATGCATTGAATATCTGTTGATAAGATTTAAAGTCTCTCAATGCAGTGTTCGTTTGCAAGTAAAGCCAAGCTGTACTATCTTTATTTCCCATTCTGGATCACTACATTGTTGTGGTGAAGGGGCTTATGTACTTCAATGAACCTGTGAGCTATACCATGTAGGTCAGCCAAGATGGGCAGGTCATGGCAGAGAGGTCAGACAAATCACGGTCTACTAGAGAAGGAAACTGCAACCCACTCGAGTAAAGAACTTTATGACAGGCACAACCCGAGACATAACAATATGGCACTGGAAGATGAGCCCCTAAGGTCAGAAGGTGCCTACCACATTACTGAGGAAGAGCAGAGGGCAAGTACAAGTAGCACCAAATCTAATGAGGTGGTTGGGCCAAAGCCGAAAGAACATCCAGTTTCTGATGTGTCTGGAGGGGAAAGGAAAGTCTGCTGCTGCAAAGAACAATTCAGCATCGGAACCTGGAATGTTAGAACTATGAACCAAGGCAAACTAGGTGTGGTCAAACATGAGAGGACAAGATTAAACATTGATGTCCTCGGAATTAGTGATTTTTAGATGGACTGGAATGAGACATTTCTTATCAGACAATCACCAGATCTTCTATTCCGCAGAAGAAATAGAGTAGCCCTCATAGTCAATCAAAGAGTGTCCAAACCAGTGCTTGGGTATAACCCAATAAATCACAGAATTATTTCAATTTGAATTCAAGGAAAGCCCTTTAACATCAAAGTGATCAAAGTCTATGCTCCAACCATGGATGCTGAAGAGGCTGTTGTGGAAGAATCTCTAATACTTACCCCACTTCCCCTTTTGCATGCCTGACAGCAAGAAAACAGAGTATTTTGGTTATTTCTCATGATGAGTTTTCTAGAAAAGAAAATATGAATTAGTAACAAGCCAACATGGCTGCCACCAATTCACTCAGTTATTGAATTGCTACTGGAAAATCAGCAGACACACACGTTTATATGTTTACATAAAACAGTGAAAGCAATCATTACACAGCCAACTACATTTTATTTATTTATGACATCCAATAAGAATATACTTTGGTAAAATCTGTGCGTACATCTTTTATATATGATACACTTGTGCGCAGTACATAACACTTATCTGCCCTTGAGGATGACTTGAGGATGACTGAATATTATGTATAAAAATCTGTGTACTTTCTGTAAATGAAATCTCTAAGTCATGGATCAGATGTAGTTAACTATTACATACCTAATATCTTGCAATGGAAAATTACTGGTTCACAGCCTATATCCCAGCCAAAAATTACAATTAACTGGAAAGAGTACTAATTGTGTATATATATATATATATATATATATATATATATATATACGCTAAAAATGTAAGGATATTTGTATGATTTCTCCAACAAGGCTGAAGTTGTCCAGTTCTATGAAAATAATTAGCATATGATAGATATAATACCAAGAAAAGGTGTTACTATCATAATAGGAGTTTGGAATGATAAAGTAGGGAACCAAAAGACACCTGGAAAAAATGGCCAGTTTGGCCTTGGAGTATAAAATGAAGCAGGTCAGAGATTAGTAGAATTCTGTCAACATCATTTTATGGTTGTAGCAAACACTCTCTTCCAACAGCCTCTGTGACGACTCTACACATGGACATCACAAGATGGACAATACATAAATCAGATTGACTATATACTTTGCCGTTAAAGATGGAGGAGCTCTATACAATCAACAAAAACAAGACCTGGAGGTAACTGTGGCTCAGACAATTAGATTTTTATTGAAAAGTTCAAAATTAAACTGAAGAAAAGAGGGAAAACCATCAGACCAAGTAGATATTAAATATATAATATCCCCTGTGAATATTCAGTGGAAGAAAGTATAAACTTAAGGGACTAGACATCGAAGATAGAATGCCTGAAGTCCTTTGGACCAAAGTTTGCAACACTATACTGGAAACAGCAACAAAGAATATCCCTAAAAGAAAGAAAAGTAAGAATGCAAACTGGCTATCTGATGAGGCTTTAAAAGTAGCCCAGGAAAAGATAAGGTAGTGGAGATTTGTCCAACTGAATGCAGAATTCCAGAGGATAGCAATTAGAGACAAGGAGACATTCTACAATGAGGGATGTAAAGAGATTGAACAAAGTAACAGAGTGGGTAAATCAAGAGATCTCTTCCAGAAAATCGGAGACCTCAAAAGCATCTTTCATGCCATCTTTCATGGGCGTGATAAAAGATAAAAATAGTAGGGACGTAACAGAAAAAGAAGATCAGATAAAGAAGAGGTCTAGGAATACACTGAAGATCTATACAGGAAAGAACATAACAGCAGTGATGATTTGCCTTATGCCAACACATTTAGAAAACTTAGCAATGGCCAATAGAATGGAAAAGGTCAGTCTGCATCCCAATCCAAAAAAGGCAGTGCCAATGAGTGCCCCAATTATTGAACAATTGCACTCATTTCACATGCCAGCAAGGTAATGCTTAAGATCCTTCAAGCTTAACTCAATATATGGACTGGGAACTACCAGATGTGCAAGCTGGGTTCCACAGAGGAAGAGGCACAAGAGATCAGAATACCAATATCTGATTGATAATAGAGAAAGCAAGAGAGGTCCAGAAAAGCATTTACTTCTGTTTCATAGACTATTCTAAAGCATTTGACTGTGTAGATCTCAACAAAATGTAAAAAGTTCTTAAAGAGATGGAAGTACCAGATCATCTGATCCTCCTCCTGAAGAATCTGTATGTGGACCAAGAAGCCACGGTCAGAACCGAACATGGGACAAAAGAATGGCTCAAGATCTGAAAAGGAGTGCGACAAGGTTGTATATTGTCACCTTGTTTATTCAACTTATATGCAGAGTACATAATGTGTAAGGCCGTACTGGATGAATCTAAAGCTGGTATCAATATTGCTGGAAGAAATATCAACAGCCTCTGATTCGCTAATGATACTACCTTGATGGCTGAAAGTGAGGAAGAACTAAAGGACTTGATGAGAGAGAAAGAAGAGAGTGCAAAAGCTGGCCTGCTGCTCAACGTGAAAAAGACGAAGAACATGGCAAATGGCAATCTCACTTCTTGGCAAATAGACAGGGAACAAGTGAAGGTAGTGACAGAATTTATTTTCCTTGGATCCAAGATCTCGTCAGATTGTGACTGTAGTCATGAAATCAAAAAACATTTGCCTCTGGGGAGGAAAAGATATTGGAAGCTTGGACAAGCTAGTAAAAAGTGGGTCAACAAAGCTCTGCATAGTTAGAACTATGGTATTCCCTGTAGTAACATACGGATGTGAGAACTGGACCATAAAGAAATCTCAGTGCTGTAGAATTGACGCCATTGAATTGTTGTGTTGGCGAAAACTGCTTAGCCTCCCTTGGACTGCAAGAATATCCAATAAATCAGTACTTTAGGATATTAAAACAAACTTTTCACTAGATAGTATAACCATAAGGCTGAAGCTCAACTATTTTAGCCATATCATGAGATGGCAGGATTCCCTAGAAAATACTCTGGTGCTGGGACAGATTGAAGACACAAGAAGAAGGGGACGACAGAGGCGGAGATATATAGATGAGGCTAGATGGAGATGGATAGATGAGGTTACTGAAGCAATTAACATGAACTTGATGGAGCAGTGACTGAGAGATGTACCTGGCATGCTGAAGTCCATAGAGTCACTGAGAGTCGGGTGTGACTGCACGACTAAACAACTATCTTTATTTCTTATATATTTTAGTTACATAGTAATTGAGGTTGAAAAAATGCTTTTAGTCCATCAAGTTAAACTTTTTTAGATCTCCTTTGATCTGCAATATGCGGATTAAATGTTAATTGTTAATTGATCCAGAGGAAGGCAAACAGAAAAAACAAACAAACAGTGAAACTTTGCCAATTGTCTCAAAAGGAGAAGAAAACAAATTTCCTTCCTGACCCCAGATACTGGCGATCGGACTCCTCCCTGGATCAATACTCCCTCTCTAATTATCCAGGATAACCCTGAGTACTCGTTTTATTAAAAATATATCGCTTATTAAAGTTATCTATGAAATCTGCTGTCACCACCTGCTTTGTTAGAGAATTCCACAGATAACCACCCTTACTGCGAAGAACCCTTTTCTTTCTCTAAAGTGAAATAATTTACTTCTAATCTCAAAGGATGTCCTCTTCTCAGTTGAAAACCTCTTGGCACAAAAAGTTCACTTGACAGAGCCTTGTATTGACCCTGGATATATTTATGTAAGGTAATCATACCCCCTCTTAGACTGTTTTTTTCTAGAGAAAATAAGTTAAATTGGGTTAGTCTTTCTTCATAGCCCCTCCGTTCCCCTGATTAGTTTTGTTGCCCTTCTCTGTACTTTTTCCACCTCTAAAATGTCCTTTTTATGTAGTGGTCCTGAAAATTGTACTCCATATTCCAAATTAAGGCGTACTAGGGATTTGTATAGTGGCAAAATTATATTTGCTTCCCTGGCTTCTATATCCTTCTTAATACATGCTAATATTTTACTTGCCTTTGCAGCTGCTGCTTGGCATTGAGCACAGTTACCTAGGTGGTTGTCCACAAGCACTCCCAAATCCCTTTCAATATCTGATACCCCTAGATTTGCTCCATTAAGATTATAAATTGCATGGCTATTTTTCTTTCCCAGATGCATAACTTTACTTTTATTCATATTAAATCTCATCTGCCATTTAGTTGCCAATTTTTCTAATTTATGCAAATCCCTCTGGAGGAAAAGTACATCATTATCTGACTTAATTACCTTGAACAACTTAGTGTCATCAGCAAAATTTTGACGTAACTACATTTCTCATGAAAATATATTTCTTATTTGTCTTTTCTATAAAAGATATTCTTGATTTTGCTTTTCGATACTTGATAGTAATTTGATGAGAGCAGTAGAAGAGCAAAAGGAACTTGGGTGTTCTTTATTATTACTTTAAGAAAAGCCAATAGGATGCTTGGTTTATGATAAAACAAATTACCAGCAGAAAAAGAGATTCTAATGCCAGATTGTAGATCCCTAGACAAGAATTATGATTAAAGACTTCATGACCTTAATATCCACAGATTAGAGGATAGAAGGAAGAAAGGTGATATGATAGGAACATTCAAATGTCAGAGGATTTAATAAAATCCAGAAGAGAAATATGTTTCAGAAAAAATGTAATGCAAGAACAAGAGATCATGGTTAAACATTGGAATTCAGAAGATTTAAGGTTAATATGTGAAGTATTCCTTTAGAAAAAGGGCTGTACATTCCTCCAAATGGTAGGGTCAAACGAGTAAAGAATTGTAAGCATACCTGGAATAAGCATAAGTCTGAGATTTTATTAAGCCAACATTTAGGCTAAACTGGGCATAAAGGATGGGTTATTTGGTTATGCTATACAATGTGCCATAAAGTTTCTAAAATGTTTTTTGGAATGCATACTATCTTTAAAAAAGGAAAAGGTAAATGGAAGTATTATATATTACCATTATATGAATATGTAAAATCAACAGAATTGTATGACGAGTATAACTGTGTAGATATATCTTTCTTCCATAATAAAGAGAAATTTAAAGAATAGAATGACTCTGCATGTGACAATCAGGTTACTATGTAAGGTAATTATGCACATTAAAGAAGTCAATGCACTAAAAAGTGTGGAGTGTAGGAGAAGTCTTGGAGATGCTCCATTGTATAAACTAAGGCCCTCATTCAATTGCAATTTGGCCGATTGAATAGGGGTCTAAATAAGCACATAACATATTTTTTTAAAGAAGTTTTTAGTTAGTAAACATCTATTCAAAAGCAAGGTTTTCACTAACTAAAAAATGATTAAAAAAAAATATGTTATGTGCTTATTTAGAGCACTATTCAATTGGCCAAATCGCAATTGAATGAGGGCCCAAGAGTTTTTCAAAACTTTACCCTGTATTAGATATGGTCAAACATGATACAATCTACGATGGTGTTGACCTAAGCATTTATGACTCAGTCCAGTAAGGACCACCCCCCCTCCCAATAAATAATGACAAAAAATTACAAATTGGGTATAAACAGGCCACAGCTTTATTTGTAAACAAATTAACATAAACGACCAGAAGTAACTGCATTACCTGGATTAATTAGCTCAACCCCTTTCCAGAGGCCCATTCGCGCCCTGTGCCCATGAGACCTCTGGAACCAACCATACCGGATACCTTACAGTAATTGAGCTCCAATCTAAGTTGATGCAGTACCCCCGCCAATATCTGTGACAACCATCAACAAATTAACCAAGAAAAAAGAGAGGGGGGCGGGTGGGAGATCTTGTCTCTTGGACCTTCCAGGCGTTAACTGACGGGAGGCAGTAGCTACCTCCCTATTCTTATCACTAACTCCACCCCAGCCCTATTCACTAACCAATCCCTTCCCTGCACAACTGCCCCCTCCCTCTATTCTGTCTCCAGAGGAATTCTATACATGGATTGGTCCACTACTTCCAGGCTTAGGGCAGCTTATGTTTAGTAGGCAGCTGAGTATCTTCATAGAAATATCTTTATGATGTGAGTTATAGATAAATATAGATACATCTAAGATTTTACTTGTGTATTATACTGTATTTTCAGTAGCTATGCTGTTGCACAAGGGAAGGGTGTAAAAAAAGGAAAGAAGAGTAGTAATTGTAAGTGTAGGACAGCATAAACACTAATTACATCTCTAATAGTGCTATCTTATTCTGTTTTATTTTTCATAAACAATCCACTATTTGAGAACCTTTTTCAGAGTTCTGCAACTAACAGCGGCGACTCCAGGGGATATAATACCTTTCTGTTTGTCATTTACCAATACCGCTAGAGTTATCTTGTTTATGAAAATGCAACTAGGCTCTACAAAGTTTATTAAAAAATAAATGTTATGAAGTTAGGAAGAATAGAGATATTAAGACCACATCCCAAAGGCCTCCATAAACAAACATTTCTGTCCAGGATTGTAATGAGGAATTAAAAAAAGTATTATATGAGTAAAATTAATATCATATTTCTCACTGTCTTGCTTTGAATGAATTGCCCTCCTTTTTTTAATTTGTAGTTCATTATTAAAAAAAAAAATCACACCTTTTGTGAACAGACAAGTTATCTTTTTATTACTTAGTGTAGATACCTAACAAAGATTTCTGAAGTATAATATGGAACAGATCAGAAATTGTATCAATTTATAAATTATCGAGAAAATTATTTATTTTCATAATGCTTAATAGTATTTTTCACAATTTTTAGATGTAAATGTCAGTAGAAGTGCATTGTTAGCCAGAAAAAGGAGTGGCATGACACTCAATACAAATTAAGTAAACAGGAGAACAATGTATGAAGTTGGTAACTAAAAAATAAATATAAAATAAAAAGTAAATGTAATTAATAAGTCCTCTTTAGACAAAACACATCTAAATATTTTGTTACCCTATGTTTTTTAAGTATTGTTCTTATTATTATATACTAATTATTACTTACTACATTATTAGGTCCTCCTTTTGCTCCCTTTGTTTTTGTGTTTCAGTCATTTTGACCTTTTCTGAGTATTTATGTATTTATTCCAAGCTCGGCGTTGCTGCAGGGAGGATCTGGAGGGGGCCCAGTGCTGACAAATTTGCCTGGGCCCCCTCAGCACACCATTCCTCCTCCTCATACCTCCTTCCCCCTGATCCTCCTCCTTCCCTGTTATCATCCACCTCCTCCTTCCCCCTTATGATCCTCCTCCTCACTTCCCCCTCTCCAATCCCTATCCCCCTCTCTCCTTACTTCTTATTGTGAAGTATATGTCACATGCGCGTCACGTCATTAGCATATGCTGGTCAGTTCACTGCCGGAAGACATGCTGCGGGGGAGAGATGAGCAGGCAGCTCATCGGATCACTAAGAAGTAAGGAGAGAGAGGGATAGGGATTGGAGAGGGGGAAGTGAGGAGGAGGATCAAAAGGGGGAAGGAGGAGGATGATAATAACGGTGGAAGGAGGAGTACAACGGGGAAGGAGAAGGAGGATGATAAGGGGGAAGGAGGAGAAGGGGGAAAGGGAGTATAAGGGGGAAGTGAGGAGGAGATTATGGGGAAGGAGGAGTATGATAAGGGGAAAGGGGGAAGAGGATGATAAGGGGGAAGGGAGGAGGAGGATAAGGGGGGAAAGGGAGGAAAAGGAGAAAGGGAGGAGGATAAGGGGAAAGGGAGGAGGATAAGGGGGAAGGAGGAAAAGGGAGGAGGGGAAGGGAAGAAGAGGATGATAAGGGGGAAGCAGGAGGAGGATGATAAGGGGGAAAGGGAGGTGGAGGAGGATAAGGGGGAAGGAGGGAGGATGATAAGGAGGGAGGAGCATAAGGGGGAAGGAGGGAGGAGATGGATAAGGGGAAAGGGATGAGAGAATGGAGGGGAAGTAAGGAGGAGGATAAGGGGGAGGAGGATAAGGGGGAAGGGGGAAAGTGAGGTATGATTATGTCCGTATCTTTAAATGTACCTCTTTAACATTCTAAATACTGACATAATCATACTGCCAGGAAGGTTAATAGAAATAAAGTAAACAATAAATATAAAATAGGAGATATATTAAATTACCAACAAAATGTAGATTTCTAAGTGCATATGTTTACATGTCATAGCAGTGTAATTTTTTTCTATATGGTATTTTGAATAACTAAACATGAGAAGGGGCATAATGCTTTTAGAAAGCAAAAAATAAATAAAGAAAGAAAGAAAAAGCAAATCCTTTACATTTAACAACTTTTATAAGCATTTATTCTTCGCTACAGACATTCATTTTGTTCTCTTGCCTGCTGGTAACTATTTTGTTCTCAGGTGGGTGTGTCCATGTATAATGCCTTATAAAACTGCTGAGAGCACTGGACAGTTGTTACTGCCAGATTCTCATTTTTCAGATATACCCTTCTTCTGTATTCATGATTTCATCCCACCTCAGGCCAGGAAGTAGCAGCAAAATTGCATATAAAATATAATAAATAGCGACTTGCCCGTCAAAAAATGACGGTCAATAAAATTTTAAGCCATGGCAATGCTATTTGGCACACAATGTTAAGCTTTTTGTACTCTAAGGACCTTTGGCGCTCATTGCGAGCCTTGCGCTGAGCGCCTTTGGCGCTTATTGCGAGCCTCTCCTTGTGTGTTCTATGACTCCTCTCTATATTTTTTAAATACTAATTAATTAATTAATTGATTAATAACTAAATTAATATAGTTTACCTTTTTCTAATTAATTTATGTAACAATCAATAGCCTGAAGAGGTAACAATCTCTTTTAATTGTCCTGCAGCATATAATGTCCAGTTGGACTGTTGCTGGCTTCAAGAGATAGTTTTATGAATGTCCCAACTGTGCATTAGAAGCAGGCTGTGTGCGCGAGGTCAAACCGTTGGCTTATTTGTGGAAAGCCCTACTTTAGATGCATAATGTTGTCAGTTGCAAGTTAGGGTAAAATAGAACGTTTGTCTATGTGCTATGTGGTTCGCGATCATTTGCCGTCCTTTGTAATAGTGTATTTTGTACCTCGTATGTTTCTGGGTGAAAGTGGTACGCGGTTGGCGGTGTTTTCCACGGTCCAGGATTGTGTAGCCTCGTTTTCATTTTGTTTGGCCGCCATCTTTTTTCTCGCTTAGCCGATCTTTAAGTGGCGAAACCCGTCAAAATCGACTTAAATTTGCGTTCCACCTCACTCCCAGACACCCTGGCTGTGCCCCCATGCGGTGTGATGTTTTTGACATATTTTTTGGGGTATTTTTTTGTGTTTTTCGTGTTTTTTGATTTTCACGGTTTGGCCGTTAACTTCGTATTTTTCCTATCTCATATTTTTTTGTTCTAAGTCTTGCGTCTCGTATTTTTTTATTTTATAAGTGCTGCGAGTTAACGGCACGTCTCGCTACTTCGGCGCTCATCACCTAAGTGCTCCGAGTTGATGGCTCGCCTCACTATGCGAGGTCCGCAGGCAATGAGCGCCTTCGGCACTCATCCCCTAAGTCGTACACACCACGCAAAACATGACGACGTCTCGCAGTTCGACAATTATAATATTTGATTAGGAGCTGTATGTTTTTTCATTTTCAAGAATAGTAAATAAAAATAAAAAAATCCACACTCAACAACCTCAAGACCACTGTCGTGCATTTACAAGTAAGGCTCACATGGTTGTTTGACTATTAAATATTTTTCTTACTTTTGAATGTTTCTTCCTTTCCTGCGCCAGCAGGCGGCATGACCAGTTCTGGGGTAGAAAATTTGTAAATTTTTTCATTCTTAATTTTTCATAAACATATCAGATATGTATACAGTATTCTGCTTATGCAAAATTAGGTATTCCCTATTAACATACTTAAAATAGGTATCTCTATCACTTTTTCATATATAAAACAATACTGTATTATTAATAATAAAAACCTTTTTACATCTGTAACATTTACAGTATATTCAATAATTTATTTCACTGTCTATTTTTTAAGACAGTTCAGAATATATCCTTTATGTTTAACAAAGAAATACAGCTCATAAAAGCTGTCATTGAGCTATTTCTGTGTTTTCAATTGTTAAACTTGAGCAATTAATCCATGTTCAAGATCTTATTTTACAGTGAAGATTAACTGCTATGTATTACTGTTTTTTCAGTTTACACCTTTATCTTAATAATGGACACACAAGAACATTTTAGCACAGATGTCGGATCTCAGCCTTCATAAATCCATGTAGGTTTTTTCTTATATGATAGAGAACAAGTGAGTGGGTGGCAGCAGAACATGAAATTGCTGTGTGCTCTCATGTTTTGTTTATGGAGCAATCGTTTTGAAAAGGTTTTAATTTCATGTTTGCCCTTTTAAAAATGAATATAGAAATCTGTTCTAGAGAACAAGGGATGATTAAAAAGACTTCAATGCAAATGAAAATGGAAAAGTAATCATCAAAATAGGAAAGGAAAGTATGTACATTTTTATTCTTTATTTTATTTCTGCATATGCAATTATAATTACTTAAAGGCATTTTTAAGTTTCCTGGATTATGAGTGCATCTAATAGAGGAGAATCAGTAGTGTATGAAAACATTTTTGCATTAAAAAATACCCAAATAAACATAATTCAGCCACTATACAAATCTCTAGTACGCCCTCATTTGGAATATGGAGTACAATTTTGGGCACCACGTCATAAAAAGGACATTTTAGAGCTGGAAAGGGTACAGAGGAGGGCAACAAAACTAATAAGGGCAATGGAGGGGCTAAGTTATGAAGAAAGACTAACCAAATTAAACTCATTTTCTCTAGAAAAAAGGCGTCTAAGAGGAGATATGATTACCTTATATAAATACATCCAGGGTCAGTATAAAGATTTGTCAAGGGAGCTTTTTGTACCAAGAGGTTTTCAACTGACAAGAGGACATACCTTGAGGTTAGAAGTAAAAAGATTCCACCTTAAAGAAAGAAAAGGGTTCTTCACAGTAAGGGTGGTTAATCTGTGGAATTCTTTCCCAGAGGAGGTGGTGACAGTGGATTCGATAGATAACTTTAAAAGGGGACTGGATTTATTTCTAATTAAAAAGGGAATTCAGGATTATCATGGATAATTAGAGAGACTGTATTGATCCAGGGAGAAATCCGATCGCCATTATCTAAGGTCAGGAAGGAATTTTTTTTTTTTTTTCTTTGAGACGATTGGCTAAGTCTCATTTGGTTTTTTTCTGTTTGCCTTCCTCTGGATTAATTAATAATTAAAATAAATAAAAAATAAATAATTGATTAATCATTAATTAACAACTAATGAATTAATATTGAATCTGCATATTGCAGATCAGAGGAGATCTTAAAAGGTTGAACTTGATGGACTGAAAGTCTTCTTTCAACCTTAATTACTATGGCCCTCATTCAATTGCGATTTTGCAAATTAAATACGGCTCTAAATAAGCACATAATATATATTTTTTAAAGAAGTTTTTAGTTAGTGAAAACCGTGCTTTTGGATAGATGCTTAATAACTAAAAACTTCTTTAAAAAATATATGTGATGTGCTTATTTAGACCCCTATTCAATTTGCAACATTGCAATTGAATGAGGGCCTATGTAACTATGTAGCCTTGAAGTTAGCAAAATGTCTTGTAATTTCTGACAGTTGCAAACTAGGGTTCACACCCTCTCCAAACCCAGGCTAAATTAGCATAAAATTCTAAGACTGTTTTGGCCAGTCAGGAGGAAGCAGAGACTGAAACATTGGTATCACAATCTGGGGTTGCTGTCTGTGCTGCAAAGCAGCCTGGGATATGTAGTTTGGCACATGTTGAAAAGTGATATGTATGTTCATATACGAGTCCATTGTGCAGCACATTTACAATAGATTACAACACTTCAGGTTGTCTGTTCCCTGCATCAACTGCAAATAATTTCAGCTGTGACCCCAACAACCTTGTGAGAGGCAACACTTCCTTTGGAGGTCACAACCTGTACCTAGATGCTCTGCAGCCGGGTATGCAATTATATAAGCTTCCTAGGGGTCTGCATATTCCGATAGCAGTATCCAGCATATAAATATGTAAGTAGATTCAACATTTCAATAGAATACATATTTTTCTACTAATCAGTGGCTGTTTTTTAGGAAACATTTGAAACCCAGGAAACTTCTATATACTTTAAAGGATATATTGCAGTTGTAAAACTTGTGACTCTTTAAAAGTTGCACCTAATTTAATAATATCTCTATTAGCTAAATTATATACTACAGTTATAAATAGTTTTTATTTTTTCAATCTGCTTGACTCTATTAGTTGCCACATGTACTCCCATCTAGTCCCATGTCACTGTGTGATTGACAGCAAGCTGTGAATCTCCATACTGGTCTAGTTTAGGATTTTTTGGCCATGCACTAAGCATTAGTCGATGCAATATGGAGATTCACATCTTGCTTTATATATTTGAATCTGTTTAATACTAAACACATATACAGCAGGAATGCCAACAAAACAAATTTTATCACTGGCATAACAATGCAATGTTGTCCATTTCATCCAAACTGATTTGGCATCACAGAACAAACTAATTATTCATCAAGTCCTTTGTAGAATTTTTGCAAAACCCATATGTTTATTTTCAGTTGGAATATCAAATATGCCTTTGTCCATCTTGGCAGTTTTAAATGGAATTTAACATAATAGTTTGAATATATTGGCAAATTCAATATGAAAATAGTATCAAAAATGTAGGATATTCATTTTCTATTATTTTACAAGGTTGGCATAACATATGATTTTGCTCTCTCAGTATTTATAAATTATCACACGCTAACCAATTAAACAAATACATTAGCTTTTTTTTTTTTACAATTCTGGCGTCAATTGAAACTTGTTTTTCATGATAACAATAGGCCTAAAGACTACAAAAAATCTTTTATTTAGTTTTTTTTCATGTTTTTGTCTTTTTAGAAGCATTGTAGCTTGCCAAGTTTTTGCTGTACAGATTGAAAGAATAAATGCTGCAGTGCTTGTAAAAAGCCCCTCATCTCTTTGAGATCATCAGCAAATAATTTTGTTTCAATACTAAATAGTATTGGCAAGTGTTGGGATCTGAAGCTCAGTGGACATTGATATTCTGTTCAAGGCTAGGTTCCTGTCAAATTGTTATATTTTTAATAAATTTCACTGACCACAACAAAGTAAAAGATGTGTGTAAAAATAACATAATGTATACATAAGTGCTGTACAGGGTTAAGTACAAGGCAATATTAACACATTGGAAAAGAATGGAGAGCCCTCACTTTGAGCTTAAAATCTATCTTGCATCATACTTTTTCACAAAGATTGAAAACTAGCAAACTTTTAATATAAAGGATTTGGGTGTATTACAGGAGGATCGTAGATACAAGATGGCAGTGTGCAAGGCAACAGGCTCAGGCAAGAGGAGGTGGCTGTGTGTTACACTGTAGATTGTTGGTGTGAGTGATATTATGCTGTAGAGTGTGCACTTGTGCATATTAAGGATAAATGTGATTCACTTATTTAAACAGATGCATTTTTAGAGAGTATGTGAATGTTTTTATGCAGGAGGATAGTCTGGTGGAGTGAGGCAAGGAGTTCCACAGAGTAGGGGCAGCACGAGAAAAGTCCTGAAGGCGGGAGTGAGAGGAGGTTATTAGCAGAACAAAGACAGCAGTTAATGGAGTATTTGAGATGAGGGCAGAAATATGAGGGGATGCATTGTTGTTGAGGGCTTTATAGTGATATTTCTCCAAAGTGACAATAATATACTTTATTTTCAGTTCTACAAACAACTTGGAGGCAATCCTCCTAAACCCTCTACAAAGAACACCCCTCTCGCTCCACAACCACACAACTCCCTATAGCAGTTACTGTAATATAACCCCTACAAGCCAAATGAACTAGTAGAATTGCTTGCAGAATTCAGTCTCCCCATTTCTTCCCTCTCTCAACTTTTCCCTAGACCTCCCTCATCTGGTTTCACACCCATGCAAAGCAACAAACAAACAAGGGGTGGTAGTAAAACAAAGTTTGCCAACTACAATAAATAAATGTAACCTTTAAAATATCAAATGAAATATTAACACATACATAATAATAGTGAATAGGAGAATGTTCTTAGTAGAGAAGAGCCCCACTAGGATAAGGAGTGCTTATATAAGAAGTCTTATACCAATTCTTCTTCCTCAAGATGCTGCCTTTAACTGAAGTCGCCAGCCATGTTGAAAATTATATATAACTAGCGACTTGCCCGTCAAAAAATGACGGCAATGTGATGTATATGTTTGTCAAGTTGTTTAGTTATTAACATATATTTTTGACACTTGTAAGTATTTTAATATGAACGTGTATTTTTGTAAAATGTTGATGTAATGGTTTTTTTAAATGTAATTAGTATCTGAAGAATTGTTAACTTTAATATACATTGAATGAATAGGAAAGCAAAAAGTAAAAAGCCTTCTTTAAACGTCGCAAATTTTAAAATGAAGTTTAAACTATATGTAAGCAATAACCATCAAAGTATATATTTTTAAACTTGAACTTTATTTTTTATGTAAGTTTAGAAGTTAACAAAACATTGGTATAATTTTGAACATTATAAACAGGAACATAGTGAATACATTTTGTAACCTAATTTTTTATTAAAAGTATTAACATTTGAATGTAAAAACAATTGACATTTAAATTAATCAGTATCAAAATTCAATTTCTATCAGAATAATTGTTAACTTGAATATACATTGAATGTAGAGTAAGGCATACAGTAAAACTCTTCTTAAAACGTACGTAATTAAAGTAATTTATTACTGAGCACATAAACTGGCGATAAACATTAATGTAGGTAGTAATCTTAAGATAACAGACAATATTTACATTGTGACTTAAAAGGTGCTTGACCTCTTAACATCCACTTTGTAATCTGTTGAATGAAATAACTTGAAAATATATTTTTGAAACTTGTAACATTAGAAACATTAACATAGTGACTTAACATTTTAACATAATTTTTACTAACAATGCAAAGCAAGTATTTTGTGAGGCAAATCATTCATAAACATGACTTCCATTAATTATGACTGAATTAAACAACCAATTGTTATGTATTTTGCAATGCTTTAAAAAAATCTTGGCATCGTTAATTTGTATCCTTCAAAGTTATAGTACTTCATAGTAGACAATGTTTTTAGTAAAAATACGTCCATCTTCTAATAAATCACCTTGACTTTCATTGTTTTCAATGTAAACTTTAATAGCCTGTGGATTTTTGCACCGTGACAACGCAACGTACAATTGACCATGTGCAAAAACTGGTTCTTCCAAGAAAATACCCACAGATTTGAAAGTTTGACCTTGTGATTTATTAATGGTCATGGCAAATGCCATAATAATGGGAAATTGTCTTCTTTGAAGTATAAAAGGGAGACTACTTTCACTTGGTGCTAAATCTATTCTTGGTATGAAAACTCTCTCTCCTTTATGGGTCCCAGTTAAAATTTCAGCATCTATAAAATGGTCCTTTAATTGTTGAACAATTAATCTTGTGCCATTGCATAGGCCTTTTTTGGGGTTCATATTTCGCAGTAACATGATAATTGCACCTTTCTTTAGCTGCAAAATATGTGGTGGCATTCCAGAAGGAGTTAAAGAGTTTATGAATTCAGTCGAAAAGTTAGCCTGACTTTCATTGTCATCAGCAAGTACAGAATCAGCACTGTGATAATTTCTTTGTGGTGCATAAATTTTTTTTAAGATTTCATTATTGAGGATTAATGCATCTTTATTTTTACACGTCAGTATGACTTGGTTGGCAAGCTCGGAATATTCTTCGTTATTTATGCTCCCTTCAAATATAGCCGATATAATATCTTGTTGACAAATCATATGAGGTGGGATCTCTACAGTGTCATCAGGTAAATGTAGTAATTTTTCTGTTCTGCCTTCTCCAATTTTAATAAGCCAATCATTGAAATCAGTTTGGCCTTCTGATCTCATATTTTGTTGCAGTTGAAGATGGGTAAAATGTTTCCATACTATACTTGACTTTATACATGTTTCGATAATGTCAGTTCGATTTCCATGTACAACGACAGGTAATGTTTGTCTGAAATCGCCACCCAACAACATTACCTTTCCACCAAATGGAAAAGTATTCTCCATGACTTCACGAAGCAAACGGTCAATACATTGGAGGGCATAGCATGACATCATTGTGGCCTCATCTATTATAATTAATTTACATTTCTTCAATTTCTTTGCTTGTAAGGATGTCATGCGAATATCTGACACAGAATTTTCTAAAATAGGCACTGGCAGTTTAAATCCACTATGAACAGTTCTTCCACCTTCTAATAAAAGTGCAGCAATTCCAGTAGTGGCAAACGCCATTGCTATTTTTCCTTGGGCTCGTACTGAACTCATTAATAAATTGTACAAATATGTTTTTCCTGATCCGCCAGGTCCATCAAGATAGAAATAACGCTCTGTCACCATGTCATCATCTATAGCATTTTGAAATGCTTGCAATTGTAGTGTATTTAAAGTTGCAAGTCTTTCTTCTGTTCTTTCTGCTTGTAGTTGAATGTCATAGTCTTCAAAGTTAATGTCATCTATAAGACCTGGATCAGGCAAATTAAAACTTGCACAACTTAATCCATGAGTTAAAAAGACTTCTTGGATTTCCATTAACGCTTTTAAGTGTGCAATGGGTTCATTGTATCGTCGCATAAAGTCTTCAGCCATATTACTTTTAAAAGTCTCCCACAAAGCTAATGCATTTGGAGCATTTGAGAAGATACAAATAAAAGCAAATTGTTCTCTCATCTGTCGTGGCATTTGACATTGTGCTGCTTCTTCTAAACATCTTTCCCACTCTGTATCATCAGCGAGTAAGTTTCTATGTCTTGCAGCTAAATGGAAGGATTCATATACAATGTCATTAACAGTTCTTAAGTGTTCAAAACTTTGTGCTCCAGGAACATTTAAAAGTAATATCCGTAAGCAAAAACGTTCCACATCTCTTGGACTGACTGTGTAAATTCTTGGAATAATTTTATTGCCTCTGGTTTTTCTTGGTCTCCATAATCCATTCACAAAAACATAGTGATATGGAATTTCAATATATAAGTATTGTGTTGCTTCAGCATCAGTGGAATTTAATGCAAACCATGCAGTTAGTGTAGTGTGACGATCTTCACTTTGGGCCAATGCATTCATTTCATTTCCAGCATGGAAATAGACTAAATGTCGTTGTGGCAAATGTACTGCTAACCTATATACTGCATGTGATCTATCATGCATTTCAAATTTTAAAAGCCGCCACATAGCTTCTGGCGCACTGACATAGCGAGCATCTACATGAGATGCAAGTTCATCATGTACTAACTCACTACTTTCAGGGTTGTCTGCACTTTTGACGACTACAGTAGCTGCATCGTAACCTTTGTAAATATATTTGTAGACATATTTAATGGATTTGATGGAAGTGCAGGCTTCTACGTTGATGTGGGCGTTGTACTTCATGAGTAAATGTGGATTGTAGGGTACTACATATCTGTTGTCCACTTTTTTTCCACGAATAATGGCACTATCTCCTTCTCTTCTTTTATAAAGTGGATATCCATCACAATTGGCATAGGTTTTGTCTCTATAATCTTTTGGAAATTCTTTGGAACATTTATTATTTTCCATACATGGTGATTGTGGATTAAGGTCACCACAGGGTCCATGAATCATGCGATGAGTAACAATCTCATATAGTCTACCATATAGTTCTGGATCTGGTAGTTCAGCAACAATGACTGCATCCACTTTGTCTGAAGTATCTAATTTATCTTTTTCTTGAAGTATTATTAGAAGATGTGCATGTGGAAGGCCTCTTTTTTTAAATTCAATGGTATATACATAAGCAAGACATTTGCCAAATAACTGATTTATAGTGAAGTCACGTATTAATTCATTTAATTTAATCTTAAAAACTCTGGCTACTAAATCTGGTCGATCTGAAGCAGTTTGTCCAAGAAGTAGATTTAGTGTAATTTCTGGCCATTGTGGATTACATGTAAATGTCACAAATAGATCGGGTTTGCCAAATTTTGTCACAATAGCCATAGCATCATTGTATCTTTCTCTCATATTCCGAGGAGATCCTTGAAAGGAAGATGGTAAAATGATGGCTTTGCCAGCTGTCATGTCTCTGCTTGTAGCCACGTCAGCAACATAGTCCATGAGTCCAGAATATTGTTCTACACGGAGTTTATCTTGTTGATATTTGATAAAGTTTAAATTATTTGCCTCAACTTGCAAATATGAATCAATAATCCATTGTTGTGTTAGTTTCCCACCACATAAAATTGGATTAAATACATTGCGAATGGCAATTTGAGCTACTTTAAATTCAAGCATAGAAACATTATTTCGGATTCTGGCTTTAGCTTTTGGGTAACTGGGAAGAGTTAATTTTGGTTGCCAACCTGCTTCTCCGTGTGGGAAAAAGATGGGATATGTCATTGGATCTAAATTTGGACTTAAGATACTCATATTAATAAACGGTTGGTCCTCATTTCTAGGATATATTCGAATGTCTCTTTGAAATGGTGGTTCTCCTTCATCATTCTGAAACACCATTGCAACCTCATTTGTTGTTGGCAAGTTATAACGACGTTTATCAGTATGTCTGTCTCTTTTAAGCACCATATTAACCTTCGGCATTGGTAATTGATGTGTTTGTGAATGAAGTAGTTGTTCATTTTCTACTTCTGCCAATTTTTTATAAGCTTTACTGTAGGGATTGTTGTCCATAATGTTATTTAGCTCTATGAAAACAGTGGGTAAGCATTTTTTTTTTTCTTCCATCTGCATACGTTGGTCAACAGCTTCCATTGTATCTAGGACATATAGTTGAGCGAATTTTCTTTTATTTCCTTCCTCTGGATGTAAATGGGAAGTGCGATGATAAATTTGTCCTTGGACTTTAAAACAGTAAGGACCATGTCCTGGTACATTAGCAGCTAATGTTGCCCCCATGGATGCAAAGGATATGGCACTATTGTAGGATCTTATGTTTGTCTTAAAATTTTTGTAGTTTGGAAAAGTAGGTTCAGTCATAATATTTTGTAAATAAATTGGAAATTCTTTCCTTTCTGGAAGTTTGAACTTGCCTTTTTGACAACAACTAATAAATTGTCCATCTCTGGGTCTCTCCTGTTTAAAATAATAAGCCTCACAAAACTGACATTGAGTAGTCATGTCCCCACAACTATGAACCTCTACTGCTAAAGACTTGAGTAGAGGACAATTTGCAAAGCATATAGGATTTTGACTTTCATATTCATCAGGTGAAATGTCATATAATGTTTCAACAACAGGTTCTAAATGTTTTGTTTTTTTTCGTTGCTTTTCTTGGTATATGTTGTATTGTTTGAGGTAAAATGTCATGTAATGTTTCATGAAACGGTTCTAAATGCTTTGTTTTCTTTGTTGCTTTTTTTGGTATCTCTTGTATTTTTTCTGGTAAAATGTCATCTGATGTTTGAGCAACAGGTTGTAAATGCTTTATTTTCTTTGTTGTTTTTTTTGACATATCTTTAATTTCTGCAAGTGACAGTCTTTTGCTTGCAATTCTTTTGCGTTCTTTTTCTCGTCGAATTTCCTTCTTCTCCGGTGTCTGCTGGCTGTCTGCTCTCTGTCGTCGTTCTCTAGCTTGGCGTCTTTTCTTTTCTTGTTTACTCTCGTTATCAGCCATGTTAATCTGTAAAAATAAAATAATGTACCATTAGTTTATTTTGAGATGTTAAGTTGTTTTTCATGACAAATAGTTATCAATAGTGTGTTAACATTTTATACTTAATCAATTTCAATGCGGTCAATTGAATAAAAGTCTAAATAAGGCCATTAGATAATTATTTAAAGAAATTTTTATGTATTAAACATGTATCCAAAAGCAAGTGTTTCAGTAACTAAAAAGGTATTTTAAAAAAGATGTTATGTCCTTTTTTACAGCACTATTCAATTTGTCAAATGGCAATTAAATTAGGGTTTAGGACTGGAATGTTACAATGACAAATTGTATAGATTTTGTGTTTTTAGACTTTTTTGGACTATGCCAATTTATTTTTTAAGTTTACATTGAAGTTTGTATTTAGTGTTAAAGATTATTGGCCCTAAAAGACAAATAAGAGATAGATGATAGATATTACTTTTTATACTGTACCTTGGTTGAAGTTTGATTTCAAGCAAAATTCTTTGTTGGTCCTGTGTTGAAAGCCTTCGTCCGATGGTCTGGTCCTGTGTTGAAAGTCCTCGTCCGATGGTGTAGTCCTCTGTTGAAAGTCCTCGTCCTCTGGTGTGGTCCTCAGTTTCAACTCCTGTTCCGATGTTCTTGACGCAGTATCTGTTATAAAATAAAAATGAAAATGTTATGTTATTTGAATGTCTTTGTATTAATGAAAAAATGGCATTATTTCTGTGTTTTTCTACAATCCTTTTTGGTGCGCCACAATTTTGGTATGCTTCTGTAGGCTATTTTCTAAGGCTTATAGGTGGTTAAACATTAAAGAAGAATATTAATTAATTTTTCTCTTTTTTTACTTGTTATACTGTACCTTGGTTGAAGTTTGATTTGAAGCAGAATCTTTGTTGGTCCTGTGTTGAAAGCCTTCGTCTGATGGTCTGGTCCTGTGTTGAAAGTCCTCGTCCAATCGTGTGGTCCTCTGTTGAAAGTCCTCGTCCGATGGTGTAGTCCTCTGTTGAAAGTCCTCGTCCAATGGTCTGGTCCTCTGTTGAAAGTCCTCGTCCGCTGGTCTGGTCCTCAGTTGAAACTCCTGGTCCGATGTTCTTGACGCAGTATCTGTTATAAAATAAAAATGAAAATGTAATTTTATTTGAATGTATTTGTATGAACTAAAAAATTACATTATTTCTTTGTTTTTCTACAATCCCGTTTGGTGTCCACCACTTTTGTTATGCTTATTTAGGCCTTTTTCTAAGGCTTATAGATTGCTAAACATAAAATAAGTATCTAAATGTACGTTGGTATGTGTTTGTGTGAGTTTTCATACAATCCTGTTTGGTGCGCACCACTGTTGGTATGCTTATTTAGGCTTCTTTCTAAGGCTTATAGGTTGTTAAACATAAAATAAGAATGTAAATGTAGTTTGCTATGTGTTTGTGTGAGTTTTCATACAATCCTGTTTGGTGCGCACCACTGTTGGTATGCTTATTAATGTTGTTTTGTAATGCTTATAGGTTGTTAAACATAAAATAAGAATGTAAATGTAGTTTGCTATGTGTTTGTGTGAGTTTTCATACAATCCTGTTTGATGCGCACCGCTGATGGTATGCTTATTAATGTAGTTTTGTAATGCTAATAGGTTGTTAAACATAAAATAAGAATCTAAATGTATTTTGCTATGTGTTTGTGTGAGTTTTCATACAATCCTTTTGGTGGGCACCAATGTTGGTATGCTTATTTAGGCTTCTTTCTAAGGCTTATAGGTTGTTAAAGATTAAAATAAGAATTTAAATGTAGTTTGCTATGTGTTTGTGTGAGTTTTCGTACAATCCTGTTTCATGGGCACCACTTTTGTTATACTTATGTAGTGTTTTTTCTAATGGTTATAGGTTGTTAAACAAAAAGAATATAAATGTAGTTTGCTATGTGTTTGTTACAATCCTGTTTTGTGTGTAGCAGTTTGTGTGTACCATATGTTGCATACTTTGGCCCTCATTCAATTGCAGTTTGGCCAATTCAATAGGGTTCTAAATGTGCTTATTTGGAGCCCTATTGAATTGTCCAAAATATCAATTGAATGAGGGCCTTTGTTTGCTGGATTTGTTATATTGTGAGGGCCTCATTGAATTTGGTTTTTCAATAGGGCTCTATATAAGCACAGAGCATATTTTTGAACAGAAGTTTGTAGTGAAATTGAGCCAAATGTGCTTATATAGAGCCCTATTGAAATGGGCAAATCACATTTGAATGAGGCCCTCGGCCATTAAACATATTTAGGTCCTGAATCAATTGCGTTTTGACCAATTGAATAGGGCTCTATATAAGCACATAAAATATTTTTTGACAGAAGTTTTTAGTTAGTGAAGACCTTGATTGTGGTTAGAAGTTCAGTAACTAAAAATGTCTGTCTAAAAAATCTATTATGTGCTTATATAAAGCCCTATTAAATTGGCCAACTCACAATTGAATAAGGCTCATGGTTCGGTTCTTTTTTATACTTAATACTTTACCTTGATTGAAGTGTGGAATGACAGAGGGTCCCTTCCTGCCAATCTTAATCCGCCGGTCTTCTTGTAGTGTCTGTTTGAAAAATAAAGTGAAATAGTGAATTATAGAATTTTTTATTTGTATTTAACAAAGCATGGCCTTTTCAGCATTGAAAGTATTTTTGTATCTTACCTCTTCTTCTTTGTTGGTGTTCTTTAAAAGGGATTGTGCTTCACAATGCACGGTGCAAATTGTTGAGAGACGCTGTTGATGCAGAGTCTGTTTGAATATTAAAAAAGTAGAAAGATTGAGCTTTAGGTGATCTATTGAATTGCAGTAAATTAATTTCATTGAAATATACTTCTGTAATTATTTTGAATTAACATTATTTTTTGGTGGGGGCTACACACATATGTCACATACATGAAGCACATTTCCATAGTTGAAAGTAATTTTTTTGTGTGCGTGTGACATATCACTATACATGAATCATATTTTAATTGTTAAATTAACCTTATTTGTATTTTTGGCCAACATACATAAATGTGTGTGTGACATGTGACTATAGATGATACACATATATGTGCGTGTCACATATCAGTATACATGACTCATATTTTAATAGTATTTTAATAGTCCCAACTTATTTTTTTGTAATGTAATTTAAATGTAGTTGTTTAATTAGTTTGTTGCAGGGGCAATACACATAAATGTGCATGTGACATGTCACTATACATTATACACATAAATGTGCGTGTCACTTGTCAGTATACATTATACGCATAAATGTGCATGTGACATGTCACTATACATTATACGCATAAATGTGCGTGTGACATGTCACTATACATTATACACATAAATGTGCGTGTCACTTGTCACTATACATTATACGCATAAATGTGCGTGTGACATGTCACTATACATTATACACATAAATGTGCGTGTCACTTGTCAGTATACATTATACGCATAAATGTGCATGTGACATGTCACTATACATTATACGCATAAATGTGCGTGTCACTTGTCAGTATACATTATACGCATATATGTGCGTGTCACATGTCAGTATACATTATACGCATATATGTGCGTGTCACTTGTCAGTATACATAAACCTCTTTGTCTTCTTTAATTTTTTTTTTTGATGTCCTGTCTTGAAAATAAGTAATATATTATAGCTTACCTCTCAGTTGTAATTTGCACAATGTAAAGTAGTAAATTAGGAAAGAATTATCTTCTCAAGTTTTAGCAGCAGTTATCTCCGAAGTCACTCTGTTCATCACCTGAGGAGAAATGTATTTTTCTCTGTCAAATAGACAGTATTTATAAACTTGTAGAACATTCTGGAAAGTTAGACCGTTAGAACGTAATACGCATGCGCTATTTGCGTTCCAGCTTACAATTTGCGTTCCATCCGCCATTTTGTGCGTAGTAGTGGTTAAAATGGTGTTTAATATGAGTGTGATCCGTTCCGCATAGTATGTGTTTCATTATTGCGAGTAAGTGTAGTGTAGTTACGTCTGGAGCCTCGTTTTCGTTTTGTTCGGCGGCCATTTTTTCTCTCGCTTAGCCGATTTTCGGTCGTTTAAACTCTTTGTTTTGACTTAAATGGACGTGTAAATGAACTTTTGGAGGTGCCGGATGCCCCCCCGTGCTGTAAGTAAGCTTTTTATGTGTTTGTTGTGTTTATTTCTTCTGTTTGTGATGTTTTGATGCGCGGCGGTTGGAACAGGGGCGGCCCGTCCATTGGGGCGTCAGGGCAAAAGCCCCCCCAAATATTTTCTTCACCCTGCAATAAAAAAAACACAACAATGTATTAGTATAACCCAAAAACAAATAAATATAAGGTGTACATCATCATTTCAAGTCTAAATAGTATTAAAATGAATTAAAGTTAGAAAAGGGACACTGTCACTTTAAAATAACCCTTGCGCTACATTAACTAATGCTGTGTATCTATCGCCCCCTGCTTGCACCCTGTGTGATCAAATTACAATAGTTATACACTGTGTACACTAACCTTTAGACTCTTCTGCATCTGCTCTCTCTTCAATGAGTCCTGGCCTGGCCCACTGACCGTTAATGCATGCCGCCCACCATCACAGTGACGATATGCATGGGCGGTCATAAATGTATCAATTAATAAATGACAGTCTTCCATCATTGACCAATCAATGATGGAAGGCTGTCCAGTTACTAAGTGATCAATCTAAACCCACCCAGACCGTTAGCCCTGAGCGCCCGCCAGCAAATAGAGCCTCGAGTTTGATTTTGATTGACTGATACAGTCAATAAAACCACCAGTTCCCTGTCCCTTCCCCCTTTCTGTTTCCTGACCCTGGTCACGCTGAGACTGAGAGACCTCCCTGGCTGAATCTACTCATCTGCTCTGCCTGCCTAACACAGTAAGTCTACACCTGCCTCTGCCTGGCACCTGCCCCTGCCCCTGGCCAAACCAACCCCTAGTAGCCCCTAATAAAAGTTAGGGGTGACCAGTTACCCCCAGTCCCCCACTATGCCTGCCTAGCCTGCCAGTGCCACCTACCCAGCCACCCACTACCACCGACGACCCCAGCCATCACCCCCATGTGGCCTGTGCCACCCCCGATCAGGCCTGCCCTATGCTAGCCTAGCTATGCCATCATGCCACCACCGGATTACACCGATCACGGGATCGGGGTAGTCGGGTGGTGAGCGGGGTGGCACAGGCCCACATGGGGGTGATCGGATCACCCCCTTGATGAGGCCTGTGCCACCCCTGATGACCTCCATGTATGCCACCCCCGAGGCCCGATCACTACCGGGCCCCCGGCACCACCCCGATGCGGCCTATGCTACCCCGGGTATTCGGGCAGTGAGCGGGGTTGACCAGGCCACATGGGGGTGGATGTTCACCCCCATGAGGCCTGTGCCACCCCTGGTCGTGGCCTATGGGCGACCGATGGGCGCCTGACCGTGACCGACCCCACCCTGGATGAACCATTAACCAACTACCTACCCCCCCCCCCCCCCCTATTTTTATTCCATTTTTAGAAGTAACAGGCATGTATATGTGCATGTCACTTCTAAAGATAAAATAAAAATAAGGGAAGGGAAAAAATAAAATACAGTAACAACATTATTACAATTAAACACACAGTAAGCAAACACATTGTTAGTACAGTTAGTAACACAACACATTGTATACAAAAATAAACAGCTTTAAACAAACATTAATAAAAAATAAAATAAACAGCACATACACACATTGTTAGTACAGTTAGTAACACAACACATTGTATACAAAAATAAACAGCTTTAAACAAACATTAATAAAAAATAAAATAAACAACAGCACATACTTACCTGTAAAATTGACCCCTCCAGCGTTGGCCTTCTGTCCTCTCTGGATATAGTCATGATGAAAAATAAATAATCCATGTTGATTGAAGCCAATGATCAAAAATTAAATAATCCATGTTGATTGAAGCCAATGATCAAAAATAAAATAATCCATGTTGATTGAAGCCAATGATCAAAAATAATCCAATCTTGATTGAAGCCATTGTCCATCCATCCATTCTGGCCCATTGAAAGAGGCCTCCAAAAAAAAAAAACCGACGCTCTAAAAAAAAAAAAAACAACACACTAAAAAGAGCTCCTCCTACAAGGAGCCCCTCCCGCGATTAATTGTTTTTTTCCCACGGTCTGCTATATATACTAATTTTTGAAGGACTCTGATTGGCTGAAATTTTTGATTGACATCGATTTCAACCAATGAGAGTCTTTAAAAAATTAGCAAATCAGCAAGCAGGTATGGAAGCCTGTAAGGGTAAAAAAGGTTAGTGTGAACTTGTTTGACCCTGTATGTATTATACATATTACAGGGCTATTTTATGTGATATACATGTTACAGGATAATATCCTGTAACATGTATAGCCAAAAAATAGCACTGTAATATGTATAACAAATAAAGTGTAATAGAAATGCATGAACAATATAATATACCATGTAATAAAGAACATCAATTAATCAAATAATAAATATCAATTAATATATATTGTTGTATGTATATGTTTATGTATATTTATGTGTAATTTTTTATATATATATATATATATATATATATAAAAATTAATATCAAAATATCACAATAAATAAATATATATATATATATATATATATATATATATATATATAACAATTTGATATATATATATATATATATATTTATTTATTGTGATATATTGATATCAATTTTTATATATATATATATATATATATATATATATATATATATATATATATATTTATATATATATATTTTTTTTTTTTTTTTTGGGCCTATATGTTATTTAAGGTTTTTAAGGTACGGTTGGGGCCTATATGGTCCCAATTTGTTATTTAGGGTTTTTAAGGTACGGTTGGGGCCTATATGGTCCCAATTTGTTATTTAGGGTTTTTAAGGTACGGTTGGGGCCTATATGGTCCCAATTTGTTATTTAGGGTTTTTAAGGTACGGTTGGGGCCTATATGGTCCCAATTTGTTATTTAGGGTTTTTTAAGGTACGGTTGGGGCCTATATGGTCCCAATTTGTTATTTAAGGTTTTTAAGGTGCGGTTGGGGCCTATATGGTCCCAATTTGTTATTTAAGGTTTTTAAGGTGCGGTTGGGGCCTATATGGTCCCAATTTGTTATTTAAGGTTTTTAAGGTGCGGTTGGGGCCTATATGGTCCCAATTTGTTATTTAAGGTTTTTAAGGTGCGGTTGGGGCCTATATGGTCCCAATTTGTTATTTAGGGTTTTTAAGGTACGGTTGGGGCCTATATGGTCCCAATTTGTTATTTAAGGTTTTTAAGGTGCGGTTGGGGCCTATATGGTCCCAATTTGTTATTTAAGGTTTTTAAGGTGCGGTTGGGGCCTATATGGTCCCAATTTGTTATTTAAGGTTTTGAAAGTATGGTTTTGTTCTTGAATGGTCTGATTGATTTGCTTGTTTTCTTTCAACCCCAGGTGCAAACCCTATGTGGCTGCAGATTTGTTTCTACTCATTGGTCAACTTAATGAACATGAATACCCTGAGAAGAAGAGCCGACTAATGGTAGGTGTCACTCCTTTAATTTTTCTGTTAATACGTATAGGTGCAATTATGATATTGCTGTAGTCTTGTCACATGAGTTTTTTCAATCTATATTGTATACCAATGAATTTAACACATTGTTACTTTACTTCTTGACATTTCTGCATTGCAGATCATGTATTTCAATGGGCTTTACAAGCATAAGGTCATTGGGCGGGGCTTATAAAGGTCATTATGATGTCAGGGGGAGGAGTTATAAAAATGGGTGTGGTTTGAAAAAGGGGGAGTGGCTATGTTTCGCCCTGTCGCCCCTCCAACTTGAAAAGTCACCAGCCGCCACTGGGTTGGAATGGGTCTTTCGCGGCCGTATTTTTTTCCGATGCGGCCGTATTTTGTTGCGATGTTGCCGTATTTTTTTGCGATATACGCAGTTAGCTTTTACGTGTACGACGCAGTGTATTTGTTTCTAAGTCGTGCGTATGTGTGTTAAGAGCGTGTGAAGGGCCTTTTTTACTGTTTTTTTGTTAAGTCTTGCGTCTGTGTGTCTGGGTGTAAGCGGGTGTGAGGCGACTTTGAGTTTTTTTTTGTTATGAAGTTGTGTGTGTTTGTATGTGTGTTAACACAGCCGATGTTGGGATGCTCCCACCACCGCAAATGCGGACCCTCGCTTCGCGAGGATCCGCATTTGCGGGGACGTTGTTGGGTTTTTGTTGGCTGGGCGGTTGGGTTTATTCTGTTAAAAAAGTCGTGTGTGTGTATGTGTGTGTTAACACAGCCGACGTTGAGCCTCCACAACCGCAAATGCGGGCCCTCGCTTCGCGAGGACCCGCATTTGCGGTGAACTGCGTCCCTCGCTTCGCGAGGGACGCAGTTCTTGCGGGCTCGCTACGCGAGCCCGCAAGCGTGAGCAACGACTCGTACGCTCACAACTATATATGTGACTAGAAATAAAAATGTAAGTGACCTGGTCTACAGCAAGATACAATTTCTTTCTTTCTTTTTTTGTTTTGTATGAGTAGTAGACTTCTTTTTTAGGATTTCTTTTATACTAATTTAATCAACCCAATCTAATAGGATGGTTCCTACAGAGAGATGTGTCCTTTTAATGGAGTTGTTATGCAACATGGCACAATGAGCCAATTATCCAAACAAGAGCTCAAACTGTGCATTGTAAGGAAGAAATTATATTTTAATGAATATGTAACTAGTTCTATTTTCCAAATCCTTTTTGATAAATAATTCCCTTTATGTCAAAGTAGTTTTTTAGTCTATTATCCTACAGCCTGAGATTTTATTATAAGTAAATCTTTCAGATAATAATAAAACTCAGTTCTTTAATGAGAAACATTAAATACTTAAAGCTGGATTTAATATAAGCTAGATTGCTTTACAGAAGTGTCTTTCAGATTCAGCTGGTTAATTAACAAACTAAAGTATTTTATATATTTAAAGGGATACTGTAGTAGAATATTTACAATATATTTTATTAAAAAGCTAGAAGTGATAATGAAAAAAAGAGGGGGAGAGCACACACCACTTTCTAGTGCAAATCAAAAAAAAAAAAAGCATAAAAAATGGACACTCACATGTATTATCATCTATACAAGAGGTATTGAGAATGTATATAAGATTATACTCAGATCTTCCACATCTGCTAGGTGCACTGCTTGCATGAGACAATCCTTATTCGCAGAATGGTAGAGTATAGTCACAATGGTCGAGTACACCTTGTATATATTTGATATTCACCCAAAATGATCAGAACTCTATTTGAGGACAAAGGTCCACCTTGCTAGTATTTCTAGATTATAGGCTATGATATCATTCACTTAAGGGTACTAGGCCCAAAAAATGTGAGTGATCAAAAAAGGTGGCCAAACCTCTATTAGCAGTTATAAGTTGACATCCAGAATCAGATAGAGGAACCAAGGTTGTATAATACAGAAAATTCCAATCTGAGGTCCATTTAGAAGTCCATATGAAGAGAAAGAATAAATCCAAATAACATATAAAAATAATATATAATAAATAATAATAAAAACAAAAAATAATAAAGAATTCAAAGTATGTATAAATAAATAGATAGACAAGACACCAATGTGTCTACCTGTAATGTCAAACGCGTTTTGCCCGTCTATTGGGCTTTATCAATGGTAATAAATTCCATTTTGATTTACCATCTCCTTCACATTGTATTTTTATTGTTTATTATTTCTATTTCAATAATTATACGTCTGGTGGATATATACACTTATGAATATGTGTATATATATATATATGTATATATATATTTTTTTTTGACAGCAAGAGTTTAGATATTTACATTTTTCCCCAGTACTTTTATGCCATTTGATCTCCGCATCTTTAGGCGCTATAGTATAATCTGGGTTACCTTAGGCAGGGAACCCCAGGTTATGTCATCACACTTTTTTGTCTATAGAAATGATAATGGGTAAAGTGTTCTTAGAAAATATAAATTATAGATGTGCTGAGTATCATTTGCTGTTGTTCTTTACTATAGGCAACTTTTGTGTTGCTGATCTGCTTCCTCAAAAGTAAAGGAATGACATTTAACTGGTTCTTTTTATATTTAGATTTCTAAATTAATTTTAAGCAGACAAAATGTTTTATGCATTTAACTACACTCTCACTTTAACTTGAATCAGACCAGCATTTATAAAATTATTCTAGTAATAAATATTGAATTAAAGAATTAATTCATTTTTTTACTGTATAGAAATGTTTTTTTCCAACAAAATATTAGTTCTGTTAAATTATTACAAAATGGGTTGAATGAACTCTATTTTATGTTTGTGTGTCAGAATCAACAGAGCAACTGGATTTGGAGAAACCGCTTGGCTTGAAACCATTTAATTTTGCTCGTAAGTGACTTTCAGTCCCCCTGTCCCTCCTCAGCCCTCTTCTCCCTCCTCATTCCCTCTTTCCCTCCTTAGGCCCTCTGTCCCTCCTCAGTCCCCCTGAACCACCTCGGCTCTCTTGTCCATACTTAGCCCCCTCAGTCAGTATAGAGCTCTCCAGTGATTGGTGTCGTGCATTTTAAGTGGAGAACAGGGATAATTAAAATGCAATACATATATTTGTATGTTGACTATTCTATCATTATTCTATGGGAAATTTTTGTTTCACATGAAGTAAACAGTCTGCTATGTTTAAACAAAAATCTTTGTCTCGGCTTTCTGTTGAATAGACATATTTATGAGTAGATTTATGACCAAGATAACAGGGATAGAGAAATTTAGTCTAGATGCCGGCACATAACCAAGACATTCCATGATACCATTGTGACATTGTAAAATCAATCTTTACAGTTTGAAATACTAAAACTAAACATACATATTAAGTGAATTTGGTAAAAAATGCTTTAATCTTATAGTGCCTCCTTCTAATTGAATGAAAAATTATGGAAACATTGTAAATGAATACTGCAACCTTTGGCCCGAAAGACAACGATCAACCCCTTTTCAAATTGGTATTAATTGCACGTTTTGCCCATGACAGCGATGGTTGATATGTTTACAGAATGCCTACATGTCACCTTATATACCCAACAAGACAGCTCAAGTGCCGTATTTCATTGGCTATGCAATGCTGACTTCAAAAGTAGTTGGTGGTCATAATAATGATTTGACTCAACCCTGTATATACTGTATAAATATTTGCTTCTGCTGAGACCGATGGGCCATAATAAAAAAAGTTAGTTTTAATATTAAAATGTTATGTAAAGCACTATTTAAAATGATAAACAAATTATATTCTGTCACAGGTTGTATGCTGGTGTAGGAACTACTATTTCTTTACTGATAATACTTGGAACCAATAATTCCATATGCTACCTTCCCTTGTCCCTATCTACAAATTGTGACATCAAAACCATAGAAACATAACATATATTTGATGGTAGATAAGAGCCAAATGACCCATCAATGCTACCCATTCTATCTACCTAAAAGATTTATTTATTCTCTGTATAGGCTTATTGCAAGCTTGATTAAATCTAGAATTTCAAATTGAAAGCTGTTCCACTTATCCACTACTATTTCTGTAAAGCAGTACTTTCTCTCATTACCTCTAAATCTTTCATCTATCTTGACAGAGAAGAAGTATCAACTTCTACTATAGCTCAAGTCACATGAGGGGAACTCCGTTGTGGGTGAAAGAGTCTTCCACAACTAGGAAAAAATAACCCGACCAAAACATTTACAGACCAGGATAAGGAAAAAGCTTACAAAAAACCCCAATACATATTAAATGAAATTTGAATAGCCATTTTAGGTAGGTTGACAATTCTGACTTTCCTTAAATGTTGAAAATAACCCAAAACGGATTTTTTCTGTTGATACAGAAAAACTTTAAAAGTGATCATATATTTGGAGACTACTACCTGTGTTTCTATATGTTTGTGTTAGTTATAATGTAATTTATTTTCTATAATTAAATAATAACAAATTGAACCAATTACTGTTATTTGCTAAACAGTAGTAAGTATCACTCCTTGCCTCGCTCCATTAGATTAACTTCCTGCCTCAAAACCTTTAAAAAATTACTAAAAACACACCTATTTAAAAAATCATATCACCTTCAGCCTTTATAATTACAACTGCACACACCACAGCTTAAAAACACTCCCACCCACAATCTACAGTACAGCTCACCGACCCCTCCAATTGATTAAACAAATTGCATTCACGTTGCCATTTTGTATTTGTCACCCTCTTGTATCACACCTAAACCCTTAGGGCCTCATTCTATTATCGGCCGTAAATCGGCCGTAAGGCTGCGATTCCTTGCAAGGGTTCTGTTAACTCGCGATTCTATTATACGGCCCGCAAGGATCTCCTCTTACGGCCGGCCGCATATCTTGAAACCGGCCGTAAGCTGTGAAATCTAAAAACGCAAAAATAAATTCAAGCCTGCACTGTACAGCTCTGAAAATGCTAGGGATCATATTGGGGGACATGAGGATTAAAAGTAACCCACTCTCAAGCTTGCACATCAGCCCAAACCCAAGTTCAAATTAACTGTTTATTTTCCGGCTGCGGCGTGGGCGGGTCTGAAGTGCTCCAAGCACTCTGGACTTTTTACATGGATATTTTACGGATATTAAAAATAAAATAGTTTACGGATTTGAGTATAGGATAATTATGTGCTATTTTTTCTAACACCTAAAATCCCTTTATAGTCTTCTCAAAGTGCAGGATGGCTTTATTTGAGCTATTTTATGTGCTTAATTGGTGCTAGCGGGACCTCTTTCCTGCAAGTAAGCTGCGGCTCGCTTTTAGCCTTGCAGAGAGGTTTCCCGGAGCAATTGAATTGCAAATAGGAATTTCTTTTAGATCAAAGGCTTTCCTCTGGCGCGAGCGGCCGCAAGAGATAGCAAGGCACCGGCCGCAAGCCTGCCGGAATCCCCGGCCGTAAGGGAATAGAATAGCCGAATAGCTTGCGGCCGGTCCTTGCGGCCCCGCAACGGCTGCGGCCGCTAATAGAATGAGGCCCTTAGATTGTAAGTTTGCGAATTTTCAATTGTGTGTCCGTGTCTTCGAAACAAGCACTATGTACATTTGATTATATGCTCAAAAACAGGGCCCTCCATTCTTTAAGGTGTTAAGTTTGTTTTTTGCCATGTACTAACCCCCTGTACAGCGCTACAGAATATGTTGGTGCGATATAAATAAAGATAATAATAATAATAATAATCCCTCTTCTCTGTCTGGGTGACATAAGATTTTTCAGTTTGAACTATTGCTAAAAGGTTATTACCTAATAGTAACTGTAACTTCATTAAT
Organism: Discoglossus pictus; assembly: GCA_027410445.1. Lineage (NCBI taxonomy): Eukaryota > Metazoa > Chordata > Amphibia > Anura > Alytidae > Discoglossus > Discoglossus pictus. The sequence goes on from CM050165.1 coordinate 44,605,419, forward strand.
ACACTTGGGGTAATAGGAGTTGGCATTCAATTACAAAATTGGCATTGTTCATCACTTATAAGTAATTTAACTCAAGAAAAGGGGATGATGCTTTACATATAGGAATCAAAATGTTGTACTGTGCAAAACTTTTGTACATATAAGTTCTAATTCTGTTCTTTAGAATTGTATTAAAATTCAAATTCTACCGTATTATATTTCTACTAGTAAATTGCCTGTCAAAAATGACGTTATAATTTTAAATTTCCCCCCCCCACCTCTTCCCTCCCCTGTGTCTCTTCCCCCCACCTCTCCCTTCCCCTGTGTCTTTTCCCCCCTCTCACCTCCCCTGTGTCTTCCGACCCCTTCCTCCTCTCCCCTGTGCCTTCCTCCCCCTCCCCCTCTCCCCTGTGTCTCCCCCTCCCCTGTGTCTTCCTTCTCCCTCCCCTGTGTCTTCCTCCCCCTCTCTCCTGTGTCTTCCTCCCCCTCTCCCCTGTGTTTTCCTCCCTCCTCCTCATCTGCAGCGCATGTGCGTGCACCATGTGCATGCACGCAGCTCTGTACGGACTTGGACAAGGAGCTTTACACACTTAACACAATTATTATAGTTGATAGGACAAATACACTTTCCTCATATCCGTTATAATACAGTCACATGTCAAAATGTTTAATTGTTACAGTTCAATTGTGTGTAAAGGTGATTTAAAAAATAATATCTGAAAATAGCTTTCAAATGAATGATTGGCATCAAACATTATGAAAATAATACCTTTAAATAAAAAAAAATAATAACCTGCTGTAAATTAGAAAAAAACGGTATCTCTTTGCTCTAAAACGCATTAATAGCAAACACTGTGGGGGTAATTTACTACGATGAATCGTGAAAAGCCAAGATTTACAGCTTGTCCATCACATTCTAGCGCTACTCTGTTCTCCATGTGATTTACTAAATCTGTTGTATTATATTTAGGTCCGAGATGAGGCACGGTAATTCTTGATGCAGCACTGTGTATACTTCTCCAATCTACCTTTTAACACTATGTGATCGGAGAAGTGCATGCCATTTAAAGGGGCCAGACATGCCAATTGCTGTCCGTAGGTGCATGTGCCTTATTAGTTGGCAAACTGTTATGGGTGTCAATATGTCAATAATGACGTATAACTACAACAAACCCAGTGAAATGATAACAGGCCTATGTCATCAGCACTACATATTAATAAAATATACACCTAAAGTTAACACGCTACACTAACCGACTACGCCCTATAGGCCAGGGAATCTCTGGGGACCTCCTTCAACCCCTATGTGAGACATGGGGTGCCCCCTCCTCTATTCCTTTTGCTTTGGGGTAGGGGGCACATCAACCCCATCAGGGTCCCTATGGTGCCTCGAAGTATAACAATTAGAGGCCCTATTGACCCCCATGGCACCTAGCATTAACACTTATACCATGAGGACTTCTATAGTCCCCCATGATATACTGCCCTATAAACATAGGGGTCCTTAATATATTTGTAACTGTTTTATTTTTCTGTAATTTTTTTTTATTTCACTATTTATTTATTTTTATCTTATGTAAAACTTTTTTTCTTTTATATAATTAATGTATTCAATTAGGGGGTTAGTAGAAGAGAGTATGTGTGCTTATGGGTCCCCATGGAGGAATAGCGTCCCCTAAGGTAGTAGTTAGAGAGCTATGGAGGACCATAAATCCCAGTGAGCAATGATCAGATAACTATGGAGAAGCACGTTTAGTAAATCGCACAATGAGTTGACATAGTAAATTATCCCTGTTTGTTTAATTGTAATTCGAATGGTGGAACTAATATCATCATGGTTTGAAATCTGGTGAACTAACTGTTTAAATATATTGTGTTTCAGATTTTGTGCTCTAAGTATTGTGATATATAACTAATGTGCTGTTTTTCCTACATTGTCTTGAGAAAATGTTTATCAGGAGAAGAGGTTTGTCTTAGATTAAATATGACAAGCTCCAAGCCTCCATCCACACAGAGCAGAGCTTTTATATATTTTTCTGTTTTGCTTCAGGTTTTCTCCTATGAAACTTAAAATTTCCCCTGGTAACCTGGAAAAAGTGTATACCATTATTCGTGTGATAATTAAAAGATGTATTTATGCATTTACTGGAGAGTATTTTATCTACTACATGAGCATAGTCACACAGTGCTACATGTGATTAGGACAAAATAATTACTTTGTGCTTTTGTCTCACTCATATAGCAGATTGCAGATCATAGACATAATGATGGATGCCTAGAATTGGACTGTCAGTCATCGCAAAGGCCTTTCTTCTGGGGCTTGCATCATATACTACACCTGTTTATATCATGTTGCACTTTATGAGCAATGCCATCTGGCATATCAAGTGGTAAATTCAATCTGTCAGCTTATCCTTTGCAACCTGGCACAGTTAGTTTACTCTAGTCAATGGCTCCTAATCAAACAATCATTGTTAGCAAGAGCAGAATTTACTTTAGCAATTATTTTTCCAATGTGCAAAAATCAATAGATAATATTAACATAGAAATTTTAAAAATATACAATTAAACATTAATTAAGTGATGAAAGAACCACATGTTTCAATTTGATAGTAATACTAGTGTTCTAATACTATTTTATTATATATTATTTTATATATATCTTTAAAAAAATGGGACCTGATTTTTACTGTATTTGCTTCTATGTGTACATCTTCATATTTAAAGGGTAAGTTACCTCCCATATAGTGCTCTTTTGCATGTTACAGAGCATTCTGTTAATCTAAAAACTTTGATTTTATTTTTATTTCAGTTTTATTTATTTATAGACATAAAAGTGTTTTTTTTTTGCTTTTAATTATTTACATGTATAAGCCTTCCCCCTCTGGTCACATCTACCATCTATATTAAAAGTGTGTGCTCTGCAGCCTATCACTGCACTGCACTCATGGCCAGATTACCCATTAAGCCAACTAGGCAGCCAGCCAAGGTAGAATCTTTGCGAGGGACGCCACTTCTTAAAAAAAATGGTTCCTGGCTTTAAAAAAATTAAATGTTGCAGTTCGAAAACTGGGTACTGGGAGGTAACCACCTAGAACAAGAAATTTACAACAGGAAACAGAAAAGGCAAAAATGGGTCCATGCATACCTTGCCTACTCAAACTCAAGGGCTCCTCCACTTCACTGCCTAGGGGCTCCAAAAAGGTAGATACATCCCTGACTGAACTGTCCAGTGTTGCTTTAATGAGGGTCTATGGGGGGAGTCTGTTACTGAGAAAATCTGTTTTAGCACAAGATCTAGAAAAATAAAATATCGTTGAACCCTGTCAATTTTGGATACTGAAATGCAAGTGGGTATGTAATTACATAAATACATACACTTTATTTATCATCTATATACAAACAAATTTAATTCTATATGTATACTGTATAATATATGCTTACAACCTCATTTAGAATTTCCTGAAGTTATTTATAAAACTTTAACATTAAAATACATATTTTAATGTGTGTAGTGGAGGACATCTGAGGAATCTGAGTGCACCTCAGATATAAATTTGGTTGTGCATAAAAGTCATATTGTTAAATGGTGCAACCTTTTCCTTATAGATCAAATAGATTTAAAAAATCCAAGAAAGTAAAAAATAATATCTGCTCTGGATTGCCTTGTAATTTGCCTTTTATAATCATGTACAGAATTTTCCAGTGGCAATATAGTACGGGAATGTTATCGTCGACTGAATACACGGGTTGGGTTGAGCAAATATTATTGCACCCTCAAGCATTTTAATGTGATATAGTTAACACACAGGATATATACAACTTGAATTTGCTAAATCAGTAAGTTACAAAGAAATCTGTCGAAATAGAGCGAGGGTGCACCAATACTGTTTCTCAAGGAGTCAGGATGCAGCTTGTTGTGGCTCCATTAATTCTGTAAACATCATATTCTATCGGCTTTTGCATTCTTTCACCGTTAAAAATGGGACCTAATTTTCACTGTGTATTTAATACTTGCTTCCATAGTCTATGACTTTTTTTTTTTTTTTAATCCTAGTTCCATTGTTTCTTTTTTAAATTCAATGAGTGCTTTCTCTTTAATTTCTAAACCCAATTTTATCACACTCTTTGTATTGCTTTCTACTTACATTTCTCTTTCTCTCTTTTTAAACATTCTTCCTGCACTCTCTCTTTTAGTTCTAGTTTTAGTTTTCTCTCTTTCAATCCTCACTTTTTTGGTTTCTTATATTGAGTTGTATATATTAAAGTAAAAAAAAAAACAGATTCATTTTGTTTTGTGACTAAAGGACCACGGCAATGCCCTAGCAAAAGGAGTTGGTTATTTAATTATGCATTGATTTATAATAGTAGTATTTAATATTACATTAATTCAAAAAAATTGGAATATCAGACTCAAGTGGAGTGTTTTTCTCTAACCTTATAAGGCCATTAAGGAGTGGGTGCGTGGGTTTAGCTAAATATCAGGCCTAAAGAGCTTTAAGAACAGCATGATTAGTTAAGAGTCCACATAAGTCTCCAGATCATTGTAGATCATTGTGTTGGTATAACTATAATTGAGCAGCTGTCTGCTAAGCAAAGTCACCTCCCTCCATTGACCTTTTAGTGGGTAGATACCAACAGCAATACTCACCGTTTCTTTGAATGCAGCGACAGCCTCACAATAGCTTCTATCTCTTGTAAATCTCTAGTTCCAATCTTTTGAAAGGAAGTTTATTACTGTATATTACTTGTTAAACATGATTCAATAGGTTTTTTAATAATGATCAATGCTTGATTAAAAGATATTGTTCCTGTTGCTAGATCTTTATAGTGGTCATTTAAAGGGCCAGTTAATTCAGTGCATCTTGAAACACCACTGTAAAGTTCTCATTAAACTATGCTGAAATATTTTTTAAATTTTTGAAATGCGTGCTTTTTTCACAGAGATTTATAAATGAAGGTCCCAGACAAACCCACAACAGCAGCTCCGTGCAGAGAGCATAAGCAAAAATAGAGTTAACCCATTCCAAATTCATCTGTGCAGGGAAAGGACAGCTGGAATTAGCTACAAATGACAGTTGGGTGTGAACAGCCCCTGCTACATTCCTGAAGTTCAGAGAGAAATGATAAATCTTTGGGTTCACGGAGCCTTCAGCTCTCGTGTTGACAGATGTTGTTAATCAAGGAACCTATAGTCAGGTAAATCGCCTTTTAACATGAAGTCTGCTTACAATGGTACTTTCCACATTTATATAAGCAGTTAGGACATGTTTAAATCATAAACATTTCTCTGCACACATTCATTTTAGACAACTCTAGTGAAGTTTATAAGATTCCAGTGGTGAAACAGTGAAATATTATACAATCTTAATACAAAGTTTTATATTTTAATTTTGTCCTTCCTTCACTCCTGCCTGTCTTGTGGGCAATATTCTTTACCTCTGTGTATTGAAGTATTTTGCCTTTTCAAAAAGCCTGCACTATTATTTTATTTTTAGAGATGCTGAGAGGTATCTTAGGACAAAGTGGAAAAATAATACACACAACAGTGTTATTGTACTGGAACCTGAGTCTTATAATTACATAGAATACTGTTGTACACAGAAATTGTCACCATAAAAGTAATGGCTATACTTTGCAGCTATTGAAAACATATTAGTAAGAGCACAGAAGAGCCTTAAGTTGATAAAGCTGAGTTCACACAGAGTGTACCTCATAGTCCGCAATAGCACTCAGTGGAACAACAAGTCGCTCAAGCAAAGTATTAGATAACATACCATCTTGTGGCTACAAAGATTTATTATTTGTGTGATGTGTGTTTGGCAGACAAGTTAGTTGGCCCATTACATTGTACAAATTAAAATATTTAGTCTGATAAGAACATGACATGTAATTATTTTTTTAAACAGATGTTTAGTTTCTCTAATATAATCTTAGTGCTTGTTTCCATGTGTCCAGAATTGCTGATTTGTTACTATAGCTGTGTGGGTTTTAGAACAGGTACATTTTGTTTCTGAACAGTAAGTTATACGATTTTTAAGACCTGGAAACATTATTGCCTTAAACTACAAATGCTAACCTTCAACCGTCAACCTATGGTTTTAGAATCCAGTTTTATTTAAGGACAGTGGAGCATGCACATTTAGATCTGTTTATAACAAATGCATTAGTACACATGTGCTAACATTTAGCCTTATTCTATTGGCTACTTGCAAATGCCTTGAACTCATAAATTTGGCTTTGGGTGTTTTTTTTATTTTTATAAATGTTTATATGCATTCTATTGACTTAAGAATTCATTAGTGCCAATAAGTAATATTTGCCAAATATGTAGCAATATTAAGAGTGATTTTAAGTGTGTATAAATTTACAAATTGGGTCAATTGAATCAGGCCCATTATCTGTGAGAACTAAGGGGTAAGAGAAAGGATGACAAAGGCATTGTAAGCTTTGCGCCATGTGGCCAGGTTTATGCACTAAAATAATTGCTATAAATTAAGTCAAAAGAAAATTAATAGATTGAGACACTGTTAATATTACATAGTAGCAGTAGTTTTATCAAGATTGGCATAAGCAGCTTATTTTCTTATTGCTTTAGAATATTTGACATAGAAATTAATATGTTAATTCAAAGGGCAAATAAAATGTAAGGTATTATTCAACAATCCAACACAATACTGTATATACAGTCATGTGGAAAAGAAAGTAAATCTACTTGTGCTTCGATGATTTTACACATTAAGACATATTTGAGCTTTATCTAGTCAGTAACAAGACCTAACAGTAAACAAGCTCTGTGAGATAACACACACATTTATATTTGTAATCAGCCAACATTGAAAAATCTTGCAAGAAATGGCAGTTGTACCCTAAATTATTTGGTTGCATATTTTTTCACATATCTTACTATACATTATTAGTGCAGTCTTTGTGGTGGTATATGTTCAAAAATGATTTAAATGGCCAGTCCAAGCTCCGCACAAATACATTGTATCCAGCAAATAACCACACCAGCATCAAAAAAAATCCATGTGCTAAGAACAGTAAATGCAAGCTTTATAAGAAAATATTTGAAAACTTACCTTCATACAAAGATGGCTGCTTGCTCACCCTTCTCCACCTCCCTGCGTATGTGAGCAGATTAGTCATGTTTTATCAGTGAAAAATTAAGACATGCTCAATGCCGGCAGTAGGGCTTGGGCTTCAATGCCAGCCGATTCTGCGCATGCTCAGTTGGCCAGAACTGACCAAGAGATTACTTTAGTAAGGGAATGGAATTATATTATATGCATATTTTTATTAATGCATTCTTTGTTTGTTTTTCTTTCTTTCTGTTGTACCCCTCGGGTAAAAAGAGAGAGCCCGGAGTCTGTCTGTTCTGGAGTATATACACACTACATGGGTTTATAGAGCATATATATAATTTTTTACCCTTTGCTCCGACTGTTGCCATTGTTAGTGATTATTAACACAGCAAATTTTGTTTCTGCTTTCCAAACTCTGTGTGCCTCTTTGGCTAATTGAAGTGTTGTGAGGTTTGCTGTGCTGATATTATCCATAAGGCTATTCAATGTCGTACCACAAAATCTATTATGTTTACAGCAAATAAGGGCAGAATTAATTAATGAGCAAATTTAAGCTAAGCTTAGTGCTCATCAGTCAGGAGATAAAGGACTAGACATATACACTGTGTTGGTCTTTGCTAAAAAAAATTGTCGGAAATGGCCTTGTATGCAAGAGAATGACTGACAGCTTTGATTCAAAACAATTTACAAATATTTGAAACTGATTGTGTTCAGTTCATGTGCATTTTGCATTTTATTGCATTTTGTCTTTTCATATGGTATTGGATTCTCTGGTATTATTGTCAACAATTTTTTGTTTAAATTGTAAAAGCAGCGTGTTTCCCTCTGCATATATTTCATATAACATACTTTCTTCACCAGCAATAACAGGCAAACAGGACAGTAAGAAAATAAAGTATGTAACACAGTGTGATACTGCTCTAAATTTTTTATACAGAGTGTTGTTATAATTTTGCACTTACAAAGTAGACGTGCAAGTTAATAATTCAATTGACCAAATCGCAATTACTTGAACATGTAATGTAGCCTGTAAATGTAACGGATATTCAACTGACTACATTTAGCAGCTTGCATTCCAGTTGCAGGCTCAAAAGCACTGCGGGCTTGTCAAAAATGTAACTCTGTCCTATCTCCTCCATTCATTTTTCAAGCCCGCAATTGTTACCAGTGCTAAAGACGCAAAATCGATATTCAATTAAGAAAGTTCAACAAGCCCGCAATTGCCTTCAAACCTGTAAATCGAGAATGTATCAAAAAATTATAAGTACTAGATAGGACTAGCAAATGGGTTAAACACCTGTTCTTATAACTGCAGCAGCAAATAAACACACACTACTGTACTTTAAAATCCTGGGAGTGCATGGAAACTCATTAGAATTATCTCAAGCTCACAAATCAGAATCATTTCCTATTGGCTGTGTCTAAGAAGTATTGCGAGTGTTTATGAAGTTAATTACGGGCTTGCTTAAATCTTATCAGATCGTACTTACATGTGCATGGTTTGCGTGTGGAGGCTGTGAGAGGGCAGTTGCAAGATAATTGAATACATCTAAACGTTTAGAAAACACGTGACCCACAGCCAAAAGTTCAGTTTGGAGGCAATTGCGAGTCGTTCAATTTGTATAGTGATTTGATCAAAACCCACTATGTATTTACTTATAATCTATAGACAGGGGCCCCAATATTTTAGTATGCCTTTAAATTGTATTTTATTATAAACTGAACCCCTTGTATATAACTATGGAATATGTTGTTACATCACAAATAAATGATAATAACAAAAATGATCAAGTTTATTTATCATGCACACTGTTTGGGGAAAAAAGAAAAAAAACACTAGTAGTGTTACATTATTTACTTGATTAAAACATTATGAGGGACTGACTTCTTTGTTAATAGAAATTTTAAATATAGAAAGTACTCCAGGGCACTTGCAAAGGCTAAAAAACACTTTTTGTGACTGCTTTCCCTCTCCCTGCTCACTGCCAATCACCCCATTCCCCTGATCAACCCCATCTACATAACCATGGGGGTCCATAGAGACCCCATGGCAATTAAACTGTAAACCCTGTTGCACCTACAGTATAAGTTAACCCTTTCCACTGAGGTCCTGATCAGATCCCAGTGGCACCTAATATTAACCCAGCCCATGTTCAACATATTCTGGGCCAAGAAAGGGCCCTTTATATAAATACCCTGTGGCAGGGGTTAATTATTTAGATGCTGTGGGTACGCTAAGCATCCATGCAGCATCGGGTAAACCATTTAGATTCAACAACAGGGGTGATTTAAGGACCCCTGTTGCACAGGATTAACAGTTTAGGTTCTCGGAAAGGGAGCTATCAGGAGTGAGCAGGGGAGGGGATTCCCTCCACTGCATGTATGAATGGAGGGAATCCCCAGGGATTCTCATTTGCTTAGGTTTGTTTTGCATAGTAATTTACTGAGCTCAGTCTTTCTAGCAGAACTTGAGCCTCTTAATTCACTGCAAAGGCTTGGGTTTATGAGGCATGGCTGTACTCAGTAATACTACTGGTGTGGAGCTTTGAATAGCTGTCTAAGGCACAGAAAAAAAATCTCTTGCAGATTTTACAGAGCAAAACTAATTGCGTTGCTTGAATAGAATAGGGCTCATCGATATGCAGCAATCAATTTATAACTATGTTATACATAATAATGAATGACGTTTCTTTTGCAAACATTACATCTTCTCAAATCCCACTGAAAGCCTTGCTGGGGCTAGAAATCATATACACTTTATATATATATAAAGAGTGAGGTAGCCGTGAGTGTCCAGTAATCTTGATGAATAATCAGAGTACTGCAGTATATAATGATAACTTTTTTATTGAACCAACATATTAAAATAAAACAACAAGTTTTCTGGTGTGACTCGTCTCTTTTTCAAGTCCGAAGCAATAATAGGTTAGGCCCGTAACTCAATCGCAGACAGCCGATTGTCTGTGAGTGAGTTGAGGGCACCAGTTCTCCTCTGTTTGTGAGGTTATTCTATTGCTCAAGGTCGCAAGTTGTGGTCTTCAAGCCAGCACCGTAAACCATGCACTGGTTCGGAGCAGATGAGGGCGGGAACACGATCAATTAAGCAAGCCCGTAACCTCCCATTTAAAATCAGCCAATAGGAAGTTAGACTGTCCGAATTAAGGCAGTAAAACATGTTACCTGTCATTCAATTAGATTCAGGTGTCCGATATGCGATCAGACTCGCAAGACATAGAAAATAAAGAATTATGAAAATGAATGCCAATACTGTTCTAGTCCATATGGGTGGCCTGAAATGTATTACCTCATTGATACCCGAGATCATTTTAACCCCGAAATGACACATAAAATTGAAATGTATTTCCTGCCAATTTGCGGGCGTGAGACTGTTGTGCAATTAATTCTATTGTCTATCATCACTTTCCCAGTTATTTACAGTGCAGTATTGATCTTTTATTTGCATTTACAGTGCTAACCTGTGAGTACAATTGCACCAAACTGACACAAAATGTGTTATACAGATATCAAAGAAAGAATATGTTCGAATATACAAAGCTGTTCAATACATTAAAGTGAAAATCATTGTGTTTTAACATATGATTTATAGTAATTATTTTAGTGCATAAACCTGGCCATGTGGAGCAACGCTTACAATGGCTTTGTCATCCTTTCTCTTGCCCCTTAGTTCTCACAGATAATAATTGCCCAATTTGTAAATGTATACACACTTAAAATCACTCTTAATATTGCTACATATTCGGCAAATATTACTTATTGGCACTAATGAATTCTTAAGTCAATAGAATGCATATAAACATTTATTTAAAAAAAACACCCAAAGCCAAATGTATGCGTTCATGGCATTTGCAAGTAGCCAATAGAATAAGGCTAAATGTTAGCACATGCGTACTAATGCATTTGTTATAAACAGATCTAAATGTGCATGTTCCACTGTCCTTAAATAAAACTGGATTCTAAAACCTATGACACAAAGTTGTGCAAGGTAATTAAATCATAAAATGATGTACTTTCCCTCCAAAGGGATTTGCATAAATTAGAGGAATGGGCATCTAAGTGGCAGATGAGATTTAATACGAATAAATGTAAAGTTATGCATCTGAGAAGGAAAAATAGCCATGCAAATTATAATCTTAATGGAGCAAATCTAGGAGTATCAGATATAAAAAAATAAATTAAACTTATTTACTCTAGAAAAAAGGGGTCTAAGAAGGGATATGATTACCTTATATAAATATATCCAGGGTTAATACAAGGTTTGTCAAGTGATCTTTTTGTGCCAAGAGGTTTTCAACTGTCAAAGGGGACATCCTTTGAGATTAGAAGTACAAATATTTCACCTTAAAGAAAGAAAAGGGTTCTTCACAATAAGGGTGGTTAATCTGTGGAATTCTCTACCAAAGGAGGTGGTGACAGCGGATTCGATAAATAAAAAGGGTATTAAGGGCTATCCTGGATAAATAGAGAGGGAGTATTGATCTAGGGATGAATCAGAGGGGGTCAGACAGGAATTTTTTTTTTTTTTTCCTGTTGAGACAATTGGCAAAGTTTCACTGTTTTTGTTTTCTGTTTGCTGTCCTCTCGATCAATTAACAATAAATCCACATATTGCAGATCAGAAGAGATCTAAAAAGGTTGAACTTGATGGACTAAAGTCTTTTTTCAACCTAAATTACTATGTATAAGTTTTTCCAGGTGATAACCCGTAACCAGTTTAAAGCCCACAAAAAGACGCCAATTGTATAGCAAAATAACTAACGGCCTCCTTTATGGGCTATTGGAAGTTACAATTGCTCAAATGAATCGGCTCTTGGTCTGTCAACCTGCCAAGATATAGAACTTGTCCACATCTGATAGGGAAAAATAACTAGAGAGAGACGGCAAAGTCTTGCACAACTCTGAATTAGTGCTAATGTATTATGCTGAATCCTGAACATATATTGCTGAGAATAATGGAGTTCTAAAGAAAAATAATGTTTGTGTTTTTAAAGCCAAAGAAACTAGGAAGAAGTATGTAGTCATAATACCCAACAAAGTAATCCGTTTATTACAGAGTGTCTTAGAAGTAGCATTTAAAAATAATCTCTAAATCTGTTGTGAATGACTGGCTTTGGACCTGGAATCAAAAATAAATATATTAACTTAACTTGAGTCTAAGACTTATGGTCATTTTATTTTACAATAATCTTCACTAACTCCTTTAGATATAGTGGACTATCTGTATTTGTATTTGATGTATTTTGTATTTTATATATTTTAATATGATATTTTTATTTATACAGGTTTGGTAAAGTGATAAAAAGTGAAAGTGATTTCAAGGAAATATGATTTCAAAAACCTTATGTGTAATTATTCTCATATAAATCATATTCAGTTTTATAAATATTTTATGTTATGTGGATTAGTTTTTGCAATACAGAAGAATATTTATGGTGGGAAATAATAGCTGAAAGCATTACTTCTGGATACCCACTGGATCCTAAAGTGATATACTTGTTTTGTGAAGATACTCCTCCAAGGCTTCAAGGCCACAGCTGATGACTGTTATGTATTATTTTCATTGAGGTTTTTTTTTAAGTAGCCATAACAGATGCCTTATGAATCTAAGCTTCTTCAAAAATACTTTAACTTGCCAGTTAGAATTTGAATAACTCTCTTTAATACATATGAGTGCTCATTGGCACTCTAACAGCAAATATATTCCACATTAAAATGATTAATATTTAGTTTTGTTTAACATACAGTATTAAATCATTTACATTGCTATATATGTATAACATATACAGTAGGATAATAAAATCCAAGTGAGTATTTTGTGGTTTCCAACAGCAATATTTTAAACTCATCTAATACTGATAGACATTTATGATCATACAAAATACACAGGCACATGTTTTTGAAGTCGGAAAATCCTATAAAAGACCACCAAGAACTTTAAACTCTCGGAAAGGCATGCAGATGAATGGTGTTGGCAAGATACCTAATGGAAATTCAAGGATAGTTTTAATGGTCTGATAATTCAAAATGATTAGTGCAGGTGCACTGTGGATTTCAGTGCTATTTTTGGCAAAGGTGTATGACATAAATGAACAAGAGAGAGGCCCTCAGGATTTTCTTTAACTCTTGTTCTTTGTTTGGAACTTGATTACAATTAACATAATATTCTCAAAAACAGATTTGAAAGCTGATGCTATTTGATTAATTCCTTCTACCTGGGAGGCAAAAACATTTTAATACATATACACTAGCAGAATCCATACATTAGTATGGAGCATGAACCCAGGACAATTGCATTCTCTGTAACGATTTGTCATGACTCACGCCCTTAAGCTTATATGAAGAATCACAGCACATACCATCTCTGACTATTTATGATGTTGCATTGTTATAAACACTGAATTTAATCTTCAGAATAATTGGGATTCTGGAAAAAAGTTAATTTTATTATCGTCCTCATTTTAATTGACCTTTTTTTTTATTAGATTTGATAGCACTCATAGCACTGAGAAAACTACAATTAATTGTTTTTGACAAAGTGTCTACTATACTGGAGTGGGTTTCCAGTTCCTTCCCCAATGGACCGCAATTTGTTTGAGCTCTAAGCTATGACTTGCCCACCTTGGTATAGCTCACAGCTTCATTGAGGTATAGAAGCCCCTTCACCACAATAAGGTATCGATCCAGAAGGGGGGATATATACACAGTCAATATATATATATATATATATATATATATATATATATATATATATATATATATACTGTTGGCAAGGGTATTTGGAGCCGTGCAGAATACAGTACATCCAACAGCTGCTGAAGAGTGCATGGTGGAGGATTCACATGGTAAACGTGGCGATCGAAGTGTTCCCAAAGGTGCTCGATGGGGTTCAATTTGGACGCTACAGAAGTACTTGATAGTCTTTGTCTTGCTGCTCCAAATACTCCTGGACAATTTTGGTTGTGTGACATGATGCATTGTCCTGCTGGAAGATCCCATCTGCTCCAGGGAAGACAGTCAACATGCATAGGTGTACTTATGGATAGATAACGCAATCAGTTGTGATTGCCTTCCAGATGTTGCATTGTTATAAACACTGAATTTAATCTTCAGAATAATTGGGATTCTGGAAAAAAGTTAATTTTATTATCGTCCTCATTTTAATTGACCTTTTTTTTTATTAGAATTGATAGCACTCATAGCACTGAGAAAACTACAATTAATTGTTTTTGACAAAGTGTCTACTATACTGGAGTGGGTTTCCAGTTCCTTCCCCAATGGACCGCAATTTGTTTGAGCTCTAAGCTATGACTTGCCCACCTTGGTATAGCTCACAGCTTCATTGAGGTATAGAAGCCCCTTCACCACAATAAGGTATCGATCCAGAAGGGGGGATATATACACAGTCAATATATATATATATATATATATATATATATATATATATATATATATATATATACTGTTGGCAAGGGTATTTGGAGCCGTGCAGAATACAGTACATCCAACAGCTGCTGAAGAGTGCATGGTGGAGGATTCACATGGTAAACGTGGCGATCGAAGTGTTCCCAAAGGTGCTCGATGGGGTTCAATTTGGACGCTACAGAAGTACTTGATAGTCTTTGTCTTGCTGCTCCAAATACTCCTGGACAATTTTGGTTGTGTGACATGATGCATTGTCCTGCTGGAAGATCCCATCTGCTCCAGGGAAGACAGTCAACATGCATAGGTGTACTTATGGATAGATAACGCAATCAGTTGTGATTGCCTTCCAGGGGTATGAGTGGAGCCAATGACAATGCCAAGAAAACATTCCCCAGACCATAACGCTGATGCCACCAGCTTGGGTTCTTCCAACAATTATTATTTTTTTTATCTTTATTTATATCGTGCCAACATATTCCGTAGCGCTGTACAGGGTTTGAGTACATGGCAAAAAACAAACTTAACTGTTTTTGAGCTTAGAATCAAATGTACATAGAGCTTGTTTCCAAGGCACAAGATTGAAAACTCGCAAACGTACAATCTAACAATGGAGTATTGCAACACTGATTAAGCATTAGAATATAATGAAATAAATAAACATTGTATATTAATTAAGGCCTGTAAATGCCCATACATATTAAAGAGTTAAAAATGTGATTTACAAGGCAATGGACACACAACACCTTTGTTTACCTCTTGTCCTGTATCTCTCAGCTTATCTATAGATCCACACAACTCATATACATGTTCTGATTTTTGTATTTTTTGTTTTTTGAAGCCTGTCTTTAGTCCCACGTCAGTTTCTTATTTCTCAGCACTCCTATTCTGTATATTCTAATGCTTATGTTGCTTCTTAATCAGCCTTTCCTCTTGCCTTTTATATATCTACTAGCGAATTGCCCGTCAAAAAATTACGGCAATGTTATTGTAACTGAGCTAATGTTGTTTTGTATATAATAGTAAACATGTAATAAATTAATAAATTAATATACTGTACCTATTTTGAAGCATTGTGTTTAAGATCCGTGAACCTTGATTGATGTTGGTGCAGCATTAGTGTTGTGGAGCTGCTGTATAAGCGTGGTGAATGTGTGCAGTGTAATACTGTGTGTGCACGAGTCTAATGGTGTACTTCCGCATTTGCGTAAAATGGCGGTTTCTCTGTGTTGGCCGTCTTAGCGGATTTTCCGTTGGTGCCTCGTAGTGTTTTTCGAGTTTCGTGTGGTGTTTTGCGAGTGTGGTGTGGTGTTTTACGTGTGGAGAGTGCTGTAGCCTCGTTTTCGTTTTGTCCGTGGGCTTTTTTTTTTCTCGCCTAGCGATTTTCTTAGTGTGTAAAGTGTTTTTTTTGTATTTAAATGAAGGTGTAACTTGTTTTTTGGAGGTGCTGGATGGTTCCTCTTGCTGTAGGTAAGCTTTTTATGTGTGTGTTGTGTGTATTTATTGTGTTTTAAATGTTTGTATGTCGGCGTGTTGCGTCCGATGTTTGCGAGGTCGTAATGTGTCGTAACGTGTCTCGTATGGTGTTTGCGTGTGTAGCCTCGTTTTCGTTTTGTTCGGCGGCCATTGTTTCTCTCGCTTAGCAAATATTTTCGTGTGTAAACTCTTTTATTTGTAGTGAAATGAAGGTGTGAGTTGCATTTTTGAGGTCCTGGATGTTACCTCTTGCTGTAGGTAAGTTTTGTATGTATGTGCTGTGTGTATGCATTGTGTTTTTAATTTTGTAATGTTCGCGAGTAGCGTCCGAGTGTTGCGAGGCCGTAATGTGTGTGAGCGTGTGTCGTATGTTATTTGCGAGTGTCGTAATGTGTGTGTCGTGGTGTTAACGTGTGTCGTATGTTGTTTGCGAGTGTTGTACGTGTGTCGTATGTGTTTGTCGTGGAGTTTGGTTTGCGGCGTGAATTTCGCGAGGGTCGCAGTTGCTGGCATGGAGCGCCGAAGGCGCTCCATGCCAGCAACTGCGGCCCTCACTTTGCAAGGTCCTCAGGTGCTGGCATGGAGCGCCTTCGGCGCTCCATGCCAGCAACTGAGACCCTGGCCCAGTGCCCTCGCTTTGCGAGGGCCTTGGCTCGCTGTGCGAGCCGCGCTCGCTTCGCGAGCCCGCAGCGTTAGCAACAACTCGTACGCTCACAACTATATATGTGATGACTTTTTAACTGGCATACAATGGCTTATTCAATGGTTAATTGTGTTAAGATGAGGTTAATCTAGTATTTAAATTGCATATAGCATGTTATTATATTTCTCACAATACTTTGTTCAGAAACATGGAAAAGTACAAGAATTTACAGTAATGTATTATGATAAGTGAAAGTCGGGGAAAGTCACGGTCACTGTCTTTCAAAATGTTTTAGAAAGATAAAAGTAATATAGTCTGCTCTTATGTAATTATGGTAATGTCTATGTATTTTCATAAAGTAAGAAAAAGAACACTCGCTAGGGTGCTTGTATTTAAAAGTACATTTTATACTTCATCATTTAAAAAAAAATCTAATAAAAATTCATAAAATGTAACTGTCATGAAGTAAGAAGAAATGAAAAACAATAAAAAAGGGAACTTTATTATGAATATTCAAAATTAGCACTGCTTAAACAATGCACGCAATCTAGTTGGATGAACATATTTTCTAATATACTGGAGTTCCACAATGACCACTTCAATATCTCATGACAAATAGTCACACTGTATATTATAAATAACATCTGAAGATACAAAATACCAGATTAATAAATGCCAACAATGGATGTAACTACCTCGTGTTACACAATCCAATACAAAGTGGTACGAACAATGTGGCAAATGCACAACAGGATCCCGATGTCTCATTTCAGAGACCTCCTATCTGAAGGGCTATGGTGTGCCCCACAATCTGGCTAAGTGCCCTACTAGGAACATAACATCCATAGAAACGTCAATTACACCAAAAAATGTATCACACCAAAGCAAGATTGCATGAACGTAGATTAAAATAACTCATACACACAGCTAAATACAAATTTAGCCTTAAACAATCCAATCAGGGGCATAAAACTACCGGCGTGATATGGGTTTCACTCCGACACCCATGTAATAAACCCTATTGGGTGTAAGTAATCTCTAAATGGTAGAAATTACAAGCAGCCTGAAGGAAGAAGAAAAAAAAATTCTTTATAGAACAATGCAGTGTCTTTGTTTGTGTCTGTGTTTTTAATTCTCAATTATTTAACATGTTTCACATACATTCTGCATAAATATGGTGTGTGAATTAGTTAGTAGGGAGCTGTAAGCAGTGACCAGCTCCACCCGTTAACATGTTTCGTATTGTGTTCTACCATTAATGTGCTATTGACCATAACAGTAGGTTTGTCCCATCTGCATCACACCAGCAGATGTGAACCAGTGTGATGAGCTTTAGCGCCTCTGGATTACCACCCAGGAAGAAAAAAGTCCAATCTCATAGGCCATATAAGAGATGGTCCCTGGGAGAAAACAGCTTCATGGACGGTTGGGCAGAAGGACAAGTATCAACCCAGAGATTAGTGATGAACTCTTTGTGTATGTGGAATCTGTTTGTCTATATTTTTGTGTGTGTGTATATGTTTCTGGATTACCACCCAAGAAGAAAAAAGTCCAATCTCATAGGCCATATAAGAGATGGTCCCTGGGAGAAAACAGCTTCATGGACGGTTGGGCAGAAGGACAAGTATCAACCCAGAGATTAGTGATGAACTCTTTGTGTATGTGGAATCTGTTTGTCTATATTTTTGTGTGTGTATATGTTTATTTAAAAAAAAAAAATTATATATATATATATATATATATATATATATATATATATATATATATATACTAGCGACTTGCCCATCAAAAAATGACGGCAATAAAATTGTAAGGTAGGTAAGGCTGTTTGCCAGACAATGTAGGGCTTTTGGTCCTCTGAGTACCTTTGGCGGTCATTGCGAGGCTTGGGCTGAGTGCTCATTGCGAGGCTCTCCCCTGGTGTACTTTTGGTACTGTGAGCACCCGTGTGGGGTCAGTGTGAGCCAGTCAGTGTGTAAAGCGGCATTGTAGAATGATAATGTTATTTGTTTCAAGTTAGTGTTGTAAAATGGCGGCGATTGTGTATGCATTAGTGTAGTTTGTAATAGTGTATATTGTACCTTGTACGTTCCTGGGTAAAAGTCGTATGTGCCTGGTGGTGTTTTGCGTGCTTAGGGGTCCTGTAGCCTCGTTTACGTTTTTTTCGGCTTTTTTTTTTCTTGCGTAGGCGATATTCGAGTGGCGAAACTCTGCAAATTCAACCTAAATTTGCGTGCAACTGTACTCCCAGACGTCCTGGCACGGGGGGTGCTGTGTGTGATGTTTTTTGTATGTTTTTTTTTTTCTATGTGCGTGGTTCGGCCGTTAACTTTGTATTTTTTGCGGGTCGTATTTTTTTTTTTTTGTAAGTGGCGGTTTCCTTTTCAAAGTGTTACGGGCCATAATATTTGCAGGTGATTTTTGTTCTGCTACGGGTCTCGCACTGTGAATTGTGTATTTGAGTTTTCTGTTAATCTGTAGTCCTGTGGGTCATAGATATGATGCTTAAGTCATGCGGGGTCGTAGGGATGAGCGCCTACATCGCTCATCTCCACCATTGCAGTGAGCGCCTTTGGCGCTCCCTGCAAAAGTCGTGCGGGGTTGTAGGGATGATCGTCTATGGCTTTGCGAGCCCCCATTTTTAACATTGAGTTACCATCGTTTTTTGGCAGTCCCGCACGGCTGAGAACTATATATGTGATATATATATATATATATATATATATATATATATATATATATATAGTAAATAAAAAGTACATGTGTGTTCACATTTGAATGTCTAAAGCAAGTTAAAAAACCTGCTTCCAGCTCAGAGTTCTGAGAAAAACAGTTATTACACTGCATTCTAGGAAATTGAGCTGGGACATGCAAATGTACCCACAAATGCCTCGCTCTTCAATCCGTAGGCATTATAAAACATGGCTTCCTTTAAGCATATGCATGCTGTATTACACAGCTTTAATGCAAAGCCAAGGTTGGATTAAACACAGACTGAGTATCCAATCCATGTACAGCCGTTTCAAGCTTACTGGCTATCATCAGCATGGAGCGGGATCTCAGCCTGTGTTGTGGATATTATGAGTAGGTAGTTCACCACAACAATCATTTATAATATGGTGGGCAAAAGAGCGATAGAAGCCCTCCACCGCACAGTAGTATAGTAAATAAAAAGTACATCTGTGTTCACATTTGAATGTCTAAAGCAAGTTAAAAAACCTGCTTCCAGCTCAGAGTTCAGAGAAAAACAGTTATTACACTGCATTCTGGGAAATTGAGCTGGGACATGCAAATGTGCCCACAAATGTCTCGCTCTTCAATCCATAGCCATTATCAAACATGGCTTCCTTTAAGCTTATGCATGCTGTATTACACAGCTTTTTGGATTAAACACAGGCTGAGTATCCTATCCATGTACATGTAATGATATAGAAATCACAAAGTTGTGGAGACCAGTAGCCAAGGTCAGCAATAATCCAGTTCCACAAACTTGTAGGTTAAACAGGAACAAGGTTTATTGAAGTGATCAGAAACCACACAATAATCTGGCAAGGATCAATAGACAGGAAGTGCCTTATATAGGCCAAGGACCAGACACAGCTGAAGAGACTTAGGTACTGATACAATTGCTAGCAGAGTCAAGCTTATAAGGTCCCAATGGAATTCACAACAGGCAGGCTGGCGCAGTGGTAGGGAAGAGGTATAGCAGCCTGGGGACCAGGGTTCAAAACCCAGCAGAGTCAATTCCTCACATTACCCCCGCCTCTATAGGTGCAGCCTCTGGATGCCCTATTACCTGGTTTAGCAGGGTACTGCACATGAAAAGACCGAAGGAGATCAGGAGCGTGAATATTGTCCACTGGTTCCCACGAACTCTCCTCCTCACCATAGCCTTTCCAGCGAACCAGATACTGAAGCTTGCTACGGAAGATCCTGGAGTCAAGAATTTTGTCCACTTCGTACTCATCCTCACCATCCACGAGGACTGGAGGTGGGGCAGGCAGGGCTCGGCCAGGGAAAGTGTTTTCATGAAAAGGTTTAAGCAGTGCAACGTGAAACACTGGATGTATTTTCATGGAATTCGGGAGTTGTAAACGAAAAGTGACAGCATTGATCTGAGCAATGATCTCAAAAGGTCCCATGAACCTTTGACCCAATTTATGAGAAGGAATCCGAAGCTTGAGATTCCTTGTTGACAGCCACACCTTGTCACCAACGTGATAGACTGGGGCCTCCTTTCTATGCCTATCAGCAGTTCTTTTGTAACATTCCTGAGCCTCCAAAAGAGTCTCTTTCAACAGTGCTTGGGAATCACGTAAGGCCGTTAGCCGGTCAGCGACAGCAGGAATGGAAGTAGTAATTGGGAGACTGACTAGAAAGGTCGGATGGTAACCATAGTTGGCAAAAAATGGGCTCAAAGAAGTGGAGCAGTGTTGGGCATTGTTATAGGCAAACTCCGCCGTGGGTAGAAAATCCAGCCAGTCATCCTGCAGGTAACTAATATAGCACCGCAAATATTGCTCCAAAGTCTGGTTGGTTCGCTCAGTCTGTCCATTACTTTGCGGATGAAAAGCTGACGACAGATTTACATTAATACCTAGATTAGAACAAAAATGTTTCCAAAAACGAGACGTAAACTGCACTCCCCTGTCAGAAACTACTTCATCAGGCACTCCATGCAAGCAAAATATTTCCCGAATAACCAGGTCAGCCGTCTGTTTAGCTGAAGGTAGACCACAAGCTGGTATGAAATGACCCATCTTAGTTAACCTGTCCACAACAACAAGAATGGTAGTGTGTTCCTTAGAGGGAGGTAGTTCCACAATAAAGTCCATGGATATAGATCCCCAGGGACAATGAGGAATCGGAAGAGGCTGAAGCACGCCAACAGGGGATGAGCGAGGAGTCTTATGTCTGGCACACACATCACAAGAGGACACATACTTCTTAACATCCTCATGATACTTCGGCCACCAAAAGGATCGGGCAAGTAGCTCTTGTGTCTTTCGGATTCCTGGATGACCTGCTGGTTTTGAGTCATGGTAGAGACGTAAAAGGTCCAGTCGCACTGACTCCGGAGCAAACAGACGTTGTTGAAAAATCCAAAACCCATTACGCATCGTCATATGGAGGTCACGAGGAGGATCACAAAGAACTGGGTCTTCAGCGTAGCCCTTTTTAATGTGAGACATCAGATCAGAAGGAAATGTAACTCCTATAAATATATCCTCTGGCAAGATGGTGGTCTTGGTTACGGTAGTATGGAGGGGGTCAGCTATTCTAGACAAGGCATCCGCCTTACCATTCTTGGAGCCAGGACGGTATGTAACCAAAAGATTAAACCTTGAGAAGAATAGGGACCAGCGTGCTTGTCTGGCTGACAGTCTCTTAGCTGATCGAATACATTCCAGATTTTTGTGATCTGTGAGGACAGTAATTGGATGGGTAGCTCCCTCCAAGAGATGTCTCCATTCGGTGAAGGCAGCTTTTATAGCCAATAGTTCTTTATTCCCTATGTCATAGTTTCTTTCTGCTGGCACCATCTGGCGGGAATAGAAGGCACACGGATGTAACAGCATCTTAGGTCCAGTCCTTTGAGACAGTATAGCACCAACAGCTGAATCAGAAGCATCAACTTCCACAATAAATGGTAATTCCGGCTGAGGGTGTACCAGGACAGGGGCAGAGGTAAACAGAGTCTTCAATCGGGAAAATGCGGTATCCGCCTTATCGGACCACTGAAAAGGAGTCCACCTTACGTGTGAGTTCAGTGATCGGTGTAATAACGGCAGAGAAATTCTTAATGAAACGCCTGTAAAAATTGGCAAACCCCACAAATCTCTGAACATCTTTTTCATTCTTGGGGATGGGCCAGTCCAGCACAGCTTTAATTTTACTTGCGTCCATACTTAAACCTTTGGGAGTTATTACATACCCCAGGAATTGAATGTCTGTTTGTTCAAACTCACATTTTTCTAGTTTAATGTATAGGCGGTGGGTACGAAGGCGCTCTAGAACTATACGGACCTGTTTTCTGTGGTTTTCAAGATTATCAGAGAATATTAGGATATCATCCAAATATGCCACAACAAACTGATCCAGGAGATCTCGTAGTACATCATTGATAAGATGTTGGAAAGTTGCAGGGGCATTACACAGCCCAAAAGGCATTACTAGATATTCGTAATGCCCGTACCTGGTTCTGAAAGCTGTTTTCCATTCATCATTGGGTCTTATGCGAACCAGATTATATGCCCCCCCGAAGATCAAGCTTCGTAAATATTTTAGCTGAGCGAAGTCTCTCCAAAAGTTCAGGAATTAGAGGCAAGGGGTAGCGGTTTTTAACAGTGATGTTATTAATGTCCCTGTAATCAACGCATGGCCGTAGGCTGCCATCTTTCTTTTCTACGAAGAAAATAGGAGCTCCTGCTGGAGAAGTAGATGGTCGAATAAAGCCTTTGGCAAGATTTTCTTGGAGGTATTCACGAAGAGCTTTCAATTCAGGCTCAGAAAGGGAATATATACGGCCAAATGGGATAGCAGCCCCAGGCAACAGCTCTATTGGGCAATCATAAGGCCTGTGTGGTGGAAGCTGATCAGCATTCTTCTTATCACAGACATCTGCAAAATCCCGATATTGTAGAGGAAGCTTAGTCAAGTTTTTAGCAACTATTTTATTAATTGTTGTGGCAACAGGTGTTACCTTCGAGGGTTGACAATTCATTAAGCAGTGTTCTGAAGAAAAAGGACAAATCTTCCAATCAATCTGTGGGTTATGCAGAGCAAGCCAAGGTACCCCCAAAATCACTGGAAACTGTGTTGAGGAAATTAGGTGGAAAGAGATAGCCTCATGGTGATTCACTTCCACAGTCAACTTTAAGGGCACAGTCTCATGTGTAACCGGTCCTGACGTAAGTGGAGAACCATCAACTGTCTCCATTAACACAGGTGAAGAATTAGGGATAGATTGAATTCTATTTCCTGCTGCAAATTTAATGTCCATAAAGTTTCCGCCTGCTCCAGAATCTATCATAGCTGTAGTCGAAATTTTACGATCACCACATTGCAACGTGATAGGCACCACAAAATGAGGATGTTGAGTCAACATACCCTCTTCACCATGAGCCAGAGAAAACAAGGGTTGTGTGACAGAATCCAGTTGATCCGAAATCTGGGATTGGTGTCGAATCTGTGCACCCTCAGCCGCCCTAGCTATTGTTCTTTTGGATTTGCTAGGGCAATTGATGGCATAGTGCCCTGCACTACCACAATACAGGCATAAATTGTGAGTGCGTCGCCACTGTTTTTCTTCGTTGGATAATGGCCCTCTTATTAGATTTACCTGCATAGCCTCTGGCTCAGAGTCTGTAGGTGTTTGTGGGATCGGAGTAGAAGTTCTTGAATAGGAAATTGGAGTAGTACTTGGTCTAAAAAAGAGCCCTGTCTTTCCAATCTTCTTTCAGAAAGTCTCCAATCAATACGGATAGCCAAACGCACAAATGCATCAAAGTCAGCAGGAAGATCAACACGAGCTAGCTCATCTTTTATAGCTTCTGAGAGACCTTTTCTGAAGTGGAACCTCTGGGCTGATTGGTTCCAGGTAGTATCAGCAACCCACTGTCTGAATTCAGCAGCATATTCAGCCACCGAGCGCCTCCCTTGATGCAAATGAAGGAGAGTGGCTTCTGCTGTAGCACATCGATTTGGGTCATCAAAAACTAGGCACATGGCCTCAAGAAAGTCATTTAGATTACCCAAGACTGGACTGTCTTGTTCCAGAAGAGGGGAGCCCCAAGCCAGGGCTTCATCTTTGAATAAGGAAAAAATAAATCCCACCTTCTCTCTTTCAGATGGAAATTGGTGAGGTAACATCATGAAGTGCAAACGGCATTGATTTAGGAAACCCCTACATTTTTTGCGATCTCCTCCAAACTTTTCTGGCAGGGGCAAGCGGGCCTCTTGAGCAGGTGTAACAGTAGCAGCCGCAGCATCACGTGCCCTGTAGCTGGTATACTCACTGTGCAGTGACTGAAATTTATTTTGCAGTTCAGCTACCTGGTCCTGCAGCACTTGTATGGTCTGTGCCTGGGTCTGCACAGTTCTTGCAAATAAAGCAACCTGCTGGGCCAATGCAGAATCTGTCCCGGCGGTCTCCATGAAAGGGCCAGATTATTCTGTAATGATATAGAAATCACAAAATTGTGGAGACCAGTAGCCAAGGTCAGCAATAATCCAGTTCCGCAAACTTGTAGGTGAAACAGGAACAAGGTTTATTGAAGTGATCAGAAACCACACAATAATCTGGCAAGGATCAATAGACAGGAAGTGCCTTATATAGGCCAAGGACCAGACACCTGACCAGACACAGCTGAAGAGACTTAGGTACTGATACAATTGCTAGCAGAGTCAAGCTTATAAGGTCCCAATGGAATTCACAACAGGCAGGCTGGCGCAGTGGTAAGGAACAGGTATAGCAGCCTGGGGACCAGGGTTCAAAACCCAGCAGAGTCAATTCCTCACAGTACAGCTATTTCAAGCTTACTGGCTATCATCAGCATGGAGCCGGATCTCATATATATAAATATATATATATATATATGTGTGTGTGTTTGTAACTATATGCTGTGTGTGTTTGGATCTGTATGCCTCTCTGTGTTGTTCATTGTTTGTGACCTCAAATGTTATTAATGTGAATCTTGGATCCATGTGCTTGTATCTCTACACGTATCTGTGTTTGGTACGGGTGTCTGTTGAGATTACTGTGCCTGTTTATGTGTGATAGCCTCTGTTTGTCTGTCAATGTGGCTAGTTTGATGGTATGGATCAGTCCTTGTGTATGGATCTATAGGTTTTCATTCATGTATGTGTCTGTCTAGAACAGGGGCCACCAAACTCAATCCTGGAGGGCTGCACCCAGGCCTGGATTTGAGGATTTCCTTTCGGTGCACAGGTGAGTAAATCAGGATGACTGAAGAAGCAATAGTCTCACCTGTTTGCAGCAAGGATATCCACAAATCCAGGCCTGGCTGCGGGCCTCCAGGACCGAGTTTGGTGACCCCTGGTCTAGAATAAAGGATAAAGCACAGAACAATTTACACAAGATTTTCATAAGAGTTCCTCCATGTTCCCCCATCATCCTTTACTGGAAAAAAATCACACAGAAGAGATTACTAATGATATGGTTATAATTTAAATAGACAAAAGTCTTTTTAAAAATAACATTTTAAAGTTTCTATTGTCTGTATTAGTGATGTCCCGAACAGTTCGCCGGCGGGCTATTCGCAGCGATTTTTGCATGTTCGCGTTCGCAGCGAACGGCGAACACCTGCGCTTTTGGGTTCGCCCCCTATTCTTTATCATTGAGGAAACTTTGACCCTGCACCTCACAGTCAGCAGACACATTCCAGCCAATCAGCAGCATACACTCCCTTCCAGAGCCTTCCATCTGAAGGAAAGCAACCCAAAAAGCCCTTTTTAGGGCTAGAACATCATTTTTTTTTATTTTATAATTTTTTTCTGTGTAATCTAATTGCATATGCCTGCCTTCCAGCAGTGTGACTGGCCAACACCTAACAGCTTATATTGTGCTCAGTGAAATAAAACAAC
Organism: Discoglossus pictus; assembly: GCA_027410445.1. Classification (NCBI taxonomy): domain Eukaryota; kingdom Metazoa; phylum Chordata; class Amphibia; order Anura; family Alytidae; genus Discoglossus; species Discoglossus pictus. The sequence continues at coordinate 44,631,645 of CM050165.1, forward strand.
ACTTTTTTGACTGTAATAGATTGAATATCAGTTGCCTGCCTACAGGCATGTGTGTGAAGCCTATTGCATCTACTCTGCCAACTTTTGCCAGTGCACAGTGATACGTCATATTTGGTGCAACTGTAGTGTACAGTGACATAAAACAACACTTTTTTGACTGTTATAGATTGAATAGCAATTGCCTGCCTACAGTCGTGTGTGTGAAGCCTATTGCATCTACTCTGCCAACTTTTGCCAGTGCACAGTGATACGTCATATCTGGTGCAACCGTAGTGTACAGTGACATAAAACAACACTTTTTTGACTGTAACCAATTGAATATCAGTTGCCTGCCTACAGGCGTGTGTGTGAGGCCTACAGCGCCTACTCTGCCAATTTTTGCCAGTGCACAGTGACACTCATATCTGGTGGCACCTTAGATTGCACGTGCAGTGCTCCAAATTTGAAGTGGGAGGACCGACCAAGCATCTTTTTCCATCTCCCTGTTCCAAAAATCAGTGCCATATACACATCCCCTAATTGTGGACGTAACAGGGATTAAACCTATAGGAATAGTGCTACTTAACAGTACACACCTTATAATAACGCAGACAGAGGCAACGCATATAATCTTCCATGCTGTGCAGTGGAAGCCCCCAGACTCTGACCTGTGTATAATCTTCCATGCTGGGCAGTGGAAGCCCCCAGACTCTGACCTGTGTATAATATTCCATGCTGGGCAGTGGAAGCCCCCAGACTCTGGGAGTCTGAAGAAGAGGAGTCAGAGGAGGAAGGTGGCTTTGAGGAGGTGGAAGACCAAACACAGCAGGCGTCCCAGGGGGCTTGTTGTCACCTTTCGGGGACCCTTGGTGGCTGGGTGGAGGAAGAGACCTTCAATGACATCAGTGAGGACAAGGAACGCGACATGGCTAGCTTGGTATCCAACCTTGTGCAAATGGGGAGTTTGCGGTTTTGCAAAGGGACTGTTTGCGGTTGTTTTCGGTGCATTGAACCGGGAGATTGGTCTGTTACTGTGAAGCGGGTGTAACCCTTACACTACCTGATCGATACAACATCATACCTGATGTTTTAAAGCATGTTATTCCAAACAATTTAGGAATGTTAGGTGATTTATGCCCTTTATTGCTTAAAACCAGACTCTGCATCAACTATGTAATTTTCCGTGGGAATTTTTGCCATGGATCCCCCTCCGGCATGCCACAGTCCAGGTGTTAGTCCCCTTGAAACAACTTTCCCATCACTATTGTGGCCAGAAAGAGTCCCTGTGGGTTTTGAAATTCGCCTGCCCATTGAAGTCTATGGCGGTTCACCGATGTTCGCCCGTTCGCGAACATTTGATGAAGTTCGCGTTCGCTGTTCGCGAACCCAAAATTTGATGTTCGCGACATCACTAGTCTGTATATGTTTGTACCTCTGTCAACATAATAGTGCACAGAAACCTCACATTAAACAAGGGTGCAGTTTTAAAAATTAGTGAGAACGGACATCAATGAGATAAAATCAAATAAGCAATCATAGGGCCATATTAAATTCCAGCCTTGTAAGTCCAACGTGTAGCATGTAAGGGCTGCATGCTTGAAATGTGGCCGTTTTACATCGCTATTAAATAAAAATGAGCTGCGAGCTACGAGCGAGAGACGCTATTTTGTAAACCAGGTCTCGGCCATTGGAGTTGTGTGCTCGAACGCAAACAATTAAACAATTAAGCAAGCACGTAGTTATGGGTTCAGATGGATCCAATGGAAAAAGAGATTGTTAGCGTTACGTCACTGAAAAAGGGGAGGGTAGATTTCAAAGTCCTACATGCTTCAATTACAGTTTGCGATCGGACCCACAGTCCAGATATAATGCAATATTAATAAAGCTGTGAATATGATATCCTATTACATGCAAGTTATAGTATATGTCTTAACACATTGCTTGTCGGGATTATGGGATATAAAATATAATCATAAAATAAAGTATTTTTTAGGGGCCGATTTGTGGGCTTGAGAATGTTGTGCTATTAATTTTAAGACCTAACATCACTTTCCCTTTTTATAAATGTACAGTAGACTGATGTTATTTGCATTACAAGTGCTACGTATTGGACTTTATCCCCCTTGTGGGTGCTCTCGAGCACACGTTGGTCTTTGGGTTCCATTTGCGTGTTAAGTGCTTGTTCGCGAGTGACCACGTTGCAATTTAATAGCTGAATTAAAAGTAGTGGTTATGGGCTTGTCGGATCAAAGAATTTACATGCACAAAGTTCAAAGTTGCTCAGTACATAGCCTATTCTCGGCCACACTGCGTGTTAACACGCAAAAGTCAGCTGCAAGCAACGTTACAAGGCTAATTTAATACCCGTAAGATGTAAATTCTGAGTTACGGGCTACATTTTGAGTTACGGGCTACAACGTAGCCCCAATTTAATGAGGCTGATAATGTGCAACATGTATGTACTATGGTTATAAGATATAGTCCTGAAATATATAACAAGAAATAAGTCAAGGAAGTATTTCCATTCCTTCCGCTTCCTGGTTTGGGTTGTTATTGTCTACATATTGCTAAATGGGATTAATTTGTATTATACTGTGTCTTAATTTGAAATTAAGATTTATGTGTTGTGGTCTATTTAAAGCCTTTGATTGGCAAATTTTAACCCAGAATTATTTTAACCCATTATTTTAATATCTACCCTGAGTAAAGGGCATTTTGAGGTACACTGCGTTATTTGGACTGGATTCCAAGAGCTCATATGAATGGAGGGATTATAAAGAGTATATGCAAGATTTGGTATATGGGAGAGAGGATGTGAGGGCAAAGAGACAATAATTGATAAAAAAAAGGAAGTTAGGGAGAAAATGAGAAGATATTAGGAATCAAAAAGGGGTAAAAATAGTAGAGTGATATGCAAAATAAATGAGGAATATTCATGGCCGGATTACCCATTAGGCCAACTAGGCAGCCGCCTAAGGGGCGCTTCCCTGTGAGGGGTGCCACTTAAAAAAAATGGTTCCTGGCTTAAAAAGAGAAATTAAATGCTGCAGTTCATAGACTGCCTGCTAGGGGGTAATACCTAGAACAAGAGAATTACAACAGGAAAGGGAGCTTAAATGCACAGAGTTCCTCACAGGAGTTCCTCCACTTCACTGCCCAGGAGCTCCAAAAAGGTAGATCTGTTCCTGGGGATATTGGTGAAAGCCAGGAAAAGGAACATTTAATTGAAGGAATGGAAACAAGATAATGCAGCAAAATAAGTATAGATGGGAAAAGCAAAGCAACATGGAAAAAAGGAGGGGAAGGGAATAAACAGACACTACAAATGGGGAATGAATGTGAGGTATTGTCTTTCCAGTCTCTCGTTGACCTCTTACCGAATTTTATAATCTTGTTGGAGTTTTGGGTTATCCTGCAATACTAAATAAACACAGGGTTCCCTGGTGGCCCAGTCATTAGCATGCAGGTGCTTTCAACACAGTATCCTGGGTTTGAATCCAGCAAGGGAACCAAGTGGTCACACTGGTCAGTACTGGGATGGGAGACCACTTGGCAATACTAGGAGCTGTATGCTGTGGCCCCCTGGAGAAGGAACTGGCAACCCCCAGTATTTCTGCCATGAAAACCAAGTGGATCAGCATGGTGTGTTGAGAGTCGGACACCACTGAGCGAAACCATTTACATTTACATAAATAAATACATGGCACCAGTTACGTTTTTAATATATTCACTATTTGGGATCCTCATTCATTAAGAAATAAATCTGCAAAGAAAAGTGGATGACACTTGGAGATCTTTGTAGGTAGAAAATATTATTTTCATTTAATGTGTCAAAATAGAAAAATCAGTCCTTTTTTCCTTATTTAATCAAGAGTGAGAACTAGAGATCTAGTTGTGATATATTTGCCCAGCAGAAATACAAAACAAATGAAGAAGTGAGGTTTAATTTCCCGTTTTCAAGAGTTCTTAACAGGCCAAAGTTTGAAGATCTGACTGCTTGAGCAAAAGGGACTTAATCGGTTTCTGTCATGTTGATTGAAATACCTGTTCCCTGTCAGAAATACCTGTGGTGCTAACGGCCTTCAAGGAGAGAAGTTTTCTCCCTTGAAATATAGGAAAATAAAAAGCATGCAACATTATCCAACAGCAGTCAGAGGTTTCATAAATATATAAAGTGATCAGTGATAATCTGTATAAAAAAAATGGTGCAACATCCCTATGAAAAAAAGTATGTGAACATAATACAATTTAAAAAGCATGAAAAAGCATATTACAAATTACAAAGGAAACAAGTAATTACTTCCTAGCTATAATAAAAGACCATTCAAAAAAGCAAAGTAATGGAAAGTACACAGCAAGCAGAACATAAAACATAATTTATTGAGGCACATTAAAATGACAGTAAAATCTCTAAAAAAACATAAATAAAATGATAAAAGAAGAGTGATTATCATACATGTAGTCATAACTGTTACATAGTTACATAGTAATTGAGGTTGAAAAAAAGACTTTTAGCCCAAGTTCAACCTTTTAAGATCTCCTCTGATCTGCAATATGCAGATTAGTTGTTAATCAATCCAGAGGAAGGCAAACAAGAAGACACTTTGCTAATTGTCTCAAAAGGAAGACATTTTTTTTCCTTCCTGACCACAGATACTGGCGATTGGATGCCTCCCTGGATCAATACTCCCCCTCTCTAATTATCCAGGATAGCCCTGAATGCCCATTTTATTTAAAAATATATCCAATCCCTTTTTAAAGTTATCTATTGAATCTGCTGTCACCACCTCCTTAGGTAGATAATTCAGCAGATTAACTACCCTTACTCTGAAGAACCCTTTTCTTTCTTTAAGGTGGAATCTTTTTACTTCTAACCTCAAAGGATGTCCTCTTGTTAGTTGAAAACCTCTTGGCAGAAAATGCTCCATTGACAAATCTTTATACTGACCCTGTATATATTTATATAGGGAAATCATATCCCCTCTTAGATGCCATTTTCTAGAGAAAATGGGTTTAATTTGGTTAGTCTTTCTTCATAACTCCATTCCCCTTATTAGTTTTGTTGTCCTTCTCTGTACTTTTTCCAGTTCTAAAATGTCCTTTTTATGAATTGGTGCCCAAAACTGTACTTCATATTCCAAATGAGGGCGTTCTAGGGATTTATAGAGTGGTAGAAATGTATTTGCTTCCCTTGCTTCTATACCCTTCTTAATACATGCTAATATTTTATTTGCCTTTGCAGCTGCTGCTTGGCATTGAGAACTGTTATGTAGGGGGTTGTCCACAAGTACTCCCAAATGCCTTTCAATATCTGATACCTCTAGATTTACTCCATTAAGATTATAAATTGCATGGTTATTTTTCCTTCCCAGATGCATAACCTTACATTTATTCATATTAATTATCTCATCGGCCATTTAATTGGCCATTTCTCTAATTTATGTAAATCCCTTTGGATTTGCAAAAATGGAGACAATACTTTCCAGTCCTACTTCTAAGTCGTTAATAAATATGTTAAAAAGGAGAGGATCTAATACTGAACCCTGAGGAACTCCACTTACCACATTAGTCCAATCTGAGCATGTTCGATTTACAACAATCCTTTGGTTCCTGTCTTTTAGCCAGCTCTTAATCTATCTGCAATTCCTGTATCCCTTAGTTTGCACAATAGTCTCACATGTGGCACTGAATCAAAAGCCTTTGCAAAATCTAAAAAGACTAAATCCACTGAGATGCCTTGATTCAAGTTCCTACTAACCTGCTCATAAAAACGAATTGGATTTGTTTGACATGACCTATCCCTCATAAATCCATGTTGGTGCCTACTTATAATGTTTGAATAGATATATTCTTGTATATTATCACTTATATATCCCTCCTAAAAGTTTCCCACTAGACAAGTGAGGCTTACAGGTCTATAATTTCACATATTTTCTCTTGCTCCCTTCTTAAATATAGGTATCACCTCTGCTTTTCTCCAGTAATCTGGTAGCGACCCAGAATCTTGAAAAATTAGATATAATGGTTTGGCTATTGCAGAACCCAGTTCCCTCAGTCCCCATGGATGTATTCCATCAGGACCTGGGGCTTTATTAACATTTATTTTTTACAGCCTCTTTTGGATTTCTTCCTGCATTAACCAGTTATTTGGTGAAGGTGGTGTAGCCCCATTATGTTGTTATCTCCTTTGTGTATACTGAAGAAAATAACCAATTTAGCTCATCTGCCTTTTCCTGGTCACTAATTTTCAGACAGCCTGTGTCACATTGTAATGTTCCTATAGCTTCCTTCCTCGCCTTCTTCCCATTTATATACTTAAAAAATATTTTAGGATTCAAAATCACAAGTCTCGAGGAGGTGGAGCCAACGTCCATGCCATCGGACATGTTGAGAGGGAGCTACAGGCTGCTATAACAGGCCTAAAAACCTGATATCAGGGCTGAAACCCCCCCTAACAGCATCAGGGGAGAACAGGGGGAGCAGCCGAATACCTACACCAAGACCCTGACCCCTCGAAGCCCGGAGAGGGGGCGGCACACAGCTGCACACATCTCCCGGACGGGGAGCTCCATTAAAGGGAGAGAGCAACACCTGGCAGGGGCAGCACAGGCACTGAGGAGGTGCTAGAGGAGAGGAGAACGTGATCGGAGGCTCCACCCACCGAACCCCCGACTGTACAGGTAGGAGAGGGTGCCGTGGAAGGGAGGAAGAAGCCGCCATCTTTGGGCACGTGTGCCGAGGGCCAGGCCACCTCCGGGGGACTTCCAGGGCATACAAACAAAAGGAGGAGGTGAGACGCCTGCAGAGGGGTGAGTGGAGGGACCAGCAGAGGCCAATAAAACCCATAGCCTGGGGCAGAAGCGAGCAAGGCGACGGGAGATCGCGCGGGAAGACGGGAGGCCACCATTTTGGATCCCCATGAGGCAGGCCGCCATATTGGATCCTCACGAGGCAGGCCTGTAAACTCCCAGCATCAGCCTCATCCCAAACAAGAATAGATTATTAAAAAGAGAGTTAGCCCCACAAGGCTCAACACCCTGCAAAAAAGCTAGAAGGCATCTTTCTGGAGGAAATACTGGGACAAAAGGGCTGCCTCACTTGAACTCCTCACCCTCCACAAGCCCTACCAGGACACTGTTTTATTCTGAGAGCATCCAACTCAGGTGCTGTATACCGGCAACTAGATTGCAACCTTACTGAGTCTTGACACCCCACCAGACTCAAGCCTACGAAGAAGCGGCTGCCACCTTACAGCACCACAGGGAAAGCCTAAGAACTACCCCTGCACCCAGGCATCTGCCTCTGTGCCCGAACTAGCTACTGCGCACTAATATCCAGCCCAGAAACCCTAAATATCTCCCTATCCTGCAAAGGCTGGAAGACACCTCCGGGGAGCAAGCACTGGGCCAGAAAGGCTGTGCCACTGGAACCCTCCACCCCCCACAAGCCCTACCAGGACACTGTTTTACCATGATTACACCAGACTCAGGGGTTGTGGACCCACACCCTAACTGGGAACATTGCAACTTTAATGAGGCTTGATAATATACTGGACTCAGTGACACAAACCTGTAGATCAGCTTTTTCCTGTTTTAAAAGGCCAAGCTAGTCTTGCAACAGAATATGATACAAAGCTAACAGAGTCCCTGAAGCTCTTTTCTGCCATCCTGTAGAACTACACCTGACATGCAAAAAAAAAGGAGCTTTCCTAGCTGAATCCTGCAGGACGGTCGGTGGTACTGCCGAGACACTGGAGAAGGGGTTGCTCAGCCGCTCTCCATACCCCTAATAGGGGAACAGGAACCCGCATCTAAACCGGCCTGATTTAAGTTACCCGGGACTATCCAACATGCAGTGGGGCCTGGATAGGGTGATACTGGCATTCTGCAAGCAAAGACCACTGATCCAAGAGATGTAAAAGTTAACCAATGGGAGGCTATGACTATCCTAGTACATGATAATTATCTACTGCTGAATCATAACTAGGGAGCTTACCTGCTAGATGTGAAGCAACATCTTCAATTATAGTTTTCCAGCTTATTCGCAAGCAACCGGGATAGGAGGAGGAAACCATAGGTTAATTGGAGTACGTGAAACACTATTCTGCAATATGAAGAAAGGCAAGAGGGGCCCCTTAGCCAAAGGCATCCGGGAACACTTCCCGCCTAGGGTGGCCAAACCTACGTCTCACATAGACTCAGCTTCTGAAGGATCGGATTCGTCGGATCAGGAACACACCTCTAAAAATGCGAACCAACACATAGACCTCTCTTCCAGATCCATTGCCACGATCGAGCAGCTCCTGACCAAGGCAATAGAACCACTGCAAAATGATCTGAAATAGCTGGGGCAAAGGACCCAAATGCTGGAGGAGATAGTGGATCAAATCGGAGAGGCGCAACAGCATGACTGGTCAGCCATAGATCAAAATTCTTACAATATTATGGAATTGACGGACAAGATTGAGGACTTAGAGAACCGGTCGCGCCGTCATAACGGGAGAATAAGAGGAGTCCCAAGAGCTACACAGGACCTGACGGCATATCTGAAGGAGACGTTTGCGGCAATACTCCAGGCAGAGACGGTCCTTGAGATGGAACGAGCTCACAGAGCTCTTGGAGGGGCGAGAAACCCAGAAGCACCGAAAGACGTAATTGTGAGTTTTCTCAGGCAACAGGCCAGGGATCTGTTACTGGCAGAGACGAGGAAGATGCAGACTGTTAAAGGCCCTGATAACTCCACCCTGCAAGTCTATTCGGACCTGTCCCCCAACACGCTAGACAGGAGGAGGCAGATGAAACCCGCATTGGCGATCCGCCAGCAGCAAAAGCTGCAGTACCGGGGGAACTTTCCTTTTGCTCTTACCTTCAACTATCAGGGCACTGCGCACACCACTCACACTCTGGAGGACTGCCTGGCGGTGCTGCGCCAGCTTCGCCTCTGCCCGGCAGACTTGTCGGTTGAAGAACATAGCCGCCCTCCACCTCCTCCTATCCCTCCCAGAAACTCCAGAGACAGGAAACTTGACCAGCAAAAGCCAAAATACAGTATCTACAGCTCTCAACGTAGAGGAGACCCGGATCTTACCACTGAAAACTTGGCAATAGCACGATCAGAGTGAAAGCTGGCCTAGTACCTGGAAGTAACACCGAGACTTTATTTCAATTCTGGACTATTTACTATACTTTTGACAAAGGAGAATTAGCGTAGAGCAATTGAGTTTAAATATGTGATAGTCAAAGCCCTAGATGTAGGGACAGTTAGAAGTAGACACTTGAGATAGACATAAAAATGCTCAGTTCCACTTTGACTAGTTGTTATGTTGTTCAGTTTTTATACTAACTGTTATGGAGAAAGGAGAGAGCTAAGCTTGCTAGAGCAGCAGACCAGTTATCAGGTAGCAATAACTATTATAGCAGTTCTGGCTAAGGGTAAAATTCTACAAACTGTATCACTAATACTATGTTTTTATGTTTTCCTTTAGTTTGACGGCGACCAGATTTTCCAGCATCAGCAGACTCCCTCCGGGCCTCCGTTCATCCTTAGACTCACTGGAAACGGCGACAAGCGAGAAACAGCAGGTCGTCAGGGAATGCACGCACACGTAGATTCTAAATCAGGATGAGTAGGTCAGAATATACTGTACGTTTATAACCCATAATGTAAAGGGATTTAACTCTCCCTTCAAGAGGAGGAAAGCCTTCAGGTACTATAGACAACTCAGGCCCTTAGTTGTTTTCATGCAGGAAACTCACTTTTCGCATGAAAAGAAACCAAAATTTGTTCATAAAGATTACCCGACAATGTATATGGCCACTCAGCCCACAAAGAAGGCAGGGGCAGCTATTTTGATACACAAAGATTTTCCATTTAACTTAGAACACAGCAGGGTAGATAAAGATGGACACTACGTCCTGGTTACCGAAGTTGTCTCGGGCCATAGAATCTCACTCATATACCTATACTCTCCCACAAGCTCACCCCCAAAAAATCCTGATTAAACTGGATAGACCAGGAGACGTCCGGGATACAAAATTTTCCAAAAAACAGGGTCAAATTAAGCAGTTATTGGCAAAAATTAGTCTGGTAGACGCTTGGAGGGGACTGCATATAGACCGGAGGAAATACACATTTTATTCACCCACGCATGGCACATACTCGAGGATTGATACGTTTCTCATAGACTCCCTACTTTTCGATAGTGTCCTAGAATCTGACATTGTCCCCTGCCCTTGGTCTGATCATGCTATAGTGGTCATTAGAATAACTCTGGAACCTAGCTTATCCCCACCCAGGAGCTTGAAGATTGACGAACACTTGCTGTCAGACCCAAATAGCTTAACAACTCTGGAGGAGGATATTAAGCAATATTTTGAATGGAATGACTCTCCTGAGATGGGTTGGCTCTGGGTAGCCCATAAGGGGCTGCTGTGTTAAGCTCACTGCTAAGCAACGTAAGGTGCTTAGGTGAAAGGAGGAGGAGCTAATGGCTACCCTCAACATTCTAGAAAGGCTTAATCAGCAGCGCCCTACTCGGAAGCTTCGTAGTCAAATTAACAAAGTCAGGTCAGACCTAGATGGGGTACTGTCATATCATACGGAGAAGGCTATGAGGAAAACAAAGCACTTATACTACTGGAAAGTGAACAAACCAGATAGGATGCTAGCCAGGAGACTGAAATCTAAGGAAGTCTGATCCAAGGTAACCCAGATTAGGAGGTCAGACAGTAAAATGTCCTGTAGTCCAAAGGACATACAGGAGGAGTTTCAGTCCTTCTATCAGCAGATATATTCATCTAGAACGCAGACTGAAGGGCTGAACCTTGACTCCTTTTTAAGAACCATAGATCCCCCCTCAATAAATGAGCAACAACTAACTAATTTGAACCAAGACATTACACCGGAAGAAGTGAGGGCAGTGATTCAGAACCTCAAAAAAGGCAAATCCTTGGGACCAGTTGGTTTTACTAATTTATATTTTAAAAAGTTTGAAACCCTAATAAACCCTTATCTTACGTCCCTCTTTAATGCCATTTTGAAGGGGGAAAGTATGCCCCCAGAGTTAAATCAGGTGGATCTGGTAGTGTTCCCAAAAGAAGGAAGGGATGTTCTTGAGGTGAGGAATTACCGACCCATATCTTTATTGAATGGGGACGTCAAATTGTTAGCTAAAATCATAGCAATAAGGATCTCCAGGTTCCTACCGGAAATTATTCATAAAGATCAGGTGGGGTTTGTACCTCATAGGCAGGCGGGGGACAATGTCAGACGTATCCTTAATGTTCAATACTTGGCACACAAAGCAGGCTCCCCTATGTGCCTGCTGGCCCTAGACATTGAGAAAACCTTCGATACGGTTGAGTGGCCATATTTGTTTAAAGTGCTGGACAGGTTTGGTATCAAGGGACGCTTTACTACCCTACTCCGAACATATTACGAGTCCCCGATAGCTAACCTGAGGCTACGGGGGGGACATAGAGCCCAGATCTGCATACAAAGAGGTACGAGACAGGGATGCCCACTCTCGCCCCCTTTATTTGCCCTGGCCGTTGAACCGTTGGCACAACTCATTAGAGCGAACAAAGAAATTCAGGGGTTACCATTGGGGTTACAACACCACAAATGCTCATTTTTTTGCGGACGACATCTTATGTACCCTGACAAATCCCGGGACTTCCATACCAGCATTGATGTCGACACTTGATAGGTTTAGCAAAGTGTCAGGACTTAAACTGAACCTGGGGAAATCAGAGGCTCTAAGCCTGGGTATGAATCAGAGTGACATAGAGCTCCTGAAATCTCTATATACCTTCTCATGGTCGGCCAGAAATATAAAATACCTAGGGGTTAATATTACACCCAAATTATCTGACCTGTACAAGGCAAATTACCCCCCTATGTACAAAAAATTAAATGATGACTTGTTGAGATGGAGGAATTATCCACTTTCGTGGACTGGCCGAATAGCGGCAATCAAAATGAACACAATGCCAAAGATTTTATATCTCTTTAGGACCGGTTTCAAGCCAGTATTTTAAGATATAACTGGAATAATAAGAAATCTCGCATATCCAGGAAAATAATGTTCAGGCATAATGGGGGGGGGGGGGGCTATCATGCCCCAATTTACGGGACTATTTTAAAGTGGCTAGACTCGCTCAACTGCCATAAACACACTCAGTCAAGCACCAACCAGGCTGGGTGTTTTTAGAACAACAACAAATGCAACCTCATAGTTGGGAAACGCTATTATGGATGCCTGAAGGACTGAGCCCGATTAAATCCCATCAAAACCCCATAATAAATCTGACTATAACATCCTGGGGGTGGGCTAGGTCCAAGAATAGGCTAGATGTTGGTATATCCCCCCTAATTTTGGTTCTTTCCTTCACGGAAATTTGGGCAACCCTGAGTATGACATCAAAACATTGGTGGGCCTCTAGGGGATTAGATAAGTTAAGTCCCTGGTATAGGGGGGGTCACTTGGTGACTTTTGAGCAGTTTGAGGAAAAATATGCCCTCCCTTTCCGAAGAGTTTTACAATTATTTGAGGATAAGGAGCTGGGTCAGCGAGATGCGTAAAAGATTTGGGCCTCCGAAAACTTCCTGGTTCTCGGTTATATGTAAGAACCTCACATTGGCTAGAGGAGTAATAGGCTCGTTGTACAATACATTTTCTAAATAAAAAAAAATAGAGAAACCAGTATACATATGTAAATGGGAGAAGGAGCTTGGAAGGGAGTGGGAATGGGGAAAATTGCAGAAATCGTTCTCGTACCTAAGTAGGTCAACCAGTAATTATTCACATCTAGAAACATCTGTCAAGGTCCTACACAGGATATACTGTACCCCCGACAAACTTCACAAATATGACCCTAGAGTAAGCAGTAATTGTTTTAGGGGCTGCCAACATATAGGAGATCATATACACACCTGGTGGCTGTGTCCGGTGGTACATAGGTTGTGGGAACACTTAACATCACTGGCTACGTCATTGTTTGGGACTACTGTTTTGGCAACCATGGAATCCTGCTTGTTGGGGATTAAACTCCCATGAGGATTAGGAGGGAGGTTGAGGATGAGCAGGAGGTGTTGAGGAGGGGGGTTGAGGTTGAGGAGGGGGGTTGAGGAGGGGGGGTTGAGGAGGGAGGATGAGGATGGGGGGTTGAGGAGGGGGGTTGAGGAGGGGGTTTGAGGATGGGGGTTGAGGAGGGAGGATGAGGATGAGGAGGGAGGTTGAGGAGAGGGTTGAGGATGAGGAGGGAGGTTGAGGATGAGGAGGGAGGTTGAGGAGGGAGGTTGAGGATGAGGAGGGAGGTTGAGTAGGGGGTTGGGGATGAGGAGGGAGGTTGAGGATGAGGAGGGAGGTTGAGGATGAGGAGAGAGGTTGAGGATAAGGAGGGAGTAGAGGAAGGAGGTTGAGGAGGGGGTTGAGGATGAGGAGGGGGTTGAGGATGAGGAGGGAGGTTGAGGATGAGGAGGGAGGTTGAGGAGGGGGTTGAGGATGAGGAGGGAGGTTGAGCAGGGGGTTGAGGATGAGTAGGGAGGTTGAGGATGAGGAGGGAGGTTGAGGATGAGGAGGGAGCTTGAGGATGAGGAGGGAGTAGAGGATGAGGAGGGAGGTTGAGGATGAGGAGGGAGGTTTAGGAGGGGGTTGAGGATGAGGAGGGAGGTCGAGGATGAGGAGGGAGGTTGCGGATGAGGAGGGAGGTTGCGGAGTGGGGTTGAGAAGGGTGATAAGGGAGGGGGGAAGAGACACAGGGAAGGGAGAGGTTGGAAGAGACACAGGGAAGGGAGAGGGGAGAAGAGACACAGAGAAGGGAAAGGGGAGAAGAGACACGGGAGAGAGAGGGGGACACAGAGGGCACAAGAGGGACACAGGGGGAAGCACATTTCCCGCCCTCGGCTTATACTCGAGTCACTCATTTTACACAGTATTTTGTGGTAAAATAGGTGCCTCGGCTTATACTTGGGTCGGCTTATACTTTAGTATATGTGGTAATCTGTAGCTGAAATACCGCTAAGTATAGACATCTGGCTTTGTTAAGGAACCACCTAGGTATAAATATTCAGATATGCCTTGGTCCCTTAGCTTTTTCCTATCTCCCTAGTTATTTATTTATATATATATATATATATATTTAAATCTTTAATCTCCATATATTTAATTTTTTGTTATTGTTTATGTTTCCTTTGTTCTGTGTAAAAGTTACTGTTGTAGTTTCATAATAATAGAAAAGATAAAACTGAAGGGGTATGCTAGAGCTCAAAACATAAGGCATTTATTTTGGTTGAAAATTTAGAATGTAAATGTTATTTTTTGCTTTATTATGCTGGAATATTGCATATTCCCTTCAATAAAACTAAAATATATCACATATATAGTTGTGAGCGTACGGGTCGTTGCTCACGAAGCGAGGGACGCAGTTCCCCACAAATGCGGGTCCTCGCGAAGCGAGGGCCCGCAATTGCGGTGATGGAGCATCCCAACGTCGCCGCAAATGCGGATCCTCGCGAAGCGAGGGTCCACATTTGCGGAGGTGGAGGCTCAACGTCGGCTGTGTTAACACACACATACACACACACGACTTTTTAACAAAATAAACCCAACCTCCCAGCCAACAAAAACCCAACAACGTCCCCGCAAATGCGGATCCTCGCGAAGCGAGGGTCTGCATTTGCGGTGGTGGGAGCATCCCAACATCGGCTGTGTTAACACACACATACACTCACACACAACTTCATAACAAAAAAAAACTTAAAGTCGCCTCACACCCGCTTACACCCAGACACACAGACGCAAAACTTAACAAAAAAACAGTAAAAAAGGCCCCTCACACGCTCTTAACACACATACGCACGACTTAGAAACAAATACACTGCGTCGTACACGTAAAAGCTAACTGCGTATATCGCAAAAAAATACGGCAACATCGCAACAAAATACGGCCGCATCGGAAATAAATACGGCCGCGAAAGACCCATTCCAACCGCCGCGCATCACACACATCACAAACACAAGAAATAAACACAACAAACACATAAAAAGCTTACTTACAGCACAGGGGGGCATCCGGCACCTCCAAAAGTTCATTTACACGTCCATTTAAGTCCAAAACAAAAAGTTTAAACGGCCGAAAATCGGCTAAGCGAGAGAAAAAATGGCCGCCGAACAAAACGAAAACGAGGCTCCAGACGTAACTACACTACACTTACTCGCAAGAATGAAACACATACTATGCAGAACGGATCACACTCATATTAAACACCATTTTGAACACTACTACGCACAAAATGGCGGATGGAACGCAAATTGTAAGCTGGAACGCAAATAGCGCAGAATGTTCTACAAGTTTATAAATACTGCCTATTTGACAGAGAAAAATACATTTCTCCTCAGGTGATGAACAGAGTGACTTCAGACATAACTGCTGCTAAAACTTGAGAAGACAATTGTTTCCTAATTTAATACTTTACATTGTGCAAATTACAACTGAGAGGTAAGCTATAATATATTACTTTTTATTATCAAGACAGGACATCAAAAAAAAAATTAAATAAGAAAAAGAGGTTTATGTATACTGACATGTCACACGCACATTTATGTGTATTGCCCCTGCAACAAAATTATCTTAAAACAAACTAATTAAACAACTACATTTAAATGACATTAGAAAAAAATTAGTTGGGACTATTAAAATATGAGTCATGTATACTGATATGTGACACGCACATATATGTGTATCATCTATAGTCACATCTCACTCACAGACATTTATGTATGTTGGCCAAAAATAAAAATAAGGTTAATTTAACAATTAAAATATGATTTATGTATAGTGATATGTAACACGCACACAAAATAATTACTTTCAACTATGGAAATGTGCTTCATGTATGTGACATATGTGTGTAGCCACCACCGAAAAATAATGTTAATTGAAAATAATTACAGAAGTATATTTAAATGACATTAATTTACTGCAATTCAATAGATCACCTAAAGCTTAATCTTTCTACTTTTTTTAATATTCAAACAGACTCTGCATCAACAGCGTCACTCAACAATTTGCACCGTGCATTGTGAAGCACAATCCCTTTTAAAGAACACCAACAAAGAAGAAGAGGTAAGATACAACAAGACATTATATGCTGAAAAGGCCATGCTTTGCTAAATAAAATAAAAAAATTATATCATTCACTATTTCACTTTGTTTTTCAAACAGACACTACAAGAAGACCGGCGGATTAAGATTGGCAGGAGGGGACCCTCTGTCATTCCACACTTCAATCAAGGTAAAGTATTAAGTATAAAAAAGAACCGAACCATGAGCCTCATTCAATTGCGAGTTGCTCAATTGAATAGGGTTCTATATAAGCACATAACAGATTTTTTAGACAGACATTTTTAGTTACTGAACTTCTAACCACAATCAAGGTCTTCACTAACTAAAAACTTCTGTCAAAAAATATGTTATGTGCTTATATAGAGCCCTATTCAATTGGTCAAAACGCAATTGAATCAGGACCTAAATATGTTTAATGGCCGAGGGCCTCATTCAAATGTGATTTGCCCATTTCAATAGGGCTCTATATAAGCACAGAGCATATTTTTTTACAGAAGTTTTTAGTTAGTGAAGACCTTGCTTTTGGATACAAGTTCACTAACTCCAGCAACCAAAGGCCCTCATTCAATTGATATTTTGGACAATTCAATAGGGCTCGAAATAAGCACATTTAGAACCCTATTGAATTTGCCAAACTGCAATTGAATGAGGGCCAAAGTATGCAACATATGGTACACACAAACTGGTACACACAAAACAGGATTGTAACAAACACATAGCAAACTAAATTCATATTCTTTTTCAATGTTTAACAACCTATAACCATTAGAAAAAACACTACATAAGTATAACAAAAGTGGTGCCCATCAAACAGGATTGTACGAAAACTCACAGAAACACATAGCAAACTACATTTATATTCTTATTTTATGTTTAACAACCTATAAGCATTACAAAACAACATTAATAAGCATACCAACAGTGGTGCGCACCAAAGAGGATTGTATGAAAACTCACACAAACACATAGCAAACTACATTTAGATTATTATTTAATGTTTAACAACCTATAAGCCTTAGAAAGAAGCCTAAATAAGCATACCAACAGTGGTGCGCACCAAACAGGATTGTATGAAAACTCACACAAACACATAGCAAACTACATTTAGATTCTTATTTAATGTTTAACAAACTATAAGCCTTACAAAAAAGCCTAAATAAGCATAACTAAATTGGTGCGCATCAAACAGGATTGTACGAAAACTCACATAAAAACATAGCAAACTAAATTAATATTCTTTTGCAATGTTTAACAACCTATAAGACGTACAAAAAAGCCTACATAAGCATACCAACAGTGGTGCGCACCAAACAGGATTGTACGAAAACTCACACAAACACATACCAAACTACATTTATATTCTTATTTAATGTTTAACAATCTATAAGCCTTAGAAAAAACCCTAAATAAGTTTTCCAATAGTGGTGGGCACAAAACAGGATTGTAGAAAAACACAGAAATAATGTCATTTTTTAGTTAATACAAATACATTCAAATAAAATAACATTTTCATTTTTATTTTATAACAGATACTGCATCAAGAACATCGGACCAGGAGTTTCAACTGAGGACCAGACCAGTGGACGAGGACTTTCAACAGAGGACCAGACCATTGGACGAGGACTTTTAACAGAGGACTACACCATCGGACGAGGACTTTCAACAGAGAACCAGACGATTGGACGAGGACTTTCAACACAGGACCAGACCATCAGACGAAGGCTTTCAACACAGGACCAACAAAGATTCTGCTTCAAATCAAACTTCAACCAAGGTACAGTATAACAAGTAAAAAAAGAGAAAAATGTATTAATATTCTTCTTTAATGTTTAACCACCTATAAGCCTTAGAAAAAAGCCTAAAGAAGCATACCAAAATTGTGGCGCACCAAAAAGGATTGTAGAAAAACACAGAAATAATGGCATTTTTTCATTAATACAAAGACATTCAAATAAGATAACATTTTCATTTTTATTTTATAACAGATACTGCGTCAAGAACATCGGAAAAGGAGTTTGAACTGAGGACCAGACCAGCGGACGAGGACTTTCAACAGAGGACTACACCATTGGACGAGGACTTTCAACACAGGACCAGACCATCGGACGAAGGCTTTCAACACAGGACCAACAAAGAATTTTGCTTGAAATCAAACTTCAACCAAGGTACAGTATAACAAGTAAAAAAAGAGAAAAAAAAAATAAAGATCTTAGCTTTGCATCGATGTCAACAGAAAATAAAATTTAAAATAAATCACACGGTAACTATAACTGTTGAGAAAATATAACTAACACATTTTTCATCTATCTCTTATTTGTCTTTTAGGGCCAATAATCTTTAACAGTAAATACAAACTTCAATGTAAACTTAAAAAAAAAATTTGCATAGTCCAAAAAAGTCTAAAAACACAGAATCTATACAATTTGTCATTGTAACATTCCACTCCTAACCCCTAATTTAATTGCCATTTGACGAATTGAATAGTGCTGTAAATAAGGACATAACATCTTTTTGAAA
Source organism: Discoglossus pictus (assembly GCA_027410445.1). NCBI lineage: Eukaryota > Metazoa > Chordata > Amphibia > Anura > Alytidae > Discoglossus > Discoglossus pictus. Next base: position 44,650,268 of record CM050165.1, read on the forward strand.
ATACCTTTTTAGTTACTGAAACACTTGCTTTTGGATACATGTTTAATAAATAAAAACTTCTTTAAATAATTATCTGATGGCCTTATTTAGACTTCTATTCAATTGACCGCATTGAAATTAATTAAGTATAAAATGTAAACACACTGTTGATAACAATTTGTCATGAAAAACAACTTAACATCTCAAAATAAACTAATGATACATTATTTTATTTTTACAGATTAACATGGCTGATAACGAGAGTAAACAAGAAAAGAAAAGACGCCAAGCTAGAGAACGACGACAGAGAGCAGACAGCCAGCAGACACCGGAGAAGAAGGAAATTCGACGAGAAAAAGAACGCAAAAGAATTGCAAGCAAAAGACTGTCACCTGCAGAAATTAAAGATATGTCAAAAAAAGCAACAAAGAAAATAAAGCATTTACAACCTGTTGCTCAAACATCAGATGACATTTTAACAGAAAAAATACAACAGATACCAAAAAAAGCAACAAAAAAAACAAAGCATTTAGAACCGTTTCATGAAACATTACATGACATTTTACCTCATACAATACAACATATACCAAGAAAAGCAACGAAAAAAACAAAGCATTTAGAACCTGTTGTTGAAACATTATATGACATTTCACCTGATGAATATGAAAGTCAAAATCCTATATGCTTTCCAAATTGTCCTCTACTCAAGTCTTTAGCAGTAGAGGTTCATAGTTGTGGGGACATGACTACTCAATGTCAGTTTTGTGAGGCTTATTATTTTAAACAGGAGAGACCCAGAGATGGCCAATTTATTAGTTGCTGTCAAAAAGGCAAGTTCAAACTTCCAGAAAGGAAACAATTTCCTCTCTATTTACAAAACATTATGACTGAACCTACTTTTCCAAACTACAAACATTTTAAAACAAACATAAGATCCTACAATAGTGCCATATCCTTTGCATCCATGGGGGCAACATTAGCTGCTAATGTACCAGGACATGGTCCTTACTGTTTTAAAGTCCAAGGACAAATTTATCATCGCACTTCCCATTTACATCCAAAGGAAGGAAATCAAAGAAAATTTGCTCAACTATATGTCCTAGATACAATGGAAGCTGTTGACCAACGTATGCAGATGGAAGAAAATAAAAAAATGCTTACCCAGTGTTTTCATAGAGCTAAATAACATTATGGACAATAACCCCTACAGTAAAGCTTATAAAAAATTGGCAGAAGTAGAAAATGAACAACAACTTCATGCACAAAGACATCAATTACCAATGCCGAAGGTTAATATGGTGCTTAAAAGAGACAGACATACTGATAAACGTCGTTATAACTTGCCAACATCAAATGAGGTTGCAATGGTCTTTCAAAATGATGAAGGAGAACCACCATTTCAAAGAGACATTAGAATATATCCCAGAAATGAGGAGCAACCATTCATTAATATGAGTATCTTAAGTCCAAATTTAGATCCAATGACATATCCCATCTTTTTCCCACACGGAGAAGCAGGTTGGCAACCAAAATTAACTCTTCCCAGTTACCCAAATGCTAAAGCCAGAATCCGAAATAATGTTTCTATGCTTGAATTTAAAGTAGCTCAAATTGCCATTCACAATGTATTTAATCCAATTTTATGTAGTGGGAAACTAACACAACAATGGATTATTGATTCATATTTGCAAGTTGAGGCAAATAATTTAAACTTTATCAAATATCAACAAGATAAACTCCGTGTAGAACAATATTCTGGATTAATGGACTATGTTGCTGACGTGGCTACAAGCAGAGACATGACAGCTGTCAAAGCCATCATTTTACCATCTTCCTTTCAAGGATCTCCTCGGAATATGAGAGAAAGATACAATGATGCTATGGCTATTGTCACTAAATTTGGCAAACCCGATTTATTTGTGACATTTACATGTAATCCACAATGGCCAGAAATTACACTAAATCTACTTCTTGGACAAACTGCTTCAGATCGACCAGATTTAGTAGCCAGAGTTTTTAAGATTAAATTAAATGAATTAATACGTGACTTCACTATAAATCAGTTATTTGGCAAATGTCTTGCTTATGTATATACCATTGAATTTCAAAAAAGAGGCCTTCCACATGCACATCTTCTAATAATACTTCAAGAAAAAGATAAATTAGATACTTCGGACAAAGTGGATGCAGTCATTGTTGCTGAACTACCAGATCCAGAACTATATGGTAGACTATATGAGATTGTTACTCATCGCATGATTCATGGACCCTGTGGTGACCTTAATCCACAATCACCATGTATGGAAAATAATAAATGCTCCAAAGAATTTCCAAAAGATTATAGAGACAAAACCTATGCCAATTGTGATGGATATCCACTTTATAAAAGAAGAGAAGGAGATAGTGCCATTATTCGTGGAAAAAAAGTGGACAATAGATATGTAGTACCCTACAATCCACATTTACTCATGAAGTACAACGCCCACATCAACGTAGAAGCCTGCACTTCCATCAAATCCATTAAATATGTCTACAAATATATTTACAAAGGTTACGATGCAGCTACTGTAGTCGTCAAAAGTGCTGACAACCGTGAAAGTAGTGAGTTAGTACATGATGAACTTGCATCTCATGTAGATGCTCGCTATGTCAGTGCGCCAGAAGCTATGTGGCGGCTTTTAAAATTTGAAATGCATGATAGATCACATGCAGTATATAGGTTAGCAGTACATTTGCCACAACAACATTTAGTCTATTTCCATGCTGGAAATGAAATGAATGCATTGGCCCAAAGTGAAGATCGTCACACTACACTAACTGCATGGTTTGCATTAAATTTCACTGATGCTGAAGCAACACAATACTTATATATTGAAATTCCATATCACTATGTTTTTGTGAATGGATTATGGAGACCAAGAAAAACCAGAGGCAATAAAATTATTCCAAGAATTTACACAGTCAGTCCAAGAGATGTTGAACGTTTTTGCTTACGGATATTACTTTTAAATGTTCCAGGAGCACAAAGTTTTGAACAATTAAGAACTGTTAATGACATTGTATATGAATCCTTCCATTTAGCTGCAAGACATAGAAACTTACTCGCTGATGATACAGAGTGGGAAAGATGTTTAGAAGAATCAGCACAATGTCAAATGCCACGACAGATGAGAGAACAATTTGCTTTTATTTGTATCTTCTCAAATGCTCCAAATGCATTAGCTTTGTGGGAGACTTTTAAAAGTAATATGGCTGAAGATTTTATGCGACGATACAATGAACCGATTGCACACTTAAAAGCGTTAATGGAAATCCAAGAAGTCTTTTTAACTCATGGATTAAGTTGTGCAAGTTTTAATTTGCCTGATCCAGGTCTTATAGATGACATTAACTTTGAAGACTATGACATTCAACTACAAGCAGAAAGAACAGAAGAAAGACTTGCAACTTTAAATACACTACAATTGCAAGCATTTCATGCCATTAAAAATGCTATAGATGATGACATGGTGACAGAGTGTTATTTCTATCTTGATGGACCTGGCGGATCAGGAAAAACATATTTGTACAATTTATTAATGAGTTCAGTACGAGCACAAGGAAAAATAGCAATGGCGTTTGCCACTACTGGAATTGCTGCACTTTTATTAGAAGGTGGAAGAACTGTTCATAGTGGATTTAAACTGCCAGTGCCTATTTTGGAAAATTCTGTGTCAGATATTCGCATGACATCCTTACAAGCAAAGAAATTGAAGAAATGTAAATTAATTATAATAGATGAGGCCACAATGATGTCATGCTATGCCCTCCAATGTATTGACCGTTTGCTTCGTGAAGTCATGGATAATATTTTTCCATTTGGTGGAAAGGTAATGTTGTTGGGTGGCGATTTTAGACAAACATTACCTGTCGTTGTACATGGAAATCGAACTGACATTATCGAAACATGTATAAAGTCAAGTACAGTATGGAAACATTTTACCCATCTTCAACTGCAACAAAATATGAGATCAGAAGGCCAAACTGATTTCAATGATTGGCTTATTAAAATTGGAGAAGGCAGAACAGAAAAAATACTACATTTACCTGACGACACTGTAGAGATCCCACCTCATATGATTTGTCAACAAGATATTATATCGGCTATATTTGAAGGGAGCATAAATAACGAAGAATATTCCGAGCTTGCCAACCAAGTTATACTGACGTGTAAAAATAAAGATGCATTAATACTCAATAATGAAATCTTAAAAAAAATTAATGCACCACAAAGAAATTATCACAGTGCTGATTCTGTACTTGCTGATGACAATGAAAGTCAGGCAAACTTTTCAACTGAATTCATAAACTCTTTAACTCCTTCTGGAATGCCACCACATATTTTGCAGCTAAAGAAAGGTGCAATTATCATGTTACTGCGAAATATGAACCCCAAAAAAGGCCTATGCAATGGCACAAGATTAATTGTTCAACAATTAAAGGACCATTTTATAGATGCTGAAATTTTAACTGGGACCCATAAAGGAGAGAGAGTTTTCATACCAAGAATAGATTTAGCACCAAGTGAAAGTAGTCTCCCTTTTATACTTCAAAGAAGACAATTTCCCATTATTATGGCATTTGCCATGACCATTAATAAATCACAAGGTCAAACTTTCAAATCTGTGGGTATTTTCTTGGAAGAACCAGTTTTTGCACATGGTCAATTGTACGTTGCGTTGTCACGGTGCAAAAATCCACAGGCTATTAAAGTTTACATTGAAAACAATGAAAGTCAAGGTGATTTATTAGAAGATGGACGTATTTTTACTAAAAACATTGTCTACTATGAAGTACTATAACTTTGCAGGATACAAATTAAAGATGACAACATTTTTTAAAAGCATTCCAAAATACATAACAATTGGTTGTTTAATTCAGTCATAATTAATGGAAGTACTGTTTATGAATGATTCGCCTCACAAAATACTTGCCTTGCATTGTTAGTAAAAATTATGTTAAAATGTTAAGTCACTTTGTTGATGTTTCTAATGTTACAAGTTTAAAAAATATATTTTCAAGTTATTTCATTCAACAGATTACAAAGTGGATGTTAAGAGGTCAAGCACCTTTTAAGTCACAATGTAAATATTGTCTGTTATCTTAAGATTACTACCTACATTAATGTTTATCGCCAGTTTATGTGCTCAGTAATGAATTACTTTAATTACGTACGTTTTAAGGAGAGTTTTACTGTATGCCTTCCTCTACATTCAATGTATATTCAAGTTAACAATTATTGTGATAGAAATTGCATGTTAATACTGATTAATTTAAAGGTCAATTGTTTTTACATTCAAATGTTAATACTTTTAATAAAAAATTAGGTTACAAAATGTATTCATTATGTTCCTGTTTATAATGTTCAAAATTAAACCAATGTTTTGTCAACTTCTAAACTTACATAAAAAATAAAGTTCAAGTTTAAAAATATATACTTTGAAGGTTATTGCTTACATATATTTTAAACCTCATGTTAAAATTCGCGACGTTTCAAGAAGGCTTTTTACTTTTTGCTTTCCTATTCATTCAATGTATATTAAAGTTAACAATTCTTCAGATACAAATTACATTTTAAAAAACCATTACATCAACATTTTACAAAAATACACGTTCATATTAAAATACTTACAAGTGTCAAAAATATATGTTAATAACTAAACAACTTGACAAACATATACATCACATTGCCGTCATTTTTTGACGGGCAAGTCGCTAGTATATATATATAAATCAGGGTTAGTCTTACTCTCCTTTGCAACTCATTTTTCATTTTCTATTTTAGCCAGTCTAATAGCCCTTTTGCAAGCCTGGTTGACTTCTCTGTACTCCCGTAAAGCAGCCTCTGCCCTTACTTGTTTGTATAATTTAAATGCCTGTTTTTTTACTCTGTATCTTAATTTTGAAATCATTGTTAAGCCACATTGGATGTCATTTACTCCTTTTACTTTTATTCCCACATGGTATATGCCGATGTGTATGTATATTTAGTAAGGATTTAAATGGTGTCCTTTTATATTCAGTGTTTTTAGTTCTCTGTCCCAGTCTATACTTTGTATTGCTGCTCTTAGACCGTCAAAATCTGCCCTTTTAAAATTAAAGTTTGTTTTGGCCCCTTACAGTTTTGTTTTTTTAATTCAATCTCAAATGAGACTGTGTTGTGATCACTGTTTCCTAAAGATTGCCCTATTTTATCATTTGATATCATCACATATTATAATTGACTAACTCCGATTCGTCGTCATGCTGCGTTGCGAGGTGCGTACGACTTAGCGATGAGCGCCGCTTTGTTGCGTAGTGTGTACTACTTAGGGATGAGCGCCGCAGTAGCGAGGTGAGCCGTTGATAAAGCGTAGCACTTTGGCAATGAGCGCCGCAGGCGCTCATTGCAGGCGAGCCTCGCATAGCGAGGCGAGCCGTTAAACCGTAGCACTTAGAAAATAATACGAGATTAAAAAAATTACGAGATAAGCGGCGGAACCAAAACAATAAAAAAAACACTAAATACACACTAAAAAATAAAGGTCACTTACAGCATGGGGAACCAGGCAGGACGTCTGGGAGTGAGTTGGAACTCCAATTTACATCGATTTAGCCGAGTTACAAAGATCGAAAAGCGGCTAAGCGAGAAAAAAATGGCCGCCGAAAAAAATGAAAACGAGGCTATACTACAACGAACTGCGTAAAACACAGCCACAGTCGTATGTGTTTGAAAAACAACTAGATAAAGGATGCGGATTAACCGTGCAATGAGTAAAAAGACAGTAGCGAGTACATTTTACGAAACGCAATTACAGATTTACGCATTAACACAGATTTAACGCCTTTGTCTCGCGCAACATCGGATTTCCCGCCTAAACCAACGCATTTGATGAAATATTAGTTAAAAGTTACAAAAATAAAAAGTTTAAAAAAAAAAATTGTATTTATTTTAAGAAAAAAAAAAAGGGACAAATGTAGCGTCATGTTGTGTGGCAAACAAATTTCACAACATTTACTTTTTATTGACCGTCATTTGACCGTTTGACCATATTTACTCTTAAACCGTAGTACTTTAGCGGGTTTAGCGATGAGCGCCGCAGACGATCATCGCCTGGCGAGCCTCGCCCAGCGAGCCTCGCACAGCGAGGTGAGCCGTTAAACCGTAGTACTTTGGCAATGAGCGCCGCATAAAAAATGGCGGACGAACAAAACGAAAACGAGGCTACAGCACTATAACCAGGGAAAACACGTACCGATAATCCGCTAAGACGCATACCACACATTATCCGCCATTTTAGGATAATGCGGAAGTACACAGCTACGTTAACGGTTTCGGCTCGCGCACGCACACTATTACACTGCACACGTTCATCACGCTTACACAGCACCTCCACATCACTAATGCTGCAGCAACATCAACACAGATTGCCAGCTCTTCAACACAATGCATAAAAATACGTAAATTAATTTATTAATTTTAATTCTATATTTCAGTAGTACACAGAAAACAACATTAGCTACCTTACAATTCCATATGTATATTAATAACTAGACAACTTTTAAAACATACACATCTCATTGCCGTCATTTTTTGACGGGCAATACGCTAGTATCAATATAATTTGTGATAACTAAATCGAAGATAGCTTAGTTTCTAGTAGGTTCTTGTATAATCTGGGTCAGATAATGATCCCTGAGTGTACTCAAGAACCTGCTCCCTTTACCCATACTGTTGGTTTCACTCATCCAGTTTATTTCAGGGAAGTTAAAATCTCCCATTATGAGAATAATGCTTGTCCATGCTGCAGAAATCTTTATTTTACAACTTTAAGATGCTTTTCTGTACCTTCTACTAGATTTAGACCATATATCCTTCATCATTTGCATAAAAGATTAAAAAAAATACAATAGATAGAACGACTTCAGGTGGCTCCTCCAGCATTTGGAATATTCAAAATTAGGAATAGGAACTTGTGCTGTAGCCTTTTATAGTAAACTAACTGCCCAGACACCTTAGAATCATCACATAGGACCATCCTTGAAAAGTATATTGTATATAGATTTTTCCACCTTTGGGAAATAATTTATTTTCTAAAAAAATACTGATAATAGACTTAGCAAAAGTAAGGGAGACGTTTTAACTAAATATGATCTATAAAGCATTGCTGTTGTTGTTTAGTCATTCAGACGCGTCCGATTCTCCATGACACTATGGACCACAGCATGCCCGTCAGTCTCTGAGCTCCATCAAATTCATGTTCATTGCTTCAGTGACCTCATCTATCCATCTCCGCCTCTGTCATCCCCTTCTGCTTGTGCCTTCAATCTTTCCCAGCATCAGAGTATTTTCTAGGGAATCCTGCCATCCCTTAATATGGCCAAAATATTTGAGCTTCAGCCTCATGATCATACTTTCTAGTGAACTGATTGTCTTGATTTCCTGAAGTATTGATTTATTGGATCTTTTTGCAGTCCAAGGGACTCTAATCAGTCTTCTCCAACACCACAATTCGAAGCCATCAATTCTATGGCGCTCAGATTTCTTTATGGTCCAGCTCTCACATCCGTATGTTACTACTGGGAATACCATAGTTTGAACCATGCAGACCTTTGTTAATATCTTTATTTTTTATTAGCTTATCCAAGCTTGCCATAGCTTTCCTCCCCAGAAGCAAACATATTTCAATTTCATTACTACAGTCACTATCTGCAGGGATCTTTGATCCAAGGAAAATTAAAAATCTGTCACTGCCTCCACTTCTTCGCCGTCTATTTTTCCAGGAAGTGAGACTGCTGTTTGCCATGAACTTCGTCTTTTTAACGTTGAGTAGCAGGCCAACATTTGCACTCTCCTCTTTTACCCTCATCAATAAGTTTTTTAGTTCATCCTCACTTTCAGCCATCAGAGTAGTATCATCGGCGCATTTGAGGTTGTTGATATTCCTTCCAGCAATATTGATTCCGGCTTTGGTTTCATCCAGTCCAGCCTTACACATGATGTATTCTGCATATAAGTTTAATAAATAAGGTGACAATATACAACCTTGTCGCACTCCTTTTCCGATCTTGAACCATTCTCTCATGTTCGTTTCTGACCGTAGCTTCTTGGTCCACATGCTGATTCATTAGGAGCAGCATGAGATGATCTGGCACTCCCATCTATTTAAGGACATGCCACATTTTGTTGTGATCCACACAGTGAAAGGCTTTAGAATAGTCTATGAAGCAGAAGTAAAAAAACATTTTTGAACTCTCTTGCTTTCTGTATTATCCAGCGGACATTGGCAATTTGATCTCTTGTGTCTCTTCCTCTGCGGAACTCAGCTTGCACATCTGGTAGTTCCTGGTCCATATATTGTTGGAGTCAAGCTTGTAGAATCTTAAGCATTACCTTGCTGGCATGTGAAATAAGTGCAATTGTTCGATAATTAGAGCACTATTTGGCACTGCCTTTTTTTGGGGGATTGGGATGTAGATTGACCATTTCCAGTCTATTGGCCATTGTTGAGTTTTCCAAATTTGTTGGCATAAGGCCAATAACACTTTCACAACATCATCCTGTAGAATTTGGAATATTTCATTTGGGTATTTCATCACCTCCTGCAGCCTTATTATCAGCAAGACATCCTAGGGCCCATCTCACCTCACTCTACAAGATGTCTGGCTCCAACTCATTGGACAAATTATTGATGTCATCCCTGCTGATAAGATCCTTCCTGTATAGATCTTCAGTGTATTCCTGCCACCTCTTCTTTATCTGATCTTCTTCTGTTAAATCCCTATCATTTTGTCTTTTATCACTCCCACTTTGTCATGAAAGGTGCCTTTTAGGTTCCCAATTTTCTTGAAGAGATCTCTTGATTTACCCATTTGGTTATTTTCTTCAATCTCTTTACGTCGCTTATTGTAGAATGTCTCATCTTCTCTTCTTGCTATCCTCTGGAATTCTGCATTCAGTTGGACAAATCTTTTCTTATCTCTGCTACCTTTTGCTTTTCTTCTTTCCTGGGCTATTTTCAAAGCCTCATCAGACAGCTAGTTTCACTTCTTACTTTTCTTTCCGTTAGGGATATTATTTGTAGCTGTTTCCTTAAGTATGTTGCAAACTTTGGTCCAAAGTTCTTCAGGCATTCGATCTTCCATGTCTAGTTCCTTAAATCTATTCTTTACTTCCCTGCATATTCACAAGGGATATTATTTATTTCGTATCTATTTGGTCTGATGGTTTTCCCTCTTTTCTTCAGTTTAACTTTCAACTTTGCCATAAGAAGCTCATGGTCTGAGCCGCAGTCAGCTTTATGTCTTCGTTTTGCTGACTGTACAGAGCTCCTCCCTCTTTGGCTACAAAGTATATAGTCAATCTGATTTCTCTATTGTCCATCTGGTGATGTCCATGTATAGAGTCATCTTGTAGGCAGTTGAAAGATGGTGTTTGCTATGACCAGAGAATTAACTTGACAGAATTCTACTAATCTCTGACCTGCTTCATTCTGCACTCCAATGCCAGTTATTACAGTTGTCCTTTGGTTCCCTACCTTAGCATTCCAATCTCATATGATAATAATAACATTTTTCTTGGTTTTATATCTAGGAAGTGTTGAATGTCTTCGTAGAACTGGACAACTTCAGCCTCTTCAGCTTCTGTGGTTGGAGCAAAGACTTGGATCACTGTAAATGGCTTTCATTGAAATTGAATTGAAATCATTCTGTGATTAATTGGGTTGTAACCAAGCACTGCTTTGGCCACTCTTTGATTGACTAGGATGGCTACTCCATTTCTTCTGTGGGATTTTTGACCACAGTAAAAGATCTGGTGGTTGTCTGATGTGAAATGTCCCATTCCAGTCCATTTAATTTCACCAATTAGGTTCTAGTTAATCTGAAAATTAATGAATTACTGAAAACTATATAATTTTCAAGAAACTATCTTTCAGGATATCATTATAAGCAATACGTGAGAAATGTTGAGCCTGTTTCAATTAGAAGCTCGCAGCTCGTGTTATACAGGCCATATGTCTGCAGGCGTGCTGCGGCTTGGCACTCTGCTACAATTCCAGTGCTATTCAATTGAACAAGCCTGCAAGTTACGTCCCGAAAGCCGAAACCGTAAACCATGCACTCGCCCGTAGCAGTTCAGGGCGGGTATATGATCAATTAAGCAAGATCGTAACCACACATTTCGAAACAGCCAATAGAAAATGAGACCGTCATCATGAGGTCAGAAAAATGTGGAGGTTACATGTCAATCAATTAGCATTTAGGGGTCCGATATGCGATCGGACTCGCAAAACCGCAAAAATACAAAATAATAAAAGTGAATGCCGATACTGTTCTAGTCCATGTGGCTAGCCTGATATGTATTAACTCATTGATTCCCGAGATCGATATAACCATGAAATGCCACATAATAAAATTAATTTTCCATTACCAATTTGCGAGCTTGAGACTGTTGTGTAATTAAATCTAATGTCTTTCATCACTTTCCCCGTCATTTACAGTGCAGTATTGATTTTATTTCATTTACAGTGCTACGGACAGGGGTTAAACCCCCTTGCGGGTCCTCTCTAGCACTCATAGGATTTTCTTCTTCATTTGCCATTTACGGGTGTCAAAACATTTGTGGGCTTGATGAATTGTAGCAATTGAATAGCGATTTGCGATTTTAGCAAACGTAACTCTTGCGAACGAGAAAGATCAAAGACTTCGGGAGGCTGTAAGTTCTGGGTTTAACAACCGCAAAGTTTTCAAGCCTGTAACCTCTAAACCATTAGTAGCCCACAAAAAGACGCCAATTGAATAGCAAGTTAACTTACTGCCTCACTTACGGGCTACAGTAACTTACGATTGCTCATTTGAATCAGGCTCTTTATGTTTAAAAGGGAATTGAAAAATATAGTCAGCAGTAAATGGTTAAAGAAGTCTCTTTATAATTATCCTAATATAAGTAGCAAATATTTGGTTATTTAACAGTATTTCTTATTCTTTAAGCAGCATTTTTTCATGCTCATAAATGAGAACTTAATCATCTGAGGTTCTCATATATGGAATTATTTTTTATATTTTTTATTATTTTGTTGTTTTGTGGTTTTGAAAGTATTTTTTTATTTTTACATAACGGTTGACTTTTAATGATATTCTTCATCCACTATATCAGTTATATACTAAGTGCAAATACAAAAATATGACCTTCCTTTCCTTTCTTTCATTTTAAAATGAATATTAACATTAATGCAAACCAGCGTGTGGATACTGTCACGATTTAAATACAGGGAACAACATTTTTATATTTATAGTGTCATATGGACTCTCTGGATAGAATACATAATAGAGAACCTTACAATGTTTTACATTATTTTGAGAATTAACGGACAACCATACATTTCCTAAAACACTCTTCTCTCCACTGTGGAAATAAAAAAATGGACAAACCTGTTACCAGCATCGTTGAACTCTAAGAGATAATCAAAGGTTTATGATATATTTAATATCCAAGCTGTGGAGACTGAAGTCAAGATTGTTGCAGCTATAGTAGTTGTATATATGTTCATATCAGGAGGTCTTTCAAAATTGTACTGGTTATTTAATCTATAGGAAGTGAGCCATTCTAATTATGTAGTTTTAAGTTGGTGGAAAAAAGATGGACTACTGAATGTTACTAATATATATTAACTAGCGACTTTGCCACACAATGCGAGAATCTCCACCCCACTAACTTGCGGGCCTTGCGATGAGCGCCTTCAGCTCTCATTGCAAGCCTCTTTCCCCCTCTACTTTACGGGCCTTGCAATGAGCCCTTCTCCCCTTCTCCCCATGCGTAAGCCAGTAACTTTGCGAGTGTTACAGACAAACACTCTCACCCCTGTGTCTCTTTCCCCCCTCTCCCTCCCCTGTGTCTCTTTCCCCCCTCTCCCTCCCCTGTGTCTCTTTCCCCCCTCTCCCTCCCCTGTGTCTCTCTCCCCCCCACTCCCTCCCCTGTGTGTCTTTACCCCCTCTCCCCCTCTCTCTTCCATGTGCTCCTTTTTCCAATTATGGGTGTGAAAACATAATTGAGGTTGCAAGCTAATTTCCTATTCAATTGGCGTCTTTTAGCGGTCTCCCAACAGCTTTCAAAGTACGAGTTAAAAAAAAAAAATTGGCAGCCATTTTTTTTTTAAGACCATAACTCGGAAGCCGTTTGGAGGCCCACTTACGGACTCCCTGCCTCCCCCTGCACCCATTGCGGCCCTCGCCTGTCCCACTGGGCCTATTGCGGGCCTCACAATGAGCGCCTTTGGAGCTCATTGCAAGCCCCCCCCACCTTGCGGGACGCTCATTGCAGGCCGCGGCAAACCCTCAACTGCGGGCCTCGTGATGTGCTCCTTCGGCGCTCATCACGGACCCTGCAATAAGCGCCTTCAGCAATTACGACAACTATATATATGATATACTGTGCAGATTATCCTCTGTCACTGACAACATCCTGTACCTGTGGGCTGTGTTTAAAAGAATGAAAATATTAACCGATTATAACAGTTAATTTTCTCAATATAAACCTTTAAAAGGTCTCCTCCTTTGCATACACTAGTTTCTATTTGTGCACAATAATTAATTTTACATGTCCTAAATGTGTTTTTGAATGAGAGTTTTCAATGCAATCAAGCATACAAACCTTTTAAATTGTTCAAGATAAGTGCATAATCCAATTGAGTTTATGTACTTAAGGGTGAGGTGTTGTGCATATTTTAGTATACATGCCTCATAGGATAACAAAGTAAGGTGATTTTTTTCTAAGATTTTGCTAGATATTTCTAACACTTTACCTTTTATTATATACTGTATGTCTGATGATTTTTAAAGGTCTTATATGGCAAATGCTGATACTTCAGCATAGCTGATACCTCCACAGCCCTCATGGAGCCTTAAATTCAACCTTGAATATTATTAACTGCCTAAAATGACTGCTGACTATAGCTGGGTAAATTATTTATCTCTCTAGAGAAGAAGAGACCATAGACAACTATTATTTAAGTCTTTATGTCCAAAGAGAATACATAAATGTTTTAAGCAAGAAATAGATAAACAAGTCATAGTTCACCTCAGACATATGTTTAATCCATTCCAAGCCATAATGTGACCAATATTTCTCCAGCTACTCGATCAGGCACCCTCTTTTCCCCAGGGTGTTTGGTTCACATCCAGGCAATTATATATCTGAGAAAGTGAGACCTGTTATAGGGATTTTATCAGTTGTTATAAAACTTGTTGTGAAAAAGGTTGATGGGGTCAAATGTCAACATACAAAATCAAATCCATTTGTAGCTTCCAAAAAATGGGACTTCAAAGAATTGATTATTGTTTAGGATTTGTAATGTGTTACAAATGTCTTAAATTATTCTGCAAAGCCACACTAAATCAATAGTAGGTATATTCTGAAGCAAGTTTAAAAAATAGCCTTCATCCCATATTGTTTGTATCTAATTTGACATTGAACCTGTGTGCCTTTCTGTAATTCAGTTGAACAGGACCCTGAATTGAAATGTAGCTCTGTTTGGAATTTCTTTTCAAAATATGACTGCTCCATAAAAAGAGAGCAATCGTAAGTAACCGGAGCCTGTAACTGAGGCTGTGAGTTAATTTGCTATTTAATTGGCGTCTTTTTGAGGGCTTCAGACTGTTTACGGGATATGGGCTTGAAAACTTTGCGATTGTTAAACCCGAAACGTACTGCCTTCCAAAGCCTTTGATCTCTCCCCTCCGCAAGAGTTACGTTCGCTAAAATCGCAAATCGCTATTCAATTGCTCTAATTCCTCAAGGCCGCAAATGTTTTCACACCTGTAAGCAGCAAATGTAGGAGAAAATCTTACCAGAGGACCCACAAGGGGGTTTAACACATGTCCGCAGCACTGTAATTGCAAATAAAAATTCAATACTGCACTGTAAATAAAGGGGAAAGCGACGAAAGACAATAGAATTATTGCACAACAGTCTCAAGTTCGAAAATCAGCAATAAGACTAATATTTTTTTATGTGTCATTTCGGGGTTATATTGATCTCGGGAATCAATGAGTTAATACATATCAAGCCACCCATATGGACTAGAACAGTATTGGCATTCATGTTTATAATTTTGTATTTGAAGTCCCATCGCATATCAGACCCCGAACCTAATTGATTGACATGTAACCTCCATGTTTTACTGACGAAATGATGGTAACCTCATTGTCTATTGGCTGTTTCGAAATGCTTAATTGATCATATTCCCACCCTGGACTGCTACGGCATGGATTACAGAGTTGACCTTTGGCCCGTAACTTCCATGCTCCTTCAATTGAATAGCACCGGAATTCGGAGAAGAACGGGGACCCGCAGTACGCCCGCAGACATATGGGACCTCATTCAAATGCGATTTGGCCAAATGATTGGGGCTCTATATAAGCACATAGCAATTTTTTTTACAGATGTTTTTAATTAGTGAACTTCTATCCAAAAGCAAGGTCTTCACTAACTAAAATCTTCTGCAAAAAATATGCTATGTGCTTACATAGAGCCCAATCCAATTGGCCAAATCTCATTTGAATAAGGCCCCTGGCCTGTATCCCGCGAGATGCAGGCTTACAATTGAATCAGGCTCAAACTTTTTAATCAACTTTTGATAGAGAAAAAGGGACAACATGTGAACTTCATTGGGCATTGGGGCTATTGCTTACTTCTTCTTTTTACCCATACTGGTAATCAGGATGGCCTTGTATCTATGTAAGTATCCAGGACATGTATTTAATCAGCTCTCTGCTATATTTTGTGACACTGGTATATGCAATATGATATTTAGTATGCACCCTCATATCACTGATTGCACTATTTTTAAACCTATTTACACTTGCACCTGACTTCATACAATGGAACTTTAAATTGAATGTAAGTTTAAATTTAAATAAAGTACAGTAAATAAAGTCATCTTCTCAGCTGTTTGTTAGCTTAGCAGGTAGCAATGCACGGCTGTATTACCAAAATGCTGAAATCTCCTACTACTCAATATTACTATGCAATAAGTACTATAGATCCAGCAAATTTTTTTATTTATAAAACTGTACTTCTGCTGAGACCTCCAGACTAGAAACTGAAGCTAATTGCGTGTAACCAGGAAAGAATGTTTTATCAGTCAAATAATATGTTCTATTTTTCCTATAAGAAGGGATTGCAACGTTTTATTATATATTTTATACATTTTTTACAATATACACAAAAGTGACATTTACAATAACAAAATCATAACATATTATGATTTCAATGTTCAGCAAATCATTATTAGTAGTGAGTATTAGTCTGTCATAAGTCTGGTCTTTGTGACTTGATAAGAACCTGATTCAAACCTACCCCAGCAGGACCGTGTAGTTCTTGTTACCTCTGTGACACAAGATGGCTTTAGGATAGGAACAACGTCCAAAAATAGGTATAGAGGATGATGCAGGCAGGATATCAGTGGTTTCAGAACAGGATTACTGCCCACTCTGGATAGAGGCACACCATAAATGGCCCCACAAATTGTTTATGTGAAAACTATAATTGATTTTATTCATTCAAATCCCACATATTTATACCCTGTCCCTGGTTATGAGCAGCCAATCCCAACAATGTGTATTCTTGATTAGCCAATAAAGACATGCCTATGTGTGAGATTGAACATTTAGTAACCACCAATCAGGCCAAGGTGCATTCTCAGTTGTCTTGGGAACACATGCGCACCTGTCCAACAGAAAATCCCAGGTGCACAGCACCACCTGTTCTGCAACAGTCAGTTTTACAAGTCATCCCCCCCTTCTAGAATAACCACACATATAATACAGTGTAACAGCACATACAATACATATATATATTTACAACAACCGTGCTCCCCGACTTCAACACCAAGATGTCTGGCCCAATCCAACATCAACTCATTCAGTCCGGCCTAGATACATTGATCTTCACAGTCTCTAGGGGCTTTGACCATGACAATAACAAAGGCTTTAAATCTATGTATCTACATCTTTGACGTCTGATGTGTTGCTGGGTAATCATTTTGCGTCAGATCAATAGCTGGATACTCTAAATCAGTCATTCCTTTGTGTAGTCCTGAGTAATCCTATTAAAGATGCAAACCTGCACTTGAATGGACTGATCAATAAACACAAACTAATAGTGAATATGAAAATACATATTTGAATAGAAAAATAATAATGTAAATTCCGCAAAAACACATTAAGTATCAATGTGCCCTTCTCCTCTCTCCATAGTGTCCCTATGGACCCTTATGACACCCTAATCTAATACTATAGGGATCCCTATGGACCCTATGCACTCCCATGCTGGTAAAATCATTACAATTTTTTTTTTTAAAGTTACAGAAAATAAAAAATAATTACTGAAAGTAAAAAATTGTTCCAATTAAAATACAAAATAATTTGCATTTCAAATAAAAAAAAATACTGAAATAAAATAATAAAAAAATAAGCCTGTGACTGCATCCTAAAGAAACTATAAGTGCCCTATGGGCCTCCCTTGAACTCCCATAGTTGCTATGTCTATAGAGTCCCTTGAGACCCCCAAGGACCCTATTGCTTTCTCTCATAGGGGCCACTATATACCCCATACTCCTTATACAATCTATCCTATTGCTGATTGAAGACCTGTGTTACTCTGTTCAATATGTAGAAAAAGCCAGTCAAAAATAGAAAAAGCATGCCACGCTAAAAAAAGCAAGAAAACTAAATAATATACAAATGGAGCTTCAGGACCACGTAATGGTTTTTGGTCACACCCCTTTCTGATTGGCTGAAATCAGTGTCATATTTCAGACCAGTTAGAATTGAGTATTTGAATGTTAAAACTCTGACTGGTTTCTCAGTATCCAATCAGAGTATGCTACCGCCCCTTGTCTGATTGGTTAAACTTTAAACTTTTTATTATACCCTACTCTTATAGATTTCTATATCAGAATAGGGGAAAATAGAGCTCTTAGATTGGTTTCAATCAACTGCATTGGGGAAATGTTTAATTAATCAAAAAAAGGGCGGTATGGAAGGGGGCACCCAATAGACCCACCAGTGTTGACTGGGTCCTGAGGAACACCCGGGCTCATATATTTTATTGGTGGGCTAGAGGGGCATAGGCAGAGGTCATAAAATAGGTAAATCTTACAGTTTTATTTTTTGAGGGAGGAATGTAAGAGCTCTGTAAACTTGGTTAAAAAATAACCTGCAATACTGTGCCTCATGTGCTTTATTCATCATCATAGAAAGAAAGAAAGAAAGTCTAGGTGAATTTTTCCCTTTAAGTCTATCCATTTTTATGGATGTGTGAATGTGTGAATAGTCGTTTGACAAACACATCTTATCACATACTGGGACTGAAACAAAGTGTATGAAGATTATTTAGAGCAGCCTCGGAAATACCACCCTCTGCTCTCACATTAAATTACTTTAACAGGGCGTCCGTATAATAAGACTGCAAATGAATGCTTTTGATGGCTAAGATAGAACTCTATGAAATAAACTGTAGTAATTGCTGTTAAAATGAAGTGCTTGATGTGTGACATGTTCAATTTAAAATGTTAGGAAAAATACATTTTATTTTCACCTAAAAGGTATTTCAGTATGTAGTCTGACTTGGTAATTGAGTAATCAAATTTACTCTTGTTTACTCTGTGAAACAAAGGATCCACTGTGGTGTCAATTCTCAAGGAATACTGCTGTTTGTCACTCAGTAAGCTACCGAATAAATTACTGTACTGCAAGAAATGCTTTTATTTGTTTGTGAAATGTGTATCTAACAGCGGTATAAGCTGTCAAAACCCCCAGAATTATTGAGCCTCTGGACCTGGGGACCGGACCTCTACCTACTCTAGCCACTGATCACAATATGGAATAAGGCTGTTGTAATAGCCAAAAAGACAATTTAAACTAGAGAACTATATCCCTTTAGTAATGGTATAGAACCAAGAAATTAATGTTAAATGGAATATATGCCCAAATGTTTTCCCCAGCCCATGGACCTCCAAGAACCAATTCCACCAGGTCACCTGAGCCCATGGTGCTTTATATTAAGTTTTCTTTTTTTCTGATAGTTACAAAATGTGTATTATGTGTTCCTAAGTAGGTACAATACATATTGACAAAAAACATATTTTTGGGGTAGTATCTCTTTAAGGGGGACCAGTAGGCACTTTCAGTAGCCAACCGCGATACCCAGTTTGCCCCCAATGCCAGAGCAGGGCTATGTTCCTGGGTGGATTCGAAATTACGGCTGGGGGGGAAAAAGGGCTCCATAGACTTCTATGAAGGAAATCCACCAATCTGATTGAGCCATCAAGTATAGTTAGCTAGGTTGTCAGACAACAACTGAAACACTTTGTTTCAATAGACAAGAGTCAAGTGATGAGAAGTTCTTTGTAAGTGGTATCCCTTTAATCCATTGTCTTGCAGTTAACCACTAATGGGTATAAACTTGACCCCAACCATTGTTCCTGACCTCCATACAATCTAATAGGAAGCCCAAATTGTTAGAAATGTCATGGAAGTCCTGGTCAGTCCCTAAAGTGAATACACCTCACTCTCCTAGCCAACTCCTCTCCAACTGAATAAAGATTTTTTCTACACAAGGGGAGGTCGGCTAGGGAACATAACCCCATGCTCCCTACGACGATTGAGGAGGGATAAGCCTTCCCCGCTTACAGGGCACCATGA
Organism: Discoglossus pictus; assembly: GCA_027410445.1. Lineage (NCBI taxonomy): Eukaryota > Metazoa > Chordata > Amphibia > Anura > Alytidae > Discoglossus > Discoglossus pictus. Next base: position 44,669,969 of record CM050165.1, read on the forward strand.
GCCCACTAATTACCCTACTACCCTCTGATAGGTTCCCCAATTTCTCCCTGGGACCTAAACCTGTCTACCCCAGATTAATGGTTCCCTACTCAGGTTAGACCCTGCTCCTCACCCAGACACCCTGTCTCCAATATTTACAGTACCACTGCAACCCCCTGCTGTGCCCAAACTCTAATCAGCAGTGTCTGATATTTGGAGCCATAGATTTATTGGCACCTAGACAGGCTAGCGCTGTGTCCCCTGGTGGAAATTCCTAACCCACAGGGAGAAATTCAAAGTGCCAAAAGGTGCTAAGTTATTTCTGCAACTTGTCCTAAGAGTCTGCAACTTGTACTTGAATCCAGATAGCCACCCTGTTTGAGGGGATATCGAACCGAGTCAACCTGTGTGTAGGATCAGTCTAGCAACCTTTTTCAATCCCAAGGAAGATCATGTTGTGACATAAGCTTTATGAGTAAAGGAATACATTTGAGTTTGTTGCATCACTTTCTGAGAGCTGTATTAATGGAGGGAGGAGTGGGAGAGGAGGGAACAGAAAGAAGCCATATGGCTTTATTAGATAACTGACAGACTGAACTTAACACCACTCTCCTTCACAGCCACAGATACAGGACGTTTGCATCAATAAATGCAATAACAGCTCTCCGTAAATGTAATGACCAATGTATTGTGGATGCCTCCTGGGTCCAGCAGAGGCTTCATATTTTATTTTCTTACTAATTAAAAAAAGGCTTAATTAGTTTTTCCCGGTTAATTATGGTTTTGGACTCAACATTTTCACATATATATTTTTTTCATCATACAATGGTCCTTTAAAGATCAACTGTAATTCAAAACCTTCTGTCATGCATTTAAAAAGAATACAACTGTGTTTTTTTTTCCTCATGGAAAAATATTATATTATTTGAAAAAAAATTTACCTAGAAAAGTCAGGAAGATAAGAAAACAATGTGTGTGATCTGCCAGTGAGTTGAGGAAGTATAAACAAGGCTTGTGGAGACCTTGGTAATTGTGTTTTCATATCCAATTCACACTGAAACCAATGGGAACAAAAGCAAGATATGTTGTAGTTCAGGCATCCATAAGCAGGGCTGAATTTACATAGTGAGTGTCCTAGGGACTGTTAAGCTGTTAGCTATACTATATAGGTTCACCCAAGATAGGCAGGTCATAGCAGAGAGGTCACACAAATCGAAGTCCAATGGAAAAGGGTCTAGCAACCTACTTCAGTTTCTTTGCCAAGATAAATTTATGGACAAGCATAACGAGAGTCATAACCATATGACACCAGAAAATTAGCCCCTCAGGTCAGAAGGTGCCTACTACATTACTAGGGAAGAGCAAAGGGCAAGTACGTTGCATCTGATCTAACAAAGTGGTTGGGCCAAATTCCTCAAAGCCAAGAGAACATACAGCTGTGGCTGTTTTAGAAGAGGAATGGAAAGTCTGCTGCTGCAAAGAACAATTTAGCATAGGAACTTGGAATGTTAGAACTATGAACCAAAGCTAACTGGATGTAGTCAAGTATGAGATTACAATATTAAACATTGATATCCTGGGAATTAGTGAACTCAAATGGACTGGATTGGGGCATTTCATATCAGACAACCACCAGATCCTCTACTGTGGTCAAGAATTCCACAGAAGAAATGGAGTAGCCTTCATAATCAATCAAATGGTGGACAAAGCAGTGCTCGGTTACAACCCAATAAATGACAGAATTATTTCAATTTGAATTCAAGGCAAAGCATTTAACAACACATGCTGAAAAGTCTGAAGAAGTCCAATTCTATGAGGTTATTTAACACCTTTATAGATATAATAAGAAAACATTTAACTATCATCATAGGAGATTTAAATGCTAAAGTAAGGAACGAAAAAGAACCCTGGAATTACAGACAAGTTTGGTCTTGGAGTACAAAATGAAGCAGGTCAGAGATTAGTAGAATTCTGTCAATATATTTCTGTGGGACAAATGAACATTAAAATTAGGCTAGAACTAAAAAAAAGAGAAAGATAAAACTCAACACCCAATCTGCATTATGGAGAGAGTCAAAAAAATGTCATATCCCCCCATCTTCCCTACCCCCCTTTTCATATATTATTATTGTTTTGTTTTTATGTAATATTAAGCATTTATGGTTAATCAAAAATCAATAAGAAAAGAAGAAAGGGAAAGAAAAAGAGGAAAATAAAGAAAAGGTTTAAGATACATGGAGAAGTTTACGCTACCAATATACTGCCACAAACATAAATGATTTAAATAAGAATAAAAAAAAAATAATGTTTGGTCATAGTACAGTATCAGCGACGACTCTACACATGAACATCACAAGAGTATTATTATTGTTTATTTGTAACGCACCAACATATTCCGTAGGGTTAAGGGCCAAGCAAAACAATTATTATTAACACATTGTAAATTTGCAAGGTTTCAATATTGCAATGTGCTTTCGGAAAGATTCTAAGTTCAAAGCGAGGGCCCTCCATTATTTACAATCTAAAGTATTTGGGTGTGGTACAGGAGGGTGATAGGAGCATTGTGTATGTTAAGGTGGAAGGTGATAGGCTTGTTTAAACAAATATGTCTTTAGTAAAGTTTTGAGGTAGGGACATAGCCCGATGAAGCAAGGCAAGGAGTTCCAGAGAATAGGGGCAGTACGAGAAAAGTCCTGAAGTCAGGAATATGAGGATTGGACAAGAGAGGTGGAAAGAAGAAGGTCGTTGACAGAGAGGTGCTGCAGACACTGAGTGTTGAGTACAATAGATGAGTCTAAGGGACGCCTTCATTATGGATTAAAGTGGGGATAGATGTAGTCGAGATGAGATATGATGAGCGAATGCATTAGGATCTTAGTTGTGTCTAGGCTAAAGTAGTGATGTTGTTAAGATTCCGGGGGGGGGGGGGGTATTGAGCTCCAGAAATTCCTGCCGTTACCTATAGGAATCCCCCTTTCAAGCTATCTTCTTAGAAGGAATGGGCCTCTCGGTCAGATCAGGATCATCTGCATCAGCTCAGGAGCCCATGGTTACAGGATCCGCCTAACCGGTGTCATGTGCTTCTTCCAGGGGGCTTGAAAAGGCTAAGAAGACCAATCCTACCCCAGAAGGTTCCAATGCAGTGTCCAAGCCCTTATCCCAAGAAAGAAGTAGAGGTTCAGGGCAGTAAAGTGATTTTAGCGCAATAGTCTTTCCTCTAAATTAAACACACGTCTGTCTATGTGTCCCAAGGAGAGCATGTTTATTTCTGGTCACAGGCACAGTATTTATGCAGTTACAGAACAAAAGATTTACATCACAGTGGGCTGAACTTATGCAATCTCTTTGCCCAGATTAGAAGTAACCAATCACAGAAATAGGAGAGCCAATCAGGAGGCAGGGGAAAAGGTGGGCATGGCTGGCCAGCCTTGGGGGGTGGACCAATGGGCGGCATTTACAGAACAAAGGCAGAGCTGGAAAATCCAGCCTGAACTGTTTTAAAGACAAAAAGGGGAAAATACATGCAATTACACAAAAAGGGCCAGAAGGTGTAACTACAGGATAAGGAATATAATTGCTCATTCAGTTTGAAGTGAATTGGCTACATAATATCAGAGTACAATGGTATTTTCTTCATAGGAGAAATCAGATCTTCACAGATGTATTTTGGAGATGACAATATGGAAATCAGATCAGTCATATACTGTGCATCCAAAGATGGAGGAGCTCTATACAGTTGGAAAAAACAAGATTTGTAGCTGATCTCCGCTCAGATCATGAGCTTCTTATTGCTAATTTCAGAATTAAACTGAGGAAAATAGGGGGAAATCGTCAGACCAACAGATACAAAATAAATATTATCCCCAGTGACTATGTAGTGGAGGCAAAGAATACATTTAAGGGACTAGACATGGTAGACAGAATGCCTGATTAACCCATGTATAGTGCTACGGAATACTTTGGACAGAAGTTTGTTACATTGTCCAGAAAGCAGCAACAAAGAATATACCCAAAAGAAAGAAAATTAAGAAGACAAACTGGGTATCTGATGAGGCTTTGAAAGTAGCTCAGAAAAGAAGGAAAGTGAAAGATACTGGAGGAAAATATTTGTTCAACTGAATGCAGAATTCCAGATGATAGCAAGAAGAGACATTTTACAATGAGCGATGTAAAGAGATTGAAGAAGATATATACAGTATGTTTGTGTGTGCATGCAAGGTGCAGGTGGGTCTAGAAGAAAGTGCAAAGAGATGCACAAAAGAGTGAGTAAATGAAACTGCTATACTTAAAACAATTGATGTACTCAGAGTCCAGGTTGGTGGTGACATATAGACAACTCATACCTATTGTCAGTGTGCACAAGGTACTAACATTACACTGCCCCCACACAATTCCCTCATAATACAGAATAATCCTATTTAACTAATAAAACATTGTTGTGTAAATTAACTAGCTGCCAGCGCTTGACAATAATTTACAGAGTCACGTTGACCAGGATAGACACATTTGACTATATCACTGGTTATCCATACACCACTGATGGTAGCACCAACTGAACATCAGCCCATCTTATTAGTTAGTTCATATGTATTAGTTAGTTTATATGTGTATTTACCTAATGAATTAAATGCTAGACCAAGGATTGCTAATTTCCAAAGGTGCCTACCACCTATAATGAAGTCATTTGTTTTATACAAATAAGGAATACATTTGACAATGGATACAATTTTAATGGTTATATATATCACAACGGCAAAGATAAAAACTGGTTAAAAAATCAAGGATTAACACATAAGTTAAAAGAGGACAAAAATGTATGGAAAGATGAATACCTCTTAATTATCAAAAAATGAATATTTAGAGACCCTTAATAGGGGGGTAATCATTATTCCAGTCTGCAGTACTGTGTCTTTTTTTAGAGAAATCACTCAATTATAAGTGTGCACCAACCCATAGAAAGTTCTATTTTAGCATCCCGAATTGAATAAATGCTATGTAAGGGATAGAATCCAATGTAGAAGATTTGGGGCCTTGATCCTTAATCAAGGAATAAAGAGCCCTGTTATAAGCCAGTTTAGCAGTAACTTTGGCCATTGCAGTTCCATTATAGGTCCCTAATCTTCTACATTGGATTCTATACCTTACATAGCATTTATTCAATTTGGGATGCTAAAATAGAACTTTCTATGGGAATACCCATGGTATTGATGCACACCTTAAATGAATATAACAGGTGACAGTGGATTGGGTTGCCAGTTCCTTCTGTAGTGGATTGGGATTTGTCTGACCTCTCTGCTATGACCTGCCCACCTAGAGTGGCCCATCCTGTTTACAAGTGGATTTACCTTACAAGAAAAGGCTGATAAATTAGCAGAGTGCACTAATTGTGCCCAGGTGAGAGGGGTGTGGCCTAACTGTTAAACTAAAATAAGAGGTTTTTGAGCTGTTTTGGGGCCTGTTTACAAGAAAAGGCTGATAAATTGCAGCGTGCACTAATTGTGTCCAGGTGAGAAGGCAGAAGGTAATATAAACAGGAGAAGGGGCGAACATTTCTAGTATCAAGTGCAATTTTCGTAAAATTGTAGGAGTTTAAATAAAGGGACTTCAAAGGAAATGGAGGGCAGATTTATAGTGCAAAGGAGGAAAACTTTATACAAATATATTATTTTATATTCTTTATTTTTGCCACTGAAATTTTGTAGATGATAATAATAATTATGAGTCAGTCCAGTGGCAACCTTATTCAGTGTACATCCTGTCATATGTATGCAATACTGGAACAGATGATCCAGGGTCCATACCTCTGTGAGAGGTGTGAGCATGTTGCCTCTCTGGAAGCTCAAATTGGAGATCTGGAGAGGAGAATTGCAGCACTTAGTGATATTGCTCCACTGGAAAGGGAGTTGGTGCTCACTGAGCACAGTTTAGCTGGGCCTAGCATGGAGGGTGGAGCTGGGGCTAGTGAGGATGTCCAGAGAGGTAGCTGTGTTACAGTTACAAGGGGAAGCAGGGGGAACAGGAGGAGGCAAACCAGTTCTGAGTTGGCAAAAACACTGCCAGATTGGCCAGATTGAGTGAAACTGTTGGGGATGTCCATTCAGGAATGGCAATGACAGATAGAGCTGTTCCCTCTATCACCCAGGAGAACAGCTCTACTGGAGGGGTGGGAGGGCAGAATAGGCAGAGCAACAGACAGGTTTTGGTTGTAGGGGATTCTATCATTAGGAAGGTAGAAAGGTTGATTAGTCACCCAGATCCCAACAATCGAACAGTTTGCCGTCTCCCGGGTGCTCGGGTTTGTCATGTTGTGGATCGGGTAGACAAATTATTGGGAGGGGCTGGAAATGAAGCGGTGGTCTTGATACATAATGGTACCAATGACAAAGTTAGTGGAAGATGGAGTGTCCTAAAGAATGATTTTAGAGAACTAGGTAATAAGCTGAAGGCAAGGACCTCCAATGTACTATTTTCTGAGATACTACCAGTGCCACGTGCTAGCCCAGGGAGGCAGAAGGAGCTTAGGGAGGTTAATGCGTGGCTAAAGATGTTGTGCACTAAGGAGGGGTTTGGGTTTTTAGAGCACTGGGCTGACTTCTCCCTTCAGTACAATCTCTTCAGTAGGGATGGATTGCACCTTAATGATAAGGGAGCTTTTGTACTAGGGGATAGGATGGTAGAAAGTCTGGAGGATTTTTCAAACTAGTAAGTGTGGGGGGGGGGGGGGGGGACTAGATATAAGTAATGGGGTAGAAAGTGTAGAGGGTATAAGGAATGAATTAACAATTTATAGGGGAGGAGATGGGGGGAGGGGTAGTATAGTCAATAGGGAGGTAGTACTAAGTAATTCAAGTACAGTGGCAGGCACTTCATAACTACAGACTCATAACATAAGGTGTATGCTTGCTAATGCCAGAAGCTTGCCAGGGAAAATGGGAGAGTTAGAATTATTTGCAATTAATGAAAAATGGGATTTAATAGGCATTACCGAAACATGGTGGGATGAATCTCATGACTGGACTGTTAATCTGGATGGTTATAACCTATTTAGGAAAGATAGAGGCAATGGTAAATGAGGAGGAGGGATTTGTCTGTATGTTAAGCCTGAATGTAAGCCTATAGTCAGAGAAGATATTTGTGGTGGACCTAGTGATAAAGTTGAATGTTTGTGGGTAGAGTTAAAAAGCGGAGCAGCGAATTCCAAAAGAATATTAGTAGGAGTATGCCATAAACCCCCAAATATAGCTGAAAGTGAGGAAATACAATTATTGTTACAGATTGAAAATTCAGCTAAGCATGGGCAAGTTCTAATAATGGGAGATTTTAATTACCCTTTAATAAACTGGATAAATGAGACCAGCAGTTCATCTAAGGGGAGCAGGTTCTTGAGTACACTCAGGGATCATTATCTGGCCCAGGTTATACAAGAGCCTATTAGCTTTACTCATGACAAATAATATTGATATAGTATCAAATGTTGGAATAGGGCAACCTTTAGGAAACAGTGATCACAACACAGTCTCATTTGAGATTGAATTAAAAAAACAAAATTTTAAGGGGCCATGAAAACTCTTAATTTTAAAAGGGCAGATTTTAACGGTCTAAGGGCAGCAACACAAAGTATAAACTGGGACAGAGTGCTGATAAAAAACAGGCATTTAAATAATAAAAAACAAGAGGGGACAGAGACTGCTTTACGGGAGTACAAGGAAATCAACAAGGCTTGTAAAAGCACGATTAGACTGGCTAAAATAGAAAATGAAAAATTAACTGCAAAAGAGAGTAAGACTAACCCTAAAATATTTTTTAAGTATATTAATCGGAAGAAGGCAAGGAAGAAAGCTGTAGAAACATTACAATGTGACACAGGCCGTCTGAAATTTAGTGACCAGGAAAAGGCAGATGAGCTAAATAGGTTCTTTTCTTCTGTATACACAAGGGAGGTACCAGTGGTTGGGACACTGCAACATAATGGGGCTACACTACCTTTGCCAAATAATTGGTTAACACAGAAAGTAATCCAAAAGAGGTTGGAAAAAAATAAATGTTAATAAAGCCCCGGGTCCTGATGGAATACATCCAAGGGTACTGAGGGAACTGGGTTTTGTAATAGCCAAACCATTATATTTAATTTTTCAAGATTCACTCAAAACAGGGTCTCTACCAGATGACTGGAGAAAAGCTGATGTGATACCTATATTTAAAAAGGGAGCAAGAGCAAATCCGGGAAATTATAGACAAGTGAGCCTCACTTCTGTAGTGGGGAAGTTTTTAGAAGTGTTTATAAGGGATAACATACAAGAATATGTCTATTTGAACAGCATTATAAGTAGGAGTCAACATGGATTTATGAGGGATAGGTCATGTCAAACAAATCTAATTAGTTTCTATGAGGAGGTTAGTAGGAACCTGGATCAAGGCAACTCAGTGGATGTAGTCTTTTTGGATCTTGCAAAGGCTTTTGATACAGTGCCACATGGGAGACTATTGTGCAAACTAAGAGATACAGGAATTGCAGTAAATATATGCTCATGGATTGAGAGGTGGCTGAAAAACAGGAAGCAAAGGGTTGTTGTAAATGGAACATACTTCGATTGGACTAATGTGGTAAGTGGGGTTCTTTAGGGTTCAGTATTAGGTCCTCTCCTTTTTAACATATTTATTAATGACTTAGAGGAAGGATTGGAGTGTGGTGTCTCAATTTTCGCTGATGACACGAAGTTGTGCAAGGTAATTAAATGAGATAATGATGTGCTTTCCCTCCAAAGGGATTTACATACAATTGAGGAATGGGCATCTAAATGGCAGATGAGATTTAATACGAATACATTTAAAGTTATGCATCTGGGAAGGAAAAATACCCATGCAATTTATAATCTTAATGGAGCAAATCTAGGGGTATCAGATATTGAAAGGGATTTGGGAGTGCTTGAGGACAACCCCCTAGGTAACAGTGCTCAAAGCCAAGCAGCAGCTGCAAAGGCAAATAAAATATTAGCATGTATTAAGAAGGGTATAGAAGCCAGGGAAGCAAATATAATTCTGACATTATACAAATCTCTAGTACGCCCTCATTTGGAATATGGAGTACAATTTTGGGCACCACTTCATAAAAAGGACATTTTAGAGCTGGAAAAGGTACAGAGGAGGGCAACAAAAATAATAAGGGGAATGGAGGGACTAAGTTATGAAGAAAGACTAACCACATTAAACGTATTTTCTCTAGAAAAAAGGCGTCTAAGAGGAGATATGATTTCCTTATATAAATACATCCAGGGTCAGTATAAAGATTTTTCAAGGGAGCTTTTTGTGCCAAGAGGTTTTCAACTGACAAGAGGACATCCCTTGAGGTTAGAAGTAAAAAGATTCCACCTTAAAGAAAGAAAAGGGTTTTTCACAGTAAGGGTGGTAAATCTGTGGAATTATCTACCAGAGGAGGTGGTGACAGCGGATTCGATAGATAACTTTAAAAGGGGACTAGATTTATTTCTAATTAAAAATGGAATTCAGGGTTATCATGGATAACAACTAATTAATTAATAGTTAATCCGCATATTGCAGATCAGAGGAGATCTTAAAAGGCTGAACTTGATGGACTGAAAGTCTTTTTTCAACCTTAAATACTATGGCCCTCATTCAATTGCAATTTGGCCAATTGAATAGGGCCCTAAATAAGCACATAACATATATTTTTTAAAGAAGTTTTTAGTTAGTAAGCATCTATCCAAAAGCAAGGTTTTCACTAACTAAAAACGTATTTAAAAAAAATATGCTATGTGCTTATTTAGAGCCCTATACAATTGGCCAAATCACAATTGAATGAGGCCCTATGTAACTATGTAACTATCATGGTATAGCTCACAGCTTCATTCAGGTACACAAGCCCTTTCACCACCACCACTTAGCATATGTTGGAATGCAATTGCTTGCACAATAATCCACCAATAATAAAAATGCATTTACAAAATATATTTGTTTTATCATATGTTGTAATGGTCATGCACATGCCAATATGAAAAACCATGCTGCAACATGCAGAAAATAATTAAAGACACACTACCTGATTCAATAGCAAAATCAAAACATGAAACTCATGACATATTAACCCTTTCTCACTCACAGAGGCCCTATTCTGGCGTGGAAAATATAAATATAATTGCATATACATCTCTCTCATCACATCTACATATGGGAACACAAATAGTGGCCAATTACGCCACCACATCACATAGATCAAGTAGTTGGGGAACATTTTATTATTTGTTGTTCAGTCCTTCAGTCATGTCTGACTCTCTGTGACCCTATGGACTGCAGCACATTTAGCTAGGTCTCTGCCTGTGCTGTTCCACAAGGTTTGCATGCCAAAGATACTGGAGTGGGTTGCAGGATCCTTCTCTAGTGGATTGTGATTTTTCTGACCTCTCTGCTATGACCTAAAGTGACCCTACATGGTATAGTTCACAGCTTCATTCAGGTACACAAGCCCCTTCACCACCACCACTTAGCAATGCTGAAAGGGACCAGGGGAACATACACTACACTAATCTACTCTAACCCATCAGGAGGGGCCACAAATACACATGGAGGCTGTGCAGAGGCACGTGGATCAAAAGCCAACTCCCCTCCATCAGGGGTAAACTCGGCTACACGCATCCTGGAAAGTCCCACGCCATTGCTGGTGGCCATGTGCCAAGATGTATACCCATTCCCATTTGGTGACCTCCCATTATGTTCTGCTATTCATCAATTTACATGAGTGTGGCTTGCTAAGTCGTGGTGGGTAAGGGGCTTGTATAGTGAATAAAGCTGTGAGCTATACCATGTAGGGCCTGTGTAGGTGGGAAGGTGATAGCAGAGAGGTCAGACAGATCACAATCCACTAGAGAAGGAACTGGCAACCCACTCCAGTATCTTTGGAATGCAAATCTTGTAGATCAACGCAGGCAGAGACCTAGCTAAATGTGCTGCAGTCCATAGGGTCACAGAGAGTCGTACTCGACTGAAGGACTGAACAACAAATAATCAAATGTTCCCCTTGTATTTGATACATGTGATGTGGCTGTGAAATATGGCCACTATTTGTGTTCCCAAATGTAGTTGTGATGAGTGAGATGTATGTGCAATTATATTCTATGTTTTAGGGGCCACAATAGAGCCTCTGTGAGTGGGAAGGGTTAATATGGCGTCTTTTCAAAAGCATTGGAATTTAATAGCTAAGTTGGAAGAGTAGTGCTTACGGGCTTGAGAAAACATAGGATTTGCAGGCCAAAGTTCAACGTTCCACTTCCCCTGTTTTTTCTTGGCTTTGCTGCATCTTAACCCGCATCTGTGGGTTGCTTTAAGAGGCTAATTTAATAGCAGTAAGTTCTACGAGCTACAATACGAACTACAGTTTTACACGTAGCCCTAATTTAATGGGGCTGTATAAATACTCTTTAGTCATTAACCAGTGAAATTAGAACTATAACCCAGAGTATAAACAAATGAGTAACCAAAAGGGCTGTACATTCCTTTAACGACATACCGCAAATGTTCTAAATATGTTATTATTTTATTACAAGATGTAGTACGAAATATACCGCTACATAAAATAGTGTATATTCATATACTTAAAATACATATAACTTTGTTTTTGTTGAACAGCCTTTCTGACTCTTCCAGGTCTTCTTGCTATTTTTGCATTAGAGATTAATTATTCCTAATTACTCCTTAGTGATTTGCTCATGCTCATAGTGAAATAGGTAGATGAATGCTGAGAGAGCTATTTAAATTAAATTGCTAATTATTTCGATCACTCTGAGTAAGTGCAAAACCCTTAAGTGTATTTAGCAATCTCTAAAACAAAGATGAGACAAGACCTTGAATGGAGAAAGGCTGATTGGGCTGCCAAGCTTCAAATGTACGATTATTGTGCATTGTTTTGTATATTTTCAAATAACATACAATTAATAAAATATTTAATTATTAAAGTAATTGCTGAATACTGACATTTTAAATTATCCTATATGTGTAACCCTGCTGTATGATATTTTGTTCACAGAAAAAGGAATTGAATGCATTATTTATTAGAAGAGTCGTAACTAGGATAAAGTAGAGGGGCTTATGTGTTGCAGCTGGAATTTGTGGCTTGGGTGAAAAGAATATAGTCTTCTGCTCCAGAGACAGGAAAGAATAGAGATCCCAGTATAGCCTCGGGCCGCTTGTTGCAGGATGCACATATAATACCATAGAGTATTCAAAAATGCTCTGAGATGTGGAAAGGACTATTACAATCCAGCTTAAAAAATGTATCTGTGATCATTTCTCTTGGGAAAATCTCTCAGCATAAAAAGCTTTAAAATAAGTAGAACTGAGAAAGCAAAATATATTGTCTAGCATTACATGTCTTTAATAATGATTTGTAAGTCAGCCCAAATCACGCAAGCAGTTTGCATATCAAGTGATTACTTGGGGTTTTAAAACCCCCAGCTGTTTCAAGATCATTCTTTTTTTAGTGGTTGTTTTGTTCTCCAAAATTACGTTTTTATTGCTTGAATATGTTTTTTTAAAGCGCCAAAGATGGGTATTAGAAATTGACCTTACCACCCTACAATGAGCCCACGTGACCTAAGCATAAGTGACTAGGTACGCATAAATAATCCCAAACTCCAACCATAATAATAATAATATGACAGACACCAATATGGGTTTAAAACAGCTTTTATTATACAAAACAGTGAAACCACAGATGTGATTACTCATCCCCACAAATGGAGCCCAACAATTTAGAGGCCTCCAGGAACCCTGTGCCCAGGAGACCTCAGGACCAACCATGATCTGGACCATCACCATAAGGGCTCCACCCTACAGTGAGCAATCACCCCCGCCACCAGCTAACCCAACATGGCTTGCCCCGCAAAAGGCACAAGTGAGCTAAAGGAGGCTGCTCTCTGAATGGATTTCCAGCCCTATGGAACACATCTAGAGTCCTCTTCTGTTTGAGACAAGTAAACTACATCATTTTGAATGAGGCTGCTTGTTTTTGCTAGTATACAATGTAGTAAACATACGATCAGGTTACTACTCCATATAATGTTTATGTAATATAAATGGAACAAGAGCTCAATTATATCTGTTAACTCTTTTGTTACAGGGATTAATAATGAAATTAGTACTAACATTCATTGTTAGAGGTCTTATTAATGAAAATTTTGTAAACAGTATGTGAAAATGTGCAATATCTAAAACTAAATATTTACTAGATTGTGTTACAAGTATATTTGTGAAAGCAATTCTTTTCTGTTAACTGCATGATGAACATAGTGGGTAGGATATTTACAAGGCATTATCAGCCTTATTAAATTGTGATTCGGCCAATTGAAAAGGGCTCTATATAGGCACATAGAATATTTTTTTCCAGAAGTTTTTAGTTAGTAAGACTTTGCTTTTGGATAGAAATTCACTAACTAAAAACTTCTGTAAAACAAATAATGCTTTGTCCTTATATATAGCCCTATTCAATTGGCCGAATCACAATTTAATAAGGCTGAATATGTGGCTGAAATGTGGCTGTGATCTCAATTTTTCTATTAGGAAACAGTGCATATTAAATGTAAGGATGCAAAGATTCACAATTCAGCCACATGTGATGCTTAATAAACTCCCCCATTGAATCAGAGCAAAAGAATCATCATATCAAATGTATTGCAATATTAGCATCCATATATATTAGAAGGGGATTTAAAATGTCATTTTTAGATACAACTGACCTGCAAACACTCTATTATAGGACTGGTAACACTTAATGTGATGTGCATTACAGTATTTACTAGGTACTATTTTCTATGTGGGAAATTTGCCGTCAGAGCCCTCCACACCTCATCTCAGCTCATTTGATAGCAAAGTAAATATCAATTACTGTGTTTTTTTCTCTTTCTTAATATACCATTTTACTTTCCATTTACACTTCCTCTCTCATCCAAAAATATCTGTTAAAAAGAAAGAGCATGTCTCATATGCACAGACCTGTGCATGTCAATTTCTCCACAGCAGGCTAATGGTGTTCTTCTCCTTAATTGATCGTGTCAATCAATTATGTGTCAATAGAAATAATGTGACAGCAAGAGCTGTCTGTGTAATTTAATGCTTTCTCGGATTAGGAGAGCCAAGCCCATACTAATGAACACTTCAGTTTTATCCCTCCCTTTAAGTCCTAATGGGTTTTTATTATGCCATAGTTTCCTCCAAACCACCTGCTTTGATACTCTAATAGTTTATCTGATTTTGCAAGCCACAGTATATTGTAAAATGCATTGCAATTGCATTTTTTTCCAAATCTTATTTTCTCATTTAATTTTTGTTATTCTCAATTAATAAAACTTCCAGATATCACCTATTTTTAAATCTAATCCAGTATTTCCAACATTACCCTGGATTTATGAGACGCCTTAAATATGGTTTATATGAGTAAACGTTTATTGATATATGATATTTTATAAAGCTGATTTAGAAAAGTACTATTATGTGTACAATAGATTACACATAAATAAATCCATATTTTTGTATTGCCCTAGTCACATTAAAATGTGTGCCTCCACCCCTATGCCGCAGCTATTCCTCCATTCCTTTCTTATGTCCCCATCCTAAGATTACCATGCATACCGAAGCATTAGTGTATGTGTATGTCAAAAAGTGCTAGGGACCTTTAAAATAAAAATGTTACTGATTATAGACCTTTTGTGTATATGAGCACAAAATTCCACAATACGTCATTGTCATAACTCAAGTTGGCCACTAGTTGTGCCTACCAGGAGGCACTGTTATATACCAATCGCCTCCATCTGTATATTGTGTTATGGGGGATAATATGTTAGTGTTATATTGTATATTGTATTGTGGAGTGAGAGCTATGTGTTAATTAGTCAACCCTCCCCCATTGTATAAACTCTCAGTCAGGAGTTGGCCATATGGTCTTCAGTGTAAACAAAGAAGATAGCAGACCAAATAGATTTGCCAGACTGCCAGGCACCGCAGGACAATAGTATAGTATGGGGTTTCCCAACCACAAGCCCAGGGGCATAGTTCAAGAGCTAATAAAGGATGTTTCTCCCTTGAGAGCCAGCCACCAAATGAATTAGTAGCCACGCCTGGGGGAGGCACTGGGGGAGGAGACTAATAAGTTCCCACAAATTACTTCTGTGAGAATGGCCAGAGGGGAATGAGGGTTTGACTAAGAGTAGCCACTCCCTCCACTGTGTGTGTGTGAAATGTTTTAAATATGTGGTTCCAAAATAAAAACGTGGTTCATAATTTTCATCAAGACGTGGTGTGCAGATGTATTATTTACCCGGGGACATATGCTTGCAGTAAGATT
Organism: Discoglossus pictus; assembly: GCA_027410445.1. Lineage (NCBI taxonomy): Eukaryota > Metazoa > Chordata > Amphibia > Anura > Alytidae > Discoglossus > Discoglossus pictus. The sequence goes on from CM050165.1 coordinate 44,685,297, forward strand.
CGCCAGACTTACTGTCAATATTGCTCAGTCTAAACCAAGGGCTGAGACATGATGTTCCTGTAATCCAAAAGTCCAGAGTCACCCAAATCCGATCAACAGACCCCAGCCAGAGAGTGGGTCTTGATAACTGGTGGCAGCGGTTGGAGACTCTAGAGGAAAGGACTGAGGATGGAACAGCAGTATGAGGACATGTCCTCAGCAGAACTGAGAAAGGCGCAGAAACTAAAAGGAATTCCCCGGAAGAAAAGGGACCAACCAGCAGATGTGATAGCAGCCTTGAGAAGGTATGATGCAGAACAGCTGGAACAAGAGGAGTTGGGTGAGGGGATAAGCACACTGCCAAGGACCCCAAGATCTCAGCAGGAAGAAGGACAGCCAGATGATATCCTAAAGGAGGCAAGACGCAGGTTCAGTGAAGCCAGGGAGTTTTGCCCCGGGGAGATAACGCTGGAAGAGACAATTAAAGGACTGAACCTAATAAAGCAGCAAATACAGGAAGAACGTACAGGGGTGAGTGTCCAAGCTCAGCAAAGGCTTGGGGTCAACCCTGCAGAGATGCCAGTAAGAGTCAAACTGGCATATCAGAATTTTAAACAGTTCCAGGATGATAAAGACAGCATTGACGGATTTATCCAAGAGTTTGAGCAACAATGTAAGGTACAGGACATACCTCCTGAAGAATGGGCCAAGTTACTATTGACTAAGTTGACTGGAAAGGCCAGCGCAGCCTGTCGGGCCCTTCATCCACATCTGGCCATGGATTACAACCATTTATGTACAGTGTTACTAGGCAGATATGCCGTAACCCCTGCAACTTTTTTGGCCAGATTCAGAGGCACTACCAAGGGACCAGAGGACACTCATGTTGAGGTAATGTGTAAACTAAGGCGTGCCTGCACTCAGTGGTGGTCTACACAAGGGGCCACCACAGCAGAACAAATTTTGGAGGTAGTGCTAATGGAGCAATTTTTGCAACTTTGCGCACCAGAATTGAGGGATTGGCTGCAGGATCAGAAGCCAGTAGATGGGGACCAGGCAGCTAGCCTGGCCGACCATTTTGTTAGTACCAGAACTAAGAGAGTTCCCCAGATTACCAACTCTAATGGGCATACAGACCGGGGCTCAAGAGACTTGGGGACAACACGACAGGCCCCTATTGCACGCAATGCGCCTAGCCATGTGGCCTGGGCGCAGCCCCAGAACGCATATGGACAGCGGGGTATCAAGTCAGGACCTGTTCCCAGAGCACACCCAGAGCCCAGATTTCCCAATAGAGAGTGCTTCAAGTGCAACCAGCAGGGCCACATAGCAAGAGATTGTCCTCAGCTTCAGAGGCATCAGAGAGGACAGCCTGCAGTGAATTACCTGGGGGAATGGGATGCTGGAGCAGGACCTCCCAACGCAGCTCCCTGGGAGCCAGAAGCAGAGGGATGGTGCCATGGGATCCACACGGTGAGGAGAGCACAGAAGGACTCCGGGGAACAGCACAGACAACCAGTCTGGGTGCGGGGTCACAGGGCTGTGGGTTACCGTGACTCAGGATCCGCAGTCACTGTAGTTCTACCTAAATGGGTGCGCACCTCAGACTGCATACAGAGGCAAATGTGGGTTATGGTTGCTGGGGGAAAACAATTTCCCATTCCCATGGCTCGCATTCAATTGGACTGGGGCACTGGAAGTAAATCTACAGAGGTAGGAGTTATGGATAACCTGCCTGCGGATGTTTTGCTAGGGAACGATTTGGGTCACATGGTGAGCCAGTATGTACAGCCCTTAACAAGAGCTCAAACCAGAGCCAATGGATGCAGGATGAACCAGGACCAGACGGAATACCCAGAACCCAGGGTAAGTGACTTGCTGGCTACGACATTGACCTTAGGCTGGGCAAAGGGGGAAGAACTTAGAATAGCATTGCAGGAAGATGAAACTTTAGCAGGGGTAAGGGACAGGGCCGCCCGGGGCAAATCAGTAGATGATCTAGACAGTTTTGTATGGGAACAGGGGTTGTTGTACAGAATCAAGGTGCCTGGGAAGGATGAGGTAGAAAGGGAACCACGAAAGCAGTTAGTGGTCCCACAACAGTATAGAGGCAAGGTATTACAAATAGCCCATGAGATTCCTCTGGGAGGGCATTTGGGGCAGAAGAAAACTCTGTGTAGGGTAGTGGAGGTATTTTTTTGGCCAGGATTAAATCAGGATGTAAAAGAGTACTGTCGATCCTGTGATGCCTGCCAAAGCACCCAGCCGTTTAAAAAAAATAGCAGAGCTCCCCTACAGTCACTCCGTGTGATGGAGATACCATTTCAAAGGGTAGCCATAGACATTGTTGGGCCACTAGCTAGGGTTAGCAAGACCGGCAAGAAATTTATTCTCACCATGGTAGATTATGCCACCAGGTATCCTGAGGCGGTGGTTTTATCCAGTATCTCAGCTCCTAAGGTGGCAGGGGCATTAATGACTATCTTTACAAGGACAGGGTTTCCTCAGGAAATTTTGTCTGACCGAGGGCCCCAATTTATGGCCAAAGTGACCGAACAGTTATGGTCCATGTGTGGCATAAGACACATTACAGCTTCACCCTACCATCCCCAAACCAATGGCCTCTGTGAGCGCTTCAATGGGACACTCAAACACATGATCCGTACTTTTACTGATCAGGAGCCAGACTGGGAACGATTGTTGCCTTGTCTGCTCTTTGCCTACCGAGAGGTACCTCAGGAATCTACAGGATATTCCCCTTTTGAACTTCTATATGGTAGGCCGGTGAGAGGACCCTTGAGCGTGATCAGGGAGACGTGGGAAGGGGAGTATAGTCACCACCCTGTACCAGTGGCTACCTATGTATTAGCTTTCAGGGAAAATATGGCTAGGTTGGCTGGAATTGTGAGGAGCAATATGCGTAAAGCGCAAGAGAGAGATAGGAGATACTACAAGGCAGGAACCAGTGACAGGGAACTGGAGGAGGGGATGGAGGTGCTCATGTTGGAACCTCAGCCCCAGGATAAGTTACAGTTTTTGTGGAAGGGACCTTATACAATTAGCAAAAAACTGGGCAACAAGTCATATGTGGTTATGGTAGATCCAGAGAGAGTGGTTACCAGGGTGGCCCACATTAATCGCTTAAAAGCATATGTAAAGCGAGCAGCTCATATGTTAGCCATTTGCAGGGCCACAGAGGATGACTCAGAGGAAGGGCAGATACCAGACATGTTGCAAAAGGCAGAGCAGAAAACGCTAGAAGATGGCCTTCACCAGGCCAAAAACCTAAGCACAGAGCAGCAGGAGCAGCTTTTAGGCAAACTAAAACCCTTTAAATCCTTATTTACTACTGACCCTGGGTGTACCCCCCTAGCAGCTCATGTAGTGGTGACAGGGGAATGTGGCCCATTAAAACAACACCCATACCGAGTTCCTGAAGCTGTTAGGGCAAGCATACAAGCAGAATTACGCAAGATGTTACAACTAGGGGTTATTGAAGAATCCAGTAGTCCATGGGCATCTCCTGTCGTATTGGTACCCAAAAAAGATGGCACAACTCGCTTCTGCGTGGATTATCGTAGGCTGAATGATAAAACAAAAACGGATGCCTACCCTGTTCCACGCATGGACGAGTTGTTGGACCGATTAGGTACTGCCAAGTATTTAACCACGCTGGATCTCTCCAAGGGATATTGGCAGATCCCGTTGGAAGAGTCAGCTAGGGAGAAGTCCGCATTTGTCACCCCCTTTGGACTATACCAATTTAAGGTAATGCCTTTTGGGATGAAAAATGCCCCTTCTACCTTCCAGCGACTGGTAGACAAATTGTTACATGGGCACCAGGAGTATGCTCAGGCTTACTTGGACGATATAGCCATCTTTAGTCAGACCTGGGAGGAGCATATAGAACATATTGCTAGAATTATGCAGGCTATTAAGCAAGCCAAGTTGACCATAAGACCAGATAAGTGCCAGTGGGCAAAGGCAGAGGTGCAGTACTTGGGTCACTGGGTAGGTAGTGGGAAGTTAAGGCCAGAACCAGCCAAAGTAGAGGGTATTGCAGCTTGGCCTATCCCTAAGACTAAAAAGCAGGTACTAGCTTTCTTGGGCATCACTGGGTATTACCGCAAGTTCATTCCTGATTTCAGCACTACAGCCAAGCCACTGACCGATTTGACCAAAAAGAAATTGCCCAGGGAAGTGACATGGACTCCTGCGTGTCAAACTGCCTTCCAGAGCCTCAAGGAAGCTCTGACTTGTTCCCCAGTATTGGCTGCCCCGGACTATAACCGACCCTTTGTGGTCCAGACAGATGCCTCCATGTATGGCATAGGGGCTGTGCTAAGCCAGACAGATGATCAAGGAGTGGAGCATCCTGTTGCGTATTTGAGCAGGAAATTGTTGCAGCGTGAAACGGCCTATGCTACTGTGGAAAAGGAATGTTTGGCCGTAGTTTGGGCTTTGCGCAAACTTCAACATTATTTATATGGACGACCATTCACTGTGACCACCGACCATAACCCCTTGTGCTGGCTGTCTAAGGTAGCCGGAGAAAATGGACGTTTGCTAATATGGAGCCTGGCACTACAGACATTCAATTTTCAAATACAGCATCGTAGGGGTAAACTCCATCAAAATGCAGATGGATTATCACGCCAACTGGAGCTATGAGTATCAGCGTAGCTGAGAAAATCATGGACCCTTGATGTTCTCAGGCTACACTTGGGGGGGGGCAGTTGTCATAACTCAAGTTGGCCACTAGTTGTGCCTACCAGGAGGCACTGTTATATACCAATCGCCTCCATCTGTATATTGTGTTATGGGGGATAATATGTTAGTGTTATATTGTATATTGTATTGTGGAGTGAGAGCTATGTGTTAATTAGTCAACCCTCCCCCATTGTATAAACTCTCAGTCAGGAGTTGGCCATATGGTCTTCAGTGTAAACAAAGAAGATAGCAGACCAAATAGATTTGCCAGACTGCCAGGCACCGCAGGACAATAGTATAGTATGGGGTTTCCCAACCACAAGCCCAGGGGCATAGTTCAAGAGCTAATAAAGGATGTTTCTCCCTTGAGAGCCAGCCACCAAATGAATTAGTAGCCACGCCTGGGGGAGGCACTGGGGGAGGAGACTAATAAGTTCCCACAAATTACTTCTGTGAGAATGGCCAGAGGGGAATGAGGGTTTGACTAAGAGTAGCCACTCCCTCCACTGTGTGTGTGTGAAATGTTTTAAATATGTGGCTCCAAAATAAAAACGTGGTTCATAATTTTCATCAAGACGTGGTGTGCAGATGTATTATTTACCCGGGGACATATGCTTGCAGTAAGATTCGCCAGACTTACTGTCAATATTGCTCAGTCTAAACCAAGGGCTGAGACATGATGTTCCTGTAATCCAAAAGTCCAAAGTCACCCAAATCCGATCAACAGACCCCAGCCAGAGAGTGGGTCTTGATAGTCATCTTCATCTTCAGGTAGCCTATTGCCCCCTTGAAAATATGATGCCTTATCTCAAGGCTTAGTTGGCACAAACACACTTTTGTTCCATAATTTCTTTTTTATCTTCATTTTCGTTTTGCATTATATATATTATGCATGGCATAATCCTATTGGCATATGGATTGTTGGTCACTTCAAGAATGGTATGGGACCATGATTCAATGTAGGTTAAATAAATATCAGTGTTTTCAGGTTTTCTGCTGCCCTAGGCCTGACTGCATGCCATGGCCACTTCAGCCCTCCCCCATGACTATTAGGGTGGAAATTAAGTATTTTATACTTTTTTCCTATAAAATATATATGGAAAATAAATTTTCTCATACATATTGTGAAGATTCCAGATAGGGCACTATTCAGCTCCAACACTTCCTGCCTTTTAGATACAGGAATTGCACTTAATATTCTGGCAATCTTCTTTGAAGGAATGGGCCTCTCGGTAACCGGCAGTAATATCATTCCTTCTTAAAGAAATACACCATCGTCTATGTTTTTCTGAAGCATGGTTTAATATGGACTCTCACTTCATTTCTCAAAACAGGAACTGATCCAACAGACAAAAGTATTATCCTTCCCCAGTTCCATCATAGTGGGCTGAACACATTCAAATCCCCCTGCCTGATTAGCATCTCCCAATCATATCAGTGGACAACTGGGGGCTTGGCTTGCCCACCATAGGGGGTGGAACACTGGGCCGATCCCATATGGGGTCAGAGTGGCAAATTGAACAAAGACCTGTAATTACCCCAACCTCCTTCAGGGCCATCTTGTGGACAACAAATGGATTACAGCAAAAGCACAATACACACAATAACATCGAAAATATCCTTTTCCTCAGTCCAATAATGGCTGTAATATGGTTTAATCCATAAGAGGAAAACTGAACTTCACAAGCACTCCCCCGTGTGACTCAGCAAAGAGGGGGTAATCTTTTCCGTATTGCGCCTGATGAGCTGACATTCTGGTGTAAGTAATTGTCGGTTTTAGGAAAACAAGTCTGCAAGAGTCCATAGTCCAGTGTCCATAGGGTAAAAATGCTTCAATATGCTTCAATAGGACCAGCCCACACAATTTTGGGCATAGCCTCCATGGCGCAACTGCCAACCACCTCCCCTGGGCCATGGCACATGCCCCCTCTTTGCAAATCCATTGGAGAAAATAATTTCCTTGGGCAGCTGCAGGGGAGACAACGCAGTAGGGGTAGATGATGAGCCATACTATGGGGTAGCCTCTTTTCCAATCCATGAATACTGGCCCACCCATGTAGTTCTTTGCCAATGCAACCCTCTCCAGCCAGGACAGTACAAACAGCTGACTTGCTGCACCTTAATTGGGCCTATTAGTTCACCCAGTACAAAAGGTACTTCCCAGTTGGTTCCCAGTCCAGGAGATAGTTACCAAGGGGACATGGCTAGCCCCCTCCCAAAAGCCAGGTCCAGTGCCCTCCTCTTCCCAATGTCTGAAGGGAAACATTTTCCTTCGGAGCTCCATAAAATAATACCCCCAATGAGGTACATCCTAGTCTGATCCTGAACCCAGTATCCATGATGGTGGTCTGGACAGGAGGCTCCACTTCCTGAGATGACATTTGGATCAGGGCCTCACATCCTCCTTCCTCGACTCCCACCGTCTGGGTATAGGGCTCACCTGCATTGGGATCATTGGTCACTGGGTCCACGGGCAGGCTCTCACAGCTCTCTCCTACTGTTCCTTGATGTATGGCTGGCCCCTGGACCACGGTCAGGGCACTGTGCCCCCTCTCTCCTTGCTTGGGCACACAATAATGAATGTGGTCATAACTTCCCCCGCCCTCTGGTCTGTGGCTAGCTCTCTGGCATTTTTTTATCAGCTGGAGCTTCTATAATGGTTCACAGTCCATTTTCTCCTCCAGCGGCTGGTGGGTATGTCTGCTGCCACCCAGACTCTCCCTTGCATCCACAATCTGACAGTCCTTTTCTTTTTTTCCTATTGCCACTAACTGGGCAAAACAGCCCCCTGATGATAGGACACAGTTCTTCTTCCATAGTCCCACTGCATGAAGGTATCCTTGTTACCTTTAGAATCCATGAGATCAGAATTCTCCCAACAGTCCCTAGGGCAAACAATAATCAAAACAGCTATATGCTTCCAGGGCCTCCTGGTGGCAGGATTTGTCTTCATCATCCCCACCCGCTTGGCAGGGCTCCTTCCTTCCCTTGAGACAGGTCTTAGCCTGGGCTGCTTCCACCAGCAGATTCATGTAACTGATTTCAAGCTCCAGCTCTTCCTGGATCAAGGGTTCAATCAATGCAGCCTCCTGTGACCCTGATTTTAGTCCCAATTCTTGGCAGCACTGATTATGCAGGATCACCCCACATTCTACAGGCCCAATGACACATGCTGGATCACCCTGCAGTACACCCTGGAGTCCTTTCATTAACATTCTGGAGCAGGAGAACTGTTGCAATGGGATAGCCGGCTCCATCAGATTATCATACTGCTCCTCCGAAGCAATCTACTCCCAAACCAGTCCCGCCAGCCATTTGATTGCTCACATCCCTGCTGGATTCCCAGGAATGTCATCCACTTATCCTTAAGTGCTGCTGCCAGGTCCTCCTACAAGACGATGTGATGAACTCTCCGCTCCATCAGCCTTGTGATCTGGCTCCTTTTCTCCTGAATAACCTCTGGTCTGCAGGAAATCAGGGAGCTGTTTTGGTAGCGCTGGACAAATCGCCTGACGGCCTCTGCATTTCCTCCAAACCTCTGAAAGTACTTGATTTCCATCTTGGATAAGTTCTCTATGCCATCCTGGCTGCCAGTTTTTGCACCGAGATTCCACCACTGCCGACCAACTTGTGAAGATTCCAGATAGGGCACTATTCAGCTCCAACACTTCCTGCCTTTTAGATACAGGAATTGCACTTAATATGCTGGCAATCTTCGTGGAAGGAATGGGCTTCTCGGTGACTGGCAGTCCTATCAGTCCTTCTTAAAGAAATACACCATAGTCTATGTATTTCTAAAGCATGGTTTAAGATAAACTCTCACTTCATTTCTCAAAACAGGAACTGACCCAACAGAAAAAAGTATTACCCTCCCCCAGTTCCATCACAGTGGGTTAAACACATTTAACCCCCCCGTCCTTATTAGCATCCCTCAATCATATCAGTGGACAAATGGGGGCTTGGCTTGCCCACCGTAGGGGGTGGAACATTGGGCCGATCCCACATGGGATATGAGAGTGGCAAATTGAACAAAGACCTGTAATTACTCCAGCCTCCTGCAGAGACATCTTGTGGACAACAAATGGATTAAAGCAAAAGCACAATACACACAACATAGAAAATGTCCTTTTCTTCAGCCCAATATGGTTGTAACATGGTTTAATCCATAAGTGGAAAACTGAACTTCACACATATACATTGACACATATACTGACGTTATATAAAACTAGCAAATTGCCGTCAAAAAATGAAAAAAGTCAAGGAATGGTGTTTGGCACAGACATTATTTTTTGTGGTGGTCTGAGATCTCGGTGCTTATTGCGAGTCTCGCGCTGAGCACCTTCACACTCATTGCGAGCCTCTTGGTGTAGTTTGTGTGCTATGAGCAGCATTGGCGCTCGTTGTGAGGAGCTCAGTGAATGTCTTTTGCGTTTATTGCGATAGTGTTTTTATTTGTTTTTTTTGTGTATATGTATTTTGTGATTCTAATGAAATAAGTCATAAATTAATAAATTAATATACTTTACCTATTTGTAAATAATACATGCAGGAAGCATTGTGCTGAAGAGCTGACAATCTGTTTTGATGTTCCTGCTGCATACAATGTAGGTTTGCACTGTTGGGGAGCTTAGGTGGAAGTGTCAGCAATGTGTGAAGTGTAAATAGGCTGCGTGTGAGAGGAGAAGCCGGTAGTGTAGCTGGGTACTTCCGCATTCTGTGAGTTAGTGTTGTAAAATGGCGGAGAATGTGTATGTGGTAGACGGGTTTGTATGCTAAAGCGTCCTTGCTAATGGTGTATGTTGTAGGTCGTACGGGTTTTTGTTTAAAAGCCGTATTTGCTTTGTGGAATTTAGCTGCTTTAGGGGTCGTGCATCCTCGTTTTCGTTTTTTTCGTCTGCCATTTTTTCTGTTGCTTAGGAGATTTTCGAGTGTGTAAACTTTGTAAATTTGACAGAATTCGAGGTTTAAGCAGTGTTGCAGAGGTCCTGGGTGTCCCCCCTTGGTGTGGGTAAGGTTTTTATTTTATTTGTGAGTGTATTTATGTGCTTTTTAATGTTTGCCACTGTGCATGGGTTGTCCGTGAAGGTCGTAATGGATTTTTTCTAAGTCCCGCGGGTTGTAATTGTTTTTGTGTAAGTTCGTAGTTAGTCATTGCGTGTTTATGGTCCCGATTGTGTGATCGTTTGTAACCGGTTGTGAGGCGCCGTAGAGCCTCCACCTCCGCACTTGCGGCCCCTGGCTTTGCGAGGGTCCGCATTTGTGGTCGGAAATTCGTAGGGGGTTGTATTGATGAGTGCCTATGGCGCTCATCTCCACCAGCCAAGAAGCGCCATTGGCACTCCTTGCCAGATACTGCAGCCCTTGCTTCGAGAGGGCGCAGTTGGGGCGAGCTCGCTATGCGAGCCCACAAGCGTTAGCAACAACCCGCATGCTGACAACTATATTTGTGTCTAGCGACTTGCCCTGCCAAAAATGACGGCAATAAAAATTGAAGCCTGGTAATGCTATTTGCCACACAATGCAAGCCTCTCCCTACTCTGTCCCTCCGGTGTCTCTTTGCCCCTCTCCCTCCCATGTTTTTTTTCCCCCTTATCTCAGTCCACTGTGTCTCTTTCCACCCCACCCCCTCCCCTGTGTCTCTCCCCCCTCTTTCCCTCCTGTGTCTTTCTCCCCCCTCTCCCAACTCTATGCTCCTGTTTGCATTTACGGGTGGAAATTGTTAATTTTCCCCAAGCCGGAAATGTGTTTCTGATTTACAGACTTGAAAAAAGTTACGGCTTTACGGCCGTCATTTTTTCCCTCGCTTACCGTTTTCAGACCTCCCAAAAACACCAATAAAATATCAAATTAGCTTGCCACCTCACTTACATGCTCCCTGCCTCACCTCCCCTGTGCTGTGTGTGAGGTTGTAAGAAAATGTTTTAATTAATTGGCATTTTTTGTGGGTCTTCCGACGGCTTCCGAGTTGCGGGCATGAAAAAAATGGCGGCCGTTAAATTTGTCATTTTTTTTAACTTGTTGTAACTCGTAAGCCGTTTGGAGCCTCTCCCCCCTCAAGCCATATAATTATATCTGTAAATCTATGTATATATCTTTCTTTTCCCCTTCTCTGCCACCTTCTCTCCCCCACCTTCCAATTTTTCTCTTCTCCCCCTCCTCCTCCTCTATGCTTTCCCCTTCCGCCATCTTTCTTCTTCCTCCCCCTCTTCCTTTCTTCTTCTCCCTTCCTCCTCTTTCCTTCCTCCCTCCCCATGTTAACACTTCTAAGTATACAGAAGCACAGATAGGACTCACAACAAGGACAATGAGACCTTTTGCTGGCTCTTTGGAACTACAGGGCACATGACGTCACAAACCATGTAGGCACTTCCCTGACATTACTGTCTCACACCCTGAAGTTCAAGAAGCCAGCAAAAAACATAATTCTCCACCTTGTGAGTCCTATCATGTATCTCTCACTTTTGCAGAATAATTATCTTACTGTTTGACCAATTAAGATTCAACCGCGGTGACATTTTTACATGCAAAAAATAAAACATGGATCTCATGTTTGTTAAACATGAACTAAAAAACATTAAAATGTTAATGTTTTTTCATTAACTTTTCATTTATTTATATTTCATCTTTTGAATAAAGAAGAATGGGCAATACAGTTTTAGATACAAAAAAATAATAATCATAATAATAAACAAATAAAAAAAATGTTTACATCCTCAACTTTGATATGGAATTTCATTTTCGAAATTTATCAGAGACTCTTACAATGTTACAAAGATGCATTTTTGTTAGCCGACAGCAATAGTTTTTTATGCAAACAAATGTTTAGTAATGTGTCAACTGAAAACTATACAGTACAAGTAGACGCTCAAGTAGAAAGTAGTAAAACCTTACACAGTGTCAAAACCTTACACAGCAAATGCCTAAATGCCAGTAAATCAGAGTCTCAAGGCCCTGACAAAATAGTATTCTTAATCTTAAGGATATATATGGATGTTGGATCCAACTGTTTCAATCCTCTAGATGGATCGGAAATACTGTAAAATATAGAAGGGGGGGGGGGGGGGAGGAGATTTAAAAGGGCCAACTAGTCCCATTAAAACACTCTTTATTATATTTGTAAAAATACATTCTCTTATTAAAAGCCAGGTTAAACTATATTGTTTTATTAGTATTATTATTGCTATGCTCACTTAGAGGTTTTCAATTGAATCCAATAAGCAGTTTTAGTTGATGTTTCTAAAATACTTCATTAAGGACTTCCTTTTGAAATCTTATGTAAAGCATAGCTGAAGAAGTCTTGTCTAGATAAAACATGTAGGAGGCTGTTATGCCATTGCTTTGCTGATACCACTGATTTTGTGAGTATATTACTAAGCATATAATAAATAGTGTTTTCATGCTACACTGTTTGCTCATTACTACTCTCCTTTCTCTCTTTGTATATTGTAATCTGTATCCTGCTATTGTAAATGTATGCTAAGCACATAAGTAAGTTTTATGGCCCTAAATGTAAGTGCTTTATATTAAAGGCCACTCTTAGAGAGAAGTATTTATCTAGGTAATATTTATAGAACTTACTTTGCTACCATTTTAGGACTCATTTCTGCCATTGACACTTTGCTGAACTAATTAGCATATTGGGTCAAATATTCAAGAGCCAACTGAAGAGGATTCCAAGCTGTGGCAGTTGCATTTATGTGTGTTTGTTTGCATCATTCAATCACTATGCTGATCCACTTGGTATTCATGGCAGAGATACTGGAGTGGGTTGCCAGTTCCTTTTCCAGATGGCCACAGCATAAAGCTTCTAGTATGGTCTTCTCCCATCCAAGTACTGACCGGGCTCAACCCTGCTCGGCTTCAGGGTGGTGTGACCTTTTGGTTCCCTTACTGTAATCAAACCCAGTTCGCATTGGTGATAACACTGAATCCTAACCAGTGGACCACCAGTGCATTTATATTTCTGTTTTATTCAGATCGCAAGTTATTTTGCTATTCAATTGCCTTCCGTTTGCGGGCCTCGATCAAGTTAGTTGCACCGAGCTGCGATCCATTGAGATTTGTAATGGCAAGTTAATGCCATCCCAGCGTTTGATCTTTCACGACCGCAGGAGTCCTGAACCCTAAAATCGCTATTCAATTGCTCCAATTCCCCCTCGCTAACCACTCTGTCAAGCCCGCAAATGGCAAATATCTAACCACAAGTTATTGGTCTTGCAAAGGGCTTACTTACAAATCGGAGCACTTTAAAATCAAATAAAAGTGCAATACAGTACTTGTATTAAGAGTGAAAGTGGTGTTAGGTCTTAGAATTAATAGCACAACATTCCCCAGTACTTTTTTCATGTTCAATCTTCATGTTATATTGATCACGGCAATCAATGTGAAGTCCTACGGGCTTCAACCCCCAAGCACTTAGGACTTTGAAATTCAACATCCATTTTTCTTTGAAGCTCTATAGGCTTGAACATGAGCGCTGACGCAAGGCCGTAACTTGTGGTTCAAGCCCATAGGACTTCAATGAAATATGGAGGTTGGATTTCAAAGTCATACGGGCTTGTACCATGAGTTACAGCCTTGCGTCAGCGATCATGTTCAAACCGCAAAAGCTACTGTTGAGAGCATGGTTTCCGATTTTCGTGACCGGCGCCTAACTTGTGGGCCCGGCCAATTAAATAGCATTGCAAAAGGAGCACGCAACTCAATCGCAGGCATTTGGCTGTTTGCGATTGAGTTGCGAGCCCCGAATTAAATGAGGCACATATCATAGTTCCTACATAGAAATCTACACATATCTTTAAACATCTATAGGTGAACTATTTTGTATAACAGCAATTTGTGTTTAGCTGCTAATTCCCCTTTTACTGCTTTTACTGTTTTAATACTCATTAATACTCATATTGTGCATAGCATACAGATGGTGAAAATGTAGAAGACAATAAATTGCTTGTGGGACTCTGCTGCTGTATGGTTGTATGATTACAACTTAAGAAGGTGTCTGGTGTCCCTGCTAATGTGACAAAACCAGTGAAGCATTACACAGGAAATAAAACTTTTTACAAATATAATTAAACCACTTTGCAGGTTGCATTCATTCAGCTTGTGACAGTTCAGCATACTAATGAATGCAGCTAATGACTCAAAGGATGAATTTGTCTAAAGGCCACCGTGTTTTTGTTTTATTTTCAAATACTTGTCTGCCACCTAATGAACTGTTAATGTGACAAAAAAATTACTGTGCTATAAAGGAACAAACTGGACGGATACAGAATTTATGGTTTTCACAGATAACTTTACTTTCCCTATGAAATTTTGAGTAAATACATTATTAATTTCATGCTTTGCCCTCTGACAGGAGCATTTAGTCTGCCCATTTTAGCTAACTAAAGGTTGGCTTAATTAGCGCTCAGGATTGCCTATGCCTATGTATCACCTACTTAAATAATTTTATTGTGTTTGTATAATGTCCATTTATCTACTTCCATTTCTTTAAATGACTACTGTAGTTTAGTAAAAGCTTCACATGCTTGCATAGAATAAAACAACATTACCAGGTAGACATAACAGGTAACACAAAAGCTTTATAGAGAAAATGTTACATGTATGACTCTGAATCATTTGGGATTATGTCTGCTAGTCTGTCTGTAGATTGAGGGGCCAGTTTTCCTATGGGGTCTTATTCTGACATTGAAATCTATTGTCAATTTACTTTTTAAAGAGGATCTTTTTTATAGTTAAATAGTAGTTACACCGTAATTGAGGTTGAATAAAGACTTTTAGTCCGTTATGTTCTACCTTTTTAGATCTCCTCTGATCCTCTATATTACTAATTATTTATATATATATATATATATATATATATATATATAATTTATTTATATATATATATATATATATATATATATATATATATATATATATATATTATTTATTTATATATATTATTTATATACCAATTATTTGTTAATTGGTAATTGTTTCGGAGGAAGTCAAACAGAAAAAAAAAACATTGAAAATTGCCTAATGTCTCATAAGGAAAAAAAAGTAAGATTTGTTCCGGAATCTAGATACTTGCTATTAGATTCCTCCCTGGGTTTATACTCCTTCTCTAGATATCCAGGATAAACCTGAATGCCCTTTTGATTACAAAATATACCAAGTCCCTTTTTAAAGTTATCTATTGAATCCACTGTCACAACTTCCTTTTGTAGAGAATTCCATAGTTTAACCACCCTTAATGTGAAGAACTCTTTTCTTTCTTTAATTTGGATCCTTTTTACTTCTAACCTCAAAGGATGTCCCCTTGTCAGTTGAAAACCCCTTGGCACAAATAGTTCACATGACAAAGCCTTATATTGACCCTGGATGTATTGGTACAAGTTAATCATATCCCCTCTTAGACGCCTTTTTTCTAGAGTAAATAAGTTTCATTTTGTTAGTCTTTCTTCATAACTTAGCCCCTCCATTCCCCTTATTAGTTGTATTGCTCTTCTCTGTACTTTTTCCAGCTCTATGAAGTGGTGCCCAAAATTGTACTCCATATTCCAAATGAGGGCGAACTAGGGATTTGTTTAGTGGCAGAATTATATTTGCTTCCCTTGCTTCTATACCCTTCTTAATACATTCTAATATTTTATTTGCCTTTGCAGCTGCTGCTTGGCATTGAGCACTGTTACCTAGGTGGTTGTCCACAAGCACTCCCATAGTGAATATAGATCTTATATGTGCCCCATGTTCCTCCCAGGTTTTTAATCCTTTAACAAACAAACACAAAATGTCCACCATCTTTAAAGTAAAACTGAATACAATATTTATACAATAGTTTTCTCTACTATAAAGTTGAAGTTTTAAAAACAAGTAATAAATATAACACTTACGTGATCCTTTAAAGTACTGCCTCTAAATATTTAAAATTCCTAATTAAAAGCAAGATCTATCATTCTTGTATTCCTCTTTTTATGTAAGAAACATCCCTCCTGAAATGCACATTTGAATATGTCTTCTACCTCTACCTTCTATATTGTTCTGGAATAGCCTATATTATAACATGATTGAACCAACAAATTATATTTTCACTCGATAAATCGTATGTGCAATTTTATGTTGCTTGTGAGTGCTAAAAACCTCAAACTCCCCAGTGGTTTTCTTGATAAATAGCATGAACAGCTATTACATGACACTCGCTATGTTTCAGTGAGTGTGAGCAGCTGTTAGCGAGTACTCACTAAAGGCTAAAAACTATGCAAAGAATCTGCAAAACGCTTAGGCCTCTATTAAATTGTCCAAATTGTAGTTACTGTAGCCTGTAATGTAATCCGCAAAAGTTACAGTTATTAAATTGGCCTCTTTTAGCTTCCCGCAATCGATCTGCGGGTTATAGGCTGAAATCAACTGTGGTTGTCAAAATCGTAACTCTGACTCAAGCCCGCAATCGCTAAAATCTCAAATCGCTATTAAATTGCTACAATTCTTCAATCCCGCAATTGCTTTCACACCTGTAAATGGCAAATGTAGTCTAAAATCCTACGAGTGCTTGAGAGAACTTGCAAGAGGGTTAAACACACTGTAAATGCAGGTAAAAAATACTGCACTGTAAAATATGGGGAAGCGATGAAAGACATTAGAAAGAATTGCACAATAGTCTCATACTCGCAAATCTGCAATACATTTTTTTATTTTTTTTACGTTTTGACATTTTACTATCAGTCTCGGGAATCAGGGAGTTAATACATATCAGGTCACCCACATGTACTATATACATTTTAATTGATTTTTAGATCAATGGACTGTGAGTCCGATCGCATATCAGACGTCTAAACACTCATTGATCAATGTTTACACGCCAAGTTTTACTGTCATCATGATGACGGTCTCATTTACTATTGTTTTTTTCTAAATCGGTAGTTACGGGCTTGCTTAATTGATCAGGACCATGCCCTGAAATTCTAGTTACTGGTGCTTGGTTTATGGTTTTGGCTTTTGGCCATGTAATTGCTGGGTTGTTTAACTTAATCGTTCTGTAACTGCTGCAAATGTCTTGGAATTTAATAGGGGCCTTAGTCTGTCCGCACTATGAGCCTCATTCAATTGAGGCTTCGGAAGATCCAAGCTTTGGAAATGGAACCCGTATATTATTTTGCTATTCAATTGGTGTCTTTTTGCAGGCTCCGAACGCTTTACGGGCTTCGTCCTCCGATTCATTACAATTCATTGCAATGTTTACCATCGCAAGTTAATGCTCCTCCAAGCCTTTCATCTTTCATGGCGGCAAGAGTTCCGATGGCTAAAATTGCAAATCCCTATTCAATTGCTCTGATTCCCCCTCACTAACCACCCTGCCAAAGCCACAAATGGCAAAAGTCGCTTCACAAGTTAGGGCTCGCAAAGGGATTAAAGACATGTCCGGGGCACTTTAAATGCACATATACACACACTACTGCACTTTTATTAAAAGGGAAAGTGATGTTAGGTCTTTGAATTAATAGCACAGCATTCTCAAGCTCGCAAATCGGCCAAAAAATATACTTTATTTCATTTTGTTATATCGATCCCGGCAATCAATGTGTTAATACATATAATGAAACTCGCATGTAATAGATTATCATATTTACGGCTTTATCAATATTGCATTATATCTTGAATTTTTAAGATACTATATAGAAAACCTCAGTGGTCCTTTAAAATGAGAAGAAATATAAGGAAGATCAGCTTTCAATGCAGTTATTGCAGATTTATTTCTAAAACATGATAAATTGCATTATTAACCTCTAGACAAATGTTCATCAAAATCTTTTTGTAGATTTTATGTTATTAGGAAAATAAAGATTGCACTAGATATTTAGTATGTGCTAACTTGCATAGAAGGTTATATTGACACAATCCCTGAAAGAAATGCAGCGTCTGAATACATTTTAAAGTTTTTAACTAAGTTATTAAAAGTTAAGTATTATTTATTTATTTATGTCTCTTCAAGACAATTGGGAATAATAGGTGTGCACTATAAGAGGGAACTTTTCCTTTAGTTCTTTTGATATGTCTTTTTGACCCTCAGTGGCACCCTATTAATGGTTCATTACAAATAAGTCTACACCTAGAGCCACCAACCCCCTCCCCCCTTTTTTTTTCATATATATAACAATGTTTAAAATAGTTTTTGCTATGTGATATTCCATATGTAGTGAATGTATTTATTGTTAGAACATGAAATTTCTATAGTTTTATCTGTAATCAACTCAGAAACCATCTCTTTATAAAATTAGAATACATTTTTATTTTAACAGATATTTGAATATTGTAATAATCTGTAAACTTTCTTTGTACATATCCTATGTGCTATGTTTTTTTATACAATAATCCAAAACAATGCCAATATACTAAAGCACTTAATGTTATTTTGCACATGTGTAAATGTCCATGAATTTACAATGTATTACAAACAGATGTAAAATAAATTCCTTGTCATTTATGTTGTCCATTTGACTTATTATCTTTCTATACATTGTATTGTAATGGTTCACAAATCGCTCCTGAATGCTCAATAAATAAAACCCATAAATGCATACAATTAACCCCTAACTACATACAATGAAGCCCCTAATTACATTCAACTGGAAGTAATCAAGTTATAATGTAATTTTCTAAATGCCAAATTATCCATATTAAGATACCTGAAAATGGAGGATTGTAAATTACATTTAAGCTTTTTACTCATACTGCTGATTTGCACCTGATATGCACCTTTCTGAGGTAACTTGTTTCAGTAACCTTCTTTCCTGACACTTTAGCCCCATAAGAGCATTATATGAAGATGGGCCTGAGTTTGAATCATTTGGATTGTAAAGGACATTTAAGCTATTTACTCATACTGCTGATTTCCACCTGATATGCACCTTTCTGAGGGAATTATCAGGCAATATGAAGGATAAAGATTCCAATGCCACTAAACCCAAATCTAAAATTAAGAAAAATACTGGGAATGCTCCAAAAGCACCACTGGCAACTTTTTTCTCCCTAAAGGGGAATGTAAGAGCTATGAGTTCCTCACAAAGAGAATCCCCTACACATACTTACTCATCACCGGGATTAGATCAAACAAAACTGTCTACAAATGATGAATCAGTTGAATCAGCTGATACAAAGGAAGATGAAGTTCTAACCACTTCTATTATGAAACAACTACTTAATGAATTCCAATCTACTTTAAGATCTGACCTTTTACAGGAAATCCAACTAAATAAATCAGCGATTAATAGCTTGTTGGATAAACTGGAGGAATTAGAAAAAACTCACGAAATTTTAATTAAAGAATTTCAAAAAGTAGTTAATTATTCAGCAGATTTGGAATGTAAAATGGAACGTATGGAAATTAAAGCTACACAACAAGAGGACTTTTCCAGACCGAATAATTTTAGATTAAGAGGCATCCCGGAAACCCTCAATTTTGATGAACTTAAGGTTTTTGTAACTGCATTTTTTTCCTATCTAGTAAAGCCCATTAAACCCTGGATCAATATGATAGACCGGATCCATCGGATCCCGTTACCTAAAGAGCTGAAGGGTGCTAATACTAGAGATGTTATAGTCAGATTACACTTCCTTGAATATAAAGAAGCAGTGTTAAAAGCATCATGGGTGAAAACTAAATTTGATCCTCCGTTTGAAAATCTGATTATTTTTACAGATCTTTCTGGAGAGACTTTAACAAAACGTAGAAAGTTTCAAGAAATTACTAAAGCTTTACGTAAGGAAAATATTTCATATAAATGGGCTTTTCCTACTGATTATTTTTATAGATAATCAGAAAAAAATTGCTAATTCGGGGGGAGAGGGGGAAACTATGTTGAGGGAATGGAATATACCCTTTGTGGAATCTGTTAGGGAAACTGTTGCTGATTTTCAAAATCTTCAACTTTTATAGTGGAGAAGGAAATAGGGAAGGGTGGAAGGGGACATGGTGGTGGATGGGGGATGGCGGGAGGGTTGGAAGGGAGGAAAGGAATTAAACACTATGGTCCTCATTCAATTGCAATTTTGCCAATTGAAGAGGGCTGTATATAAGCACATAACATATTTTTTGACCAAAGTTTTTACTTAGTGAAGACCTTGATTTTGGATAGAAGTTCAGTAACTAAAAAGTTCTGTATAAAAAATATGTTATGTGCTTATATAGAGCCCTATTCAATTGGCCAACTCGCAATTGAATGAGGCTCTATGTCTGGTTAGTAAGAAGACACTTCACAAATGTTATTATTGAGCATTCACTCACTTACAAAGGAGAGGAGGAGAGCACAATAATGGGTTAGCTGATGGGAATGTAGGTAAAAAAGTAAGGTAATAGAGAAAATAAGATATTCTTAGTAAAGGAAAACACACATTTTACACTATAAATAACACTATAAATTCACAGAAAATTCACTGATTGATAATAGAAAAGTTGGATACTTTTTGTTCCAACTTACAAATAGGAATTAGATAAAGTTCAGTTAATGAGAAGTTATAGAAGGGAGGGTAGAAGGAAGAATAAGAAGCATAAAATGTGTCCTTCCTCTCCTCCTCCATTCCTCTCTTCCACTGTGGCTCCCATGTTTTTCCCTTTCCGTTTCCGCTACTTGTTAAAAGGGGTTCCTTCTCTGCTTTCTCCTGATAATATATACAGAAGAGAGCGAATGGTGTTCTGGGATGGGCTACCATGGTGGGGCTGCTAGACGTAGATTGGTCTAGCCAAATTAACCATTAGACTTATAGTCATCTGTCTTTTGGTAGGGTACATCATGTCTCGGTTTTTATGAAAATGTGTATGTTTTTATGTGGAATAGTTGTAAAACTTTCAATGTTCAGGTATTCAATTTTAAGGTTATGTCGAATTCTGGGTGGTATAGAATGGTATTTTTTTGAGTGGTACCCTAAGGGGTCCCTTTTTTTGGGGGGGATGGGATTTAAGATAGTCTCACAGAATGTACAAGGATGGAACTCTGTATTTAAGAGGCGAGTGTTAATAGATCAATTTCGGAAAATTAAAGCTGATGTTGTTTGTGTACAGGAAACGCATTGGCAAATAGATAAAGTCCCTTTCTGGAACTATAGGTTTTTTACTATTAAGGTCGATTCAACATATAAAAAGAAGTCGCGTGGAGTATCGATCTTGTTTAGTAAAAATATTAACGTTAGTGAGCAATATAGAGAAGTAGACTTGGAAGGGAGATTTGTTGTATGGGCCGGAAAAATCAACCATCTAAACTACACTATAGTAAATATTTATGCACCCAATGAGAGACAAAATGGGTTCTTAAACAAATTACTTAAACGGGTTAAAAATATTAAAGGTGGCAAACTGATTGTTTGCGGCGATTTTAATATGGTACTGAATGTATCTTTAGATAGGAAACGTAATAATCAAGAATATTTACATGGGCATACAAAAAGGAAAGCTAATATTTTCTATGAATCCTTAGTGAGATTTGAGTTATATGATGTTTGGCGGTTAAGATGTGGTAATGTACAGTGGCTCTAAAAAGTCTACACACCCCTATTAAATTGTCAGGTTTCTGTGCTGTAAAAAAATTAGACAAAGATAAATAATTTCAGAACTTTTTCACCCTTTAATGTGACCTGTAAACTGTACAACTCAATTATAATAAAACAGAAATCTTTTAGGTAGAGGAAAGAAAAACTATAAAAATAAAATAATATGGTTGCATAAGTATGCACACCCTTAAACTAATACTTTGTTGAAGCACCTTTTGATTTTATTACAGCACTCAGTCTTTTTGGGTATAAGTCTATCAGCATGGCACATTTTGACTTTGCAAGATTTGCCCACTCTTCTTTGCAAAAACACTCCAAATCTGTCAGATTGCGAAGGCATCTCCTGTGCACAGCCCTCTTCAGATCACCCCACAGATTTTTAATCAGATTCAGGTCTGGGCTCTGGCTGGGCCATTCCAAAACTTGTAGTTGTGTAGTTCCGCATTGTTCTAAAATGCCGGCTAATGTGTGGTATGCGTCTGTAGTGGAATATCCGTAGGTGTTTTGTGGTGTTTTGCGTGTTTCTTGTGGTGTTTTGCGTGTTTAGAGTGCTGTAGCCTCGTTTTCGTTTTGTTCGTCTGCCATTTTTTCTCTCGCTTAGATAATTTTTTAGTGTCTAAACTCTTTTATTATGAGTTAAATGAAGGTGTAACTTTTTTTTTTTGAGGTCCTGGATGCTCCCTCTTGCTGTAGGTAAGCTTTTTATGTATGTGTTGTGTGGATTTATTGTGTTTTTCATTTTTTCATGTCCGCGGGTTGCGATTATTGCGATTTTTGCGAGTCCGTAATGTGTGTTAACGTGTCTCGTATGTTGTTTGCGTTGCGACGTAAAGTTTGCGAGGGTTGCAGTTGCTTCGCGAGGTCCGCACTTGATACACACACAATATACACACACATTATATATACACAAACAATACACACAGACAATATACAATATATATAGAGCCTGAAAGCCAAGAGATTATTGGATATTTAGTTTTTGAAATAAAAACCGCATATAAGAAAATATCAATGTAATGTATCACATTATGGCCCCAGTGATGGCTGGAGATGTGACATCTCAGGGCTCAGCCTGCCACGCCTCACCTGCTCCTGCAGTGCGAGGCCTTTTCCCCTGTCAGGTCCCCACAAACCAGCCCAGGACTGCCTTCTATCTCACAACCCTCCCCCAGCTCCACTCACCGCTTCACCACCCCAGTTTTAATCTTCATCTGCCTGACGCGTGGGTCTGCCATGGTCCTGGAGCTTCAAAATAGAGCAACGTCAGTGGCGGGAACAGATGCGCACTCACATACGTAACGCTACTGCGAGGGAGGCATGCACACTGGGTTATAAACGCTCCGGAACCCGAACCGGGGCATTGTGGGGAGGAGGTGGCTGCTCCATCCCAACAACTGAGGCCCTTGCACGCATCCCTCGCTACGCGAGGGCTGCGGGCAAGGGCTGCAGGCAAGGGCCTCAGTTGCTGGGATGGAGCGCCGAAGCCCGCCGAGCCCACAAGCGTGAGCAACAGGCCGTACGCTGCGGGCAAGGGCCTCAGTTTCTGGGATGGAGCGCCTTTGCTATGCGAGGGCCGCGGCTCGCTGCAACGGCCCGTACGCTCACAATTATATATGTGATGGTCAGATCATGCTATGATAGAACTCCAGATTAAAGATAATTTGACTCAAAAGAAGAATTCTAGAAATAGAATGGATATTTCATTATTTAATAATTCAGATAAACAAATATTATTACTAGAAGAAATAGAAAACTTTTTCCAAGTTAATGAGGATTCAGTTCCTGAGCCCTCAATGATTTGGAATGCCCATAAAGCATATATAAGAGGAATGTTACTCTCATGGGGTGCACATATAAGGAAACAGAGTGGTCTATCACTCCAAGACTTATATGCACAATTAGCAATCCTTGAAAGACAAAATAAATTAGCCCCTTCAGCTGATAAGAGTATAGAGATTAGAAAAGTAAAAAACGGAATAAATAAAATTGTCCAGAAAAATATTGATAATAGCCTGTGGAAACTTCAACAGAGAAAATATTTTTTGGATAATAAAGTTGGGAAACTATTAGCTCGGAAATTAAAAAATAATAAACCAATTAATAGAATAGATGAACTAATAATTGAAAACAAAAAGGACTCAATTACATTAACAAATCCTAGTGATATTGAAAAGGCCTCTTTTGACTTTTATGAAAATCTTTACAATTTAGAAAGTAACGATGCTATAAAAGTAACAATGTTATAAAACCAAAAACAGAAGATATTATTACATTTTTGGATAGACTTTCGCTTCCCAAAATCACTAAGGAGGATTTAGATGATCTAAACAGTGAAATAAAAACATTAGAAATTGAAGAAGTAATTGATAATTTAAAGTTAAATTCAGCCCCTGCTCCAGATGGCTTTGTAAATTATTATTACAAAACCTTTAAGACGGTACTTATGAAACATCTAGCTGAAGTGTTCAATGAAAGTTATAATTAATATTCTAAAGCAAAATAAAGATATAAGGTGGTGTAAGAATTATAGAACGATATCTTTAATGAACACGGATATAAAATTATATGCAAAAAATGTAGCTAAAAGATTGAGTTTGTGCCTTGGTAAATTACTAAATATGGATCAATCAGGTTTTTTACAAGATAGGCAGGGAGCCGATAATACAAGGAGATTAATTGATGTAGTTTCTTTTTGTAAAGATAATCATAAACCTTCTATAGTTATCACATTAGATGCAGAGAAGGCTTTTGACAGGCTAAACTGGGATTTTATGAATCAAGTATTACTTAAATTCGGTTTTGAAGATTTTGGAGTGAAATCTATAGGGGCTTTATATTCAAACCCCACTGCCCGTGTTGTAGGAAATGGCCTAAAAACAAACACTTTCTCTATTACCAATGGGACCCGTCAGGGATGTCCATTATCTCCTTTAATTTTTGTTTTAATGATGGAAGCTTTGGCAGAAGCCATTAGAATGAATAAGAAAATTAATGCAATTAGAATTGGTGATTCTGAGCATAAAATCATGCTTTATGCTGATGATGTGATATTAACTATAGCCGAACCTAGAAAGTCTTTACTACAGATTCAGGATTTAATAAACAAATTTGGTTTAATTTCTTACTACAAAATAAATTTGTCAAAGACAGAGGTATTAACGATAAATATAGACGAAGATGAAATAACTTCTCTGAAAAAAATTTGGGAAATTGATTGGGAGTTAAATAAAATCAATTACTTGGGAATAGAATTTTCTGAAAATTTGGAAAATCCAACTAAAATTAATTTTTCAAAATTATATGACAAAATTAAAAACCAACTAATAAATTGGAAATCAAATAGACTATCCTGGTTCGGTAGAATACTACCACAAATACATTATTGATTTAGATGTTTGCCTTTATCCGTTCCTGAAACTATAATTAAAAAATACCAAACCTTGATTGATTCATTTATATATAATGGGAAAAAATCTAGAATTAATTCAAGGATTGTTAGGAAGAGCTTTATAAAAGGACGCATTGCGTCCCCTTGGGTTGAAGAATATTATATGGCTGCAATGCTATCTCATTTTATACCCTGGTCTGCTAAAACAAAACAAAATAAGTGGATAACTATAGAACAATGTTTAGCTAAGGCCTTATCATTAAGAGATTGGCTTTGGTATGATAAATGTCCCAATAATAATATTACGTCAATAATAATTAAAACAGGGTTTAAATTTTGGTTTAAATGGAAGAAAAAACTAAACCTTTCGACAATTCCGTGTTTGGAAATGTCATTGTTAGGTGTAAGTAATGTTCTTAATTTGGCCTGTCTTCGTAATTGGAGTAATTGGAATATACAGACATTGGGAGATCTGTTCGATAAAGGTGAAATTAATCTTTTTCCAAACTATGTGCTGATTTTAGTTTTCCATCGTCTAAATGGTTGGAATATGAGAGAGTTAAAAAAGTTATTTTAAATTCGAAATATTTAATTACCTCAAACAGATCCTTAACCAATTTCGAAAAGTTAGTACTTTATAATGACAGGAAACATATAATTTCCAAATGCTATGAAATATTAAGAAAACAGGATAAGATGGAAAAATCTCCAGGTATGCTTAAATGGGAAAAAGAATGCAATAACTTAATTGACCTGGAAAAGTGGTCTAGAGCGTTTGCGTTCTCACAGAAAATTATTAAATATCAAGCATATAGACTTTGTCCCAGTAAAGATAGCAATTATTAACAATAATCCTAATAGTGGGCTTTGTTGGAGGCTTTGTAATCAGCAGGGGACGCACAAACATATTTGGTGGGACTGTGACCCCATTAAGAAACTTTGGAGTTTGATTTTTGAAAATATTTCTAAAATTTGCGGTAAAATCATTAAGCCGACATGTTAAATGGCTATTCTTCAAATCATGGACAATAGGCTTAAGATGGAAGAACAAGCTTTAATTATACAGGTAGTCTCAGTAGTCAAATGGCTTATTGCCAAATGCTGGAAATCAGAACTAATTCCATCACTGAATGAAGTATTAACAATTCTCAAAAAGAACAGAGAATTAGAAAGGAATCTATATGACATGGGCATTGTTTTATCCAGGGTTAACAGTTGGCTGATTTGGGATACATATTTACATTCTTTAAACTCATAAGACATAACCCTTTTTTTTTTTTTTTTTTGTATGACTGTAATATATCTTGTATTTGTATATTTGTGTTTTGTATAATTTTGTAATATCTGTTTGTTATTTGTAGAAACTGAACTGTGTTTTTTGTTTTTTTGCATCCTGAAAATGGCACATAGCAGGACATGGTGAAATAGTGGTTCCTCTAAAAAGGGCCCAACAGAGTTTAAAGTTTGTCCTTGGAATTTAATCACTGTTGTTTTTGTGGAGTGTTTTGTGAAGTTTTGTGAAGGCCTGTTTTATTGTTACCCTTTTTTGATTTTTAGCACACCTCATAAAATACACTATTTGGAGTAAATACTATACGATCATATACTTCTTCATTATTGTTTTTGTTGAAATAGTGGTTCCTCTAAAAAGAGCCCAACAGATGAAAATGTTAGTCTTTGGGATTTAACCACTGTTCTGTCTGTGTATTTTTTGTTTGAAATAGTCGTTGCTCTAAAAAGAGCCCAAAAGACTTTAAAGTTTGTCTTTGGGATTTAACCACTGGTTTGTACGTGTAGTCATTAGGAAGGTTGAAGTTACAACACCTCATAATAGACAATATTTTTGTAAATACTCTCCCATCCTGTAATAACTCACCCTGACTATTGTTTTTTTTTTTTATGAACATTTTATTTCTTCTGGATTTTTGCATTGTGAAAATGCCACATATAGTTGTCCATGTGCAAATACTAGTTCCTCTAAAAAGCCCAACAGATTTAAAAGTTTTTCCTTGGGCTTTGTTAATGGCATGAGGATGGGAATTTGTCTCCTTTGAAGTACAAAAGGCAAGCTACTGTGACTTGGAGCCAAATCTATTCTTGGTATGAAAAGCCGTTCCCCTTTATGAGTACCATTTTAGAATTTCAGAATGTATGAAAATGCTCTCTTAACTCCTGAACAATTAATCTGATCCCATTACAAAGTCCTTTTTTGGGGTTCATATTTCTCAGTAACATCACGGTTGCCCCTTTTTTTAGCTGTAAAATATGTGGTGGCATTCTAGATGGTGTTAATGAATTGATAGATACAGTTGTAAATTTGGCCTCACCGTCTTTGTCATCAGCCAGAATATTACAGAATCTGCACTGTAATATTTTTTTGAAATACCAAAATAATTTCAAAATGTCATTATTCAGATGCAGTGCATCTTTATTTTAAGATGTTAATATGACTTTTTGTGCAAGGTCCGAGTTTTCATTGTGAATGATTCCATCTTTGAATGTAGCTGCTATTAGTGAATCTGTACAGAGCACTGTGCGTAAATGTTCATAACTTTGTGCACCAGGAACATGTAAAAAGAGTCATCTCAAATCGCTCTATGTCTCTTGGACTCACAGTATACATTTTTGGTATAATTTTATTGCCACTCCTTTTTCTTTTTCACCATGCCAAATTTATGAAAACATATTTATATGGAATTTAAATGTATAACAATTCCCTTGCTTCACTGTTGTTACAATTCAATTGAAACCATGCAGTAATTGTTGTTTGTCTATTTTCATTTTGAGCTAGAGCATTTCTTTCATTCCCAGCATTAAAGTAAACTAATTGTCTTTGTGGCAAATGTACAGCTAATCAATAGATGACATGTAATCGATCATGCATTTAAAATTTCAGAAGACGCCACATTGCTTCAGGTGCACTTACATATTGAGCATCTAGACAAGATGAAAGTTCATCTTGTAAAATGGGATTATCTTGTTGAGTTTTGTGCACCTTGCACAACGACAGTTGCTGCATCATATCCTTTGTAAATATATTTGTAGACATATTTAATGGATTTGATGGCAGTCATATATCAGTACAACTTTATCTATCCACATTACTGTCATTACCCATAGTTTCACTTGCATTATCTTTATCATTTTTCTGTTTATCCGTCGGTTCCTCGCGGTGAGTTTGTCCTTTTGCAGCCATTCTTCTTGTCTTGGCAAGTCTCTCACGGTCTTCTTCTCTTAACCTTCTTGAACTCTCAGACGACTGTCGATCTCTCCATCTTTGTTTCCATTCCGTTTGGATCTGTTTTGTTTGTTCTTTGATGTTTTCTGCGTTTTTCCGCCATTGTAATCTGTAACTGTAAATATAGATTATTTTCTGTGTATTTTTGGGGGATTTAGTGAGAGGGGCTAAGAAGACACAGGGGAGGGAGGGTGGAGAAGAGAAACAGGGTAGGGAGATAAGGGGATGCAAAAATTGGCAGTGGGAGGGGGCAAAAACACACGGTAGGGAGAGGGGGGAAAGAGACACTGGGGAGGGAGTTGGGGGAAAGAGACACCGGGGAGGGAGTGG
The DNA here is from genome assembly GCA_027410445.1 of Discoglossus pictus. NCBI lineage: Eukaryota > Metazoa > Chordata > Amphibia > Anura > Alytidae > Discoglossus > Discoglossus pictus. The sequence continues at coordinate 44,713,466 of CM050165.1, forward strand.
GGGGAAGTAGACAGTGGGGAAGTTGTGCGTTGAAAGAGACACAGGGGAGCAAGAGTGGGGCGAAGAGACAGAGGGGATGGAGAGGGGGGAAATAGACACAGGGGTGAGAGCGTTGTCTGGCAAACAGCATTGGTAGGATTCTAATTTTATTGCCGTCATACAATGACATCATTTGTTATAGAGCAAACATGTGCAAAGATCCCATTAATCATTTTTTGTTTTGCTTATCCGGAGTAGTAATTGATGTAATTGGTGATGGGAATAAGTTTTCCCCACCTATCCCTCCCCTGTGTCTCCTTCACCCCTCCCCTGTGTCAACCCCCTATGTCTTCTTCCCCCTCTCCTGTGTGTCTCCTTTTCCCCTTTCCCTCACCTGTGCCTCCTTTACCCCTCTCCCTTTCCCCTCTCTCCCTCTCCTGTTCCTCCTTTCCCTCTCTCCCTCCCCTGTATCTTCATCCCCCTCCCTCCCCTGTGTCTCCTTTCCCCAATTACCATACCACATTTTTTTCTTTCATTATTAAATTCATTAATTAATATACTTTAACTATTATCTGTAATGTCCTGCAATCAATATCCCAAAGAGCTAACAATCTCTTCTGAAAATGTCCAGAAAGACTGTTCATCACCGGAGTAGAAAGTGACACAAATCTTGAAAAGTGTGCAGTATAAATAGGGTGCCAGCGCGAGACAAAACCATTAATTCTGCCATTTTAGAGTCCTAATGTTGTTGGTTGTGAAGTCACTAAAGTTGTGCAGTACAAAATGTGCTACTTGCTTCGCGAGCAAGTTACTTCCTTGGTGCCGGTTGTCAACGTGCTACTAGCTTGCAAGCAAGTTACTTGCTTGGCAAGCAAGTTAAGTTTTTACAGCAGCCCTTTTTTCCTTGCTTAGCCTCGCTTAGCAATTTTCTATGTCAGAAAAACGCCAATTAAAGCTCAAATTAGCTTGCAACCTGGCTCACATGCTTCCTGGCTCTTCCCCTGTGCTGTGTGTGAGATTGTAAGTACATTTTTTAAGTAATTGGCATGTTTCGGGGTTGTTCCAACGGTTCGTAAGTTACGCGATTGAAAACCATGGCAGCTGTTAAAGTCATGTTCCACAGCCTTCGGGGGCTGCAAAAGCACTTATGGTGCTCATTGTAGCTAAGTGCTACGGCCTTCGAGACCTGCGAGCCCTGCAATGCCTAAGTCCTACGGCCTCCCGATGAGCGCCTGTGGCGCTCATCACGAGGCCCGCAATTTTTAACATTGCGTGACGACAACTCACAATTACGAGAACTATAATATGTGATGAACACTTAAAAACAATAAAATCAAAGATCTAGATACTTATATGCTGCTTGTTTGTGCAATTTTATTCATCTTATTAATTTATAAATTGTTGTTCTGTGATCAGTGGAATGCAGGTCATAGACAACTTGTGGTTCATGTACCATATTTAGGAAACATCTGGATCTAGAACTCATTGGTTTAGATGGTGAGCACATACAGACTTTCCACTAGAATTTCCATGAACATCTGTGGTTATTTAATATGGAATACATAATAACTCTTAAAAAGGTTGAACTTGATGGACTGAAAGTCTTTTTGCAACCTCAATTACTATGTAACTATGTAACTATGTAACTCTTGCATAGCCTAGGCTTCTTATCACTAATATTGGTGCTACTGATAATAAACTTTATAGCTGGTATGGACATCTTAAGCTATAGATTATATTACATATATGATAAATATCTATTTGTTTGGAATCTTGAATATCATGCAATGGCTTGTCTTCTATTATTAAAAATACTATCATTCAAAACACCTAAAATTCTAATAAATATGGACTTTTTTATTTATATGTTTAAAATGATATTAGCTATTTGCATACTTCTATACAATGTTTTTACAGGGTCTAGGCACAATATTATGACCACGGCCTACTTTTAACGTCAGCTGCGTGTAGCCCATGAAATACAGCATGTGTCATGAGCTGTCTTGGTGGGTATATAAGGTGACATGTAGGCATTCTGCAAACATCAATCAGCGTGCAAATTTATCCGACTTTGAAATGGGGTTGTCATTGGCTTTCAGGTCAATGGTGGCAGTATTTCTGAAACAGCTCAGTTTGTGAACTTTTCATGTGCTGTGGTGGTTAAAGTGTACCGTCACTGGACAAACGGCACCATTGTGAATAAATTGTGTCAGAACTGCGGAGCATATATGTGCCATTAATGTCAGAGTTGAACGTCAGCTGCAAAGGTGTGTGAGGGCCAACCGACACACTGCAGTTGAGCAACTCACCATCCAAACGATCCAGAGAGCTACCAGATGTGGTTCTAAAAAGATAGTACAGCCAACCCTCTTCTGATTGAAAATGGGTTGCCTTCTGTGATGAGTCAGGTTTTTTGCTACATCGACTGGATGGACGTGTTGTCAGGAGTGAAACCTCAGAGAACAAACACTCTGCAACCATTGTTGGAAAAACACAAGCTGGTGGTGGCAGCGTTATGGTCTAGGGAATGTTTTCTTGGCATTGTCTGGGTCCCCTCATATCTCTGGAAGGCACTCTTAACTGATTTGGTTATCTATCCATCCTTGCAGATCAAGTACACCTTTACATGTTGACTGTCTTCCCTGGAACGAATGGGATCTTCCAGCAGGACAATGCAACATGTCATACGTCATGAATGGTTAGTGGAGCACAACGAAGACTTCCAAGTACTCCAAATTCGTGGACTTGAACCCCATCGAGCACCTGTGGGACCACCTCATTCGCCATATGGATCCTCCACCACGCACTCTTCAGCAGCTGTGGGATGCACTACAGTCTGCATGGCTCCAGATACTCTTGCCGACCTTCCAGCATCTTATTGATTCACTACCACGCTGTCTAGCTGCTGTGCTACTTATGGCGCTTATTCAGGATATTAGCTGTTGATCATAATAATTTGGTTGGACCCTGTATATACATCATCACTTTGTTTTTTTACATTTGTGATGTTGTTATGTCTTTAGTCAAAACTTTAAAATAACCAACATTTTTTGTGAAAAAAGTATAAAATAACTTGAATTGAATGTTTTCACTTTAATTAAAAGATATAACTAATAACAAAGCAAAGTTTGTTTTATGAAACACTTGAAATATTATTTTGAGCAAAAAGTTAAATAATAAAAGTATACTTATTGCTAATAATTCTTTATTCAGTTGGCTCATCTAGGTCAAGCCGAGTGTGCAGAACAGTATATTTGCCCAGGGGAACACATTCGTTTCATGAAGCACCTGCCATTTCCTCTTCATTGAACATTCATCTCAATCAATGTAGGTGATTCCCAGTTGGGAATAGGAATATAAATTTAGTATAGACTTTTAATTTATTTATGAATTGTACTGTAGTTTCTCTAGAGGGAAACCGGAAAGAATGTTCTCACCTAACATGAATTTACTGAGACTATTCTTCAACATATAAAAACAGCAATGGCTGGGAAGAGTTCCAAGGTTTTAAGCATTTCATATATCAAGGATTTATGAAGCTATCAGTGTGAACATGACATCTTTTTTTTTTTTTACTTCTTATTCAACTTCAAAAAGAGTTTAAGTAATAGTGGTTTAGGAGGAAATACAAGAGTTAAAAATAGGATAAAGATAATGTTTACATGCGTGGGTGTAGAAACCAAGGGAAGAATGCCTCACAAATCTCTTAAAAAAGCAGGTGCATAAGTACTTTCATTAGAGTGCAGCGACAAATGCCCAATACATGAAACTAATATGTTGTGGTGCATGTATTAATTAAACCACCAGACTTCCATTCTTTGTTTCCATCTATACACACATACACTGCATACATGTTCTTGCCTTTTATCTATGCACATATGTACTAAAGAACAGACATACTACTGTTCTCTCTGTATACACACACAGAGTCCTATGTAAAGCAGTTGCTCTAAGCTAAGGCATTGCCGTAAATCGGCTGCAGGAACTTTTTTTCCCTACGTTCTACACTAATGTAAATCTTTTGCTCCCCTAGATTAGAGCACTCAGCACACAGCTGTAAATCCTGACCTAGACACAACAGATTTCTGTGCAGGGAGTAGCCAACCCAAGGTTTACGGATGAGACAGGGCTTTAGGAGCCAGTAATTCAGCCCCCTTGGCATTTTTCGTGTTTTGTTGCCACACAACTTGGAATTAACATGGATTGTTGGAGGATTTGTATCATTTAATTTACAGAACATGCTCACAACTTATATATTTTTTTTTATTCTGAAGCAAACAACAAATAGGACAAACTAACAGAAAAAGACAATGTGCATAACTATTCACCCCCCTAAAGTCAATCATTTGTAGAGCCACCGTTTGCGGCAATCACAGCTCCAAGTCATTTTGGATAAGTCTCTATGAGCTTGCCACATCTTACCACTGTGATGTTTGCCCATTCCTCCTTGCAAAACTGCTCCCGCTCCTTCAAGTTGGATGGTTTGCGCTTGTGAACAGCAATCTTTAAGTCTGACCACAGATTTTCTATTGGATTGAGGTCTGGGCTTTGACTAGGCCATTCCAACATATTTACATGTTTCCCCTTAAACCACTCAAGTGTTGCTTTAGCAGTGTATTTGGGGTCATTGTCCTGTTAGAAGGTGAACCTCCGTCCTAGCCTCAAATCACGCACAGAGTGGTACAGGTTTTGCTCAAGAATATCCCTGTATGTAACACCATCCATCTTTCCCTCAACTCTGACCAGTTTCCAAGTCTCGGCTGCTGAAAAACATCCCCAGAGCATGATGCTGCCACCACCATGTTTCACTGTGGGGATGGTGTTCTTTGGGGGATGTGATGTGTTGGGTTTGCACCAGACATAGCGTTTTCTTTGATGGCCGAAAAGTTCAATTTCAGTCTCATCAGTCGAGAGCACCTTCCTCCATACATTTTAGTTGTCTTCCACATGCCTTTTCACAAACTCAAAACGTGCCATTGTGTTTTTTGCTGAAAGTAATGGCTTTCTTCTGGCCCTTCTGCCATAAAAACTCTATGGAGTGTACCTATGTACAGATACTCCAGGCTCTGCTGTGGAACTCTGCAGCTCCTCCAGGGTTACCTTAGGTCTCTGTGCTGCCTCTCTGATGAATGCCCTCCTTGCCCGGTCAGTGAGTTTTGGTGGGCGGTCGTCTCTTGGCAGGTTTGCTGTTGTGTCATGTTCTTTCCATTTGGTTATGATAGATTTGATGGTGCTCCTGGGGATCATCAAAGATTTGGATATTTTTTTATATGAAAACCAAAAAAAAGAATAGATTTCCCATACCTTACATTATTCTCATCAATAAATCAATCCACCAACAATAATACATATCAAATAATACCACAAATCACTATATCAATCAAAAAGTATAGATATTTTATTGGTACAAAAAAATATTTAAAACAAGTCGATTAAAATAACTGAGGATGTCCCTGTTCTCAGAGTTATCTCAAAATGCATCCAATCTCCAAAGAAGCATGTATAAATTAATATAAAAGATATCACTCTTTTATGATAGAAAATGACTATTACTGATTTAAATGTTAAGTGCAATAAAAGCACAATAAAAAAAAAAAGAAAAAGAGAAAGAAGGAGAATTATCCTATTTTGAGTGGCAAGAATGGAATCCCCCACTTACTCCCTAATGTGCACAAAAAGAAAAATCTATCCTAAACCCTCATATAAAACTAAACCTTCTCTAAGATAATTTTTTTGTAACCTAACACTGACTTGTACTTCTCAACAACATTGTCCCTTACTTGTTTGGAGAATTCCTTGGTCTTCATGGCAGTGTTTGGTTAGTGGTGCCTTTTGCTTAGATGTTGCAGCCTCTGGGGCCTTTCAAAAAAGGTGTGTATATGTAATGACAGATCATGTGACACTTACATTGCACACAGGTGGACATTATTTCACTAATTAAGTGTCTTCTGAAGGTAATTGGTTGCACCAGAGCTTTTTATGGGCTGGGGTGAATATATACGCACATGCCAATTTTCTATTTCTAAAAAATAGTTTTATGTATATATTTTTCTCATTTCACTTCACCAACTTAGACTATTGTGTTCTGATCCATCACATAAAATTCACGTTAAAAAAAAAATTGAACTTAAGGCTGTAATGTAACAAAATAGATAAAAAGTCAAGGGGGGTGAATACTTTTGCAAGGCACTGTACAAGTCTGACCTCCCAGACATTGAAGAAATTTGCGAACGTCAGGGTAAGTTTATTAATGTTTATTTGGGGATTTTTTTCATGCAAAAATTTTTCCACACACTACAGATTCTCATCTATCAGATACATTAATAATACACGAAACTATAGGAATAACCTATACTAAAAACTTGTAGAGAATTGTTTTCTATGCTCACCTATTTCACGTTTTCTTATAACTACCTACATCCCTTTTCTCACCACACACAGTATGCTTCTTTCTCAAATGACTCATCCTTCTGTCTTTCTCACTCCTCAATACTCTTTGATTCTGTTCTTTGTTTCCTCCAACTCATTTTCCAACATTTTTCATTCTTCTATTTTACCCCATCATCCCTCTTCCTTCACCATCCTTCATCATTTCTCCATTTTACCTCACTTCCATCTCACTATTGTAATTCACATCTCTTATGCATATCTCAATATGTTTCTCTTCCTCCATTGCTCTTTCTCATCAAGCCTCTTTCTTTCCCATTTCCCTACCTCAATGTTTTTCTTGTCTATCTTGCTCTATACCCTTTAAAATCCTTTCACCCTATATTATTCTTTCGCTGACATCATTCTTTTTTTTCAACAACTTACTCACCACATCCTTGATTTGCTCTACCCATAACTGCTGAGTCTCCACCTTTGGGCAATATGTACGAAATGGTAAAGCATTGATGGACTCTTGGAGTACATACAGTAAAATCTCACCCTTCTGCTGGTGATTTGTCTAATGCTGAGACATTCAAATGTTCTTACTAAGAAAAGCAACCATTCCTACATAAAATTTGAAACAACCTGGATATTGTTACAACTTAATTGATATTAAAGGCATATTTAAGTTTCATGGATTAAGAATGCATCTGAGGAGAATCAGTAGTGTATGAAAACATTTTTTTGCACAAAGAAATACCAAAATAAACATTTTGAAACGTACCCTAAAGTCTTCTAAATCTCTTGAGTTTGCAAGCAGGTGATTTGTAGATTTGTGATAAAATTAGAATAAAATTCCTAATTTGTTTTGGCCAATTACAGGCATCTATACATTATTTCAATTAGTGAAGGCATATTGTGTAGCAAGGAATCATGGGATGTGTAGGGAGCAAGGAGGAGCCAGACATTGCTCTGTGGATCTCTGTATTTAGCTGCTGTTGGCTTGAAGGTTAGTAAAGGGTTAAAATTCATACCCAAATGCAGTGTTTCTATTAGTATGTACATTGTGCCTATGTACTGTGAGCGCCTCTGGAGGTGTGAGAATAAAATAAATCTGTATGTGTATAGAATGACTCAATGTAATGTGTGTTTTTGATATAAGCAGCATGTGTTAGATTAGATCATTTAAAAATTGGGAAACGTAGATATACCTTTAAATTATCTGTTTGTTCATATCCCAGCCATGAGAAGATCCTTAAATTCGGTAACAGGAAATGTATGCAATGAAACACTTCATTTTCCTCAATGCTGCTATAATATAACACAAATGCCTTTATGAGGATCACTGGGGATACTGCTAGACAAATGTTTGGTTAATGCTGAATAATTGCTGATATGCAAAAGTGTAAGGGATAAGGGAATATGCAACTCTTCATAAAAGCTCTGATTTAAGATGAGTACTGATTCTATTTAGGAAATATGATAGACAAAACAAGTATTCAGCATTTTTAAAGTAACATGAAATGCAGTGCTGGATCTACCTTTTTGGAGCCACTAGGCAGTGATGTGGAAGAGCCCCTGTGAGTGCATGCGCAAGGTATGCACGTACCTATTTTTCTATTATTTTTTGTGCATTTACAGTATATTGCTCTTTTGCTCTGTGAGCAAATTAGAGACATATGCGCATAACAGCCATTTTAACAATGTAGTTACTCATACACAAGCCAAGCTTGTTTACTAAATGCCAAACTTGTTTATTAAATGCATTTGATGATGAGCCATTTTATTTATATATTTCTAAGCTAAAAAAAATGGGTGCCCTTGACGGGGAAGCGCCCTAGGCATCTGCCTAGTTGACCTAATGGGTAATTCGGCCATGATGAAATGTAAAAGATATTAAACATTAGAAAAACATGTTTTGCATGAAAAGTTAGATAAAGGAATGTTGTAATAGAAGCTTGTTCTGGCTGTAAATTGGAGTAATGATAGGAAGCCATGTTTACTTCACAAACAACTTATAGAAAGTTTTTTAATCACTTCCTTATATTTAATTTGCTCACTAAATCCTTTTGTAGTCCTTTTGCCTGTTTTATTCCCTTTCCCACTAGTGTATCATAATCTGCTGCATGGTTTACTTATGGGAAGGGACGCACTCCTTTGCTCCAGGACAATGAAAATAGTTCCCAAGGATCTTTGTGAGCGAGGAGCTGGATGGCTCCCAAACCTCCTCATGCACTATTTTTTTTTAACATGATGCATCTTAAATAACTAGTTTATTTGGGCAATATCAAGCATATTATCAAAAAAATGTAATGGCATATTAGCATCTCAAATCGCAAGAATTTGCTGTGAAAGGCCATATAAATAAATTCAAGTTGGCCTGCGGTATCTTTGTTTTGTGATATAACCAGTGGTGGAGCTAGAGCATGGAGGCCAAAAAAAGAATTTGAGACCCCCAAGGTGGGGGTTTGTAAAAATGTTCTTGCGGTGGGACCCAGGTACCAGCTCACCTAGAACACCTCCGCAAGACCCCTTCCCATAACATCCCTCTTCCTAAGACCACTTCCCATAATAGCATGTCTCCCTGAGACCCTTTCCCATAGCTGCTCCTCCCCAAGATCCTTTCATAGCTGCTCCTCCCCAAGATCCTTTCATAGCTGCTCCTCTTCCCTTACCTCCTGCCTGCATGAAGCAAAAGAGAAGTGAAGAGGAATATACTATATCTACATAGCAGCCAGTCCCTCTCAGCAGCCATCTTCACATATCACCAAGTCCCTCTTAACATCCTCCTCTGCAGGGCACCGATCGCTCACACAGCATCCAACCCCTCTAAGCACCCACCTCACAGAAACCTGTTCCTTACTGTCATCCAGACCCAGTGGACTAAACTGTTCCATACAGCCACCTCTTGGAGATTCAGTAGAATACTGAAAATAAAAAAAAAATGCAAAAAAAAAATTACTCAGTTCTGCCCCCCCTCCCAGCGAAGGGCCCTGGTGCACTGCACCCCCTGCACCACTGATAGACCCGCCCCTGGATATAACGTTCTCAATTATTTCCTTCCTTCATTTTTTGCTGCTTTCCTCAAATACCTAATATGATTTGCCTTTCTTCTTCTGTCTACTAAAAGGGGGTTTTATTTTCTTGCTTTTCGACTGTAATAAATGAGGCAAATAAGAAAAGGTTATTATTAGGGCATAATAAATGAACACTTACAATTCTGACAGTAGCTTATTTACAGCCTTATTAAATTGCGATTCGGTAAATGTAAGAGGGCTCTATTTAAGCACACAGCATATTTTATTTACAGAAGTTTTTAGTTAGTGAAGACCTCGCTTTTGGATAGAAGTTCACCAACTAAAAACTTCTGTAAAAAAAATATGCAGTGTGCTTATATAGAGCCCTTTTAAATTTACCGAATCGCAATTTAATAAGGCTGTTAGTTTTTTTCTTAAATCTATAATACATTTCCACAATAAATGGTGCATTTCTCCTGGAAATTTTAATTATTTAAAAAGTTACTTTCTACATAAAAATATATATATTTCTATATCCGTTTTACTTTTCTAATATTTCCTGCATGTTTTTTAGCTATTCCCCAATCTATATTTTACTTTGATAGCTTTATTCTTTTTCTTGTTCTTTTACACTCAATAAATATTTCCTTATCTCTGAAAAGACAGCAGTAACAAGATCTAAAATCATGTTTTTGTGCTGTACTTTACAACTTATTCACTTCCTAGCAAGCAATTTGAAAATCACTTGTTATATCTGACAGGCATCTTTGACAGTCTAATGAAGCCTATAAAATAAAGCTGTATTTATACAAAATCCACTTACTTGCAATTCATTATTAAGTCTGTGCTTTTTTTTTTTCATTCCTTCAGTTTTGTAAATGAAGTCTTAAAAAAAGTCTTTGTTTCTAAAGCTTGGCGAATTAAATGAAGCAAATAAACAATAATTATTGTTATAGCATAAAAAGTGAACACTTCTGACCGTTCAGTTCCTCATTCAATTTGTATTTTTTAATAAATGATATATTTTCAAAATTAATGGTGGCTTTGAAAAGCAATGATGCTATCATTTTAACACTTTCTGGGTTTTTTCATTTATACAGTATATTGAGACAACTATAATTTCAGTAATTTCCACCTATTAAAACTGGTATTTTAAGTCCTGAGGTTTCTCAAATCTAAGAAAATCATTGAAAACATGTCTATCTTCATAGCTTGTACTTAATTATTTTCTTATTTAATTTAACAGTTTTGTTAACAAAGAAAAATTTGGACATTGAAATATCATTTTATGTTTACAGTTGTTACGTGAATTAAAGGGACAAGCAACACAATTCTTTTTTTTCATATATTTTAAAGAAAATGCTTTTAAATTGACCAAAGTTGTGTCTTGCATGAAACAATATTAACTTCATTAACACTAACAGAAAATTCCTAAAGCATACATAAGTTTGTAGATTTCACTGGCTGCCAGATACAGATACAGTATATATTAATGCTCTGACATCTCTTTTTCTCCTCACCCTCTGTCTGTTGGCATACCCCAAGGTTCAGTCCTAGGCCCCCTCCTATTCTCCATCTATACATCCTTACTTGGCACCCTAATAAAATCTTTTGAATTTCAGTATCATCTCTATGCAGATGACACTCATATCTACCTCTCGGCACCAGATCTATCCCCCTTCCTCTTCTGACACACGTCTCCAACTGCCTCTCAAGCATATCCTCCTCGATGTCCGCCCACCATCTTAAACTCAACATGTCTAAGACCGAACTCTTAATCTTCCCATCCTCTACTACAACGTCAATTCCTCACATCTCTCTCACTGTCAACAATGCCATCATCACTCCCACCTCCCAAGCCCATTTGTCTTGGGGTTCTACTGCCTCCCCCCCCCCCCCCCCCTCTCTTTCATTCCTCACATACAGTTACTAACAAAATCTTGTCTTATCAATTTAAAAAACATTTCCAAAATATGTCATTATCTTACACAAGACACAACTAAGATTCTAATACATATCCTAATCATATCCCGTCTTGACTACTGCAACTCAATTCTGGCTGGTCTACCCAACAGCCGTCTACCCCGCTTCAATCCATAATGAAAGCCTCCACTAGACTCATCTACCGTACTAAATGCTCCATGTCTGCAGCACCTCTCACACAATCACTCCACTGGCTCCCCATAGTCTCCAGAATAACATTTAAAACCATGACCCTAACTTACAAAGTGTTCAACAACACTGCACGTTTATAACTCTGCTCTCATCTCCAAATATTCCCCCACCTGCCCTCTTCTCTCTGCTAATGAACTTCTTCTTTCCTCCTCTCTCATCACCTCCTCTCACTCATGCCTTCAGGACTTTTCTCGCACTGCCCCTATTCTCTGGAACTCCTTGCCTCGCTCCACCAGATTATCCTCCTGATTCAAATCCTTCAAAACCTCACTAAAAACACACCTGTTTAAAGAAGCCTATAACCTGCCTCCTTAAAATGCACACAGCTTTTCTCACCCTCCTGTACCTCACCCAAAACCTTTAGATTGTAAGTCTGCAAGTTTTCAATCTTGCATGGCACTTTGGGAAAAGCACTATGGACATGGGATTCTAAGCTCAAAGACAGGGCCCTCCATCTTTTGGAATGTGTTAATATTGTTTTGCCTTGATCCCAACTAATGTATAGTGCTAAGAAATATGTTGGCGCATAACAAATAAATAATAATAGTAATAATAATGCCCATTGGCTGACAAGCCCCTGGATCAATTAAACATTTGAATTGTTTTGTACTGCTTTGAGAGCATCATTTGAAAAAATAAAACACTTAGTTGTACATTATCAAATATTATTTTTAAGATGCAACAAAGAAAAAATACTTTCAATGCTGTAAGGATCTCTAAAAAAAGATTTGATGCAGCACCATAGAATATCTTAAGTAGATCTGCATTTCTTAACCTTCTATTAAAGTCTGATCTAAGTTTCCTGGATTATGAATGAATCGGATAGAGGAGAATCAGTAGTGTATGAAACATTTTTTGCATTAAAATAAACATTTACAAACTCACCCTGATGTTAGATAAATCTCTTGAGTTTGCATGCAGCAGCTTTTGTGAGTTGACACCCCTTAAAATCCCTGCTAAAATTAGCATAACATTCATAATTTATTTTGGCCAATCACAGACAATTTAATACAATCTAACAATCAATGATTTTTTGCAGTTTGTGCAGGAAGGAATTAAGGGATGTGTGATCCCCTTGTAGAAGGAAGTAGGAGGAGTCAGGCACTGATCTGTAGATATTTGCATTGAGCTACTGCAGGATTTAAGGTTAATAAAGGGTTAAAACCTGTACCCAAATGCAGTGGTTTTATTGGGAGGTTTACTGTGCCTATGTAAGCAGCTCTGGGGGTGTGGTAAACAAGTTTGATTTTTAAATAAAATGAATCTGTATGTGTATAGAATGACTTAATGTAATGTGTGTTTCTTATATTAGCAACATGATTTAGATTAGAAACAGGGAAAAACAGGGAAACTTAGATATACCTTTAAGTGTCCAGGGGGTGGGAGCCGATGAGGATGTTCTTTCCCTGCCTCTTTTCTTAAAGTAGCCACCTTAGGCAAACAGAATGTTCTAGGACAGTTCTTTGGCCAATAAGTTTTCCCTCCCACCAAAGTAACCTCTGCACCATCAGCTGTAGGATAGTAAATCACATGAAAAAGTTGTTTACATTTTTAAAACTGATCAAGAATTGACCTTTACACTGACTCTCGAGGTATAGTATGTTGGTGTAGTTGTAAATGTTCTGTTTCAAAAAGTGTTTTCATTGGTAAGTCATTAGTTTGAATTCGTATGCCTTCTACTTGTTTGTTTAACTAATTAATTTATTTAGAAGGGAGGGGAGAAGAGCAAAATGGCTAATTAGTGTAGTATAAAAAACTACCTTTACCTTGCAATTCAAATAGACGGCGCCGCAAGGATATCCCCCTTACGGCCGGCCGCATATCATGCAACCGGCCGCAAAGTCTGCAAACTTTAAATGCAAAAATAAATTCAAGATGGCACTGTAAAACTCTGTAAATGCTAGGGATCATAATGGGGGACATGAGGATTAATAGCAACCCCCTCTCAAGCTTTCACATCAGCCCAAATCCGATATTTCATTAACGGTTTATTTTCCGTCCCGCAGCCTGGGCGGGTCTGAGGTGCTCCAAGCCCTCGGGACTTTGTCCACAGATATTTGACATGAATTAAAATAAAAATTATTTGCGGATTTGAGTGTAGGGGAATGTTGTGCTATGAATGCTAACACCCCCAATCACTTTATCGTCTCACAAGAATGCAGGATGGCTTTATTTCTGCTTTATAATGTGCCTAATTGTGTGCTTGCGGGACCTTTTTGCTGCAAGTAAGCTGCGGCTCGGTTTTAGCCTTGCCGAGAGGGTTCCGGGAGCAATTGAATAGCAACCGGGCTTTTCTTGCGGCCGAAACTCTTGCGGCCGTTTAAGATCAAAGGCTTTCCTGCGGCGCGGGCGGCCGCAAGGGATAACAAGGCGCCGGCCGCAAGCCTGCCGGAGCCCCCGGCCGGAAGGGAATAGAATAGGCAAATAGCCTGCAGCCGGTCCTTGCGGCCCCGCATCTCCTACGGCCAATAATAGAGTGAGGCTCTAAATAAGCAGATATGATAAAGTGGTACCTTGTTGTATGATCATAACTGTGGTTGGTTAAACATTACATCACATAACAAATGTATACATTAATGAAATATATGTGGGTGGGTTAAAATCCGATTTCTATTAAAACTTTGTTTAAACTATTTCGAAACTAACAGAAAATGCCACAGAAAATACTTGAATACATGAAGTACTGGGGCCACCACTGGTCTTTGTTACCTGTCTTGTACATAAATAGTACATTTGTGTTCAAACAGCTTTGAGCAAAGCTAAGGTTGGATTATACACAAGCTAGGAATCCCACACACGTACAGCTGTTTCAAGGTTACTGCCTCTTATCAGCGTGGGACCGGTTCCTTAGCTTGTGTAGTGGATATTTTGAGTAGGTAGTTTACCACAACAATCATTTAATTTATGGTGGGTAAAAGAGCGATAGAAGCCCTCCACCGTACAGTAAATAAATAGTACATCTGTGTTCACATTTGAAAGTCTAGTAAACAGGGAGGAGCCTTAGATACAATTAATTGAAAAAACTTATTTTTCATACAAGGTTCCACCCCTTTGATCAGACAGTTAAAGAAATAGTAATGGCAAGCCCCACCACTATGTACTGTATATTAGTTTTATAAACGTTCCCTTTTGTGAATAGTAACTCTTATAAAAAAATAACTGTTATAAATAGCTATATTCAGTGTACTATTTATTTATAAAGTACCAAGATATTCTGCAGTACTACATACAAAGGTGAATACATTACGTACATGAGATTTAATAATCAAGATATAAGCATGCTGACACAAATAAAGCTCTAGGGGACACTACATATATTATCATTTGAAGATGAGCATACGAAGTATATGTTTTCTGTTGTTCTGAATATGTTCTTTCTTTCCCTTTTGTGTATACAATACTGAGCTGTGATAAGAAGAGTAAACTGCACAGCATGGTATCCCTGAAGAGATGCTGTGGACAGACCTCAATACCACAGCTTGTAAGCACAATGCACTTATGATTCTCAGCATTGCCTAAAAGCACAGATAAGGATCCCAGTAATAAAGAAAGCAGTACGGCAAGGATACAGCGAGGATACAGTGAGGTTACAGAAAATAAACACAGAATACAATATAATGAGAACAGCCACTTGAAAATGTAACCTGCCTGCTATTCTACAGGCTACTTAAAGAACCATAGAATGCATCTAAAAAACAAGATATTTGTGTGTGTTTTATTTAGTAAATCTAGTTTAGGATGCTGAATAAACTGCTTTGAATATATAATTGCCCTGGGGACCAGTAATATAGCTGTATGAACCGTGGAATATGAATTTCCTGTTAGTATCAAGCGAGTTTTAACAGGTTTTATTTAATTTAATTTGACTTTTTTAAAGGCATCATTGAAATTTTAAAGTTCCCTGTTGAAGGTCCATGTAAGAAACCAAGTCATAGTGATGTTAGTTAAAAATGAACAATCTGTGATGAAAATCCCACATAAAGAGCATTTTTACATATTGCGTATAAATGTCAGTTAATGTTGCTTCATTTAATTTGATGGAAGATCATTAGCCAGAGTAACGCAAAGCAGAGCACAAATAACATTACACCCTGATAAAGAGTTGAAGGGGTCTCTATGGGATGAGGTCATCTTAACCACATTGGCACAAATTTCTGTCTTGAGTTTTGGTCTTCATGCTGTATGAGTTGGAGAAAAGGTTCACGATTTTTAAGCTGATAGGAAGTCAAAGTAAATGCAAGATCACAGTGCCATCGTCGGAGAACCTGGGGCCGAAACCATAGCCCCTATTAAATGCCAATCCGACAGTTGCCTTCATACCGACCGGAAGTCTTGGAATCTGCAGCAGTTACAGAGCTATTAAATTGAACAAGCCCGCAACTACATGGCCAAAAGCCCAAACCGTAAACCATGTAACCATAAGTAGTGTTTCAGGGCATGATCATGATCAATTAAGCAAGCCGGTAACTACCAATTTAGAAACAACCAATAGTAAATGAGACTGTCATCATGACATCAGTAAAACATGGAGTGTAAGCGTCAATCAATTATTGTTTAGAGGTCCGATATGCGATCAAACGCGCAGTCTAACGATTTAAAAATCAATAAAAATGAATGAAGAAACGGTTATAGTCCATGTGGATGGCCTGATATGTATTAATTCCTTGATTCCAGAGATTGCTATAACACGGAAAATAAACATTAAAATTTTTTTTTTTATTGCAGATTCGCAAGCTTGAGACTGATGTGCAATTAATTATAATGCCTTACATTGCTTTTTCCGTATTTTCAAGTGCAGTATTTATTTATTTTTTGCTTTTACAGTGC
The DNA here is from genome assembly GCA_027410445.1 of Discoglossus pictus. Lineage (NCBI taxonomy): Eukaryota > Metazoa > Chordata > Amphibia > Anura > Alytidae > Discoglossus > Discoglossus pictus. Next base: position 44,729,833 of record CM050165.1, read on the forward strand.
TACGGACAGGTGTTTAACCCCCTTGCGAGTCCTCTCTAGTACCCGTGGGATTTTTGGCTACATTTGCCATTTACGGGTGTGACAGCAATTGCCAGCCGGCTTCAGGACTTGTAGCAATTTAATAGCGATTTGCGATTTTAGCGATTACGTGCTTGACAGAGCAAAGGCTTAGCTGGGTTGGAGTTACGATTTTGACAACCGCAGTTGATTTTCAGCCTGTAACCCGCAGATCGATTGCGGGTAGCTAAAAGATGTCAATTTAATAGCAGTAACTTTTGCAGGCTACATTACGGGCTACAGTAACTACAATTTGGACAATTTAATAGAGGCCCATGTGTATCAACCAGGGGCCCACAAACACACACTTTCTGTTGTCACAAGTTTCCATATAGTAGTAATTCCATACATACCCACCAACTCACAGAAGAATGATAAGTGTGACACACAAATGCACAGCCATACATCCTATATGATGCACAGTAAAATATGTCTGATGTACCTGAAACATAAATATGTGCTGTGACATGTAGTTAGGTATGTGACAGCCAGTAACATGTGCACGTTATGCATCCTAGTACTTAAAACATGTATACTCTATATATAATAACATTAATATGCTGTAATAGGTAATGCTTAATGCCAAAAAAAATTACCAACATTGTTTTATGTCATAAAGTAATAATAATATGAATAATTACGGTAATTGATAGACCGCTTTTCTTCCAGAAAGGACTTAAATATATTCTCAAGTAGATAATAGATAAAAATGTCCAACATTTCAAATCAAGTTGTTATGCATATGTGCAAAAATCAGGAGCCTTTAGGGATGTCATACACCAGAACCTCTTGTATCCCTGAACACAGCCCTGATAACTTGATGGGAATGTTGCAGTACTTTCATAATAATACTTTCATAATGATAAAAGTTTACTATGAGTGTATCCCCTTAACATAGTTGTTTTAATGTGTATACCCAGGATAGCACTCCAATATTTAGCAGAGTGTTGCTATGAAATTGGTACACAGTGTGCTTTCTATTTGACAGTTTCTGCATTTTACTTGCAACAAAAATCCTTTGATGTACTAAAAAAAAAATATATAAGGTGTAAATTACAAATGACAGTTTTACTATCGTACATAGAAAAAAAAATGGACATTGCTGGAATACTCACAAACAGCCATATCTTAAGTGTGAACATAAAGTATACAGAGAATGTGTCTCTTTCCCAAAAATGCTTCAGTTTGGGTATTAAATCTGCTGTTGTCTTTTTTTACAAACTGATAAAACCAGATTCAAATGCAATATTAATCATATACTAATTCCACCTGGTGCCAATACAAGTATTTGTTTTATATTCTGACTATATTTTAACTCCCCAGTAAACAAAATGTCTTCACATAAAGTCAAGCCTTTGAAGACTTACAAACAACATGTATTCAAGACATTACAATAAATTAATATGTCCAAAAAAATATTTTGCTGTGGTTACAGAATGGAAAATGATATTTCCCAGGTACTTTTATTAAGTGTGAGGCTTGAATTTGCAAAATTGACTCAATAGTTTAAAATGTACTACTCAACTCCATTCTGATCAAACTGCCAAACATGATACCGCCTAAGTCTTAACTAGCACCTTCACTGTATTCACTAAGATTAATGAATTCCTATGAAACCAGTATGCTTACACTAAACCTAACATTAATACTGATTGCCATTGTGCATGCAAAGCATTTGGCTTGAATAGCTAATACATACTTACAACTTAATATACACTACAATTCATTAAGACTGCGAGGCTATGGCTACAATAGCCATATTTGTACTACATTACATTCAACATTTGCCACCTGATTCCTACACACCGATTCGTAGCAGGCCTTTAAAACTCATTCAAAATGTGGCACCTTTTCAGGGAACCGCCCATAGACAGCTGCCTATTTGTCTTGATGAGAAATCCTGTCATGATTTAAGCCCCTGTGATGTGGGGGCGGGGGAATCCCCCCAGATTAAATAAATAGAGGACACAAAAAAATAGCAAGCAGGCTAGATACTGAGTCATGGGGAGCAGAAAAGAGCTGTCAAAAGATTTGCATAACAAGGTAATGAAACTTCATAAAGATGGAAAAGGATATAAAAAGATATCCAAAGCCTTGAAAATGCCAGTCACTTCTGTTCAATCACTCATTAAGAAGTAGAAAAGTTGGGGATCACTTAATACCAAGCCATGGTCAGGTAGACGAAAAAAAAGATTTTACAACTGCCAAAAGAATCATTCGGAATACAAAGAAAAACCCACAGGTAACCTCAGGAGAAATACAGGCTGCTCTGGAAAAATACTTTGTGGTTGTTTCAAAGAGCACAATACGACGATACTTGAACAAAAATGAGCTGCAGGGTCAAGTTGCCAGAAAGAAGCCTTTACTGCGCCAAAGCAACAAAAAAGCCAGGTTACAATATGCCCGACAACACCTTGACATGCCTCACAGCTTCTGGCACACTGTAATTTGGAGTGACGAGACCAAAATAGACCTTTATGGTCACATCCATAAGTGCTATGTTTGGAGAGGGGTCAACAAGACCTATAGCGAAAAGAATACCATCCCCACTATAAAGCATGGTGGTGTGTTTGGGGGGGGGGGGGGGTAGAGCTCTAAAGGCACAGGGAATCTTGTGAAAATTAAGAACTAAGGATACGTAAACTTTTGATCATGACCATTTGGTTGATTTCTGTTATCATTATGATTTTAAAAGGATCCAAACAACTATGTGATAGTAAATTGATTAAGATAATCACTATCCTTCAATAAAATATATATTTTTGCATGATCAGTCATATTTTAAAAATAAATGCGAAATTTCAAAATTTCTGCCAGGGTATATATATATATATATATATATATATATATATATATACAGTATCACACATATAGGGCACCCGACCTTTGCGTGCTGCAGAATAGCGCGCCATCATCAGGTCGCCGAGAACTGTACCCTGATGTCACTCTGCGCTCCAGCCTGCATCCCATCTGCCACAAAGGCTTCTCATGCCCCCATCTCATTTTTACTGGACCTGCTTGGCAAGGTAAGGGTCTGACAGTGTGCCATATGGGCCAGGCATTGTTTCATGTGTCACTAGGAGAAGGTTGCATTGCATGTTTATCAAACATGCAAATAATGACAGTGATATGTAGTGATAAACATGCAATGCAACATGCTGCTAGTAACACATGCAAACATTTACAGTGACGTTACATACAAAATGCTCCTAGTGACACATGCCAGTCCCACTTGGCACACTGTCAGCCCCTTACCTTGGCCTTGGCAGCCTCCAGCAAGCAGGTCCAGTAAATATGAGATGGGGGCACACTCATGAGAAGCCTCTGTGGCAGATGGGGTGCAGGCTGGAGCGCAGAGCATCATCAGAGCGCAGTTCTCTGCGCCCAGATTATGGTGCGCTGTTCTCCAGCACGCGAAGGACGTGCCACCCATATACTGTATAGCCTTTGTGGGCACATTTGCATGTCCCTGCCAAGGTTTCCAGAATGCAGTGTAATAACTGTTTTTCTCAGAATTCTGAGCAGGAAATACGTTTTTTAACTTGTTTTAGACATTCAAATGTGAACATAGATGTACTATTTATTTACTGTACTACTGAATGGTGGAGGGATGGTATTGCTCTTTTGCCCACCATTTATTAAATGATTGTTGTGGTGAACTACCTACTCAAAATATCGACTATACAAGCTAAGGATCCAGCCCCATGCTGATGATAGACAGTAACCTTGAAACAGCTGTACGTGGGTGGGATTCCTGGCTTGTGTATACTCCAACCCTAGCTTTGCTCAAAGCTGTTTGATACAGCTGGCATATGCTTAAGGGAAGCGATGTTGCATATGGTTATAGATTGCAACAATGTAGCAATTTGTAGGGCACGTTCGCATGTCCCTGCCAAGTTTCCCAGAATGCAGAGAAATAACTGTATTGCTCTGAATTCTGGGCATGAAACAAGCTTTTTAATTTGTTTCAGACTTTCAAATGTGAACACAAATATACTGTTTATTTACTGTATATATATATATATATATATATATATATATATATATAGTGACAGGGCCTGCCTTTGGCTACCGGTTGCTCCTGTGATTTTTCCATAAACCACTGAGTCCCGATATACTTTTATCTTTGCTTTAATAAAGTATACAAAACAAACAACAGCTTCATTTCAGCATGAAAAGAAAAATCTAAATATACAGGCTTACTTGCAGGAAAACCCCCACTAGCCCTGAGACTGCTTCTCGGTCTGCAGGTAAAAAAATACCTTTTCACACACACATATATATATATATATATATATATATATATATATATATATATATATATATATATATATATATACATATATACACTACTTGCCTGTTAAAAATGACGGGAGTCAAATTGTAAGGCAGGCAATGCTGTTTGCCACACATTACCCATCAAAAATGACAGGAATACGTTTTCCCCACCTCTCCCTCCCCTGTGTGTCCTGCCCCCCTCCCCTGTGTCTCCTCCCCCTGTGTTTCCTCCCCCCCTCTCCCCTGTGTCTCCTTCCCCCGCCCTCTAACCCCTGTGTCTCCTTTTACCCTTCCCCTCCCCTGTGCCTCTTTTCCCCCTCTCCCTTTCTCCCATCTCCCTCACCTGTGTCTCCTTTACCCCCCTTTCCCTCCCCTGTGTCTCCTTTCCCCCATCTCCCTTCCCTGTGTCTCCTTTTCCCCCATCTCCCTCCCCTGTGTCTCCTTTCCCCCTCTCTCCCTCTCCTGTTTCTCCTTTTCCCCATCTCTCCTTTCCCCTCTCCCTCTCCTGTTCCTCTTTTCCCCTTGTCCCTTTCCCCCATGTCTCCTTTCCCACTCTCCCTTCCCCCCTCGTGTCTCTTTCTCCCCCTCACCCTGCCTTGTGTCTCTGTTTCACCTTCTCTCCCTCTCTCTTGTCTCCTTTCCCTCATCCTCTCCCTCCCTTGTCTCCTTCCCCACTGTGTCTCCTTCCCCCCTCCTCTTGTGTCCTTTTACGCCAATCTCTTTCCCTCCCTTATATCCCCCCCACTGCCCCCCTCCCCCCAGTGTCTGGTACCTGGATGGAATCCTGCCAGAAGCGTCGCCCTCACCTCCTCTGCTGTTCCTGTCCTCCGGCCAGAGGAGGGGAGCCGCAGAGCAGAAGACGTAGTGCCGCGCTGCTGGCAGGGTTGCATCCAGGTACATGGTTGGGATAGGGTGTTGAGAGCTCAGGGTGCTTCACAACTAATGCCTCTGGTGCTCATCGCGGGTCCTCCACTGGCAAAAAACAGGTACTGGGGAGTAATGCAAGGTCAGGGGTCCTCCACTGACAGGAACCAGGAGCTACAGTAAGTCCCGCGGCCCTTATGGTTATATATATATATATATACAGTAAACTCTCAATTATCCAGTACTCAATTAACCGGGACTCCCAAGCAACCGGCACCTGCATGTTTTCCCAGTCAACCAGAAACTCTAACGCAACTGGCACCTTTTTGCTGAACCGGCAACTTCCGTATTCGGAATTGTTGCTGTGCCACCGGAATCTCCGAGAACAGGACTGACCACAGCACATCTGGATATTAAATGACCTTGGATTGGGAGGTGAGTCAGTATTTTTAATCATTTAAAGTGGCAGTGTGCTTGTGGACACAGTTTGGGCATGTACAATAGATTTTTTTTCTAATTTTATTACTGTAATTACCATCTTAGTTTTGATGAATGTACAGTACATGTATAGTATTTTTTTCTCAATAGGTTTTTATTGTAGACAATCATAAAGATCACATAGCAGCATTACAAAGTAACATAGCATACACAATAATAAATACAGTACTGTACTGTATACCCTTGCTAGAGGTTCTATAAAATAAACTGTGGTGCATAACAAAATACTGTATGAAAATTATGATTAATTTTAGCCCAAAGACTCAATGATTGTCTAATTTTTTTTTCAACGGGGAATGTACAGTATCTATTCATCTATCTATCTATCTATCTACAGTATCTATCTACAGTATCTATCTATTTACTATATCTATCTATGTGTATATATCTATTCATCTATCTATCTACTGTATCTATCTACTCTATCTATCTATTCTATCTATCTACAGTATATATCTACAGTCAGTATTTTTAATACTGTAGTTCATAATTGTCAATGTGTTGATAGGTGCACGTTGTATTATCCTCATAGCTTACTTATACAGTATACATCACTTCATTGGTTCTGCTCGTCTGTAACTTTTTCATTTGACAAGGCCAAATTGGTGACTCTTTTTTTTTTTTTTTTTTATTACAGATTGTCCTTTGTTAATCGACCCAAATCTGTCTTGCGACCACAAAAATGGCAAATCCGGTCCCAAATAAGTGCAAATGTGTTGTGCTGAATCTCAAGCAGAAGATGGAGATATGCCAGAGGCTTGAAAAAGGTGACACTCATGCAGTGCTCATGAAGGAATATAATGTTGGTTCGTCAACAATCTATGACATTAGGGGTCAGTCTGAGAAGATAGATGAGTTTTATGTTAAAGCAGAGAGTGGCAAGAGCGTGGAGAAGCATCATACTCTTCATGCACCGAAAATGGAATTGCTTGACCAGGCCCTGTATGAATGGTTTGCAGTAAAAAGTTCCCATGGACCCATGTTGCAGGAAAAAGCGAGATAATTTCATGAAAGAATGAATATTGAAAGTCAGTGTTAATTTTCCAGTGGCTGGTTCACCCAATTCAAGGGTCGTCCTGACATCGAAAGCTGGATTTGTCAGGTGAACAGAAATTAGCTGATTTGGAAGCTGCAGCTTCATTTTGTGACGTGTTTAGTCAATTGGTAGCAGAAAATCACTTGACCCCCGAGCAGATTTATAATGCAGGTGAGACTGGATTAATGTGGAAGTGTCTGCCCAATTCTACTTTGGCTAGTGGTAATGAGAAGGTAGCTCACAGGTTCAAGCAAAATAATGAGCGTATAACTGTGCTCGTTTGTGCAAATGCATCAGGAAATCATAAATTTAAGTTGTGTGTGATTGGCATATTTGCTAAACCAAGGTGCTTCAAAGGCATAACTAACCTCCCTGTAGATTACTATGCACAGTTGGATAAATGCAGACATTTTTAACAAGTGGTTTCATCGTTCGTTTGTAACATTTTTGTACGTTATCTTCCACCTAACATTACAAGTTTGATCCAACCAATAGATCAAGGAGTGATACAGAATGTAAAAATGTTCTACAGGCGTGACTTCATGCGAAAACATGCTAATTTTGACAGGACAATTGTAGAGTTCCAGAAGAAATATAATCTGAAAGATGCTATCTACACTGTCAGGTGGGCTTTGGATTATGTGGCAAGTGAAACATTACAGAAATGTTGGAGAAAGTTGTGGCCAGCTGTCATGTCTGAGGAATCCTCCTCCTCCGTCGACTTAGAGGAGGTTCAAATCAATTGTTCAGCTGTCAATAGCAGTTTATGATCAAATATGTGAGTTAGTTGACTCTGCTAATGACAAAATTAATTTGTCTTGAGATGAACTGTGTCACAACCTACAATGATGATGGAGTTTAGAGGATCCTAGTCCTCTTATCTCCTGTAGGTTTTAGACCTAAGATTTGGGTGACTCAGACCAATGGACCTTCTTTGCGGATGCAAGAGCATAAGTCCCAGCTTAAGGTAGTGTGCCTGGGAAAACCTTGGTAGGGAGTCAGAAACGATCTCCTCTGCCAGCATATGCCCTTGGGTCAATAATACACCTGCACACAAAGTCTTGATGAAAATTATGAACCATGTTTTATTTTAGAACAGCATATTTAACCACATCACACAAGAATGGGGGAAGTGGCTACTGTTATCCAGCCCCAAATGACGTCTGGCCAATCATGAAGGGGAACTGTGCGTGAACCAATAGTCCCCTCCCAGGTCCGCCCACTAGGCGAGGCCAACTAATTAATTTGGGCTTTGAATGTCCAGGGGAAAGCATGTCTTTTACTCTCCTGTGCCCATGCTATGAAGGCTGAGAAGCCTTCAGGCCATCCCATTGTTTCTGGGTGCCTGCCTGTCTGCTCTCCAGCTGCGAGCTTCCCATTGTTAGTTCTATGCTGGATACTTAGCTAATGGGATTAACAGGCCTTTGGGAACAAAGGAGGCGTGGCTGTATTCAATGGCTTCCCCTCTACAATATAATGACATACTAATATAATACCATACATTCATATTTACAAATACAACACACAATGTTTCACACACATAGAACCAACACATCCCACCAGCTCCCTCACATGACACCCATTACAATGAGCCTAAACATGGAAGGGATGGGGATATGCTAAGGGGTAAACTTATAATACTTTATCCCCTAGACCACAACACAACACTATATCCATAACAAGTGGGCCCCAAACCTTTTGTTCCTCCCCATGGCAACAGCATGTGGAAGACCACCAAGCCCAAAATGGCCACCGCTGCCAGTCACAAAATGGCCCCAGCATAGTTCACACCAAATCCAATATGGCCACTGGCTGATTCATGACAATCCTTCCCCAAGCGGGCGGAGAACATCCAAGATTTTCCCAGCTACGCTGATAGTCATGAATCTGCTGGTATGGGCCAGATCCTCTGGCAATGCTGGTCTAGCGAGTTGGACACCTCTTGTGCGGTCATCTTACTGGGGTATAAGTGCCTGGCTGCTTTAAACCGTCTTGTTGCTTCTTTGGTGATATCCGTCTGTTCCATTGCTGGTCTTTCTGTGGAGTCTCTCACCAATGCCACCAATTGTCACAACCTACAATGATGATGGAGTATAGAGGATCCTAGTCCTCTTATCTCCTGTAGGTTTTAGACCTAAGATTTGGGTGACTCAGACCAATGGAGCTTCTTTGCGGATGCAAGAGCATAAGTCCCAGCTTAAGGTAGTGTGCCTGGGAAAACCTTGGTAGGGAGTCAGAAACGATCTCCTCTGCCAGCATATGCCCTTGGGTCAATAATACACCTGCACACAAAGTCTTGATGAAAATTATGAACCATGTTTTATTTTAGAACAGCATATTTAACCACATCACACAAGAATGGGGGAAGTGGCTACCGTTATCCAGCCCCAAATGACGTCTGGCCAATCATGAAGGGGAACTGTGCGTGAACCAATAGTCCCCTCCCAGGTCTGCCCACTAGGCGAGGCCAACTAATTAATTTGGGCTTTGAATGTCCAGGGGAAAGCATGTCTTTTACTCTCCTGTGCCCATGCTATGAAGGCTGAGAAGCCTTCAGGCCATCCCATTGTTTCTGGGTGCCTGCCTGTCTGCTCTCCAGCTGCGAGCTTCCCATTGTTAGTTCTATGCTGGATACTTAGCTAATGGGATTAACAGGCCTTTGGGAACAAAGGAGGCGTGGCTGTATTCAATGGCTTCCCCTCTACAATATAATGACATACTAATATAATACCATACATTCATATTTACAAATACAACACACAATGTTTCACACACATAGAACCAACACATCCCACCAGCTCCCTCACATGACACCCATTACAATGAGCCTAAACATGGAAGGGATGGGGATATGCTAAGGGGTAAACTTATAATACTTTATCCCCTAGACCACAACACAACAATATATCCATAACAAGTGGGCCCCAAACCTTTTGTTCCTCCCCATGGCAACAGCATGTGGAAGACCACCCAGCCCAAAATGGCCACCGCTGCCAGTCACAAAATGGCCCCAGCATAGTTCACACCAAATCCAATATGGCCACTGGCTGATTCATGACAAACTGAACAACTGGTTTGCTGTGGATGAAGCTATTCCAGTCACTCATACGCAAAACACAGAAGAAATCATAAAAGTTGTTGTGAAAAGTGGAAAAAAGAATATTGCAGAGGAGGAAGAGAGTGATGATGACGACGGGTGTAAGGTGGAAAAAGTATCCTGGCAGAGAGATACTGCAGCATCTGAAACCGTAATAGCTTTTACAGAACAGCAACCCTTCTTCACTTCTCAGCATCTTATGCAGCTGCACATCATGCAAAACCTGACTTTGCAGGAGAGGCATAAGGCCTCAAAGCAAGGTGATATCCGTTCATTTATACAGAAAACTGCACCCAAGTCTACCAGTACAAATCATCTACAGATGAAGATCTAACACTAATCACGTCCACTTCTCCTGATCGTGTTCCAGCTAAATTATCAGCAGATCTGGTTTTCTGCTCCTGAAGGAGTTCTAGCAGGAGATGAAGCTGCTGGAGATCCTGATGATCCTGATGTTATGTTTATGCAGTAAACTCTCTTTTTTAGTTCATTAAAGTTAACTGAAGTGAAAACATTTTTATGTTACTGTAGTTATGTTCAGTAGTTTAATCACTGCCATTTAATACAGTATGTACTGTACACTACATTCCAAAAAGCTATTTTTTACAGTGCAATAAAACTGTGATGAGGTGAAGATTTTTTTATGTTGCTGCTGTTCAGTAGTTTAATCCCTGCCATTTAATACAGTATGTACTGTAATGTACACTGCATTCCAAAAAGCATTTTTTTACAGTGCAATAAAACTGTGATGATGTGAAGATTTTTTTATGCTACTGATGTTCAGTAGTTTAATCACTGCCATTTAATACAGTATGTACTGAGTGTACACTGCATTAAAAAAAACTATTTTTTACAGTGCAATAAAACTGTGATACAGTGAAGTCTGTCTTTACTTTAATTTGCTTGTAATTACTGTATCAATCTTAATACCAATTAAATACATTGTGTATGGTTTTGTGTGGGGTATAGGGATAATTATGGCTATTTTAATAGTGACTCTCAAGCAACCGTAAAATACACTTATCTGGCAATAGGCAATCCCGCAGGTGCCGGATAACGGGGAGTTTACTGTAAATATATATATATATGTGTATTATATTGGGGACAGGGGCATTGAGAATTTTAGCAAAAAAAAAAAAATAACGTTTGAGGAGAACTGAAGCAATGGGGCACCCTCAGAGCAGGGTCCCGATTCCTTGCACCTGGTGCAACAACGGTAGATCTGCCCCTGCTTCCTGTCCTGGGAGTAGAGTTGAATTATTACCCATGATTTTTCTGCTCCCAGGCCCATGCCTTCTGCTATGTATTTCTGTCAGTTTGTCATAACATAATATTACAATCTTTATCTATATGGAAGAGTTTTCAACTAAAATGCATTCTTTATTGTTCAACTAGCGACTTGCCCGCCAAAAATTACGGCAATACAATTTGAAGCCTAACAATGTAGTTTGCCCCCTCTTACTTGCGGGCCTTGCGATGAGCGCTTATTGCAAGCCTCTTACCCTCTACTGTACAGGCCTCGCGATGAGCGCTGAAGGCGCTCATCATGAGCCCCGCAATGAGCCGCTCATTGCAAGCGTCAGCCAACCCGCAACTGTAGGGCCTCGCAATGAGCTCCTACACTAATAGTTAACCCCATGGCAACTAACATTACCCCCCCCCCTTGCTGTGGGGGCCCCATTGGGACCCCTCGGGGGCCCCCACATTAGCCTTGCAGCGGGGGGCCCGCAGCGGGTCCTTAAAGGGTCCACGGCACACCAATGCTCAATCCCGCAGGAAGTGGGACTAACTTGCGGGCCCGGCCAATTGAATAGCTAAGTAATAGTAGAGCCATTCGAGCATGTAGCTCATAAGTAGCAAGTTGAGTATTTACTTGCAAGTAACGGCCCCAAATTGAATGAGGCCCTGAGAGTGCCAAAAAACGCCAATGATATAGCAAATTAGCTTGCAACCTCATTTACAGGCTCTCTGCCTCTCCCTCTGTGCTGTGTGTGAGGTTGTAAGCTTATTTTCTAATCAATTGGCTTTTTTTGGTGGCCCTTAAACAGCTTTAGAGTTATGGGCTTGAAAAAAATAGAGGCCATTAAACCTGTAATTTTTTTGAAGCCTATAACTTGTAAGCTGTTCAGAGTCTCTCCCCACCCTCATCGCGAGCCCCGTCAGAGCTCATTGCAGCAACGTCAAGCCAGTCACATATGGGCCTCACGATGAGCGCCTTTGGTTTGGTAAATTGATCTCTGTCCCCAAGCCCGAAATGTGCTTCAGATTCTCTGGCTCAAAAAAAAAAATTACGGCTTTACGGCTGCCATTTTTTTTCTCGCATAGGCGTTTTGTAACCGTTAAAAAAATGCCAAATTAGCTTGCAACCTCACTTACAGGCTCCCTGCCTCTCCCCCTGTATAGACTGAGACAGAGAACTGATAGGTAAAAACATTGAACATAAATGGACAACAGGGGAGGGGGAAGAGACACAGGGGAGGGAGAGGGGGAAGAGACACAGGATAGGGAGAGCAGGGCAAACAGACACAGAGGGAATTGAAGGGGAAACAACGGGGGAACAGACAAAGGGGAGGGAGGGGGGCAGACACAGGGGAGGGAGAGGGGGAACAGACATAGGGGAGGGAGAGAGGGGGAAGAGACACCGAGGAGGGAGAGGGGAGAAGAGACACAAGGGAGGGAGGGGGGAAGAGACACAGGGGAGGGGGGAAGAGACACAGGGGAGGGGGGGAAGAGACACAGGGGAGGGAGAGGGGGGACAGACACAGGAGAGGGGGAAGAGACACAGGAGAGGGAGACTAGGGCAAACAGACACAGAGGGAGTAGAGGGGGAAAAGATGGGGGGAACAGACACAGGGGAGGGAGCGGGGCAGACACAGGGGAGGGAGAGGGGGGACCAGACACATGGGAGAGAGAGAGGGGGAAGAGACACAGGGGAGGGAGAGGGTGGATATAGACACAGGGGAGGGAGAGGGGGGAAGAGACACAGGGGAGGGGGAGGAGGGGGAAAGAGACACGGGGAGGGAGAGGTGGGAAAGAGACACAGGGGAGGGAGAGGAGGGGGAAAGGAGTCACAATGGAGGGAGAGGAGGGGGAAAGGAGACACAAGGGAGGGAAAGGTGGGGGAAAGGAGATAAAAGGGAGGAAGTAGAAAGGAGGAGAGGCTCGCGATGAGCGCTGAAGGTGCTCACATTGGGTGGCAAACAGCATTGCCAGCATTCAAATTGTATTGTCGTCATTTTTGAATATGACTGAATATAATGATTAGACACAGACCACTTATTGGAGGGAAACCGGCCACAGCGTTTATTCGTAAACACAAATAATGTAATTACCATAATAAAAAGAAGAATAAATAAACAATGACTACTTGCGGGGAGGAGCCTGGCCGTAGACAGTACACCCTAGGCCCTGAACCCTCGTCTGGGGCCTACCGTGCTGGAAGAGCCATACCACCGTAGGGTAGGATCTCACCCACTTTACCACTGTCCAGGCAACTCCCCTCACCATCTGCTGCTACATTTTCTGTTAATATATATTACAGACAAATCATATACCCAGAAAAAACAACCACTTAGTACAATCTACTAGATACATTTTATCACTTGCTGTTTTTTGTTTTTTTTATAAACATTTATTTTATTTATTTATTCATTTAATTTTATAAGGGATTGGAGGGTGAATATCTTCTCACATGACTAAGGGCATAATGGCCCAATAGCCACCCCCACTGACCCCAAGTTAAGTGGCCCCTCCCCTCAACCCTAGAAGGCCTGGGGTGATCTACTGGGCCATTCATTAGTTGTGTAACTAAGATAATATGTGTACACTGTAGGTTACTATTTATTTTAATTATTGAATATCATACATTTAGTGCAAATTCTAGTTAGCACTAAAATAAATACTAAGCTGATAACACAAAACAGTCATTACAATTATATTTGCCCAATTAGTTTTCATGCAGTTTTAATGATGGGTTGAACAGCAATCAGTGTTACAGCTGTACAAACTACAACTGCTTCTCTCTTCACCTCCTTCTTATGAAGATTAAAATATCAGCACATTTCAACCACAGGAGAGAAGGACTAATTTATATTCTTGTTTTACTGGTAGAGAATAACTTTACTGAGACATACTGAAATAAGAATTATAATTGTAAATTATTCAAAGTAGCCGCATACAGTTTTTATTACAGAACTGTTCCCTTTATGAGTTATAGAACTAATATATCCAAGCTTTCAGAGTTCATTTGTCCTAAAGTTCCAACTTTCTTTTGCTGCTACATCCTGATATATTTTGAGAAATATTTTAGAGCAAGATACTTACTGTCCTTGCACGAAATTAATGTAAATTCCTGCTCCATCTAAAAACTGGAGGTGGACAAATCTGAGCCACATGAATAGTTGCCATGGTACATTAGTGTATTGGCCTCCTGGTCAACATTTCTACAAAGAGTATACTGTATAGAGGTACGTTTCCAAACCAATGGAATACTCAACCTTTATTATATCTAGTTTTGTTATGATTTGCATCTGATTTGCTCAGACAAGTAAAGTGTGTTATTTCCTGTGTGCAGTGATTTGGTGCAAGTGAGAGGGGAGTGTTTTTAACCTGCGTTAAATTTGCATATATAGTAAGTTTGGGCCTTGTGTGTGACTGCGCATCTGATTTACTCAGACAAGTAAAGTGTGTTTATTTCCTGTGTGCAGTGATTTGGTGCAGGTGAGAGGGAGTGTTTTTGTCTGGGTTAAAATTGCACATACGTTTGGGCCTTGTTGTGACTGTTTACAGGAGGGAGTTCAAAGAAGAGAGTCAAAATGTAGTTTTTTTGTTTTTTTTTGTAATTATGAGTCAGTACAGTGGGGACCTCATATGTGTGCACTACTGGAACAGATGATCCAGAGTCCATACCTCTGTGAGAGGTGTGAGCATGTTGCCTCTCTGGAAGCTCAGATTGGAGAACTGGAGAGGAGAATTGCAGCACTTACTGATATTCCACTGGAAAGGGAGTTGGTGCTCACTGAGCAGAGTTTGGCTTGGCCTAGCATAGAGGGTGAAGCTGGGGTTAGTGAGGATGTCCAGGGAGGTAGCTGGGTTACAGTTACAAGAGGAAGCAGGGGGGACAGGAGACAGGCCAATACTGAGTTGGCAAGCACCAACAGATTTGCCAGAATGAGTGAAACTGTTGGCGATGTCCATTCAGGAATGGCAATGCCATATAGAACTGTTCCCTCTAACAACCGGGAGAACAGTTCTACTGGAGGAGTGGGAGGGCAGTTGAGGAAGAGCCACAGACAGATTTTGGTGGTAGGGGAATCTATTATTAGGAAGGTAGACAGTGTGATTTCTCACCCAGATCCCAGCAATCGAACAGTTTGCTGTCTTCTGGGTGCTCAGGTTCGTTATGTTGTGGATCGGGTAGATAAATTATTAGGAGGGGCTGGAAATGAACCGGTGGTCTTGGTACTTATTGGTACAAATTACAAAATTAGGGGAAGATGGGGTGTCCTAAAGAACGATTTTAGAGAATTAGGGAATAAGCTTAAGGGAAGGACCTCCAAGGTAGTAAGTGTAGAGGGGATAAGGGATGAATTAACTGCTCATGGGGGAAGAGATGTGGGAGGGTTAGTATAGTCAATAGGGAGGTATTACTAAGTATTTCAAGTACAGAGGCAGGCACCTCAAAACTACAAACTCATAACATAAGATGTAGGAAAAATGGGAGAGCTAGAATTATTGGCAATTAACAAAAAATGAGATTTAATAGGCATTACCAAAACATGATGGGATGAATCTCATGACTGGACTGTAAATCTGGATGATTATAACCTATTTAGGAAAGATAGGGGCAATGGTAAAAGAGGGGGAGGGATTTGTCTGTATGTTAATCCTGAATTTAAGCCTATAGTCAGATAAGATATTTATGCTGGAACTAGCGGTAGTGTTGAATGTTTGTGCGTGGAGTTACATAGAGGAGCAGCAAATTCCAAAAGAATATTGGTTGGAGTATGCTATAAACCCCCAAATATAATTGAAAGTGAGGAAATATAATTATTGTTACAGATTGGAAATGCAGCTAAGCACGGGCAAGTTCTAATAATTGGAGATTTTATCTACCCTGAAATAAACTGGATGAATGAGACCAACAGTACGAGTAAAGGGAGCAGGTTCTTGAGTACACTCAGGGATCATTATCTGGCCCAGGTTATACAAGAGCCTACTAGAAATGAGTCCATCTTGGATTTAGTCATCACAAATAATATTGATATGGTATCAAATATTGAAATAGGGCAACCTTTGGGAAACAGTGATCACAACACAGTCTTATTTGAGATTGAATTTTAAAAAAAAAACTGTAATTTTAAAAGGGCAGATTTTAACGGTCTAAGGGCAGCAGTACAAAGTTTAGACTAGGACAGAGAACTGATAGGTAAAAATACTGAACATAAATGGAAAACATTTAAATCCGCTCAAAATATACATACACGTCGGCAAATACCATGTGGGTATAAAAGTAAAAAAAGTAAATTACATCCAACGTGGCTTAACAATGATTTAAAGATCAAGACACAGAGTAAAAAACAGGCATTTCAATTATACAAACAAGAGGGGACAGAGACTGCTTTACGAGAGTACAAGGAAATCAGCAAGGCTTGCAAAAGGGCTATTAGACTGGCTAAAATAGAAAATGAAAAATTAGTTGCAAAAGAGAGTAAGACTAACCATAAAATATTTTTAAGTATATAAATGGGAAGAGGGCCAGGATGGAAGCTATACGAGCATTACAATGTGAAACAGTCCATCTGACAGTTAGTGACCAGGAAAAGACAGATGAGCTAAATAGGTTCTTTTCTTCTGTACAGTATATAAAAGGGAGGTACCAGTGGTTGGGTCACTGCACCATAATGGGGCTACACTACCTTCACCAAATACTTGGCTAACGCAGGAAGAAATCCAAAAGAGGTTGAAAAAAATAAATGTCAAAAGACCCGGGTCCTGATGGAATACATCCAAGGTTATTGAGGGAACCGGGTTCTGTAATAGCCAAACCATTATATCTATTTTTTCAAGATTCACTCAACACTGTGTCACTACCAGATGACTGGAGAAAAGCGGAGGTAATACCTATATTTAAGAAGGGGGCAAGAGCAAATCTGGGGCATTATAGATCTGTAAGCCTCACTTCTGTAGTGGAAAAGCTTTTAGATGGGTTAATAAGGGATACTATACAAGAGTATGTCTATTCAAACAACATTATAATTAGGAGCCAACATGAATTTATGAGGAATAGGTCGTGTCAAACAAATTTAATTAGTTTCCATGAGGAGGTTAGTAAGAACCTGGATCAAGGCGACTCAGTGGATGTAGTCTTTTTAGATTTTGCAAAGGCTTTTGATACAGTGCCACATGGGAAACTATTGTGCAAACTAAGGGATACAGAAATTTCAGTAAATATATGCAAATGGATTGAGAGCTAGCTAAAAGACAGGAAACAAAGGGTTGTTGTAAATGAAACATACTAGGATTGGACTAATGTGGTAAGTGGGGTTCCTCAGGGCTCAGTATTAGGTCCTCTCCTTTTTAACATATTTATTAATGACTTAGAAGTAGGACTGGAAAGTAGTGTCTCCATTTTTGCTGATGACACGAAGTTATGCAAGGTAATTAAATCAGAAAATGATGTACTTTCCCTCCAAAGGGATTTGAATAAATTAGAGAAATGGGCAATTAAATGGCAGATGAGATTTAATACAAATAAATGTAAGGTTATGCATCTGGGAAGGAAAAATAGCCATGCAAACTATAAACTTAATGAAGCAAATATAGGGGTATCAGATATTGAAAGGGATTTGGGAGTGCTTGTGGACAACCAGCTATGTAACAGTTCTCAATGCCAAGCAGCAGCTGCAAAGACAAATAAACTATTAGCATGTATTAAGAAGGGTATAGAAGTAAGGGAGGCAGATATAATTCTACCACTATATAAATTCCTAGTATGCCATCATTTGGAATATGGAGTAATATTTTGGGTACCAATTCATAAAAAGGACATTTTAGAGCTGGAAAATGTACAGAGGAGGGCTACAAAACTAATAAGGGGAATGGAGAAAGACTAACCAAATTATGAAGAAAGACTAACCAAATGAAACGTATTTTCTCTAGAAAAAAATGCATCTAAGAGGGGATATGATTACCCTATTTAAATACATCCGGGGTCAGTATAAAGATTTGTCAAGGGAGCTTTTTGTGCCAAGAGGTTTTCAACTGACAAAAGGACATCCTTTGAGGTTCGAAGTAAAAAGATTCCACTTTAAAGCAAGAAAAGAGTTCTTCACAGTAAGTGTGGTTAATTTGTGGAATTATCTACCAAAGGAGGTGGTGACAGTGGATTTGATAGATAACTTTAAAAAGCGATTGGATATATTTATATAGGGAGTATTGATCCAGGGAGGAATCCGATCGCCAGTATCTGGGGTAAGGATGGAATTAATTCTTTTGGCAAAGTTTCACTGTTTTTTTTTGTTTGTTTACCTTCCTCTGGATCAATTAACAACTAATCTGCATATTGCAGATCAGAGGATATCTTAAAAGGTTGAACTTGATGGGCTAAAAGTATTTTTTCAACCTCAATTACTATGTAACTATGTAACTATGAGTTGAAGGCCACAAAGCTGCTCTCTTCAAAAATAAGAATGACATAAAAAAATAAATTGACATTTTCTTCTTCTTTTAGTCATTGAGTTTGCAATGAAAACATAGCAATGAAAACATGGCAAGCCTGATGTCTACCTCTTTATCGGTGTTCAAAGAGAAATCGCTTGAACCTTCCTTAAATTGAAAGGCTGAAATATATATATGCGATCTTGATGTTTCTTACATCAGGAGGAGTTGCCTGATATTTTGGGACTGGTCTGTCCATAGGGGCAGAGCCACACCAATACTACTGAAGATATTCCAGTTCAATGTTGCTCATGCACAGGTGTCAGCGCATGACAATTTTTTTTTGTTATGTTTTTATAAACTAGTTTTAAATATTTTAGAGCAAGAGATTTATTATTATAGTACATACCACATTAATCATTTATTTATAAAGTGGTTATTGTCTATCATAAAACGCAAACTTTATTTGAACATAATAATGCCACACTTAAAAATTACACTATCAACACTAGTGCATTACAAAATGGAAAAGCATAGGTAGAGTCAGGCCTATGATCCTCAATAGGATGCCTGATACCTGGAAGGCTCAGCTAATATTATGCATGAAAGCCTTAAAACCATAAAAAGGAGAAATAGAGGTAAACAGCCTTATTAAATTGTGATTCAGTGAATTTAAAAGGGCTCTATTTAAGCACATAGCATTTTTTTTTTACAGAAGTTTTTAGTTAGTGAACTTCTATCCAAAAGCAAGGTCTTCACTAACTAAAAACTTTTGTAAAAAAAAAATATGTGCTTAAATAAAGCCCTTTTAAATTTACCGAATCGCAATTTAATAAGGCTGAAAATGTCCTAGGCAAACTAGAAAACATAAGATCTCCAACAACAATGTATTTCTCCTCAATTAGTGGTGCTTTAATACAAGAGGACGACTTAAAAATAAAGAATATTTCAGCAGCTGCTGTAAGTACCGTATATACTCAAGTATAAGCCCACCCGAGTATAAGCCGAGTCACCTATTTTACCACAAAATACTGGTAAAACTTAGTGACTCTTGTATAAGCCAAGGGTAGGAAATGTGCTGCCCCCTGTGTCCCTCTTGTGCCCTCTGTGTCCCCTTCTTGTGTGCCCTCTGTGCCCCTTTCTTGTGTCCCCCCTCTCTCTCCCCTGTGTCTCTTCCCCCTCTCCCTCCCCTGTGTCTCTTTCCCTCCCCCTCCCTTCCCTGTGTCTCTTTCCCTCCCCCTCCCTTATCACCCTCCTCAACCCCTTCCTCAATGCCCCCTCCTCAACCTCCCTCCTCAACCTCCCTCCTCAACCACCCTCGTCATCCTCAACCCCCTCCTCAACCCCCTCCTCAATCTCTCTCCTCAACCCCCTCATCCTCATCTTCAACCCTCCCATCCTCATTCTCAACCCCCCCAACCTCATCCTCAACTCCCCATCCTCATCCTCAACCCCCCCATCCTCAACCACCCAATCCTCATCCTCAACCCTATCCTCATCCTCAACCCCCCATCCTCATCCTCAACCCCCATCCTCAACCCCCTTCTCATCCTCAACCCCCCTCCTCATCTGCAACCCCCCTCCTCAACCCCCCTCCTCATCCTCAACCGCCCATCCTCATTCTCAACCCCCCATCCTCAACCCCCCTCCTCAACCCCCCTCCTCATGATCAACCCCCTCCTCAACCCCCCTTCTCATCCTCAACCCCCCATCCTCATACTAACCCCCCTCCTCACTTTACCCCTCTAATTACCTCCCCCTCTCCCTTTCTCCTCACTTACCTTCCATCTGCAGCAGCTGCTCCTCCGCTCCTCCACGCTCCTTCCGGCTGTGTCTTTACCTGGCCAATGACGTGACGAGCATGGGGGGAGAGAGCCACGAGGAAGGGGAAAGAAAATTCTCCCTCAAGTTTATAACTTAAACCTCAAGTTTATAACTTAATTAATTTTATGGGTCAGATTTGCAGTACCATAACATAAATGCCTTAACTAAGACTAAAGTTACACATTATGGGCCTCATTCACGTGAGAAATTGTAAGTTACTGGAACTGGTAATGTAGGCCGTAAACTAATTTGCTATTCAATTGGCATCTTTTGAGAGGCACAAACTATCTACGGGTTACGGGCTGAAAATCCCTGTGGTTGTTACAACCAGAATTACGCCCCATCGAAGCCTTTGATATTTCACATCCGCAAGAGTTGAGATCATTAAAATCGCAAGCCCGCAAATGTTTTCACACCCGTAAACAGCAAATGTAGAGGAAAATTCTACGGTTACCAAATGGGACCCGCAAAGGGGTTAAAGACATGTCTGTAGCACTGTAAATGCAAATAAAAAAATCTATACTGCACTGTAAATGACGGGGAAAGCGATGAAAGACATTAGATTTAATTACATAACAGTCTCGAGCTCGCAAATCGCCAATAAAAATTCATTTATTTTTATGTTTAATTTCGGGGTTATATCGATCTGGGGAATCAATAAGTTAATACATATCAGGCTACCCATATGGACTAGAACAGTATTGGCATTCATTCTTAATAGTATTTTGCGGGTCTGCGAGTCCAATTGCATATCGGACCTCTAAACTCTAATTGATTAACATGTAACCTCCATCTTATACTGCCGTAATGATGAAGGTCTCATTTACTATTGGCTCTTTCTAAATGGGTAGTTACGGGTAGTTATGGTTTAAAGTTTTGGCTTTTGGCCCATAACTTGCGGGCTTGTTCAATTGAATTGCTCCGTAATTGTAGCAGAGTTCAAGCCCTCAGCAAGTCCGCAGACATACAGCCTGTATAACGTGAGTTGTGGCCATGCAATTGAATGTTTGCTTATGAAGATGCGGCAAAATGGATATTAAGCTTATTATTAAGTCTCTTTAGTAGTACTCAGTTTAACTTTAGCCTTAGAAATTGCCATTTTAGATATCTGGGAAATTGAATTAGCATAATTGTTGCTGGTATTTATTTTGCTACCTTATGTTTTCTAGTATGCCTTTATTAGGAATATCTATGTCTATTTCTCCTTTTATGGATTTTGTAGTCAGCTTTGGGGCATCAGATTAGCTGAGCCTTCCAGGTTGGAAGCATCCTATTGAGGATCTTAGGTCTGTTTCTACCTATACTTATCTCTTTTGTAATTCACTAGTGTTGATGGTGTAATTTTCAAGTGCATCGTTATTATGTTCAATTAAAGTTTCCATTATATGCAAATTAGTGTTAGGCACCAGAAAAATGTAGACTAGGGAGGTAAAATGTAAAAAAGTGGGGACATATTGTATACTGCTAAGTACTTAGGGGGTTCTCTAGTGGTCCAATGGTTGGGATTTGGTGCTTTCGACTGCCACAATCTGGGTTTGCTTCCATGGAACCAAGAAGTCACACCACCCTGAAACCAAGCAGGGTTGGGCCTGGTCAGTACTTGGATTGGAAACCACCTAGGAATACCAGGAGCTGTGTGATGTTGCCCACTGGAGAAGGAACTGGCAACCCACTCCAGTATCTCTGCCATGAATACCAAGAGCCTCAGCATGACCATGGACATAAAGATGTTCTGGTGTGTTACGGTCCATGAGGTCACAGAGAGTCAAACATGACTGAGCGATGCAAACACACAACATGTATATGGGATAATGGGATACAGTCAATACCTTACAGAACATATAGAGGGCCCTACTTTCATGAAATGTGCTTGTCATGATAAATGTGTTTGTGAAAAAACGTTGTTGTATTGTTGTTTAAATCAAATAGCTTACAAAAACAAAGTCTGAAAAGGTTATTATGCATGGCGTACATCTTATATGGTTTATAATGTGTTCCACATAAACTCTGCTAATTAAAATAATGATGAAAAGAGAACTTAATTTTGATGCTTGTTGTTAATAAAACAATTTTCCTTCAGGTAAAATAAGAAAGAGTTCTACTATGATAATTATGCAGTGTAAATAATTATTTGTGTCTTTTATTAACTGGATGCCATAACAGTTTCAGTAATTTATTGCAATGAATGTTTATGTTTTCGTGTCAAGATAATTCCTTAAAGTGCTGTTGGCGACAGAATATATAGTCTGTATTTTCTCATTTTGAATAGAGTATTACGACAGTTTTTATGGTACTCCCAAAGGTATCATTTTATTCTAACTCTTTATTCACATTAGGCCATGGAAAATGAGAGCCGTCTCCAAGCTGTGGAAGCTTTTATCTCTACACAATTAACCTTTAAATATTTAAACATAATACAGCAATCTGACATTCATACTGTATAATCTGTGCTCTCAAATTATTAATTATGGCGCAGGCAATGAATGAATATACCATGTTTAAAAATGCATAACTTAATGCATTTAAAAATGGCAAGTGTTTCCCTTATTATAACCTTTATTGTAGTTCTTTACAGAATAATGGCAGTGCCAACAGCAGTTAACATCTAATCAGCCCAGTCTGTGGGACTGATATGAAATCACATTGTCACACTATCATAACGTTACAAATAAATTGGAAGACATAGGCCCCTATCCAATTGCAAGCCCCCAGTTTACGTTATACAGGCTGTAAGTCTGCGGGCTTGAAATTTGCTACATTTACAGAGCGATTCAGTTAAACAAGCCTGCAATTTACGGGCTGAAAGCCTAAACCGTAAGCCAATTTGGAAACAGCCAATAGTAAATGAGACCATCATCATGACATCAGTAAAACATGGAGGTTAAGTGTCAATCTTAAAGCATTTTGTATTAAAAGTATTAACATTTGAATGTAATAACAGTTGAACTTTAAATTAATCAGTATTGTAAAGTTGACTTAATGTTTTTTTTTAACATGCAATTTGTCTCTGAAGATTTGTTAACTTCAATATATATTGAATGCACAGGAAAGCAAAGAGTAAAAACCCTTGTTCAAACGTACACAATTTTAACATGAACTTTGTAATCTATGCAATTATAAAACTTGAAAGTATATTTTTTGAAACTTGAACTTTATTATGTGTGTAAGTTTTGAACTTGACAAAACATTTGTAAAGCTTTGAACATTATAAACAGTAACATAGTGAATACATTTTTTAACATAATTTTGTATTAAAAGTATTAACAGTTGAATGTAAAAACAGTTGAACTTTAAAATAATCACTATTGTAAATTTGAGGTAATGTTTTTTAACATGCAATTTCTATCTGAAGAATTGTTAACTTTAATATACATTTAATCCAGAGTAAGACAAACATGAAAAACCCTCCTTTAAACGTACCCAATTTTAACATGAACTTTGTAATATGTTTAAGTCATAAACAGGAGATAATATTTTTTTAAACTTGAAGTTTCTTATCTGTGTAACTAAGAAACTTGAAAAAACATTTTTACAAGTTGGAACATTATAAACAGTAAAATAGTTAATTAATATTTAAACATAATTTTGTATTAAAAGTATTAACATTTGAATGTAAAAACAGTATAACTTTAAACCAATCAGTATTAACATGCAATTTCTATCAGAATAATAGTTAACTTCAATATACATTGAATGGAGAGGAAGGCAAACAGTAAAAACTCTCCTTAAAATGTAGCCAATTAAATTAATTCCTTACTGACCCCATGAACCGGCGATAAACATTAATCCAGGGAGTAATCTTAACATAACAGACAATATTTACATTGTGACTTAAAACATGGTTGAGCTGTTAACATGAACTTTGTAATATGTTGAAGTAAAGAACTTGAAAATATTGTTTTCAAACTTATAACATTATAAACAGTAACATAGTTAATTAACATTTGTCAAAAAAATGCAAGGCAAGTATTTTGTGAGGCGAATCATCCATTAACAGTATTTCCATGAATTATGACTGAATTGTTTCTTGTTTTGTATTTTTGAATGGTTTTAAATTTGTTTTGTATGGGTTTTATTTGTTTAATGAAAATTTATAGTACTTCATAGTAGATGTTTTTAGTAAAAATACGTCCATCTTCTAATAAATCACCTTGACTTTCATTCTTTTCAATGTAAACTTTAATAGCCTGTGGATTTTTGCACTGTGACAACGCAACGTACAATTGACCATGTGCAAATACTGGTTCTTCCAAGAAAATACACACAGATTTGAACGTTTGACCTTGTGATTTATTAATGGTCATGGCAAATGCCATAATAATTGGAAATTGTCTTCTTTGAAGTATAAAAGGGAGACTACTTTCACTTGGTGCTAAATCTATTCTTGGTATGAAAACTCTCTCTCCTTTATGGGTACCAGTTAAAATTTCAGCATCTATAAAATGGTCCTTTAATTGTTGAACAATTAATCTTGTCCCATTGAATAGGCCTTTTTTGGGGTTCATATTTTGCAGTAACATGATAATTGCACCTTTCTTTAGCTGCAAAATATGTGGTGGCATTCCAGAAGGAGTTAGTGAGTTTATGAATTCAGTAGAAAAGTTAGCCTGACTTTCATTGTCATCAGCAAGTACAGAATCAGCACTGTGATAATTTCTTTGTGGTGCATTAATTTTTTTTAAAGATTTTATTATTGAGGATTAATGCATCCTTATTTTTACACATTAGAATGACTTGGTTGGCACGCTTGGAATATTCCTGGTTATTTATGCTACCTTCAAATATAGCTGATATAATATCTTGGTGACAAATCATATGAGGTGGGATCTCTACATTGTCGTTCGGTAAATGTGGTATTTTTTCTGTTCTGCCTTCTCCAATTTTAATAAGACAATCATTGAAATCAGTTTGGCCTTCTGATCTCATATTTTGTTGCAGTTGAAGATGGGTAAAATGTTTCCACAGTGTGCTTGACTTTATACAGGTTTCGATAATGTCAGTTCGATTTCCATGTACAATGACAGGTAATGTTTGTCTAAAATCGCCACCTAACAACATTACCTTTCCACCAAATGGAAAAGTATTATCCATGACTTCACGAAGCAAACGGTCAATACATTGGAGGGCATAGCATGACATCATTGTGGCCTCATCTATTATAATTAATTTACATTTGTTCAATTTCTTTGCTTGTAATGATGTCATGCGAATATCTGACACAGAATTTTCTTAAATAGGCACTGGCAGTTTAAATCCACTATGAACAGTTCTTCCACCTTCTAACAAAAGTGCAGCAATTCCAGCAGTGGCAAACGCCATTACTATTTGACCTTGTGCTCGTACCGAACTCATTAATAAATTATATAGATAGGTTTTTCCTGATCCGCCAGGTCCATCAAGATAGAAATAACGCTCTGTCACCATGTCATCATCTATTGCATTTTTAATGGCATTAAATGCTTGCAATTGTAAGGTATTTAAAGTTGCAAGTCTTTCTTCTGTTCTTTCTGCTTGTAGTTGAATGTCATAGTCTTCAAAGTTTATGTCATCTATAAGACCTGGATCAGGCAAATTAAAACTTGCACAACTTAATCCATGAGTTAAAAATACTTCTTGGATTTCCATTAAGGCTTTTAAGTGTGCAATGGGTTCATTGTATCGTCGCATAAAGTCTTCAGCCATATTACTTTTAAATCTCTCCCACAAAGCTAATGCATTTGGAGCATTTGAGAAGATACAAAATAAATGCAAATTGTTCTCTCATCTGCCGTGGCATTTGACATTGTGCTGCTTCTTCTAAACATCTTTCCCACTCTGTATCATCAACGAGTAAGTTTCTATGTCGTGCAGCTAAATGGAAGGATTCATATACAATGTCATTAACAGTTCTTAAGTGTTCAAAACTTTGTGCTTCAGGAACATTTAAAAGTAATATCCTTAAGCAAAAACGTTCAACATCTCTTGGACTGACTGTGTAAATTCTTGGGATTATTTTATTGCCTCTGCTTTTTCTTGGTCTCCATAATCCATTCACAAAAACATAGTGATATGGAATTTCAATATATAAGAATTGTGTTGCTTGTGAATCTGTTGAATTTTATTCAAACCATGCAGTTAGTGTAGTGTGACGATCTTCACTTTGGGCCAATGCATTCATTTCATTTCCAGCATGGAAATACACTAATTGTCTTTGTGGCAAATGTACTGCTAATCTATATACCGCATGTGATCTATCATGCATTTCAAATTTTAAAAGCCGCCACATAGCTTCTGGCGCACTAACATAGCAAGCATCTACATGAGATGCAAGTACATCATGTACTAACTCACTACTTTCAGGGTTGTCTGCACTTTTGACGACTACAGTAGTTGCAACGTAGCCTTTGTAAATATATTTATAGACATATTTAATGGATTTGATGGAAGTGCAGGCTTCTACGTTGATATGGGCATTGTACTTCATGAGTAAATGTGGATTGTAGGGTACTACATATCTATTGTCAACTTTTTTCCACGAATAATGGCACTATCTCCTTTTCCTCTTTTATAAAGTGGATAGCCATCACAATTGGCATAGGTTTTGTCGCTATAATCTTTTGGAAATTATTAGGAACATTTATTATTTTCCATACATGGTGATTGTGGATTAAGGTCACCACAGGGTCCATGATTCATGCAATGAGTAACAATCTCATATAGTCTACCATATAGTTCTGGATCTGGTAGTTCAGCAACAATGACTGCATCCACTTTGTCATAAGTATCTAATTTATCTTTTTCTTGAAGTATTATCAGAAGATGTGCATGTGGAAATTCAATGGTATATACATAAGCAAGCCATTTGCCAAATAAGTGACTGATACTGATGTCACGTATTAATTCATTTAATTTAATCTTTAAAACTCTGGCTACTAAATCTGGTCTATCGGAAGCACTTTGTCCAAGAAGTAAATTTTGTATAATTTCTGGCCATTGTGGAATACATGTAAATGTAAGAAATAAATCGGGTTTGCCAAATTTGGTGACAATAGCCATAGCATCATTGTATCTTTCTCTCATATTTCGAGGAGATCCTTGAAAGGAAGATGGTAAAATGATGGCTTTGCCAGCTGTCATGTCTCTGCTTGTTGATATTTTATAAAGTTTAAATTATTTGCCTCAACTTGCAAATAGGAATCAATAATCCATTGTTGTGTTAGTTTTCCACCACATAAAATTTGAGCAACTTTAAATTCAAGCACAGAAACATTATTTCGGATTCTGGCTTTAGCATTTGGGTAACTTGGAAGTGTTAATTTTGGTTGCCAACCTGCCTCTCCGTGTGGGAAAAAAATGGGATATGTTATTGGATCTAAATTTGGACTTAAGATACTCATATTAATGAATGGTTGCTCCTCATTTCTGGGATATATTCTAATGTCTCTTTGAAATGGTGGTTCTCCCTCATCATTTTGAAAGACCATTGCCACCTCATTTGATGTTAGCAAGTTATAACGACGTTTATCAGTATGTCTGTCTCTTTTAAGCACCATATTAACCTTTGGCATTGGTAATTGATGTCTTTGTGCATGAAGTTGTTCATTTTCTACTTCTGCCAATTTTTTATAAGCTTTACTGTAGGGGTTATTATCCATAATGTTATTTAGCTCTATAAAAACACTGGCTCAGCATTTTTTATTTTCTTCCATCTGCATACATTGGTCAACAGCTTCCATTGTATCTAGGACATATAGTTGAGCGAATTTTCTTTGCTCTCCTTCCTCTGGATGTAAATGGGAAGTCCGATGATAAATTTGTCCTTGTACTTTAAAACAGTAAGGACGATGTCCTGGTACATTAGCAGCTAATGTTGCTCACATAGATATAAAGGATATGGCACTATTGTAGGATCTTATGTTTGTCTTAAAATTTTTGTAGTTTGGAAAAGTAGGTTCAGTCATAATGTTTTGTAAATAGATTGGAAATTCTTTTCTTTGTGGAAGTTTGAACTTGCCTTTTTGACAGCAACTAATGAATTGGCCATCTCTGGGGCTTAAAATAATAAGCTTCACAAAACTGACATTGAGTAGTCATGTCCCCACAACTATGAACCTCTACTGCTAAAGACTTGAGTAAAGGACAATTTGCAAAGCATATAGGAGTTTGACTCTCATATTCATCAGGTGAAATGTCACGTAATGTTTCAACAACAGGTTGTAAATGCTTTGTTTTTTTGATGGCTTTTCTTGGTATATGTTGTCCTGGTTTTGGTGAAATGTCATGTAATGTTTCAGGAACAGGTTCTAAATGCTTAATTTTTTTTTGTGGCTTTTTTTGGTATGTCTTGTATTTTTTACAGATACCTTTTTTGGTATGTCATCTGGTGTTTGAGGAACAGGTTGTAAATGCTTTATTTGCTTGGTAGTTTTTGGGGGCGTATCTTTAATTTGTGAGGTGATAGTTTTTTGCTTGAAAGTCTTTTGCGTTCTTTTTCTCGTTGAATTTCCTTCTGCTCCGGTGACTGCTGGCTGTCTGCTCTCTGTCGTCGTTCTCTAGCTTGGCGTCTTTTCTTTTCTTGTTTACTCTCGTTATCCGCCATGTTAATTTGTAAAAAAATAAGAATGTATCATTACTTTATTTTGCGATGTTAAGTTTGTTTTCAGAGAAATTTCTTATCAACAGTGTGGTTACGTTTTATAGTTAATATTGTACATTAGCTTTGTCATTCAATTTCAATGTTGCCAATTGAATAGGGGTCTAAATAAGGCTATACCAATTGTTTTTAAAGAAGTTTTTATTTAGTAAACATCTATCCAAAAGCAAGGTTTTCAGTAACTAAAAAGTTATTTTAAAAAATATGTTATGTGCTTAGTTAGAGCACTATTCAATTGGCTAAATCGCAATTGAATGAGGGTCTAGGACTGGAAATTTAGAATGACAAATTTCATTGAGTCTCTGTTTTGAGCCTTTTTTGTACTATGCATTTTTTTTTTGTTCTGGCTACATTGAAGTTTGGATTTACTGTTAAACATTATTGTCCATAAAAAACAAATAAGATGAGAAATATGTTAGTTATATTTTGTTAAAAGTTATAGTTAGAGGTGGTGTTTTTTTTGGGGGGGGTTTTCTGTTGACATCGATGCAGAGCAAACATATTTATTTAGTTTTCTCTTTTTTTACTTGTTATACTGTACATTGGTTGAAGTGTGATTTCAAGCAGAATCTTTGTTGGTCCTGTGTTGAAAGTCTTCGTCCTATGGTCTGGTCCTCTGTGGAAAGTCCTCGTCCGATGGTCTGGTCCTGTGTTGAAAGTCCTTGTCCGATGGTGTGGTCCTGTGTTGAAAGTCCTCGTCCGATGGTCTGGTCCTCTGTTGAAAGTCCTCGTCCGATGGTCTGGTCCTCTGTTGAAAGTCCTCGTCCGATGGTGTAGTCCTCTGCTGAAAGTCCTCGTCCGATGGTCTGGTCCTCTGTTGAAAGTCCTCGTCTGATGGTCTTTACGCAGTATCTGTTGTAAAAGAAAAATGAAAATGTTATTTGATTTGAATGTCTTTGTAATAAAGAAAAAATGACATTATTTTTGTGTCTTGTATGTGTTATGGTGAATTTTTCAGCTATGGTGGTTTTTGTGCAACCTTTTGCAAATAATTGAAATGTTGTTATGCTTATTTAGGCTTCTTTCTAAGGCTTATAGGTTGTTAAACATTAAAGAAGAATATTAATTTAGTTTGCTATGTGTTTGTGTGATTTTTTGTACAATCCTGTTTTGTGCCCACCACTTTTGTTATGCTTATTTAGGCTTCTTTCTAAGGCTTATAGGTTGTTAAACATGCAAGAAGAATATTAATGTAGTTTGCTATGTGTTTGTGTGAGTTTTGGTACAATCCTGTTTTGTGCGCACCACTTTTGGTATGCTTCTTTAGGCTTCTTTCTAAGGCTTATAGGTTGTTAAACATTAAAGATGAATATTAATTTACTTTGCTATGTGTTTGTGTGATTTTTGGTACAATCCTGTTTTGTGTCTACCACTTTTGGTATGCTTATTTAGGCTTCTTTCTAAGGCTTATAGGTTGTTAAACATTAAAGAAGAATATTAATTTAGTTTGCTATGTGTTTGTGTGAGTTTTGTTACAATCCTATATGTGCGCACCACTTTTGTTATGCTTCTTTAGGCTTCTTTCTAAGGCTTATAGGTTGTTAAACATTAAAGAAGAATATTAATTTAGTTTGCTATGTGTTTGTGTGAGTTTTTTTACAATCCTGTTTTGTGCGCACCACTTTTGGTATGCTTATTTAGGCTTCTTTCTAAGGCTTATAGGTTGTGAAACATTAAAGCAAAATATTAATTTAGTTTGCTATGTGTTTGTGTGACTTTTTCTACAATCCTGTTTTGTGCGCACGACTTTTGTTATGCTTATTTAGGCTTCTTTCTAAGGCTTATAAGTTGTGAAACATTAAAGACGAATATTAATTTATATTGGCGGCCATTAAACATATATAGTTTATTTATTTTTTGTACTTTATACTTTACCTTGATTGAAGTGTCGAATGACAGAGGGTCCCCTCCTGCCAATCTTAATCCGCCGGTCTTCTTGTAGTGTCTGTTTGAAAAAGAAAGTGAAATGATTAATTGTATATTTCTTCTTTTTGATTTAGCAAAGCATGGTGTTTTTCGGCATGTAATGTATTTTTCTATCTTAACTCTTGTTCTTTCTTGGAGTTGTTTAAAAGGGATTGTGGTTCACAATGCACGGTGCAAATTCTTGAGTGACGCTGTTGATGCAGAGTCTGTTTGAATAGTAAAAAAAGGAGAAAGATTGATGTTTAGGTTACATATTGAGTTACAATAAATTAATGTCATGTAACTATATAGTTCTGTAATTACTTTCAATTAACATTACCTATTTTTGAGGGGCTACACACCTCAATGTGCGTGTCACATATCACCATACATGATACACATATATGTGCGTGTCACATATCAGTATACATCAATCAGATTTTAATAGTTTTTTTTTTTTTTTTTACTGTCATTTAAATATAGTTGTTTAAATAGTTTTGATTAGTTGTTTAATTAGTTTGGATTAAGATTAGTTATTTGCAGGGGCTATACACATAAATGTGCGTGTGACATGTCAGTATACATAAACCACATTTTCATAGTAATTTTTTTCTTTTTGTGCGTGTCACATATCACTATACATGAATCATACTTTAATAGTTAAATGAACATAATTTTTTTTGTTGGGCCTACACACATAAATGTGTGTGTGACATGTGACTATACATGATACACATATATGTGCGTGTCACATATCACTATACATGAATCCTATTTTAATAGTAAATTATTTATTTTTTGTGATGTCATTTAAAGATTAGTTTGTTGCAGGGGCTATACACATAAATGTGCGTACATAAATCACATTTTCATACTTAAAATTATTTTATTTTTTTGTCCTGTCTTGATAATAAAATGTAATATATTATAGCTTACCTCTCAGTTGTAATTTGCACAATGTAAAGTAGTAAATTAGGAAACAATTCTGTTCTCAAGTAACAGCAGCAGTTAACTATGAAATCACTCCGTTCATCACCTGAGTAGAAATGTAGAATATTGTGGAAAGTAGGCAGTATTTATAAACTTGTAGAAATTTCTGGAAAGTCAGACCGTTAGAACGCAATACGCATGCGCTATTTGCGTTCCAGCTTACAATTTGCGTTCCATCCGCCATTTTGTGCGTAGTAGTGGTCAAAATGGTGTTTAATATCAGTGTGGTACGTTCCGCATAGTATGTATTTCATTCTTGCGAGTCACTTTAGTATAGTTACATCTGAAGCCTCGTTTTCGTTTTGTTCGGCGGCCATTTTTTCTCTCGCTTAGGTGATTTTCGGCAGTTAAAACTCCTTTTTTTGGACTTAAATGGACATGGAAATTAAGTTTTGGAGGTGCCGGATGCCCCCCTTGCTGTAAGTAAGCTTTTTATGTGTTCGTTGTGTTTATTTCTTGTGTTTGTTATGTTTTGATACGCAGCGTTTGGAATGGGTCGTTTCGCGTCCGTATTTTTTTGCGATGCGGCCGTATTTTTTTTCGATGCGCCGTATTTTTTTGCGAGAGACGCACTTGGCTTTTAAGTGTACGACGCAGTGTATTTTTTTCTACGTCGTGCGTATGTGTGTTAAGAGTGTGTGAGGCGCTTTTGAGGTGTTTTTTTTTTAAGTCTTGCGTGTGTGTGTGTAAGCGGGTGTGAGGAGCCTTTGAGGTTTTTTTTGTTAAAAAGTCGTGTGTGTGTATGTATGTGTTAACACAGCCGACGTTGAAACCTCCACCTCCGCAAATGCATTTGCGGGAACGTTACGTTGTGTTTTTTTTGGCTGGGAGGTTGGGGTTTTTTTGTTAAAAAGTTGTGTGTGTGGTGTGTTTGTGTTAACACAGCCAACGTTGAGCCTCCACCTCCGCAAATGCGGACCCTCGCTTCGTGTGGATCCGCATTTGCGGGGACGTTGGGATGTTCCACCACTGCAAATGCGGCCCCTCGCTTCGCGAGGACCCGCATTTGCGGGGAACTGCGTCTCTCGCTTTGTGAGGGACGCAGTTCTTGGGGGCTCGCTGCGCGAGCCTGCAAGCGTGAGCAACGGCCCGCATGCTCACAACTATATATGTGATGGTAGT
Organism: Discoglossus pictus; assembly: GCA_027410445.1. NCBI lineage: Eukaryota > Metazoa > Chordata > Amphibia > Anura > Alytidae > Discoglossus > Discoglossus pictus. Next base: position 44,762,794 of record CM050165.1, read on the forward strand.
ATAAAAGCTTAAGAGTCCCCTTTAATGTTACCAGATGCAACTTAGTTTAGTTTTCATGTATATGCTCATACTGCCTTAAGTATCATAATAATTTTTTTTCTTTTTTGGGGGGTTTTAGAGCATGTTTGTTATTTATGCAGATTACCACGTCAAATTAAATTTGATCAGCAATAATTCAGCCTGTGTATCACAAAGAAAGATAGCTAACTTGTTTTTTCCTTGTAGAGAAATCTAAATCAAGTGTTGAAGTTGTAAAAATATTTTTATTCACCTTGATGTTATCACCAGTTTAGCTCCATTTAGTGAGATTATGGGGAGAAAAACCTGGAAGCTCTCATATCCTAAAAGGATTACAGAGCTCTTTATTTTTTACATTGAATAAAAATATGTCTCTTCTATACTTTTAAGAAACCTTTTAATTGAATGCCCCTCACATTCTCTCTCGCTGATATATTCCTCCACCTTGTTTAGCTCTTGCATGCAACTGTGTATGCAGAGATTATATCATTGGTTTGCATGGCCATAGACAGAGCCACCCAGATAGCTGGGCAGGCTCCACTTACAACATGACAGAAGGAGTTTAATGGCCTCTGGAGGCTGCCCAGGATTCCTCGATATAGAAGGAGAGCAGTTTCCTCAGCATGTTTGGGAACTTGGAGTAGAGAGATAGCCTCATTAATACATGGATCATTTACCCCATCCACATAGAATTCATACAAAAATGTTTGGGATAGGTGGAATGACTTGATTTGACTAGCTGGTGGAGTAGACTCGACTGAAGAAAGAATGGGGATATTACTTTAGGAAATTAATTGGCATCGGTAGGTTGTCAGGTAGCAGCCTTAGCTCTTTTATTAAATCTAAATGGGTTAAAAGACTTGACTAAATAATTTGTCATAAAGCAAGTGGTGTAAAAGGCATCTCTTGGGGGGCAACTAGGCAGGATAGGAGATGCTTGATTACATGTTTTCTTCTATTGAGGATATCTGTGATACTTAGTGAAGTTAGTTACATGGATTACGAGTTCTTGCTTTTCCGTACAGCTTTCTCCCTGGCCTTTTTTGTCATATTCAGAATAAGGGAGATGGTTGTGGCAAAAAGGCAAGCTCTGGGAGGTCTTCAGTTGGTAGATGAGGTGAGACAAGGGGGTTATGTAATTATATGGCTCAGAAGTTCTAAGTCGGATTAAGTGGGTAGGGGTAAGGAAATGACTTTGCACCAGGTAGGTACAGATTGTTGCCCTCATGTATGTGTTAAGGGATATCTTGAGCAGGGCTGATATTATCCAGGCCATTATTAATTTTAAAAAAAATGGGATAGCACTATTTTGCTTCCAGTTCTCCAGTCCATTAAAAGTTTGTTTACAGTGTTTGGGTTTTAACCAGGCAGATTTCTGCACCCACTTGTTCTTCATAGGAGCTGCTACAGAGGTGGCAAATTGGGTCTTCTAGAAGTAGTAGTGAGGAGAATTGGAAGATGGGAATCAAGGCATTTTCAGCTTTATGTCAGGGCAACTGCTGCTACATATTAATCTTTTTATGCCATTGTAGGCCAAGGAAGATAGCTTTCATATGAATATTGGGCCCAACAGTTTGCCGCAGTTGCCCATAGCAGCCTGCAACTAAGGTGGTGTGGTGTTAGAAGCATGTGCTAGGCTCAAGTGAATGGGCTTGTAGCCAGATACGCACACAGCTTTGATGCTCTGGCTATGCTGTTGATCCATGTTAGGGTCAATAATCTTGGAATCATACCGATTAAGAGACTGGTGCGGGAAATTAAAAAGGACATTATGGATTGGGTGGAGATGTTTCCAGAAATGATCATGGTGTGGTAAGAAATGATAAAACATAGGGTATGGAGAAATGACAGGAACCTTGAGAGTTTAAATAAGGCTAGGTAGAAAGTGAATAAGTTAATGGCGACTTTTGTCAGAAAACAAGCGTTCGTTTCACCATGGCATCATGAATTGGAGGGAAAGGACGCTGATGGAATGTTACCTCAAGGATGGAGTGTACTTGACCGAGGTTCGATTAGAGCTTACGATGCTTGAATTTAAGAAACAGTGCAGCCATATAAGGTAACCTAAGGCAGCGCTAGTAGCTGTTCTTGGTAGCAGAGAGTCCCATGTTGTGGACCATAATGCTGTGAACCAGTTGCATTGACAGTAGCTTCAGGAGTGTCTTGCTGTATTCTATGATCTATTTCCTTAATAGTCTCACTATTATCTTGCTACCATCATGCCTCCCTTATTATTTGTTTAGCATCCTGTAGACAAGTAGTCATGTATATAATCTCCAGTCTTACACAAGTAGCATTGTTTTGTAAATGGTGTGGGTCACATATAAAACTGTTAAAAAAGAAACCAAAAACAGAAAGACAGCTCTGCTAATGACCAAATATAAGTGTGTGGTGCATGTGTCTGTTGAAAAAAATAAGTAATAGGAACCATGCCCTAAATCTTGCTATAAATGGACGATTGCACGGAAGGAGTGTTGTAGGATACCAAAGGAAAGAAATCTAGAGGAAAAAATGGAGTGCAGAGGATGATATTTAGTGCAGTATATAAAATAAAAAATGTTTAGACATACACAATTCAAATTACAAAAAAAAAATAAAGGAATGTCAGTATCTCCAGTAATGTTTACTCCAATGGATTAAAAAAAAATACAGGTAACATCCGACATACAACTGTTTGACGTTTATTTTAATAAATGTTGTAATTAGTTTCTGGGCCAGTTGTGCTATTTTAAGGTGCAAACTGTGATTTGAGGAACAAAACCCAAATATATAACATTGCTTCTTCAATATGGGTTTGACTTATGTCTCTCTTTATGATAATTGTCCAGGAACCAATTAAGTTGTAAGCCTGAGGGTCATCTCTACTTACATAGCGGACAAAAATGAATATTTCAATAAACCAAAAAGATGTACACTAAAAGGGAATACTCTGTATAATCAACAGGCAGTATCAGAAATTGTTGTATTTGCATTTGTATAGCCAAAGTATTAAAAACTGTAAATAAAACAAACAAAAAAAAAAACATACATTTTTTTACATTTAAGTGAATTTCTGGGGGGGGGGGGGGGTTGGGTCAGAGGTGAGTGTCACAAAATCCTTGCTCGCCTTACTTTGCCATCAAGAATGTTCATGAATTATTATTATTGTTTATTTGTAATGCGCCAACATATTCCGTAGCGCTAATACATTACATTCTTATCATCTACAATTTCTATGCACCACCTAAAATGGCTTAGTTGTGTATATTTAATTCACCCCTGGGTGCACATGGATTTTTAAACCTGTCTCATACAGGACATGTTTAATACATTAAATATGAGTCTGTAATCATGATTGTCATTTGACCTGAATCTTAGTGATGGATGTTAAACATAACTTTAAATATTCCATTCTAAAATCTTTGACTTTTTCCAGGTTTGTTTGTTAAATATACTTTAATATCCATGCAAACGTATTCTGAATTTCACAATAAAGATAACTTTATTAGGCAAAATAACTGTCATGAAACGAAACAATTAGTATGTTTGTAACCTGATTTTAAGGACCTCTGTACATTTGAAAAAATGTCATATCTTTGTGAAGTTTGTAACAAATTAACATTAGAATTCAAATAAGCTCAAACGAAACTTCTGGTGCCTAACACCAACTCTAAAGCAATTTTTTTTAAACATTGTAATTTATTATTAACCTTATTAAAATAAGAAATGTACTTAAAATAAACTGACTTGCTATATAGGGTTTTAACCCATTAAAAGATGCACCTATTTTTCTTTAGCCATTATATACCATTAGTAATTTGTAGTAAAGCAGCACAGTTTATTTTAAATTCATTTTGATTTTAATAAAGTTAATAATACATTCCAATGTTTTAAAAAATTAAAACATTAGTAGCTGTGTAAGCCATTGGCATATTTTTTTAAGGTAAAATAGTTATATTAGTAGACACTGTTTGATCCTGAAGAGTGCCATGTTTGTATCATCCACACTTCCTGCTGGCTTGGAGACGGAGTGGGAGTGTTCACCTAATTTTTACTAGAGTGGGAGCAGGGGAAGGAGGAGGGAGGAGGATTTGTTGATGCATTGGTAAGTTGAGACAATGTCAGGACACATTCTAGTTCCCTCTTATGGACTGAGACGAGGTAGCTTGCAAGTGTACTTGCAAAACGTGCTTGTCCTGCTCTGTATCCACCCAATTGTACCGTAAAAAGGAAGTATGTCAACTTCCATGCAGAGAATCTTCTAAAATTAAGACTTTCTTGAAAATGCTGTTATGCCCATGGCTTACACAGCTGCTTATGTTATTAGATTGTGTCATACTTCACCAACACGTGGAATTTTTACTAAAAAAACATTGGTCCTTTAACTTAATTTATTTTAAAACAAACTTATCTTTACTGTGTAGAATTATATACATACCTTTTCAAAATATGTGCTTTAACATTTATATTTTAAAATTCAGGTTTTTGCTCTCTTGTCTCTCTGGATTTTGAGCAATGCGGTGGGGCTGGGAGGTCAGGACTCTGTGATCCCTGTTGGGTAGGTGCTCCGGTGCAGCTTCTTGCAAACAAAAATGTAATCCTTACCACATCTATATGTGCAGGCATGAAATACTAGACTCACCTAAACAGCAAACTATGGGTTATCTGGTCAGTGCAGTCCAGGGAAAAGCTGTCCTATCAATAATAGCCTTGTTCCATCACTGCGCACTCTGCTATTACTCGTGCAACATCTAATGGGCAGGATATTTTTTTTAAACTTTAGATTTGTATGTTGATAGTGTAATTTAAAAAAAATTAGATAATTTTAATATACAATCTTGTGCTATTTCACACCATGAAAATTGAGGTAAATGGCCCTTTAATGCCCTTTTTTTTTGTTCAATATTTATATATTTATATCTAAAATGTTTAATACTGTTGTTGTGGTACAGATTATATTGTACCTGAAAAGTTAATCTTTTTCAGTGATAGGTTTTTCACCTGGAATGGAAGTTCACACTGATTTATTTAAAAAAAATAATTCATGCAACACAATAGTAACAAGGCAGGAAAGAGTAAGTAACAAGCTTAAATATAAAGATGTTTATTTATTTAATTAAAATCAATTTCAACAGCTTTTACCTCTAAAGACACTCATTTTTATCGCCATATCACCAGTATGACTGGCCTATGTTTGGTAAATACTAGAAAACATAGAACAATATTCAATGTTATGTAGTACGACTAGTTCAAGTCCTAATCATGAAAACATAAGTACAGTACTTTCTAACCCAGGGATAAGCAGTACTGATCCTCAGTTCCTGTCTTGATGCCATGACTTAAAACGTTTTTTTGCTTTAGTAAAAGAGAGTTGGTAAGATTAACTTAGACAGTGCTAGTTCCACCAGTTCACAAGCAGAGATATCCTTAAAAGGACAATGAAGTCACCATATGCCCTCTGCACATCAGATTCATGGTGGGACAGAATGTGGAAAATTGCTTTCCTCTTTTTAAATTGCTGCTAAATTAACTCGGTTATGAGCTTTCAAAGATAGGCTGCTTCTACCTTCCCTGGGCTGGTACAAGAAACTGCAACAGACAGTTTTATGAATTACAGCCAGCTGTACAGGCACAGTAAGGAAGTTTTACATTTTGTATTTTATTTCTGTATTACCAATATTGTTCTTTTTCACCCATTGAAATGCATATGGAGTCAAAGTGTAGCAGTAAAATCACCTTACTAAGGAATAATGGTGTTGGTGAGTTTGACTCCCATGAGCTCACTTTTTAAATAATTTTTATTTTGCTTACAAACAGAAAATATATATAAACTGTAAAGTGTACTGCTCTTAATATAACGTTTAACTATTTAAAATTAATTAAAATATTAAAGTTAAAAAGGAACACTGGGGAGTTAAACTCACATCCTACAGTTCTAAACTGGGTGCTTTTACTTACTGCACTATGTCTAGCAACCCACTGCAGTATCTTTGCCAAGAAAACCTTATGGATGAGCACACCCAGAGACAAGATTTGCCTGGTGTGCTCCGGTCCATAGGGTCATGGAGTGTCGGGCATGACTGAACAACTAAACAACAACAACAAAATATATTCAGCCAGCCTGAACCTCACTATCTATGCAGTTTCTTGTGGACAGGTCTTCAGTGGCTATTTAAGCAATAACTAAAATGTGCAATTCTTCATTGACTTAAAAAATGTCAATGATGTTCCCACATGATTTTCAATTCTGTACCTGATAGTGCACAGCCGTTTTGGTGACTTTAATGTCACTTTAAGTCTTGAATGGTACTGGAGTACAGCAGTTACTTATCCCCAAATTCTAATCAATGCATCTGACAGAAACCTTCTTAATACGTATTGATCAAACTGTTTGAAGAATAAGGCAAATATTACTAAAATGTATACAATTTAATATAACAATCTGAATAAAATGATGCAGGCAGTGATTTACCCATGTTTCTCGGCTATAGTAACTGGACAACCCAACATACCAGTATTTAAGGGAATATTTGATCGAGCTCAGATGGCTTGATGTTGTGACCCAAGGAACTTAGCTGAGAAACATTGGTTTAGACCAGGGGTGGGCAAGTTCTTTCTTGGAGAGACACACACAGGCCTGGATTTGAGGATTCCCTTTCTGTGCACAGGTGAGTCAATCAGGATGACTGAAGAAGCAGTAGTCTCACCTGTATGCAGCCGGAATATCCTCAAATCCAGGCCTGTATATGACTGAACTTGCCCAGCCCTGGTTTAGACCAAGCTTGTCAAGCTTCTGCCAGAGTTGCAGGATATACCCTTTGAGCCCCTAATTGACCCTTCTGCACGCATACAAAATACACAGAAAACCTTGTAACACATCTGGTTTACATACACAAATATATTTCAAACATAAAAATTGTAGTTTAACAGATATACAATATATTTAAACATATATAAGACATAAATAGAGAGAAGCTAATTCATTAAACTGAAATACCTTTCTAAAATAATTAAAGGATCACTGAAAATATATTTTTAATTATTTTTCAATGTAATAGTATTTAGAGTATAGACAACCGGTAAATATTACATATCTTGTATTTAAACTTCCCATTCCTCCCACAGCAATCGTAAAAACAATAGAATAAGAATTAGCCATAATAAAGGGATTTTAGTGCATTCAATAAGATTTGTATTTTTAGATTAAGGCTACTGTGTCCTATTGTAATTTTTTTCACATGCCATGGTATGGAAGAGGTGAAATGTTTCTCCTCCACGCTATTTAGATGACATTTCAATTACATTTTAAATAAATAGAATTCCATAAAAAAATATTATACCATTTTTCTACTCCTTGTGAGTACTTATTATTAAATTGAAAAATATATTTTGAGTAGATGTTAAAAGATTAATAATAAATATATGATCAGCTATGGTTATTTCAGTTTAACGTCTAAACTTCAGAAATGACACAAATTACTGTACATTCAAGAAAACAGACTAAATAAATAGTAATAGTCACAATGCATAAAATAACCTGCACTGCTTCCATGATCCAGTTTCACTTTCAAATGATATACATTTTGTTTCACAACTTTAGATAGAAATAAAAATACATTTGCAGGGAATTAAAGATAGAACTTAAATTATTAACTTATTTTTAACACTTTTGCTTTTAATACGTCTTTTCAGATCATATCAAAGTTTTCTTATGCGTAGAGGTGACTGTCAGAACACATAAATGTCAGCTTAAAACAACCTCAAATCTGAAAAACTATGTATAATGTCTTTAAAAACAATCGTAATGTTTATAGGCACTATTATATATGCACTTTAAAGCTAAATTCAAATTCATTGTCCATTTTTCACTACTTTTATTTTTTATTACAAACTAGACCCACGTAAACAACACTGTCCCATAAAAGTATATCTATCTTTAATATTTTAATTTTTATTTAACTAAGAAAATATATAAACCGAGTTTGAAGAAAATATTTACTCACAGTTAGAAAGACCAATATATATATAAATACTAGGCAGTGCTAATTCTTCAGTTTTTAATATAACCTGGGCAAATGTCCTATTTGATCAATAAATCATTGTATCAGAAATAGGCTCCATCTACTGACTAAAAACAATGTAGCCTCTACTAATATTAGCTCTGTGTCTGAGTTAACTAGTTTCATTGATATATGCAGATTATTTATTCAATTATACATTCTATTTTTAATGATTATTGTCTATTTATATTAATATGAATGAAAGCTTCTAGTTTAATGCCTAGTATATGCAGTTCCTTTAAAGGCTAATCTAAGTTTCCTGGATTATAAATGCATCTGATAGGGGGGAGTCAGTAGTATATGCAAACATTTTTTGCATGAAAAAATACCAAAATAAACAAATACAAACTCACCCTGATGTTAGCTACATCATTTCAGTTTGCAAGCTGCAGCTTTTGTTAGTTGACACCCCTGGAAATCCCTGCTAAAATTAGCATAAAATGAATAATTCATTTTGGCCAATCAGGAGAAAGGAGAGGTTAACGAAAACATTTGTATAATACTCTTGAGTTCTTGTGTTATAAAGCAGTCTGGGATATGTAGTCTCTCTCTGTCATTGTGTTCTTATTCCGCTGTGATTTTAGACCCTTCCTAACCATGTGATTCTACCCTGGAGCATTACTTCCTGTGGTCTATACCAAAAAGGTCAAACTGTGTACCTGGCTGCTCTCTTCAGTGTACTTGGTTATGTAAGCCCCCTGTGGGAGTGCAAAACTGGATTTTACTTTCCTGCATTTAATTTTGTAAGTACACTGAATTTTTCTACATAACGCATATTTTTCTGATAATAACTGTCTGTTTCTTACCAAACCCTTGAAACCCAGGAAACTTATATATACCTTTCAAGGAACATTTGCTATCATACATTTAAACAATACAAAGGTTCTTTGCATGAAAAATGAGTGTTATAAGGGTTAACATTTTCTTTTAATACCTATACAAACTGGTTATGGAATAAAAATACAATTGTCAGAGAAATGCACCAGCTGAGTTATGGTGCTCTATGAAAAACAATCAGGGGGTGGTCCTGACTTTCTTCCAAAAGCAATTTGTGCAAGAGTTAAAAGAGCCGGAATAGCAGGAAAACATTTGAAATGTCCAAGTCTTTCTATTTTAAATCCATGATAGCAAATGTGTGACTTTGATGTCCTTTTTAATGTTTCCATCTGTAGACATTTGTCACTGAAAATCTGTATATACCATTTGGCATGTCACTCTAATAAGTAGTGTCCTCTGATTGTGTGAAGGTTCCTGCGGTGACACTGACATAGCAATCACATGTAAAAATAGCTCTTGGCTGTGCAGTAAACTGAACGTCTCATGAACTTTGCAAAGCACTAATTTAAGTATTCATTAGATAGGCTTCTGCCATACCTTGCGGATTTAAATTTAAGCTCGTGATAACACTGCACAAAGCTGTGGTAAATAAATGTTATAGGCAAGGCTAGTAAAACAATGCCACTGACCACGCACACGCCTCCAAGTATTCTGCCAGGAACAGTGATGGGATACATATCTCCATAACCCACGGTGGTCATGGAAATGATCACCCACCAGCAGGCTGCTGGGATGCTGGAATAATCCTCATTTTTAGTTTCAAGGTCCAGTCCGTGTTCTAGTAGCTGAGAAAGTGCACCAAAGATCGCCATGGCAACACAAATAAAGACGAGCAACATAATCATCTCTCTATAACATCTCTTCAGAGTTAGGCCCAGTGTCTGTAGGCCAATGAAGTGCCTGGCAAGTTTTATTACCCAAAATATTCTCATCATCCTCAGAACTCTTAGTGTGACTCCGGCTCTCTGAAGTTGTGGATTTTCTCCCGTTAAAACAGTCATAAAAACAGAGACGTAATAAGGAGTAATGGCCAAAATGTCAATGATGTTCAAGGGTCTTCTGACAAATTCACATTTATTCTTAGAAACAATGAACCGCACAATGCACTCGGCAGTGAACCAGCCTATGCAGATAGCTTCAATTATCCTGTGGAAAGAAAACATATTGAATAATTTATTTGACATCAACGCCATCTCTTCATTTTATTACATTTTTATAATACTTAACAACAGAGAATATTCACTTTTGTACATGTATTTTATATATTTGAAGTAGAATGAATCTAGTTTGCAATAACTGATGTGCTGGTTGTATGTGAATGCTTTAGATCTGGTGCATAAAAGGGTAAATTTACATGTATGCCATTTCAAGAGAAGTCAAATACCGTACTTAGGAGCATGGGTGTAGGAACTCGGGGGGACGAGGGGGACATAAAGCAGTTGTGTGGTATTTTCATACTAAATGCAGTAACCCCCAGATTTTATTTCGCTCCTACACCCATATCTTTAGGAGTATATTAAATTATCCCATTTGTATATTGATCACATAGGGCCATATTCCACTGAGGTTTTGGGAGATCCGGTAGCTCGTAAGTGAGGTTGCAAGCTGTTTTGCTATTCAATTGACGTTTTTTTGCGGGCTTGGATCGGCTTCCAAGTTACGGGCTTGAAAAAAATGCCAATGTTAACCTCGCAACTTGCAGCCTCCAGAAGCCTTTGATCTTAAACTTTTGCAAGACTAAAATTGCAAATCAATGACTTAAAAATGTGTATCAATGAGTTAATACATATCAGGCCACCCATTTGGACTAGAACTGTATTGGCGTTCTTTTTCATAATTCTTTATTTTGGGATTTGCGAGTCTGATCGAATATCGGACCCCGAACCTAATTGATTGACATGTAACCTCCATGTTTTACTGCCGTAATAACGACAGTCTCATTTTCTATTGGCTGATTCGAAATGGGAGGTTATGGGCTTGCTGAATTGATCATGTTCCCGCCCTGAACTGCTCCGAACCAGTGAATGGTTTACAGTTTTAGCTTCGGGCCAGTAACTTGCGGGCTTGAGCAATTAAATAGCATTGCAATCGGAGACCAATGGGAGCCCACAACAGACTTGCAGACATTCGGCCTACAACAATAGAGTTGTGGGCTTGCAATTGAATATGGCCCATATTTTATTGTCGCATGGTAACTTACAAACAAGTATAAGTATCTCATTATGGAAGCACCTTTAAATAACTGTTTGAACAGTTAGTTACATTTCATGCATGAAAAAAAAAAATCGGCAAAAGTTAAAAAACATACTTTTTGTAATGTGGAAATGCAGCTTGGAAACAATGCCAGGATCAATTTTGGGTGTGCCAGGCCTGTAGAATACTCAACTTTCATCCTTGTTGCAGCCAACATCCTAGCGGCCAATGATCATAATCTTTAACTGGCCCCTTAAGCTCATAAATGACTAGCCTAGGTGGCAAATGCCTTTTGCGCCACTCAAAAATATTTGAATCTGCCAGCAAGTCCTGACATTTGTTGCACAGCTGCATTTTTCATACTAAAATATAAAGTTTAATTTCCATGCCCTTAATATGTTTACTATTTTTTTTTTTTGCATCGTTCAGTCATTTCTGACTCTCTGTGACTTCATGGGCCGTAACACACCAGGCAAATCTTTATGAGATACTGGAGTGGGTTGCCAGTTCCTTCTCCAATGGGCCACAGCATACAGCTCCTGGTATTCCTAGGTGGTCTCCCATTCAAGTACTGACCAGGCACAACCCTGCATGGCTTCAGGGTGGTGTGACCTCTTGGTTCCCTGACTGGAATTTAATCAAGGTTGCAGCAGTGACAGCACAGGATCCTACCCACTGGACCACCAGGGAACTCATGTTTACTATTAGCTCCAATATATTTAGTGCTGTTTCTCAATTCAGTAAAAATACTCTAAAATAACTTCCTAGAAGTTCTTGATTTAGAATATTAGGAATGATCAAATAGTTCATCAGAATCCTATACCAGATAAAATGATGAATAATTCATATAAATGTCCATATTATATTATATCAATATATATTACTAGCGACTTGCCCGTCAAAAATGACGACAATAAAATTTGAAGCCTGGCAATGCTGTTTTTCTGCTTTGCAACGATCACCTTAGGCTCTCATCGAGTGGCTTGCAAGCCTCCCCCCCCCCGTATAGTTTAGGGGCCTTGCGATGAGTTACTGCCTTGGGTTAAGTGTTACTGGCTTGGATTAAGTGTTACTGTTTTGCGTTTTACTGCTTAGGGCTCGTATCTACGTCCTTCAGCCTCGTTTTTTCGTAAGTAATTTTTTTTCTCGCTTAGGCGATATTTATTGTGAAAAAACAGCAAATATGCCTCGAATGAACTTGCAACCTCACTCACAGGCTCCCTGGCTCTCCCCCTGTGCTGTACGTGAGTGTGTAAGTTAATTTGAGGCATATTTGTGTGTTTTTGCAGGTCTTTCCAGTTTGGCTGTTAAAGTTGTAATTTTGCGAGCCCCGCAGTCCATCTACGTGCTTCGGGTCTGAAGTCCCATAGGCCATTTGCAGTTGCAAAGTCCTTTGGCGCTCATTGCAGCTAAGTCCTGCGCCGCTGACAATGAGCGCCTGTGTCGCTCATCTCGAGCCCTGCAATTATGACAACTATATATGTGATCTTTATAAGCATTTTTTTCTAGGCCCTATTGTTCTTTTCTTAGCTGTATATTGTATACAGAATGCCAGTGTTTAGTTTCTGCAGAATCTCATCTTAAGATGTAAAGGAAGCTTCAATTTGCACAATGGAAATGAATCAGCTAAAATGACCAGGACTGATAGAAAGTCTGTTCATTTACAGGGACACACCCGGAAAAGTAGCAGACAGAATCAACTCAGAAGAAAAGAGAAACCCTGCAATACGTAATAAGTGCATTTAAAAGTTGCAAATCTAAAAGTAGTGTTTAGCCATTCCACAGACTCTACAGAAAACAATTGGGACCTATCCCATTGTTTAAGCACAAATAAATCTCCAGCACTGACAGCAGCAGTGCCAGCAAGTAGCTGCTAGATGGCGCTATCTGGTTTTAGGGAAGGCCCTAATTATTCCCTCCTCCAACGTGGCGTTACTCGACAGCGCTGAATCGACAGCGAGACCATCGCTATGTTCGGTGCTGGCACTCGGACCCCAAGGTCTTGGGGCGCGACGCTCATAGCTCAAGGCCTCTTCTGTCGGCACGCCTTATATGCATGGTGCAGCACTAGTGGGAAAATCAGCAGCACCATCTAGTGGTTGGCGGCGGCACTGCTGCTGCCAATCTTTTGCGCAGGTGAAGAGGGAAAGGACCAACAATTGACCACAGTGTTTGAATAAAGAGTAGAGATGATCATTTTTGTGCGAATTAACCCTTTAAGTGTCAAATTGTATTTCAAAAGGTTGCTTTGCAGTGGCAAATTATTTGCTCAGACAATAAAAGCAGTGAATGATTCATAAGTAAGTTCATTAATAAAAATATTTTAACATTTGAGCTTTAAATATATTTTTTTCAGTAAATAAATAAAAAAGAGCTCAATTCATCATTAAAGCTGAGAGAGTGAAAAATTAACTAAAACGTGTTTAAATGGGCTTGGAATTTGCAGAATTGGCTGCTCATTCCTCTATATGTTGTTTCTCTGGCTGGTGCTCATGAATCACGCAGCTATATAACTGATCATTGCCTAACAGGGACAAGCCTCTCAAGGCAATTATACAATAAAAAACGTATTATCCAGGACTGAGAATCTTTAGAAAATAATTACTCAGTTAAAGGGGCGACCTAGAAAACATGCTTTTTGTGGTAATTTAAAGGGACTCTGTCATCCAAAAATCTAATTGTTTTTAGCTTATTCTTACATAGCATGAAAAACTGGCTATATGTTTTATTATCCATTTTTTTCTAAAGTCAATAAATCCTGGGGAATTCCATATTGTTTGGAATTTATATGCAAATGAGTGACTCATATTGCTTTGATATGCTAATTAGAATTTCAGTCTGCATGTTTGTGTCTATAGTGGCCAAATTATAGACCTGCAAAGTCATCTGGCAGCTAGACCCCTCTCCCACCCTTACTTAACAAGCACTCTGAGCCACACACTACTATACAGGAGCGGCAAAATCAGATCTAAATATTTCAGAAATCATTTACAGTGAAACTAAAAGGAGTTAATAACTCCCTTTTGTAATACTATTTGAATTAAAGAATCCCTTTTATATTATTAGTGATGCTGCATATGGCCTCAGGGTAATTTAAATGTGATTAAACCTGAGCTAATTCACTATAGGGTATTCCAAAAATTAATAAATGGGGCTGATATGACTCAAACTAGAAATCATTTACAGTATAAAAAAACTGCTAGCACAATGTATAGACCGTTTTTAATGCTCTTGAGATTGAAATAAACTTCCTGTTGGGGTGACAGAGTCCCTTTGAGCTGATGTTTGCGGTTATGTTTTATGTACATGATAAAGCCAACACTATGCCATAAGATTATGAATCACAAGGAAAATCTTAAAATATGTTTAAGATACTCAGAAGCTCTTAAAAATGTTTATGTCGCAATGAGAAAATAAAGTCATAAACTTTTGCAAAACTTCACTAAAGTTCCCATATTTTAGTCTAATGGGACAACAGTGCTCAGTTTTAATGACATTAAGTAAGAATATAGATAGATAGATAGATAGATAGATAGATAGATAGATCACCACTTATTTTGTGTCACTGCTGACAGCAGTAACTAATTGTAGAGACAAATCAAGAGGAGCAAGTTATTTTAGTTATGCATTAATCATTAATAAAATTCATATTTAAGAACTGATGACACCAATATTCAATATTAAATTCATTTTAAAATACTAGAGTATCAGTCGCCAGCTGAGTGTTTGTCTCCACCCTGATAAGGCCATTAAGAGGAAGATTGGCTGAGAGACAATTAGATTTGGTACAAAAATAAACAATCACCGACAGTCTGTCCTAACAGCAAACGCTTGCTGACAATGGAAACCTGTTTTATACAAGTTTCCAATCAATAGAGATTATTGTGTTGGTGCACTTTGTGTCTGAAAATGTAGCAGCTGCCTACTAGGCAAAGCCGCTTAGCCCTGCTTTTGACCTTATACCGGCATCAGCTGAAACTGAATTGTGATAGTAAGTATAATATTGGATATTGCTTTTTTAAATCATTAAATATGAATATTTAATGTAGTAGCTGAGATTATATAAAGCTTATGAAATGTACATTTGTAATGTAGTGTTGTAGCATCCAGCAGGTCTGTTTCTATCCAATGCATAATTATAAATCCAGGGGTGGGAGCTTTTATAAGCTGTATTAATTACTTTTCTAAATACAGTGGACCCTTGATTAATTGGTTGCAGAAGTAACAACTTCCATAAGGAGTAATATAAATGGATTTTAGCAAGCACGATGAGTACCAAGGAAGTGTTGAGACGCATATAGTATAGAGATAAAACACAACTGCTTGTCTACACACATTGAAAAAATCTGGGGGGGATTTGTCCCCCTTGTCCTCCCCAGTTCCTACACCCATTGTCGAGTCCCAAAATATTTTTTACTCATCAAGAGCTAGTCGACTACCGAGGGTCCACTGTATACTGATTTTACTAATCAGTTATAGCATTAACACATAGAAGTCATGTTTGACCATTGTAATGGTCCTATAAGAAAAAAAAAATTGTATTTGTTTGTTTTCTCTGGAATCATAAAAATGCAATATGTAGGAATGTTGTGGAGTATTTAGAACAGAATATTTGTAAAGACAAGAAATCTAATTAAAAGCGCCCTTGTGTATCAGTGCTTCTTTGTGTATCAATGTCTGTGTGTTTATGTTGTTCAGTCATGTCTGACTCTCCGTGACCTCATGGACCACAACAAACGATGCTGATCCACTTAGTATTCATGGCAGAGATACTGGAGTGAGTTGCCAGTTCCTTCTCCAGTGGACCACAACATAGAGCTCCTGGTATTCCTATGTGGTCTCCCATCCGAATACTGACCAGTCCAAACCCTGCATGGCTTCAGGGTGGTGTGACCTCTTGGTTCCCTGATTGAAATCAAACCAGGCCACAGTGGTGAAAGTGCCACATCCTAACCACTGGACCCCCAGGGAACCCTTCTAGCTTCAATTCAATGTTGATTCCCAGTGCTTATGCTGGCTGTATAGTACAATATCCTCTGTACAAACATACTCTAGAAACCTCATATCTGAAACATTTAAAGTACCACTGTAGTGCATTTTTAAGTAAAGCTCATGTGTTTGTTGGTAGGGCATAGGCTATTAAAAACAGTCTGCAGTTTAGAATAAATAAAAGCTAATATTGTTTCTTACATGTTAAATTGTCTGTTTTTTCCTCAAGCAGCGTAGCCTTTATGCATCTCCCTGTGGGTGTGACCAGCTCTGCATAGGGGCTGGATTATCATGGAGATTGGAAGCAGGTTGAACTAAACTGTCTCCGCCCAGTTAAAGGATAATTAGCTCCGCCCCTTGTCCTAAACAGAGCATGAACTGTATTCTCACTTGCTTGCAGCTCCTTCTAAAGCCCTGCCCAGTGACATCGCATGAGCCACCATAACTCTGACCCCTTTACTGAGCATGCTCAGTCTGAACCAGTCAGCATTTTTTATTCAACTTTCCAGGCCCTGATAGGCACAGGTAGGAGGAGATAAGCAGTTCTGCTTGATGGGAAAACTGTCAGTCAAAAAGTAAGAAAAAAAATAATTCACTTTTATATATTTAAAAGGCAAAATCTTTTTAATAGACTCTGCCCAACAAATCCCATTCTGGATTGCTACCTTGTCAAAGTAAAGGGGCTTGTGTACTTCAATGAAGCTGCGAGCTATACCATGTAAGGTCACCCAAGACGGACAGGTCATAGCAGAGAGGTCAGACAGGTGGCAGTCCACTGGAAAAGGAATTGGCAACCCACTCCGGTAACTTTTCCAAAAAAATCTTGTGGATAAGCACCACCAAACACAAGTTGTGCCTGGTGTGCTGAGCTCCATAGGATCATGGAGACTCGGGCATAATTAAACAACAATAAAGCACAACAAATAAACATATTAGCTTTTTCTGTAAATGCAGTGCAGTGGTTCTTTAAATATCAGAGATGATTTCTTCTACTACTAGAATAAATATACCGTGCTGCAATTTACATTCTCTTTGCAAAGGTCAGAGGCCGTCTTGTTATAACAATTCTGTTTTCCTCTCATAATGTGTATGGACTGCTTTCTCTAGCATGTGACTCTGGTATGTGGGATTTACTTTCTCATAATGCTTCAAGCTAATGTCATTTATATTTACACTTATATTTTTTATAACTGTGTTGCTAGAGACAGCATTTGGCATTAGGTGTCAGCCACACAGCAGCTCTGCAGAGTATCTATGGAAAATAAACATCAAGGAATTACTTAAATGCTTAAGTAACTTGTAGCATTATCCTGTCCTGCAATGAATAAGATAATATTAGTGTTTGCTGTTTAATCTGATTTCACTGGTGCTTTTGCATGTTTGGTTGCTTTCTATTGATGACACACAAATATTCAGTATATATATATATATATATATATATATATATATATATATATATACTTTATATTTGTGTGTCATCAATATAAAACAACCAAACATGCAAAAGCACCAGTGAAATCAGATTAAACATCAAATATATATATATAGTGCATTTTTGTTCACATTTAAATGTATAAAACAAGTAAAAAATCTTATTTCCTGCTCATAATATAGTTAATACACTGAATTATGGGAACCTGGGCAGGGACATGCAAATGTGCCCATAAAGGCTTTGCTCTTGTAATCCATAACTATTTCAAATGTGGCTTTCCTTTAAGCATATGGCTGCTGTATTACATATATATATCCCCTTCTGGATCACTTCCTTGTTGTGGTGAAGGGACTTGTGTACTTCAATGAAGTTGTGAGGCATATCATGTAGGGTCACCAAAGATTGGCAGGTCATAGCAGAGAAGTCAGACAAATCTCAGTCCACTGGAAAAGGAACTGGCAACCCACTCTAGTATCTCTGCCAAGATAACCTTATGGCTAAGCACAACCAGAGACAAAGATAGATGTGCCTAGCATGCTGCTGTCCATAGGGTCAAGGAATGTCGGACACGACTGAGTAAATAAACAACAATATATATATATATATATATATATATATATATATATATATATATATATATATAATATAGTGTGTGTATGTGTGTGCCAAGGTTCCCTGGTGGTCCAGTGTTTAGGATTCGGTACTTTTACTGCTCTGACCTGGGTTTTAATCCTGTAAGGAGACCAAAAAGTCACACCACCCTGAAGCTATGTAGGGTTAAGCCAGGTGAGTGCTTGGATGGGAGACCACCTAGGAATATCAGGAGCTGTATGCTGCGGGGCACTGGAGAAGGAACGGGCAACACACTCCAGTATCTCTGCCTTGAAAACGAAGTAGATCAGCATGGTGTGTTGCAGTCCATGAAGTCATGGAGAGTCGGACACGACTGTATGACACACACATGTGTACCATCAACATAAAGCAGCAAAACCTTGTAAAAGCACCAGTGAAATCAATCTAAACAGCAAACACTAAAATTCCCTTATATATGATTCAGAAACCTGACAGTACAGAATAAAAGTAAAAATATATATATATATTTTGCTTTCTAAAAACATTTACCCATTATTATATTAATTTCATCAAAAAAATACCACAGTGGTCCTTTTAATACAGTTTTCCATAATACAGACTTTATATTTTAACTATTATACTCAAGTATTCCTCGCTGCTGAGTTCCATTTTCTTTTCTATCCTATTTAGTTGCTCAGTCGTGTTTGACTCCCTGTAATCATATGGACCACAGCATGTCAGGACAATCATTATGTCTCTGGTTCTGTTTATCCATAAGGTTATCTTGGCATAGATACTGGAGTGAGTTGCCAGTTCCTTCTCCAATGGACTGTGATTTGTCTTACCTCTCTGCTATGACCTGCCCATCCTGGGTAACCCTATGTGATATAGCTCACAACTTCATTGAAGTTGTTCCTACATGGTATAGCTCACAGCTTCACTTAGGTACACAAGCCCTTTCATCGATACTAGGTAGTGATCCAGAATGGGATTTTCTGCTAGTGCTAATTAAAACACTTGCAGTTTTAGCACTCAGCGTCCCATCATGCATATAAAAATGTACTCTCTTCATTCAAAGTCTCCTCCCACCTCATAAAGTTGATCAGCAAAAAATGGTAGATTTCACAGCAACATAATTGCATATAAAAATAAACCATTCACATACACTACCAGAAGAGTAGTTCAAGAGTAATTTTAAATATATGACTATAGTGGATCTTTAACTTGTCCACCATTAAAGCGTTGCCACAATGTTTATTAAAATAAGCTTGTCACTTAGCTCAGGGGTCGTCAACCTTTTAATACCCATCGCCCCCCATTTTTGATGGTAACATTTCCGTACCCTGTCTCATTTCTGGTTCCATAAACCCTAACGATGTATAACCCTGTACTTAATAGATAGTGATCCGGTCCTGACTGTTGTCCCTAGGGTCTATAACAAGCTCTCCAACCAGCCAAGCGTGGTGCTGCAGATCTGGGGAGTGACGTCACTTGTCATTGACACCACCAAGTGATTACCCCACCGCCCACCGTGAAAGCTTGAAACGCCCACTAGTGGCGGCAGGGACCAGGTTGACTACCACTGCCTTAGATCCTCCAATGCTATGAAGCTGTACAAAGGATTTCCTCATATAATACTATGTGTTTGCAACCTAATATCAAACAAGGGAACTGGACAAATGGGCACGTACACAACCAAAAGTAAAATGATAGTCATAGCTCCCAGGCACATCAGTTATCTAGCTAACAAACATGGGCCACAAGGTGAACTGATTGAGAACCTCTTCATTCCAATGTTATCCTAAAGGGGGATAAATACTAAGATTGACATCTCCAGGAGTTATCAAACACTTCACTCTTTAAGACATATATAGCCCTATTAAATTCCCCCAAAGTTGAAAAACGTAGCCCGTAATGTAGGCCGGAAGCCTTGCGGCTTTTAAATTGGCCGTGTATAGCAACCCGTCAACGACTTGCAGGATAAGGGCGGGAAAAGGCTATGGGAGGTGGAGATCTGAACTGCGCCCTTGTAAATCCTTTGATCTGTCAAGCCCGTAACTGTTACGTTCCAATCATGCAATTAAATTGCAACAAATTCACTGGCGTTCAAAACCGTAACCCGCAAATGGAGCCAAAAAGCCACTGGGAACCAGAGACGACCCGCTAGTGGGTTAAAGCCCAACCTGTAGCACTGTAAATGCAATTATACACACACTACTGTACTTATAATAAAAGGGAAAGTGATGTTGGGTCTTACATTTAATAGCACAACATTCTCAAGCTCGCAAATCGGCAATATAAAATAATTTTTCTAATGTTTAATTTCCGTGTTATATCGATCCCGGCAATCAATGTGTTAATACATATAATGGAACTCGCATGGACTAGAACATCATATTGGGTGGGTCCGACCAGAACTAGGAATTGAAGCCCGTAAGACTTTGAAATCCAACCTCCATTTTTCATGATGCCCATCTCTGTTACCATTGGCTCCATATAAACCCATAACTACGGGTTTGACTTATTGATCATGTTTACAGCCGCGCATCCAACGTTCGAAAAATGGTTTACGGGTTTGCAACTCAAGCCCGTAACCTGCGGCATGTTCTACATTAATAGCTTCTGTAACACAGCTTCCAATTCAATAGGGCTGATGGTCCATAGACTAGAGTTTAATTGACATTTTATTTTTTGCTGGCACAGATATATGATGTCACTTGTTCAACGTAGGCTTTTAATTAGTATTCCTGCTTCCGTCAATATTCTCTCTTTTCCAAGACTAACAACTATACATTCAGAAATCCTAGTCTTAATCTAACTGGGTGTCCCTACAAACATGTAGTGAACTAGACTATAAGTGAATTACATTCTCAGATAAGTAAAACAGAATAACATTTTCAGAAATACTTTAAGTAACTAGTTACAAAGGCCCTCATTCAATTGCAATTTGCCCAATTGAATAGGGATCTAAATAAGCACATAACATATATTTTTTTAAGAAGTTTTTTGTTAGCAAGCATCTATCCAAAAGAAAGGTTTTCACTAACTAAAAACGTATTTAATAAAAATATGCTATGTGCTTCTTTAGGGCCCTATTTAATTGCCCACATCGCAATTGAATGAGGGCCAAAGTCATTATCTATTAAATAATTTACTGTATATTTTCAGTTGCACATAAGTGTACAATGAATATATTATTAATTCAGTTTTAGGTCAAGTGCTTTAAGATATCCTAAATACATAGCAGTACGTTATTTATAATTATATTTGTATAACTACATTTGAACACACAGTTTACAGTAGTCTTAGTCTATGTTCAATAAGGTGAGAGAATTAACCACATTTTACTAAACTTAATTAAATTGCTCAAATTCTATTGAATTCAAACATTTTGTAGTGAAAGCTCTCAATTTAGTGCATACTTTGCAGTTTGTATCATATTATTGCATCTTATGTTTAAGTATTTGGCAATTTCCCTACAGACACTGAATGAGTGGAAAGCAAATGCTCTAATAGCAGAGGAGACATAAACAGAGCAAACCTAGGGATTTCAAACAATAGGTATATCTGGCTAGTGTCATATTGGTAGTGCTGGAGTTTCTCTATTAGCTGTCACAGGGTTCTCTGGGATACAGCAAACCAAATAAAACAATGAATAAAATAGGTATATATACGGTAGACTCTCAATTAACCAGAACTCAAGCAATCAGAACTCTCAAGCAACCAGAAAAAAATTGAATACTGCATGTTAAATACAAATTTTAATTTACAGGGCTCATAAATGCCAGGAGCCAGGTTGTCATGCCACAAGATGCTTACAGGCACTTAGACTTCTTCCACTGTATGTCTCTACAATTCAGTGTTACCTGGAAGCAGACAGATATGAGTGACTGAGCTAGGGCAGTGTTGGTGTTACATTCCCCGGGTTCAGCACCGCACCCTCCAGCCCAACGTACCTGTGTGTAAGTGAGGAGTGAAAGCTGCTGCTGGTAGAACAGCCCTCACCGACAAATATACTTAGCAGAGCATCCCATGTGCAGATAATCTAGGTCTCTTTTATATGTAACTCTGAAGCAACCAGAAACTACATTTATCCGGCATCTACCAATCCCCATGGGTGCCTGGTTAACTGAGACTCTAATATGTATATATATATATATATATATATATATATATATATATATATATATATATGACATATAATAGTTGTCAAACTGCAAGTTGTAGTCATGCTTGCGAGCCTCGCAAAGCGAGGCGAACCGTTGAGGCATGAGCTCGGAAAAACTACGACTTTACCGGCTGAACCACCAAACTGGAAAAGATGACGAAGGGCACTCATTGCGAACCACGCAATGAGCTCCGAAGGTGCTCAGCACAGGGCTCGCGATGAGCGCTGAAGGTGCTCAGAGGGGCAGAACATCGCATTGTGTGGCAATCAGCATTGCCAGGCTTCAAATGTTATTGCCGTCGCTAGTATATATATATATATATATATATATATATATATATATATATCACATATATAGTTGTGAGCGTACGAGTTGTTGCTAACGCTGCGGGCTCGCGCAGCGAGCCGAGGCCCTCGCGAAGCGAGGGCACTGTCCGAGGGTCTCAGTTGCTGCAAGGAGCGCCGAAGGCGCTCCTTGCCAGCAACTGAGACCCTCGGGCAGTGCCCTCGCGAAGCGAGGGCACTGCCCGAGGGTCTCAGTTGCTGGCATGGAGCGCCGAAGGCGCTCCATGCCAGCAACTGAGGACCCTCGCGAAGCGAGGGCCTCAGTTGCTGGCATGGAGCGCCGTAGGCGCTCCATGCCAGCACCTGAGGACCTCGCAAAGCGAGGGCCGCAGTTGCTGGCATGGAGCGCCGAAGGCGCTCCTTGCCAGCAACTGCGACCCTCGCAAACTTCACGTCGCAACCCAAACAGTACGACACACACATTACGACACTCGCAAACAACATACGACACACGTTCACACACATTACGGACTCGCAACACTCGGACGCAACTCGCGAACATTACAACATGTCAAACACAATACATACACACACCACATACATAAAAAACTTACCTACACCAAGAGGGAGCACCCAGCACCTCAAAAATACAACTTACACCTCGATTTTACTTCAAATAAAACAGTTTAGAGACTACAAAAAAAACGAAGCGAGAGAAAAAATGGCCGCCGAACAAAACGAAAACGAGGCTACAGCACTCTAAACTCGCAAAACACCACAAGAAACTCGCAAAACACCACAAAACACCTACGGATATTCCGATACAAACGTATAACACACATTACTCGCCAGTTCTCGCCAATGCGGAAGTACACGACTACGCTAACGGTTTGGTCTCGCGCACGCACAGTGTTACACTGCACACATTCAGCACGCTTACACAGCAGATCCACACCACTAATGCTGCAGCAACATCAAAACACATTCACAGCTCTTCCACACAATGCTTTAAAATAGGTAAAGTATATTCATTTATTAATGTATTATATATTTCATTATTACACACTAAACAGCATTAGCTACCTTACAATTTCATTGCCGTCATTTTTTGACGGGCAATTCGCTAGTATATATATATACATATATATATATATATATATATGAAGATTGAGGTAGTCGTGAGTGTCCAGTAATAAGGTTTTAAATATATAAATAAATATATATATATATATATATATATATATATATAAAAGTGGTCTGTTTCTCACTTAACTCTGCCCAATGAATTTTGTTTTTCTTGTTTTTCCAATATTTTTTTCCCTCTTTTTCTGTTTACTGTTTTTAGTTCATATTTGTATCAGTATCGCTTTTTGACTTGATAAAGAGAGGCATTATCTCTCGAAAGCTCGTCGCTATATCATGAACAAGTGTGTCCATTACTCTGATTATTCAAATATATATATTTTTACATATATATATATATATATATATATATATATATATATATATATATATATATAATATTATATTTAAAATATATTATAAAGAAATATTGTAAATGTACAATTTATATTCATACTGTAAAGGGGGTCATCAAGATTGCAGAGTGATCAATTGAAATAGATATTTCCCTTAATGCTTTATCAGCTTTGTCATCTCTGCTTTCTACATCGTAGGCACTCCCTGGCATGATAAGTATCTCATATTACACTTCAAGGCTAAAGCCTCCCTTAATTACTTGCTACACCATTGTTGCATCATGTGCAAAATAAAAAACAACAGCTAGTTATTTCTCATTAGGGTATGTATGTTAAAAATTAGAAACTACTGATAAAAAAGGAACTTATTATTGATAATTAATATAAATAATTAATATAAATTTGTCAAATTTTATTAATTAGAAAAAATAAAGTTCCTTTTTTATATTTTTTTGTTAGTATTAATTTAGTGTTAAGCACTGGAACAATTGAGGCTAGTGCTTTTTGTGTATTAGAAGGTACTGGCTGGATAGTATAGTCAATGTGTAACCATATGTGCCCTATGTCTGTAATGCAAATGCACACATCAGGGGAGAAACTGAGTGCTGATAATAGGGTCTGTGTGGATTACTTAATGGTGTTCTCATGTAACCTAATCTATGTGTGCAGGGATAACATAATGCAGACTGCTTAAAACTGAGTATGTATATAAGCACAAAGTAATCCTTTATGTGTATATTGTTAATAAGATGTAGACAGCAAATAGCAGGATGGATAGACAGACAGACAGACAGACAGATAGATAGATAGATAGATAGATAGATAGATAGATAGATAGATAGATAGATAGATAGATAATTAATGAGTAGTTGTGAGTGTCCAGTAATCTAGATGAATTATCAGAGCATTAAAGTATAAAGTGATACCTTTTTTTACTGGACAAACAGTATTGCTTTTGACTTGATAATGAGAGGTGCATTTCTTGAAAGCTCCATTGAATACATTTGTGCAATAAAAAAGGTATCACATTATACTTTAGTACTGATAATGTGCTGCTGATGTGCTGATATAGTGCTGATAATGTACGGATACAGTGCTGCTGTGCTGTTAATGTGCTGCTATGGTGCTGTTGGTGTGCTGTCATAGTGCTGCTGATGTGCTGTTATAGTGCTGACAATGCAGACAGACGGACACTGATAGTAGTGATAATGTGCTGCTGATGTGCTGACAATGCAGACAGACGGACACTGATAGTACTGATAATGTGCTGACAATGCAGACAGACGGACACTGATAGTAGTGTTAATCTGCTGTTGATATGTTGCTGATGTACTGATATAGTGGTGATATAGTACTGATAATGTGCTGTTGATGTGATGCTGATGTGCTGACATTGCAGACAGACAGACACTGATATTAGTGATAATGTGCTGCTGATGTGCTGATTATGTACTGATATAGTGGTGATATAGTACTGATAATGTGCTGTTGATCTGCTTACAGACGGACACTGATAGTAGTGATAATGTGCTGCTGATGTGTTGATTATGTACTGATATAGTGCTGATGTGCTGTTATGGTGCTGCTTAATGTGCTGCTGATGTGCTGATTATGTACTGGTGATATAGTACTGATAATGGTCTGTTGATGTGCTGACAATGCAGACAGACGGACACTGATAGTAGTGATAATGTGCTGTTGATGTGCTGATTATGTATTGATATAGTGGTGATATAGTAGTGATAATGTGCTGTTGATGTCCTGCTGATGTGCTGATAATGTCCTGATATAGTGCTGATGTGCTGTTATAGTGCTGCTGATGTGCTGACAATGCAGACAGACGGACACTGATAGTACTGATAATGTGCTGTTGGTGTGCTGATAATGTCCTGATATAGTGCCTATGTGCTGTTATGGTGCTGCTGATGTGCTGACAATGCAGACAGACGGACACTGATAGTACTGATAATGCTGCCATACCCCGAGGGCTCCCATAGACTTGCTGTATACCTGTGCTCCTCCACGCTCCGGTTCTCTGCTGTCTTCCAGTCTGGCAGGGTACTGGCACACAGGACCACCATGGACACTATGACAAACAGGATGGACACTACAGCCAGGATCTGGGCTGCTAAGGACGAGGTGGGCTCCTCAAATGTCCTCCTCATGCGCTCCAGCCACCTCTTGCCCTCAGTGCCCCCCTGATCCTCCTCGCCCACCACAGTGCTCTCATCAGGCTTGGACTCATCAGACAGGTAGGTGTAGGTGTCAGACATCCGGTCATCCAGCCTCCTCTGGCAGCAGTACTCCAGGTGGGAGCACTCCAGCCCCCAGTAGATCATCTCATTGTAGAAGGAAAGCTCACACATCTGGGGGACAAACCTCAGCTTGCCATACTTCACATACATCATGATGAAGCCAAATGCCTCTGAGTGCCTGTCAAAGAAATACTCATTGCTCTCCTGGTCATAGTCATCACAGACCTCCAATACATCCTTCTCTGATGAGCAACCATGCAACCTGCTCACCCTCCTCAGAGGGAAATCCTTAATTACATCCTGGGAAAAGTAATACCTGGCACCCCCCACATTCAGGATGAAGGAGGAATCCCTTGCAAAGTTCATAGCTGAGTCCAGGCTGCTGCTGCTGTCCTTCAGCACCACCCACTGAGGGCAAGGAAGCCCCCACAGACTTGCACCTTAAAGTTTTAGCTCCCTTTCCATCTCTGGACTTGTGCAGTCCTCTCCCCAGGTGGGTCCACGCACACAGGTAAGATGAAGGGCATGGTTGGGTGTTAAGATGGAAAATACCACTTTAAGAAGTTTTGAAGTATTCTCAGTAAGAAAAAAAAGAGTTATCCAGTGTGGTGTCAGGCTGTGTGTCCCCAGCAGCTACTGATTCACTCTCACATCAAGCAGCCTGCAGCTCCAGACCACGCCCCCTCCTCCCTTCAGCCTATCCCCCATTTGTTCACTTAAGGTGGATTAGCACAGTTACTCCCTTTCTGGATTGTGGTGAAGGGGCTTGTGTAACTCAATGAAGCTGACAGCTATACTGTGTAGGATCACCCAAAATGGGCAGGTCATAGCAGAGAGGTCTTACACATTGCAATCCAATGGAGAAGGATCTGGCAACCCACTCCAGTATATTTGACCTGAAAACCTTATGGATTAGCACACCAAGACACAAAATGTGCTGAGGTCCCAAGGATCACGGAGAGTCGGACACAACTGAACGACTAAACAACAACAACACAGTTACTACTCAATTAATCAAGAACAAAAGAGTCTTTTAGGGACCATTACCCAAATTTATATTCAGTTTATATGCTTAACCACTGGCTTCCTAGATTAGAAATAAAAGTAATAATATAAGTAAAAATAAATTAAAATGGCAAGCAATGAGTATATATTGATATAAATTACTTTAAAGGGATACGGAAGGTTCCCTGTTGTTAATATTAAAATATACAACCTAAATGTATGTTTGCAGATCTAAACATAATTTTATTCATACGTGCATAACAAGTCTGTTTCAAACCACCCAAACAGTCACTGCAAAGTTCTTCCCCACATCACATTTGTAAAGTGTTTCTATTGGTACTAGTTGTTGTTCATTCCTTCAGTTGTGTCTAACTCTCAGTGACCATATGGACACATCAGTCTGTGTTTCCAGTTGTGCTTATCCATATGGTTTTCATGGCAAGGATACCGGAGTGGGTTGGCAGTTCCTTCTCCAGTGGACCACAATTTGTCTGACCTCTCTGCTATGACCTGACCATCTTGGGTGACCCTACATGGTATAGCTCAAAGCTTCATTGAAGTACACAAGCCCCTTCACCACAACAAGGTAGCGATCCAGAAGGGGATTGGTACTAGATGTACTAGCCATTTAAAGTAGCCAAACAGGAACACTCATTATGTCATATATATTCATATTGCAATTATTACTACATTTTACAATATTAACTTGAGCAATATATAGCTTGAACATGAGCTTGAGCAATGTGCCTGAATTTTAGACTTTTTTTTTTTCCTCTGAAATATAACAGATGATTCAGAGAAAGAATGACGGACTAAAATAGAGAAATACGGGAACTATGCATCCAAAGAAGGAATTGTGTTGGGCTACAGTGACTGCATCACTTTCTAAAGTAACCTTGTAAGATTCAGTCTCAAGTTAAAGGGGAGGGGTTAAAAAGCTGCTTTATCATTGTTCAAACTAGAAAGGTAAATGTTCAGCCTACAATATAAACACATTTGCCTATTTATAAGTCAGGAGAGTGCAAATTACTTTTTTATTTTTAAAAAATGACTTTAAACTATTAATTTTAATTATTTCATGCAATTTTGCAATCAGGTTTTTTGCATTTTATAACTAAGAGTGTTTGGAGTAAAGGTATATGGAAATGTCCTGTGTTTTATATTAAAATAAGCCACATTTATGCTTGTTTGCATATCTAAACATTTAATTAACAAGTTCTTAATAGTTCTGCTTCACATACTCAAACCTTCCAACAGGTCCCATACCCTCAGATACTTTGAAATAATCAGCATATACTGTATGCTGTTCCTGTGGTAAGGATACAGTGCTGTCACCGCTGCAACCTGGGTTTGATTCCAAGAGTCACACCACCCTGAAGCCTGGTACTTGAATGGGAGACCATCTAGGAGCTGTATGCTATGGGCCACTGGAGAAGGAATTGGCAACCCACTTCAGTATACCAAGTGCATCTGCATGGTGTGTGACGGTCCATGAGGACACAGAAAGTTGGACACAACTGAAAGACACGATCATACTACATGTAATACAGTGATGTACAAAATAACACAGAAATTGCTATCATTTATATTAAAGTTTGCACAAGTAAATTTGTCTCATTCACTATGGCTTAAGTAGCAATCAATATAACGGGAAGGTGAACACTGCAAACAATGCTCATTTCAATAATATATGGGGATTAGCAAAATAAAAGCTTGGTGCATGTTATAATGGGAACACTATAATTCTAGGAAAACATCCAAGTGTCAGTAGTTAATAATGGATATATAATTTAAGACAACCAGGTGCCCAAATGGTTAATTAGCATAGTAAGTCTTTTTTGCTGGACACCTGCTTCTATGTCTCACAGTTTTCTGTCTTGTATGAGGTTAATAATAGTTGGATGGAGCTGAGATACCAGATAGTACATGTTGTCAAGATGTTCGGCTGTAAGAGAACTAGATGACGCACAATATATTTTGTGAGTTGTCCACATCATTGTCTAAGAACTGCCATATTAAATATATAAAGTACTATAGTATGTGTCTAGGACATTGTCAAAAACATATAGAACTCACTGCCTACAATATATTTTCTTAAAAAATAGAATTTGTGGCAACAGGGAATATCTGTTAAGCAGATCACATGGAATTTAAGAAAATTAATCTGGTCCATCATGGATGCTCAATAAGATACAAATGTGCAGCCTTATTAAATTGTGATTCGGCCAATTGAATAGGGCTCTATATAAGCACAGAGCATACTTTTTTTTACAGAAGTTTTTAGTTAGGGAACTTCTATCCAAAAGCAAGGTCTTCACTAACTAACAACTTCTGTAAAAAAAAGTATGCTCTGTGCTTATATAGAGCCCTATTTAATTGGCCGAATCGCAATTTAATAAGGCTGGTGGTCTTTAATATTTATACATAGTTACGTCTTGCTCACTGTGCCTTAGGGAGTTCAGCTGCACCTCACTGATGAGGCCCATAAAGGCCGAAACGCGTCTGGAGTTTGCTGTTTCTCCTGTTCAGGGTAGAATTGCCTGGTATTTTGGGGCTGGGTCACTCTAGTAAGCGGGACCAGACTGATATACTAGAGGATATTTCTCCCTGTGAAGGGCACAAGTGAGCTAAAAGAGGTTGCTTTCAGAGTGGCTTATCATGGCTATAGAACTAACTTATTAAGGTTGGTTCGTTCTCTGATGAGCGCCTCTGACTTACCTTTTTTTTTTTTTTTTTTTTTTTTTAGTTAAGTCTTTAGCATTAGAAATTGTTTATATTTAGTTAATTAATTTATAACGCACATAATACTATTTAATTTGTATCATTGTTAATATTTTTGTTGTTGTTATTTATATTAGAATTATTAAAATAAAATATACATTGCAAATCTTGCTGTGGGTTTTATAAGGCTAAGTGACTTAGTTTCACTTTACAAAAAAATCTGCACCTCACAAGACAGAAAAACAAATATTTTGGAAGGTGCTTTAGACTGGAACGAAGCTTGGCTGTAGTTTCTAGAACTATAAATAAATAAGAGAATATTTTTGTTTTCTAAAAAAGTTTTCATCATTATCAATTCTAGTTCTTTACTGGTGATTGGACACCAATGTCCCTCCAATATGAAAGGTACTCTGTCACCCTAAAACCAATTTTTTTGTAATATTATTCTTAAAGAGCATGAAAACTGGCTATTTATTTTATTACTAATTAACAAAAAAATATTTAATGGACAACATTATTTAATAACAATAAAAAACAGCGCTGCTTTTTAAAATTACTGTGGTGATATACCCTGTGCCCTCAAAGGGGACCTCCTACCTGGAACGTTCAACGGTTGTTGAGATCCCAAAGCTAACTAATTGCCCTACTCCTGCCACAAATCCACACAATAAAAAAGAACAAAAAAGTGAATAATTCCTCAGAATTTGTTGTGTTTGTATGTAAATTAGCAGTTCCTTATTACAAATTAGCTGTGTTTATGTGCTACTTAGAATCACTGTCTGTTTATATGTCTCTTTGGTGGTCAAAGCAATGGCCCCCAATGCTGTCATTCAGTTACATCCTATTTATGGCTATTAACAAGCACTCTGAGCCACACATTAGCAGAAAAGAGCAGCAAAAACAATGCTCATCTCAGTAATGATGTACTGCAAAGAAAAGGCTAGTACAATGGATAATCAGTTTTTAATGCTCTTTACGCTGAAATCAACTCCCTGTGGGGATGACAGTGTCCCTTTAATTGTTTATTTCCCCATAGCAAGTGTTATGTGTTAGAAAGCAGTGTAATTGTAAATGTGCAATCAGTCCCCTGAGTAACATGGTATCCAAGTGATGGATCCATCTGGTTTCCAGTCTTAAAAGCAGAGTCTTTGTTATCACCTTTGCTGGGTGCTGGGACATGATAAAGTAAATTAAATGGCAAATTTCCCAGTTAATTCTTTTTTTTCTCTCCAGAAAATAGTTTAACACTGGATACTCCATCCTTATTGCATAGCAACTGTTGTAAAATGTGGTCAAGGAGCAGTTAATTTAAGACAATATATGGGCAGGAAATATATAATCAGGTCCAGGGACATATACACCAGCATTTCAGCCATCTATTATGTCAAATGTCATTGTACATTGCTTGGGCTATTTGTGTTTGAAAGATTCGATTTGATTGTCATAAAGACATATAAATCAGCTAGCAGCGCTGTCCAACTGGTGACCAATGGGACAGATGCGACTAGCCACATGCTTCCTGTAGCCCGTGGTCTGCAAGGAAATTCTCCTCAGAAACCTAAACAGAATAAAATACCTAGATCAATTTAAATAAATAAAGTCAGAAGCAATATTGGATTAATTACATAAAAATAAAGCAAAGTAACTGGGCAGAGATTAGAGTGGGCCACAGAAAGGCATCATAAATAATGTCCTGAAAGGTCAAGTATGTGAGTCTATAGACCAGGGGCCATATTAAATCCCAAGCCAGTAGCAGCATATGCACAACCGCAACGCCTGTGGGCTTGAAATTCTAAGTAGTTACAGAGCTATTATATTCTACCATACCGCGACCAACGGGCCGGAGACGCAAACCCGTAAACCATTCTTGCGCACGTTGAATGTGCGGCTGCGATGGTGCCAATGGCAAATGAGATCGTCATCATTACATCACTGAAAAATGGAGGTTAGATTTCAAACCCTTATGGGTTTCAATTATGAGTTACAATCAGACCCACCTTCCAAGAAATAATGCAATATTAATAAATCAGTAAATATGATATTCAAGTCCATGCGAGTTCCATTATATGTATTAACACATTGATTGCTGGGATTGATATAACACGGAAATTAAACAGAAATAAAAGTATTTTATATTGCAGATTTGCGAGCTTGAGAATGTTGTGATATTTATTTTAATACCTAACATCACTTTTCCTTTAATTTTAAGTACAGTAGTGTGTTGATATTGGCCTTTACAGTGCTACGAATAGGACCTTAACCCCCTTTCAGGTTCTCTCTAGTACCTGTATGCTTTTTGGCTCCAATTGCGAGTTATGAGTTTGAACGCCAGTGGATTCGTAGCAACTTAATAGCGATTTGCAAACATAACATTTACGGGATTGACAGATCAAAGGATTTTAGTTCAGATTTCGACAGCCCGTAGGGTTTTTCCACATGTAACCCGCAGATCATTTACGGGTTGCTTTACAAGGCCAATTTAACAGCCGTAAGTCTAGTGGGCTCTGTTACGGGCTACGGGTTTTCACTTTGGGAGAATTTAATAGGGCTGCAGGTCTTATATAAGAACACAGCAGTGCCTTAACTTTGGGCCACAAATATTCCCACAAATTAAGGGTTAGAAAAACATTAATAAAGCATGGGGAGGAATATGGAATGTGTCAGTCATAAAAAGTTTTTATATTGTGATATAAATCCTCAATCAATATTAAGTCTGGTATCTTTTTGTATTAAAATTTGTAATCATATTCATTTAAAAAGTTTTCCTCTCCTGGATGGTTTTGAAATTTCCTCTGAGTATTTTGATTTTTAGGATTTGAATAGAGTGATGTTTTGGGGGAAAACTGTGTCCAATTGGGGTACAATAATATTTTTTCTTGTGGTTTTTGATGGAAGGTCTGTGAAGCTTCATCCATAGATGTCATTTTTTTTTGGTTTCACCAATGGCCTCTTTCACATGCCGTATGTTGCATTATGTAAAACAAATTTGGACTCCACACTAAAGACCTTGGACAGTACTGCTCTGAAGCAAAAAAGACCATCTAGGGCAGGCAAGGTTGGTCCAATATTGGAGCATTTCTACTGTTAAATGAGGAGATCTGCCATTCAGATGTGTACAGCACATAGAATATGGACTCTTGGCCTGTGTACAACTGCAGGATCTTGTCAATCCCTGTCCTAGTGACTGCATTTTTTGACCATTTAAACCCCCAGCAGAGGTGGTAACAAATAACGCACGTGTCAAAACTAGATCTATTGCTTGGATACCATTGTTCTCAGGGGAATTAATGAGCAGTCATAATTAAATTGCTTTATTTAACACATGACATTGTGACATAAACAATTTGACATTTAAAGGATTACTTTTGTCTGATTTTTTTCCATATGACCTTTTGAGTAACTAAACTTTATTAATAAGCAAAATGTTTTGAGAAAGCAAAAAATATAAATAAAAATAAACACATCCTTTCAATATTTCAGTTATTTTTTTATTGCAGGAATCCAGCTCCTTTACTGATTTGTTTTCTTCTTCGGTCTCAGGAGTCCTCTGCAGCATTATTGAATGAAAACAAGTTGATAAATGAAAGGATGTATTATATATATATATATATATATATATATATATATATATATATTTACATTCTAAAAAGTTTGCCCATTGTCATATGCACTTTAAAAGAGTATATTTGAAACACTTATCTCAGTGCCCTTTTAGGTTTGTCAATGGGAAGAACAGTAGGAGATGGTCTGACAGATTAAGGCAAGGAAGTCCAACGAACAGGTGCAACTACAGAAATGCCCTGCATATGGGGGTCCAAGGAGGTAACATGAGAGGAGGAGAGAGATAAGGTCTGAGCACAGAAAATAATGTAGTTGGGAACAATTTGAAGACAAGGACACACTTGTGATTGTCAACCTTTATATTTAGCATGTTATTGTTTATGGGATACCATATAGAGCTACCTTATACAGTATTTATGAGCAACTTTATATAAGCACTGAGCAGAAAGTATGATATACCATTTATATGTAATTTAAGGACCACTGTAGTTGGGAAAACATCAGATCTGTGAAGTATGCAACAAACTAACAACATTGGCAGTTATCTAAACTATACCACCCAACTGTCCCACTTTGGAGGGACGGTCCTTCTTTTCTTGGGAAATATCCTTGTCCCTCTTAGGTTTCCAAATATCCCTCTATTTAAGGGCTAAAACCTATTTTCCGTTTTTAACCATGTCTTACTTTCTCTGCTTTCCACTCATCTCTGTCAAAGTGTAGGCATAAGATAGAAGTCTGGAGTCTCAGTTCTACAGAACACGTCTGTATGGAGCACTGGGAACATATTAAGTGCTTGCATATAATAAAGAATGCATAATATTGAAAAAAAACAAAAAAACAAGTATCCCTCTATGGCCATTTGAAGTGTTGCTAAACCATGAGCATAAACACATTAATTGAGTCTGCTACCCCTAAGGCTTTCTGTGTCTGTGTCTAGGAGCTTCCATATTGGATCTTTAGAGACTGTTTGTTGGTCTTGTGCTTGAGGGGAAGCTTGTGATACTGAGTTGCATTTCCATGTAATATTATTGTTAAGTTCCTCAACATTTTGGTAATCTTTCAGATAAATGAATATACATCTTACCCTCTTCACTGATAAAAATCAAATTATCCTCTCCATTAAGGGAAAATCGAATAATTTTTTCCATTGATCAAGTGACATTTTGAAAACGTGCATGAATATGACACGTCATTTATTAATTTTTGTATGTGGATATTGTTTAGATTATTTTAGACACTTCAGTTTGTCCATATACCAAGAGCAACTGAAATAATCCACCTTAAGTGATCCAGAGGAGGCGGATGTGGGAATGGGAGGGGTGGGCTTTGTAACTGTGTACTGGTTTATTATAGATATGTTTAAAGATCTGCTGGGATATTGAGCATAGAAAGGGTCTTGTAAACTACAGCAGGAAAAGTTTTCTTTTGCACTTTATAGTTGTGTTGTTCAATATCCCAAGAGGCGCTTCAGTTAATCAGAAATTATACGAAATCCTAAAAGAAAAAGAACCCAAGGACTTTTGTCTTGTGTTTATTCAGCTTTACTGCTCACCGAGAACAAGAATTGAGGAAGGAGAAGGTGGCGGAGCCGTGTCCTATAGATTTTGCAAGATACTTTTCTTTAGATTTCAGAATCACTTTTTTTGCCAGCTATTGCTCAAAACTGATCATCAGGTGTTACATTTTTATTGCATGAAAAAGAAGTGATGAAAAAAGTTATTTTTAGTGCATGTGCAACAAGGTAGGATATCCTTCTGAAATCTGTTAAAGGATCAACGCGCAATGAAAGAAAAATTGAAAATGTTAAGTCTGACTCATAATTATGCAAGAAAATGTAAAATATTTAGTTCTTAATTAGAAAAAAAAATACATTTTGATGCTACTGGAGGACCCTGGGTTTATATTTCTGGAGAGCTGTTGGTGCGAGGTGTCTGCTTCTTAGCCAGTGAGAGGACATGGGTGTTATGTTTATTCCAGTCTTCTTCAATTATCATTACAAAGGCTCACTGTTCCCTCTTCCCCTCCCTCCTTTTTCACTGAACAAATACAGAATGGATTCCTGTACTTATATTTGTTGTTTAGTAGTTCAGTCGCGTCCAACTCTTCGTGACTCGATGGACCACAGCACGCCAGGTGCATCTTTCAGTCAGTGCCTCTCTGAGCGCTATGAAGTTCATGTTCATTGCTTCAGTAACTTTAGCAATCCATCCTTCTTGTGTCTTTAATCTTTCCCAGCATCAGAGTCTTTTCTAGGGAATCCTGCCGTCTCACGATAAAGCCAAAATGTTTGAGCTTCAGCCTCATGATCATACCTTCTAGTGAACAGTTTGTCTTGATTTCCTGAAGTATTGATTTATTGGATCTTCTTGCTGTCCATGGAACTCTAAGCAGTCTTCTCCAACACCACAATTCAAAGGCATCAATTATAAGGCACTTAGACTTCTTTATGGTCCAGCTCTCACATCCGTATACTACTACTGGAAATACCATATTTCGAACTATATAGACCTTTCTTGTCCAAGCTTGCCATAGCTTTCCTCCCCATAAGCAAACATCTTTTAATTTCATGACTACAGTCACCGTCTGCAGAGATCTTGGATCCAAAGAAAATAAAATTTGTCACTGTCTTTACTTCCTCTCCGTCTATTTGCCAGGAAGTGCTGTTTTCCATGATCTTCGTCTTTTTAACGTTGAGCAGCAGGCCAGCTTTTGCACTCTCTTCTTTTTCTATTATCCAGCGGACATAGGCAATTTGATCTCTTGTGCCTCTTCCTCTGCAGAGCCTGGCTTGCACATCTGGTAGTTTCTTTTCCATATATTGTTGGAGTCAAGCTTGTAGAATCTTAAGCATTACCTTGCTGGCATGTAAAATGAGTGCAATTGTTCAATAATTGGAGCACGCTTTGGCACTGCCTATTTTAGGATTGGGATGTATACTGACCTTTTCGAGTCTATTGGCCATTGTTGAGTTTTCTAAATGTGTTGGCATACGGCAAGTAACACTTTCACAGCATCATCCTGTAGAATTTTTGAATAGTTCGATTGGGATTCCATCACCTCCTGCAGCCTTATTATCAGCAAGACATCCTAGGGCCCATCTCATTTCACTCTCCAAGATGTCTGGCTCTAACTCATTTGGCAAATTATTGAGGTCATCACTGCTGTTAAGTTCCTTCCTGTATAGATCTTCAGTGTATTCCTGACACCTCTTCTTTATCTGATCTTCTACTGTTAAGTCCCTACCATTTTTCTAAAACGTGCTTTTCCTTATGGCTTACAAAGCTGCTAATATTGTTAACCTGGTACATACTTGAGAAGCAAGTGTCTTAACTTCATTATATTGCTCAATAAAACAGATTCAGTGCCCTGATACACTTGAATCAGATATTGTTTCAATGAAAGAGAAGAAAGGGTGGGGAAGACGCACAAAACTTAGTGTAAATAAATGCTAAACTAGATAAATACATAGAATGCAGGTAAAAACAAATCCTCCCCAGATTATATCATACTTCCCAACTGAATCATTTTTGCGACATCAAGGTATTCTGGCTATTAAAGATATTCTGGGTATTCAAGGTGTCCTGTCCGTATCCTGATGGAATAATAAAAAAGACTGCACTTCACAGACCTGCCTCTAGGGTGTGAGTAAATTGCATTTTACATATAGCACAGGACGTCATCTGATCTTATATTCCTCAAGTGGTGGCACCAATATCATTTCCATTTGCTTGTTGCAGCACCCACTTGGGGAATAGTGGAAGGAACTCACATCAAATTGTCGCAGTCACAGGGCTGCAGGTTATATGAAACGTAACACGTTTTGCATTATTCAACTCATTTTGCAATCAACTTTTAAGTATGTTTAAAATCCTATTATTGTAATACAGATGCAGATCTGGATCATAATTATTGACCTAAGAATCTTCTCACATTCAAAATTGTGACAGTCCTAAACTTTTTTGCCTTATCTCAAAATAGAGCCAAGCCATAAACCATCTTTCAAAATGACGCGTGTAAACTGAGCCTTGCTGTTTTTTTAGATATATCGTCATGGAGAAGGGATTATTTTATTTTGTATTCATTATGTTTGTGCTAAATTTGCTACCAAAGTATTATTTATAACTTCTCAGAAACATAGTGGGAGATTCACAAAGCTATTTCAGAAAATGCAAAGGGATGAAAAGGGCTTCAATTACAATTTACCCATAGAAAACTAGCACATTGAATCAAAGTGATGCATATCACAAAGGGGCGTAAGAACTGGCGGGTGGGGGGGGATGATGGGGACAAATCCCCCCCCCCCCAGATTTCTCACTATGTGTACGTATAGAAGCTGTTAAATGTTCTATGTGTCAAGTGAGCTGTATCCCCCCCAAAATTAAGTTGGTTCCGACACCCCTCATATCACAGTCCTTGTATTGCTTTGTGACCCTACCAAATTTCTATAAACATAAAAATAGATGCATGTTCAATACGCTTAACAGTCCTTATCCTTTATCAGTTATGTCATGTTTTATTAAAACATATTATTTGCGATTTTTATTCTGCGCCACTATATATAGTTTCTGTTCCAGAGTTCCAGAAAACATGTTCCAGTCGCTGTACAATGTATTTATCCTGAAGCAAATGGGGATTATTGTAATCTGTTTTTGTAGTTTGTATTCATGAAAGTTTTTTTAATACCTCTGTGCAGGATTACATTGACTGCGCTAGAAAATATATTTTTATAGCTGCTGTAACATTAAGTTACTCAAAACCTCTTATTGTTAAACTACAAACATTAGAGCTTCTGAAAACTGCATATTTGGAAAGAAAACTTTGTGAGGATGGCTGGACAAAAATAATGGCTTATTTACTACAGAATTTACACATTAATGTAAAAAAAAAAAAATCTTACTCGATTTTCAGTAGGAGGAAAAAGCAGAGTTATGTTTTTCAAGACTGCAATTATTTTGAGGCTTATAAATATGTATGAGGGTAAATGGATTTCAAAACTATAAAAGAAGATAAAAGGTGCTAAGAGGCACGTTGCACTAATAAAAAGTGCAAATAATTAAAAAAGGGAAAAAACATAAAATATACAATTTTTTCTCTTTTGGATTGCTATTTGTCATGGTAAATAAAGCTGTGAACTATACCATGTAGGGTCACCCAAGATGGGCATGTCATAGCAGAGATGTCAGACAAATTGTAGTCCACTGGAGAAGGAATTGGCAGCCGACACCAGTATGTTTTCAAAGATAACATTATGGTTAAACACATCCAGAGACATAATGGCAGATGCGCCTGGCATATTGCGGTCTATAGGGTCAAGGAATATCAGACATGACTTGCTGTATATTGAGTCAGGGCTACCCTATGGATGAATCGGGCAGCCACCCAGGAGGTCAGTTTATTAGGGGTACCATCAAAGGTGTGAAACTTGCATATCCATTCAAAAATGATCACTCATGTGTTGCAATAGGTTATATATTTTTTTGTCTGGCATTGCCAGGTTATTTTTATGTCTTGTTTCAGTTTGTATTATTGTAATTTATTTTCTCTAGAAATAAATATAGCAAGAAAGAAAATGTTTTAGCATGATAAAAAATATTCCTATTCTACCTATTCTTCCTATTTACAGCTTCTTTCATATGTTACTGATTATAGATTGTATAGTATTGCCATCTTATGCCATCTTAGTATCTCTGTACTTTGACTAAAACAACATTTGACTTTAGTGATACAGGAATTCTAGTCTTTCCAAGCAAAGTAGTCATACCATTTTCCTGTAATTGTAACTTATATGGGGCACTATATCTAAGTCCTCGTCTAGGGATCCAAGGGCCATATTATATTCCAGTCTCGTAAGTCTAATGTTTAGCATGTAAGCGCTGCGTGATTCAAATTTGGCCGAGTTACGTCACTATTAAATTAGGGGCTGCGAGATACAATAGAGAGACGCTATACCAGTTCGCGGCCGTCGGACTTGCGTACTCGATTGCAAACAATTAAGCAATCTCATAGTTACGCGTTCAGATGGAGCCAATGGAAAGAGAGATTGTAAGCGTTACATCACTGAAAATGGGAAGGGTAGATTTCCAAGTCCTATGTGCTTCAAATCCATTTTGCGATCGGTCCAAGAGGCCAGAAATAAAGTAATATTAATAAATCTGTAAATATGATATTCTATTACATGCGAGTTACAGTATATGTTGCAACACACTGAATGCAAGGATCGATATTACACAAAAAATTATCATGAAATAAAGTATTTTTCTTGGCCCTTTTTGTGAGCTTGAGAATGTTGTGTTATTTATTCTAAGACCTAACATCACTTTCCTTTATAATAAATGTACAGTAGAGTGATTTAATTTACAGTACAAATGCTACATATTGTACTTAACCCCTTGCGGGTGCTCTGGAGCACACGTTGGCCTCTGGTCTCCATTTACTTGCTCGTGAGTGACCATGTAGCACTTTAATAGCTGAATAAAACAATTAGCGGTTAGGGACTTGAAACATCAAAGGATTTACGTGTGTAAAGTGCCGACATAGCTCTCCACATAGCCTATTCTCGGCCGTCCTGTGAGTTAACATGCAAAGCTTGCTGCAAGCAATGTTACGTGGCATCTTAGCACGCAAATAGTCCTAATATGACATTTAGGAGCTACAATAGCTCCACTTTAATGAGGCTGATAATCAGCATTGTGATGGACTGCACACATTTTGGTGAGTGAGGTTTGCCTGAAGAATGAAATGAAGAGATACACATACATATATTTGAATGAAACAACTTCACATATAATATCATTTTTCAAATAAAGTCTTAAAAACGTAATAAATGAAAGACCCATTGTTATATCCCTCGTTAGTGTACAAGTTAGGGCCATTTGATGTTTGTAGCTTCAATATTCTTATTTACTTTCCTGTGTTTAGACAGAAATAGCCAGAAAATCTGTTCTGGCTTTGACCCTTGAGGACTAGAATTGGACAAGCCACAGTTAAAGGATACATACTAGTATTCCCTGTTTGTTTAAGGACTAGCCATGCTACCCCTGTCTGTTTAACCATGCCCTCCCCTAATCTGCCTTCTTCTACACCCTCTGTATTTCTTTGATAACCACTTGCTCACTCACTCACTAACTTCCTTTTTACTTTTATACCTAGGACCTGGACACATCTCTCCACCAAACACTGCCTCTGACCTGGAACAATACCCTTCTGCTAAGGACCTGGACACGTCTCTCCACTTCTTACCTTACAAACCCTCTGCTAAGGTGATCATCTCTTCTACTACAATGGCTTCAATTCTACGCTTAGACTATTACATTAATTTAATCTGTATAATTGTGATTTGTTTGTTCAACTTACTAGACTTCCCTGTTTGTTTAAGGACTAGTTATCTCTGTCTGTTTGACTATGCCCTCCCCATCTGCCTTCTCCTCCTACACCCCTCTCCCACTCACCTGACTTTCCCATTTGCAGGTTATACTATCTGACCACTAGGGGCAGATAGCATATTGCATACTAAAGCCATTCAAAACATTCTAACTCTGCACTCCTTCCCACCTTAGCCAGCTTTGACTTCCTTCCTTGCTATTCCATATTTGCTCTTCCACAGGTTTTTTCCTCTTCCATTCCCTTTGGAAAAAAACACTTTCTGCAAAGATTGTAAACTCAAAATAGGGCCCTCTATCTTCTACAGTTTGTTGATATTGTATTTTTCCTTGTTCTTATCCCCTGTACAGCGCGTTACAAATAAAAGATAATAATAATAATAATAATAATACTTCCTGTTTGCTGCAACTCAAGTTATTGTTTTAACCTAATTAATTTATTGCAGACTGGTTGGAGAACAAGTACATTTTTATATATTATTAAAAAAACAAAAGAATCAGCTTCATTCAGACAACTCAAACAGCTCGTTAAGCATTCTAATTTACTGCTGGAATGGCCTGACTAGCCCTGGGACAGCTAGTCTGCTCAGAGGTAAAAAGAAGCAAGCTCTTGGTAAACTGTCCAATTTCTTGTAACTAGTCCAAGTATGTGTGCCTACATACAGTGCCTATTAGTACAAAACTAGTTTTATTGAACATTATGGTTTTGCAGGTCCAGTTCTAGAATAATGATTTCCCACACACAAGTGGGTGGACTACTAGCCACCCTTCTCTCCAGAATGCTCCACCTCAGGGATCATCATTTGGCTATCTTTCATCG
Organism: Discoglossus pictus; assembly: GCA_027410445.1. Classification (NCBI taxonomy): domain Eukaryota; kingdom Metazoa; phylum Chordata; class Amphibia; order Anura; family Alytidae; genus Discoglossus; species Discoglossus pictus. The sequence continues at coordinate 44,804,547 of CM050165.1, forward strand.
TCCTTCTCCCTAGCTCCATATATCTTTTTAAATGGTATCTTGTATTCTCGAGTATTAGCAAACACCCTCTTAGTGTCCATAACAGTTTCCTTCTCCAAATAACGTTATTCCCATAATGCTTTGACCGGTGCAATGTCAATTAAAGCTAGTTACCCATAAAATACCACACAATAAAGACCCAACACATAAGGATTGGTATTTAAAAGGCCATAGCTCCTTTGTTACGAAACTTGTAAACACAGTAAGAAAAACAACGAGAGGTGCATCGCCCACCTAAATAATTGAGCTCAAGGGGACGCTGTGTCCCAGGAATAGGACACCAATGTGAGCTTACTTGCTGCTCATCCCAATCTGTGGGCAAGCACCCCTGCCATCTGCACAGCTGTGACAAAACCGACACCTAGCGTCCATGTGAAGCTTTACTCCTTGTACCACCATGATGCAGTCTAAATAGAGAAATGGAAGGGAGGGTGATGCGATCAAAGATTTCAATCCAAACAGACAGAGATTAGTTAAATCTGACAGTTTTATCCAAATAAGTCTCCTTATTTCAAGCCAGGCCAAACCCCAACTCACCTTAACTTTGTGCGGCCGTGGATTTTCTTTCTCGGCAATCTCGAGTGCAGCTTTCTCTGAGGTTTCGCCACCCCCACTCTCATTAGGCCTTTATAGCTCATATAGATGTGCTTAGCCTTACTCGTTAATAATTGCAATAATACATATATTAATAGATATATCAATATGCTAATATCTGTATAGTTGTATTTATTTGGCACTGTCAATGATTTAGGAATAAACATAGACTATAAAAGTGCAGAAAAAGGAGATTTTTTGAGCTTGAAGAAAAAATAATTACCCGTGACTCTGCAAATGCTCACATATGCTTATTTTAACAGATCACAATTAAAATCTGAACAAAAAAAAATACTTTTTGATCATTTATTGCAGACATTAATCCAGCACCAGCTCCTGCAAATGAAGTTATACCAATTCACCTCTCTACCCAAGTCCCCGCAGACGATTCTTCTAGACATACATCAATCTGACAAAGAAAGTTTATCTTCTCTTATCTCTTTGTTTCTAAAGGTAAAAGCATTGAAACTCTTACATCTCTGGTTTAAGGAACACAGTGTAGACGGCACTCTGGTGTTCTTTGAAGCAGGGCCCACTCAAATAAATGAAGTCACTCTTTAGTAGTATATGATTAATACCAGTTTCATTTCAAATGCAATGTCTTTTTACATAGTTATATTCACAGACAGGGAAAAATGAACCTTTCTATAGGTGTCGATCATTTAATTTCAAGTCTGATCCAAAGAATATTCAGTGACACAGTAGGAGGTACCTAAAACCCAAGAATCTTTCTTTATATAACTCCATATAAACACAATTATATAGTAGCATTTCAGAGCATATACTCATTTACATTTGTGGAGCAGTATGCATTGCTATTCTTGTTAAAGGAGCATGTAATTTTGCTTAATTTGATATCACTGTAAAGATCTCCTAAAAGCATGTTAAAACATGTTGAAATATGTGCATTTGTCAGTGAAAAACAAAATCAAATCTGTGTTTATATGTGTGAAAGCTGCCCACAGCTTAATCCACTTCTGAGGGGAACTCAGTCCTCTTTCATTACTGTAAACAATCAGGTTTCAGGGGTATTTCCTGTATCCAAGTAACTGGTAAGGTTTTCTTCAGATTGTTTATACATTGCGTTTCTTCACAATTTGAGAATATCTATGTCAAATAAAAATTGATCAGTCATATTTTCAAAATTAGAACCTAATAATACACTGTTTTAATATATATATATATATATATATATATATATATATATATATATATATATATATATATATATATATATATATATATATATATCGTATATATATATATATATATATATATATATATACAGTGGATATAAAAAGTCTACACACCCCTGTTAAAATGTCAGGTTTCTGTGCTGTAAAAAAATGAGACAAAGTTAAATCATTTCAGAACTTTTTCCACCTTTAATGTGACCTATAAACTGTACAACTCAATTGAAAAACAAACTGAAATCTTTTAGGTAGAAAGATGAAAAAATATAAAAATAAAATAATATGGTTGCATAAGTATGCACACCCTTAAACTAATACTTTGTTGAAGCACCTTTTGATTTTATTACAGCACTCAGTCTTTTTGGGTATGAGTCTATCAGCATGGCACATTTTGACTTGGCAAGATTTGCCCACTTTTCTTTGCAAAAACACTCCAAATCTGTCAGATTGCGAGGGCATCTCCTGCCCACAGCCCTCTTCAGATCACCCCACAGATTTTCAATTGGATTCAGGTCTGGGCTCTGGCTGGCCCATTCCAAAACTTGAATCTTCTTCTGGTGAAGCCATTCCTTCTGTTGATTTGGATGTACGCTTTGGGTCGTTGTTATGCTGAAAGATGAAGTTCCTCTTCATGTTCAGCTTTCTAGCAGAAGCCTGAAGGTTTTGTGTCAATATTGATTGGTATTTGGAACTGTTCATAATTCCCTCTATCTTAACTAAGGCCCCAGTTCCAGCTGAAGAAAAACAGCCCCAAAGCATGATGCTGCCACCACCATGCTTCACTGTGGGTATGGTGTTCTTTTGGTGATGTGCAGTGTTGTTTTTGCGCCAAACATATCTTTTGGAATTATTGCCAAAAAGTTCAACCTTGGTTTCATCAGACCATAACACCTTTTCCCACATGCTTTTGGGAGACTTCAGATGTGTTTTTGCAAAATGTAGCCTTGCTTGGATGTTTTTCTTTGTAAGAAAAGGCTTTCACCTTGCCACTCTACCCCATAGCCCAGACATATGAAGAATACGGGAGATTGTTGTCACATGTACCACACAGCCAGTACTTGCCAGATATTCCTGCAGCTCCTTTAATGTTGCTGTAGGCCTCTTGGTAGCCTCCCAGACCAGTTTTCTTCTTGTCTTTTCATCAATTTTGGAGGAAGCTCCAGTTCTTGGTAATGTCACTGTTGTGCCATATTTTCTCCACTTGATGATGACTGTCTTCACTGTGTTCCATGGTATATCTAATGCCTTGGAAATTCTTTTGTACCCTTCTCCTGACTGTTACCTTTTAACAATGAGATCCCTCTGATGCTCTGGAAGCTCCATGGCTTTTGCTGTGGGATGCGACTAAGAACATTTCAGGAAAGACCAACTAGAGCAGCTGAACTTTATTTGGGGTTAATCAGAGGCACTTTAAATGATGGCAGGTGTATGCTGACTCCTATTTAACACGATTTGGAATGTGATTGCTTAATTCTGGACACAGCTACATCCCCAGTTATAAGAGGGTGTGCAGACTTATGCAACCACATTCTTTTTTTTTTTTTCTTCCACCTAAAAGATTTCAGTTTGTTTTTCAATTGAGTTGTACAGTTTAAAGGTGGAAAAAGTTCTGAAATGATTTATCCTTGTCTCATTTTTTTACAGCACAGAAACCTGACATTTTAACATTTTAATATATACCTCTCTTTATCAAGACGTTGGCCAGAGTTATGTGAGATTTTTTTTTTGCCATCTCTTTCCATTTACTGTTTTAAGTTCATATTTGTATCAGTATCGCTTTTCGACTTGATAAAGAGAGGCATTATCTCTCGGAAGCTCATCGCTATATTATAAATAAGTTTGTCCAATAAAAAAGGTATTACTATTCACTGCAATACTCTGATTATTCAACTGGATTACTGGGCATTCACAACCTTGTAATGGGTTTATTGTTTTCTTATTGGCAGAAACTTCAGGTTTCTGCACTCTTCCCTGTCTAGAATTTGATCTATGCTTTCAGACCATCTCAGGGGGGAGGGGTTTATTGTTCTTTGCACTAATCCCAACAAATAAACATGTAATCCTTACCACATCCATGTGTGAGTAGTCATGGTAGACCGGTATTCACCTAAAACAGGAAAGCTATGGGTTAATGTGTCAGTGCAGTGTTACTTGAGTCTAGTGGGAGGCTGTGCTATCAATCACAGCCTTCCCTGCACAGAGCCTGACAAGCCACACACTGTACTTGGTACTCTACTAATTACTTGTGCAATAGCCAGTGGATTGCATGTACACAATAATTGATTCTGTAAGATTTTTAGGTGTTATTAGTGTAATTTAAAAAATCTATAAAATATAACATACAATCTTGTGCTATTTCATGCCTTGAAGAGCATTTACAGTGAGTTCAGTGGCCCTTTAAATGGTCCTCATACATATAATTTTGAGGTTACCATATATGGTAGGCACCCCTGGGGGGGTCAATAAAAAAGCCAACAAATACAAATGAAGGGCCCCTCTTTACCTCAGTAATAGCAGTCCTGTACCCTGTAGTGAACCCAAGCTTTTGCAGTAGCGTTAGCTTCAAACCTGATATAAATACTTTAACATTGTCATAGTGCTCAAACTATTCAGTTATACTGAACTTAAGCGTCATATAGAAGGACTCAGTATGCGGTGACTCATTGACTATTTATACACAGACACTAAATAGCAATAAAAAAAAACACAGTTGTGGGAAATTAACCTTTAATTGACATTTTAACCTGTGTCACCTTGTGTGTCTGTAACAAGGCCAAACATTCAAGGGTATGTAAACTTTTGATCAGGTCCATAAGGGTGATTTCTGTTATCATTATGATTTAAAAAGGAGCCAAACAATAAATGATAAATCGCTTCATATGATAATAAATGGCTTCATATGATCACTATCCTTCAAAAAAGCCATTTTTTTTTTTGCATGATCAGTCATATTTTCAAAATAAACGCCAAAATTTCACAATTATGCAAACTTTTGAGCACAACTGTGTATATATATATATATATATATATATATATATATATAAAACAAAGAGAAGAGGAGTGGGACGAGATAGCGCACCCAATTTCTAGTTCAAAATAATCAATATATTGTAATCCCAAACCTTCCCAACACTTATTAGCTTGTAGATTGGTATTTCTTTCCTCCGTGAACGTCTTATCTCATATTCTTCCAAAAGAGTGTGGGTATTAGGGTAATGTATATTTGTACTTTTCAGAGCATGGGGAATATTACAATACTATCAATACATAGTGGTATCGGAATATAAATATTTTGTCCAGGTTTAATATATCCCCTTTGGAGTAATAGGTGTCTTTAAACAAAATACTATATAAAACATGGTTTTGATATAAATATTCAATTTATTCAATGTTTGTAAAAAAAAAAAAATATAATAAAATATGTTCAATAGCAAAAAATAAGAAAAAAAATGGCAAATTATACAGTGACTCTAATATTATTTAAAATAAATAAATAGATTCTGATCAGACGTGTTTCGTCACTTTTATCCTGTGGCTTTTTCAATGATCAAAAATACCTCAATAATATGAAATTCAAATGCAGAGTGTAAAGCTCAGTGCTTCTCTCTATGAGGCAAAAATATGTAAGTCTATAATATACCTCATAGCCTGAGGTTAGAAAAGGTGAGAGCTTTACTTACTGATCTCTGTGAACAAGGATTTGGGATTGCAATATATTGGTTATTTTGCACTAGGAATTGGTATGCTATCTCTCCCCACCCCTCTTCTCTTTGTTGCATACCATACAGTGAACTGTGTCCCGAGAGAAGCAGCACACCTAGCTATAACCATCACATTGGACTTGAGAATAAACCAACTTAATTCAGAGACAACTGAGAGCAATCTAAAGATTGGATAACTAATGCCCTAAGAACTAGATCACCTGAGGAGCGCTACAGAGTATTACAGGGTCATACAACCCTGTACTTTTTTATCTCATATATATATATATATATATATATATATATATATATTATATAATAATGTATAGTATTATATTTGCTTGTATATTTTTTGTTCTGTGGGCATAATGTTGAATATATAAATATATATTCACACCTGGGTGGGCGGCAAAGTCAGGAACAGCCCCGGTTGGCAAACGCTCTAGCTACGTCCCTGCTATACACGGCACTACAGAGTCTGTGTAGAGCGTTTGCTGTAGTGGGCAAACCCATACAGTGACTATTTTTTTTATTTTAGGCAGTAAAAACACAGTTTATAGATAAAAAGTTCATAAAAGTAAATAGATACACAGGTATATTACATACCTAGTAACATTTGGAAACCTTCCAGGTCCCTTTAAATATATATATATTTTTTTTTAACGATCAATGTATAATTAAACCTTCTAGTTCCTATTAGAACTGTGCAGTGGTCCTTTAAGCACAGCAACTCCATGTGAATCAGAATAATAGCTTGGAAAGCCCACACTTATTCAGTCCTTGAAACCATTCACAAAAATACGTTGACCCAATTCACAAAATGTTCCCAATAGACCAATTTATGACTGATTTGAATATTTCTGAATAATTTTTCCTGCAAACTGCGTCGGGAATAAGAATTCAGATATGTAACATGATAATAGTTTATTCATTTTTGCAAATCCTTACATAAAATTGGACTAAAATAGCATACGCATTTTTCACCCTGTTCAACATAAATATACAACAATATTTCCATTGAGTATTTTTTTTACCCATGATATTAAACAGTACCATCACAAGAAAGTGTGGTATTCTAAATCACTGTGATTTCCTTAAGTATGTAAACTTGTGAGCTGTGCAATTATAGGTTACTTAGCTCTTTGGATAAAAACACCATATACTCTGTATTGTTTACTAATAGGGCCCTCATCTAGTCTTTATCTGTATATGTAAGATTCTTATGTTAAAGGACCACAAAAATCACCATATGTGTCTGCACCATCAGTTAGAGGGTGGAAAATCATCAAAAATGTACTAATATAATGTCATTTTAGATTAGCCCTTGATGCCCTCCCAGGGCTTATCAGTCTGCATAAATAATAAGGCAGCAGTCTGTTACTGTGTAAACACATTCTGAATTAGATATATTACGTTTTTACACATAAAAGCAGAGTATGTTAATGTAGAAGAAAGTTTCCTTTCATTTGTAAGTCATTTGTTTGATTCCCATGTCTTCCACTTATCATGTTATCTACTGTACATATATATCATACATAAATAAATAAAAAATATATATTTGTGAATACAAATGTACTGTTTATTTACTGTACTACTGTCTGGTGGAGGCTTCTATCGCTCTTTTGCACACCATAAATTAAATGATTGTTGTGGTGAACAACCTCCTCAAAAAATCTACTACATTAAGCTAGAAACCGTCCCCACACTGATTAGATGCAGTAACCTTGAAACAGCTGTACTTGGGTGGGATTCCTGGCTTGTGTATAATCCACCCTTTGCTTTGCCCAAAGCTGTGTAATACAGGGGGCATATGCTTAAAGGAAGCTATGTTTGAAATGGTAATGGATTACAAGAGCGAAGCCTTTGTGGTCACATTTGCATGTCCCTGCACGGGTTCCCAGAATGAAGTGTAATAACTGTATTTCTCTGAATTCTGAGCAGATATTTTTTTTTTTTTTAGTCATTATTTAGTCATTATTTAGACATTAGTCAATTAAAAAAGAAACAAGTGCAAGGCAATGGGTTAGAACCAATGACATACCAATGAAAGTATTTCATGAAACAGGACACTTACCACTGCTCTAGAAAGCTGACGTACGTTAATATCACATATATAGTTGTCAGCAAGCGGGTTGTTGCTAACGCTTGCGGGCTCGCATAGCAAGGCCCGCAGTTGCTGGCAAGGAGCGCCAAAGGCACTCCTTGCGCTGGTGGAGATGAGGCTCTCATCCCTACGACCCCCTACGACTTTCGGAGGTGGAGGCTCTACGGCTCCTCACAACCGGTTACAAACCACCACACAAGCGGGACTTGGAAAAAAAACATAAACACGCAATGACTAACTACGGACTTACACAAAAATAGACCAGCCGCGGGACTTAGAACAAAATAAATTGCAGACTTACAAAAAAACAATTATGACGCGCAGGAGTTAGAAAAAATCCATTACGGACTCGCAAAAATACGACCTTAACGGAAAACACGAGCACAGTGCCAAACATTAAAAAACACAAAAATACACACAAAAATAAAATAAAAATCTTGCCCACACCAAGGGGGGACACCCAGGACCGCTGCAACACTGCTTAAACCTCGAATTCTGTCAAATATACAAAGTTTAGCCACTCGAAAATCTCCTAAGCAACAGAAAAAATGTCCAACGAACAAAACAAAAACGAGGCTACACAACCCCTAAAGCCGCTAAATTCCACAAAGCAAATACGGCTTTTACAAAAACCTGTACAACCTACAACATACACCATTAGCAAGGACGCTTCTTCATACAAACCCGCCTACCACATACACATTCACCGCCATTTTACAACACTAACTTACAGAATGCGAAAGTACCCAGCTACACTAACGGCATGCAGCCTATTTACACTGCACACTGCGCACATTGCTGACACTTACACCTCAGCTCCACAACACTGCAAACCTACATTGTATGCTGCAGGAACATGAAAACGGATTGACAGCTCTTCAAAACAATGCTTCATGCATGTATTACTTACAAATAGGTAAAGTATATTAATTTATTATTTTACTACTTATTTCATTAGCATCCCAAAAAACATATACACAAAAAAAAAACTATTGCATTAAACGCAAAAGACATTCACTGTGCGCCTCACAACGAGCGCCAACCGGCTCATAGCACACAAACTACACCAGGGACATCCTTGCAATAAGCACAAAAAGCAGATCAGCGCCGACCTTACAATGACAGCAAAAGCGCCTCTGATAAAAAAAAATACAACAACCAAGAGGCTCACAATGACCGCAGAGATCTCAGACAGCCACAAAAAAATAATGTCTGTGCCAAACACCATTCCTTGCTTACAATTATATTGCCGTCATTTTTTGATGGGCAATTCGCTAGTATTCAGTATAAAATGTGTTCTATGTGGGCGTTTGTATGTCTTCGACCAAATATTTGTATCAGCTATTCAAATATTCAAATTAGTATATTCAAATTAGTATCAGTTATTCAAATAGCCCAACAATTTAAGCTGTGTTTTTTTTAAAGCTAAAGGTCCCTGGTTCAAGTCCCCATAAAACCAAAATTGGATTTGTTTAAAAATATAAAATATTATTTAGGTTATATAATAAATAAACCATCATTATTTTATCTAAATTTGAAGTATATATTGAAGTATATGGGGGGGGGGGGACTAGATATAAGTAATGGGGTAGAAAGTGTAGAGGGTATAAGGAATTAATTAACAACTCAGGGGAGGAGATGGGGGGAGGGGTAGTATAGTCAATAGGGAGGTAGTACTAAGTAATTCAAGTGCAGTGGCCGGCACTTCAGAACTACAGACTCATAACATAAGGTGTATGTTTGCTAATGCCAGAAGCTTGCCAGGAAAAATGGGAGAGTTAGAATTATTAGCAATTAATGAAAAATGGGATTTAATAGGCATTACTGAAACGTGGTGGGATGAATCTCATGACTGGACTGTTAATCTGGATGGTTATAACCTATTTAGGAAAGATAGAGGCAATAGTAAATCAGGAGGAGGGATTTGTCTGTATGTTAAGCCTGAATTTAAGCCTATAGTCAGAGAAGATATTTATGGTGGACCTAGTGATAAAGCTGAATGTTTATGGGTAGAGTTAAATAGCGGAGCAGCAAATTCCAAAAGAATATTAGTAGGAGTATGATATAAACCCCCAAATATAGCTGAAAGTGAGGAAATACAATTATTGTCACAGATTGAAAATGCAGCTAGGCATGGTCAAGTTCTAATAATGGGAAATTTTAATTACCCTGAAATAAACTGGATAAATGAGACCAGCAGTACATCTAAGGGGAGCAGGTTCTTGAGTACACTCAGGGATCATTATCTGGCCCAGGTTGTACAAGAGCCTACTAGAAATGAAGCTATCTTAGATTTACTCATCACAAATAATATTGATATAGTATCTAATGTTGGAATAGGGCAACCTTTGGGAAACAGTGTTCACAACACAGTCTCGTTTGTGATTGAATTAAAAAAACTAAATTTTAAAGGGCCAACAAAAACTCTTAATTTTAAAAGGGCAGATTTTAATGGTCTAAGGGCAGCAATACAAAGTATAGACTGGGACAGAGAACTGGCAGGTAAAAACACTGACCACAAGTGGACAACATTTAAATCCTTAGTAAATAAACATACACATCGGCCTATACTGTGTGGGAATAAAAGTAAAAGGAGTAAATCCCATCCAATGTGGCTTAACAATGATTTAAAGATCAAGATACAGAGTAAAAAACAGGCATTTAAATTATACAAACAAAAGGGGACATAGACTGCTTTACAGGAATACAAGGAAATCAACAAGGCTTGCAAAAGTGCTATTAGACTGGCTAAAATAGAAAATTAAAAATTAATTGCAAAAGAGAGTAAGACTAACCCTAAAATATTTTTTAAGTATATTAATGGGAAGAAGGCGAGGAAGGAAGCTATAGGAACATTACAATGTGACAAAGGCCATCTGATAATTAGTGACCAAGAAAAGGCTGATGAGCTAAATAGGTTCTTTTCTTCGGTATACACAAGGGAGGTACCAGTGGTTGGGACACTGCGACATAATGGGGCTACACTACCTTTGCCAAATAATTGGTTAACACAGGAAGTAATCCAAAAGAGGTTGGAAAAAATAAATGTTAATAAAGCCCTGGGTCCTGATGGAATACATCCAAGGGTACTAAGGGAACTCGGTTATGTAATAGCCAAACCATTATATTTATTTTTTGAAGATTCACTCAACAAAGGGTCTCTACCAGATGACTGGAGAAAAGCTGATGTGAATTCCGGGGAATTATAGACCAGTGAGCCTCACTTCTGTAGTGGGGAAGCTTTTAGAAGGGTTAACAAGGGATAATATACAAAAATATGTCTATTTGAACAGGATTATAAGTAGGAGTCAACATGGATTTATGAGGCATAGGTCATGTCAAACAAATCTAATTAGTTTCTATGAGGAGGTTAGTAGGAACCTGGATCAAGGCAACTCAGTGGATGTAGTCTTTTTGGATTTTGTAAAGGCTTTTGATACAGTGCCACATGGGAGACTATTGAGCAAACTAAGAGATACAGGAGTTGCAATATATATCTGCTCATGGGTTGAGAGCTGGCTAAAAGACAGGAAGCAAAGGGTTGTTGTAAATGGAACATACTCTGATTGGACTAATGTGGTAAGTGGGGTTCCTCAGGGTTCAGTATTAGGTCCTCTCCTTTTTAACATATTTATGAATGACTTAGAGGTAGGATTGGAGTGTGGGGTCTCCATTTTCGCTGATGACACGAAGTTGTGCAAGGTAATTAAATCAGATAGTGATGTGCTTTCCCTCCAAAGGGATTTACATAAAATTGAGGAATGGGCATCTAAATGGCAGATGAGATTTAATACGAATAAATTAAAAGTTATGCATCTGGGAAGGAAAAATAGCCATGCAATTTATAATCTTAATGGATCTTTATAATCTAGGTGTATCGGATATTGAAAGGGATTTGGGAGTGCTTGTGGACAACCACCTAGGTAACAGTGCTCAAAGCCAAGCAGCAGCTGCAAAGGCAAATAGAATATTAGCATGTATAAGAAGGGTATAGAAGCCAGGGAAGCAAATATAATTCTGCCACTATACAAGTCTCTAGTACGCCCTCATTTGGAATATGGAGTACAATTTTGGGCACCACTTCATAAAAAGGACATTTTAGAGCTGGAAAAGGTACAGAGGAGGGCAACAAAACTAATAAGGGGAATGGAGGGGCTAAGTTATGAAGAAAGACTAACCAAATGAAACATATTTTCTCTAGAAAAAAGGCGTCTAAGAGGAGATATGATTACCTTATATAAATACATCCAGGGTCAGTATAAAGATTTGTCAAGGGAGCTTTTTGTGCCAAGAGGTTTTCAACTGACAAGAGGACATCCCTTGAGGTTAGAAGTAAAATGATTCCACCTTAAAGAAAGAAAAGGGTTCTTCACAGTAAGGGTGGTTAATCTGTGGAATTCTCTACCAGAGGAGGTGGTGACAGCGGATTCGATAGATAACTTTAAAAGGGGACTGGATTTATTTCTAATTAAAAAGGGAATTCAGGGTTATCATGGATAATTAGAGAGGCAGTATTGATCCAGGGAGAAGTCCGCTCGCTGGTGTCTGGGATCAGGAGGGAATTGATTTTTTTTTTTTTTATATACAACTAATTAATTAATAGTTAATCTGCATATTGCAGATCAGAGGAGATCTTAAAAGGTTGAACTTGATGGACTGAAAGTCTTTTTTCAACCTTAAATACTATGGGCCTCATTCTATTATCGGCCGTAAAACGGCCGCAAGGCTGCGATTCCTTGCGGGGGTTCCGTAATCTTGCAATTCAATTATACGGCCCCGCAAGGATCTCCCCTTACGGCCGGCCGTATATCTTGCAACCGGCCGTAAGCTCAGAAAACTTAAAACGCAAAAATAAATTCAAGCCTGCACTGTACAGCTCTGTAAATGCTAGGGATCATATTGGGGGACACGAGGATTAATAGCAACCCCCTCTCAAGCTTGCACATCAGCCCAAATCCGAGTTTACATTAACTGTTTATTTTCCGGCCGCAGCGTGGACGGGTCTGAGGTGCTCCAAGCCCTCAGGACTTTTTACATGGATTTTTGACATCAATTAAAAAATATTTTTTTTACGGATTTGAGTGTAGGGGAATGTTGTGCTATTTTTGCTAACACCTACAATCACTTTATAGTCTCCTCAGAGTGCAGGATGGCTTTATTTTGGCTTTATAATGTGCTTAATTGGTGCTAGCGGGACCTTTTTCCTGCAAGTAAGCTGCGGCTCGCTTTTAGCCTTGCAGAGAGGGTTCCCGGAGCAATAGAATAGCAACCGGGGCTTTCTTGAGGCCGAAACTCTTGCGGCCGTTTTAGATCAAAGGCTTTCCTCCGGCGCGTGCGGCCGCAAGGGATAACAAGGCGCCGGCCGCAAGCCTGCCGGAATCCACGGCCGGAAGGGAATAGAATAGCCGAATAGCTTGCGGCCGGTCCTTGCGGCCCCGCATCTCCTACGGCCGTTAATAGAATGAGGCCCTATGTAACTATGTAACTATGTAACTATGTAATATATTTAAATAACTAATTATATATTAAAATCACATTATTATTGCAAATTATTATTTTAAAAGCAACACAAAGCACAGTCGCCTCATATTAACATTTGCTTTATTATATAACCTATATTTCTGATTTTTTTCTACGCCAGATTCTAATTAGCATTCATTACATCTTGTACAGTACAGAGTTTATTACTCACTCAGGCAGAGGCAACACACTGAAATACCCTGACTTCTATTGATCATAACATCATCAATTCAGTATAAATTTTTCATGTGTTTTTTCACCCTCTATCCAATGGGCATAGGCACACTATTCTATATAAACACAATGTGTTAGAATATAAAAGCAAGTATACTTGCTAATGAAAGATCTGAGGAAACACAGCTTCTCCCTCAATCCTAATGCTATCGGGTAACAAGTCTATTATGGATGAAAGATGAGCTGCTAACCTGAATATTTTGTGAGATATCCCTGCAGACAGAGTAAATCGGCTTGGTGGAAAAGAATTTGGAGTGGGCAAAAAAGAAAAAAACAACATAAATTAATATATGGGCCCTATTAAATTGTCAAAATCACAATTACTGTAGCCTGTAATGTAAGCCCCAAAGTTATGCTATTAAATTGGCCTCTTTCAGCTACCCGCAATCAATCTGCGGGTTACAGGCTGATACCTTTGATCTGCCAAACCCTCAAATGTTAAAATCAATAAAATCACAAATTATTAAATTGCTACAATTCCCCAAGGACGCAATTGCAGTCAAACCTGCAAATGGCAAATGTAGCCAAATATTTTACAGGCTCCAAATAGGACTCGCAAATGGTATACGGACTAGTTCTGAACACTGCAAAAGACAATAAAAACACACTACTGGATTTTAAAATATGAGGAAAGCAATGGAAGACATTATATTATAGTTCATTGAACAACAATCCCCAGGGAATAAATAGGCCTTAAAAAAAAAATATATATATATATATATATATATATATATATATGGAAAGTGTGAAAAGTGTGGCTGCAAGATTCATAACGCAATTAAAGACACACTACTTGATTAAATTGCAACACAAAAACATGAAGCTGCCTACAATATTATTTTTCTCACTCATAGAGGCTCTAATGTGGACCCTAAAAATACAAATATATTCTAATATACATATGGTGAAATGACATCAAGTGTTTTGGTATCAATCAATTCACGTTACCACCTGTCATATTGTTATGAGCCAATCAGGGCAATGTTGATACTCCATAGTATCATAAATTGGACCTGTCATGTGTATTAACCCTATATTATTTTATTATTATTATATGTATTAATCTATTGCATAGAAACTAGGGCTCATTATTTTACATTTATAGGAATGTGACACATATTTGATGTATGTGGATGTCCCAAAATCCAAACCATTGAAAACACACTGACACAGTGATAAAGGTATAACAAAGCTTTATTTCATACACAGAGCACCATCAGAAATGTAGAAGACTGCATTAATATTATGGGTGTGGTGTGGGCGGATCCAGAAAGGGCAAGAGGCTTTTTGTGCAAAAATGGGATACTTAAAGGGGGTAATGCCATAGTCTAGAATAATCATGATGCATAGCACCTTCCAGGGACACATGTGGTCAGTACACCACTGCAACCGGAATCTGATGAAAAAAAGGATCATCAGAAATTACTCAGTTTAATTGAAGTAACCATGAATGCGCATAGAACTTACTTTTGGTTATGATCTGCTCCACTGAACAGGCACAAAAACATCTGCAATATCTCATCCAAACCATTTTCACACATACAGTGTGTTCCTCAAACAAAAATCTGTAAAAAGGTAGTAAAATAAAATAAGGCGTTGGAGGATAAATAAAAAAAAAGAAAAACCATGCATGTACAGTACATTGTTAAATACTGTAACTGTAACAATATACCAACTCACCTGACTTCCATCTGCAAGCATTACTAACCATTAGCTAGTTCTCAGTATATTTCACTGGCCATTACCATTAATAATGATGTGTCATCTCACAATAAATGCTTAGCTGTGTCCAGCGTCAGTGGTCAAGGTGTACTATAACCTTCTCCATCTGATATTGTTAATCAATATTGATATGACATCCATCAGCTATACAGGTGTTAGCACATGTTAAAGGATACTCATCATATCAGCAAAAGGGGAAAATACCCATTAATATGGAGAGGACACAAAGGTCAGCAGCCAGATTCAAAGTTACTTACATCAGACACAAGGATCTGTTCTCAGACTGATATTGAGGTCAGGATCACATGCTTCACTAGTGCATAGATTAATGCTGGCTTTCATTAACATGCCATTGTAAAACTTTGCAAGTCCACCGCCATAGCGGTATTAGTCTACATTTAAGCTAGCTTTAATATTGTGCTACATGTTAAGGGGGGGCTGTCTTTGAAGGAATGTCTACTTGAGAGGCATTGGGAATATCTAACTTCCCTCCCCCCTGCAAGGATAGCGGGGCACTCACGGATGGCACGGAGGACCACATCTCCTTGTGACTGTAGTTTGAGGCCCTTTTCCTGCCCCCAGCCTCTTACCCTTCCAACTGTGAACGAGGATCATCCCTTGTCTGTCCCTGAGGCCTGTTCCTCCACCACACTAACACCCCCCTAGGATCAGGCACCTCCACCTCTGACCCTGAAGTCGGTCTGCCTATGACTATGGGCACACGGCCACCCCGGCCTCCTCTCTTCCACTCCCCACCTCCTCCTCTCCTCCACTCCCCACCTCCTCTCCACTCCACTCCCCACCTTCTTTCCTCCACTCCTCTCCACCACTCCCCAGGGCCACCTACCTCTCCTTTCTCTCCTCCTCCTTCCCACCTCTACAGTACTCTCCCCTCTTCTCTCCTCCCTCCATAATTATCCCAAACATAAAATAAGGATACATCCAATAAAGTATTTGTGAATAAATTTGTGATGTAAAAAAAATGTATAGGGTATAGGTATAGGGTGAGGGATATAGAAGGGGGTGTGTGTATTTAGTGACCTAGCTATATGTGTATCTATGTATGTTATTTACTCTATGTGTATTTGTATTATTTGTAATCAGTAAATATGTGTAATCAAAGTTTAAGGGTAAAATTAGAATAATATAAAAGAATAAAACCATAAGAACCTGCTTTAATAAAGTTTTGCCTACTCTCTATCTGCCTAAACTACCAACTCTGTGACCCAAGTGCTACTTTGTGAGAATCTACAACACAGTCAATTCACAGGTGTGTGGAATGCAGCTTTATAATCTCTCTGTTAATCATATTCCGCTTTCTATTGGCTCAGAGGCCTGTGCCACACTCGGTAATTACGGGATTGGATTGTAACTGCGGACCGCATCTAGTCCAGCCCACTAACATATTGCGGCTGATGGAAGGGTTTACGGTATTGAGGCTTTGGCCCTGTAGTTGCGGCCTTGTTCAATTTAATCGATCTGTAACTGCAGCAACTTTCAGCCGCAGACTTACGGCCTGTATGAAGGCAACTGCGGGCTTGAATTTAATAGGGACCATGGTGAAATAAGTTTGGAGTTTTTTAATACATGCATAAATATTGTACTTACAAAACAAAAACATATCTACTTTTTTAGTATGAGATAGATAACCTTTGATTAATCTCATAACCGGTGGCTATAAGGTCTAATTTCATTTTTTAGTCTTTAAGGCTTCAACCAATGATTCCATAAACTTTCAAACTATAAACCCTCTAATAGTAGAAAGCATTTTGGATAAAAGCACTACATAAATGTGAATAAATATGTATTCTTTTATAATGTGTAATACGTTATTACTTTATTATCACTAGTATAGGGTTTTATCATTCTCATTTGTACAAGGAGGCGGGAGAGGGGGGGGGGGAAGACACAGGGGAGGAAGGAAGAGACACAGGGGGAGTGGGGGGGGAGTGACACATGGGAGGGAAGAGACACAGAGGAGGGGGAGAGACACAGGGGGAGAGGGTGAAGAGACACAGGGGAGGGAATGGGGAAGAGACACAGGGGAGGGGGAGGAAGTCACAGAAAAGGAAGAGAAAGACACAGGGGAGGGGAGAGGAGGGGAAGAGACAGGGAAGGGGGGAGAAGACACAGGGGAAGGGAGAGGAGGGAAGAGACACAGGGAAGGGGAGGGGGGAAGAGACACAGGGGAGGGGAAGAGACAAATGAGAGGGTGGGAAAGAGACACAGGAAAGGGGGAAGAGACACAGGGGAGGGGGAAGAGACACAGGGGAGGGGGAGGGAGAAAGAGACAAAGGGGAGGGATTGGGGAGAGACACAGGGGAGGGAAGGGGAGAGACACGGGGTAGGGGGGAGACACAGGAAAGGGGGGGAGAGACACAAGAGGGGGAGGGAAAGAAAAATTAAAAACGATACCATAATTTTTGACGGGCAATTTACTACTGATATGTATAATGTGACATAGACTGTATAAATTAATTTTTATAATTTCATTATATGGTTTACACGGTTTGACATTATAAACAAAACATTTTAATGATGACAATGCACAGGTATGTTACAATTTTGCTTGGTTTGATGTTTTTAAATGTCAGCAATGACATAATCCCCTTCTGGATCGCTACCTTGTTATGTTGAAGGAGCTTGTGTACCTCAGATGGTCAAGTCATAGCAGAGAGGATTGATTTTTGCACTTTTATAATACAGTTGTTTTAACTTTGCTCATCTGTACTTCAAGAAGGAAGACACCTCAGAAGTTTGAGTCATGACAAATAGGGAGTTCTTTACACAACAACAGTGGATATAGCCAAGACTACATAGAAGTGGTAAGTTTAAGATTGTTCTGTTTTTCCTGTTTTGGTCATATCATGAGAATATGAGTAAGCCCAATGTTGTGGCGAAACGGACCGTCGGGAGAGACAGAAGCATGGTGTACCCAATCTAGCCCATGTGAGGCTTGATATCAGAGATTTTTTCTCCAACTTAAGCGCAAGTACTAAGGCATATTTTATGCCAACAAGGGACATAAGTGATGCTTCATTTTCCTTTTTTTCCTGCACTCAAACAGTAAAACCAAACATTGTGTTCTGGTTTAATGTTGAAAAAAGTGATATATATGCATTTATTTTTCCCCCTTGTATTTTCTAGTACTGCGTATCTACATACACCATTCCTTCTCTTTTGTGCTTCTTGTTTTTAACTATTTTTGTATTAGTGCACTATTTTTGAAAGTGTATTTCATTCCTACATATATAATTTTTTTGCATACCGATGATTAGCAAATATTTTGCATATGAGGCCTGCATAGATCAATTATAGATATTACAGATATTACTGCCATACTTATAATAGGCCTCATTATTATGACAATATTAATATAGTACTTGCTATATCTGCTTTATTTGTCAAATTAGGTTATCACTAATTGGGACAGTGACACCTATTGACGTTGATTAATTTAAGGATTGATACGCATTCTTTTAAATATATTACCGGTGTTTTTTTCCTGGATTTTATTTGATTCTCCCAATCCCCCAATTAAAACGTAATCCATTCATATCATGAGAAGGCAGAATTCCCTAGAGAAGACTCTGATGCTGGGAAAGATTAAGGCTACACAAAGAAGGGGAAGACAGAGGCGGAGATGGATAGGTGAGGTCATTAAATCAATGAACATGAATTTTTTGGGAGTTCGGAGGGTCAGTGATACAGGTGAACCCGGTGTTCTGCTGTCCATAGGGTCACAGATAGGTCAGGTAGCGGGTTGTTGTTTAGTCATTCAGCCATGGCTGACTAGCTGCCCAGAGTGACGTAGGGGTGGCTGAACAATTGGTGCTTGGTAAACATAGCATAGTAACCTGCCTACATGAGGTCGACCATTGGTGCTTATAACCGCACTTTATTGCTGGCCGCTTTCACGCATGCCAATAGTGGATAACAAACAAGATAGCAAATAACTTGATGGGTTCAGAGTTATTACCTTGGTCTTGACAATGTACCTTTTCATGAATGTATCATACACTTAATGATTAAGGATATTGTTCATTTTCTATGCAGAATTGATTAGTTTGTTTTATTTGTGTATGAAAACTTTTGTATCATATTCGACTGACCATAATAATGTAAAAAATGGCCCCAAATGAGAAGAGTGTGGATGATTTTAGTTAATCCCAGGGGCATAGGAACTGGGGGGGAAAGGGGGTTATCCTCCCAGATTATATGAATAGGGCACACACAAAATACCCAATAGGCCACAGCATACAGCTCCTGTCATTCATAGGTGGTCTCCCATCCAAGTACTGACAAGGCCCAACCCTGCATGGCTTCAGGGTGGTGTGACCTCTTAGTTCCTTGACTGGAATCTAACCCAGCTTGCAGCAGTGAAAGCACCACATCCTAACCACTGAAAAACCAGGGAACCCTCTTAGTATATATTAGAATAATGATAATACGAGCCTAAAACTCTGTTTTACTATTATTATTTTTCCAACTGGACATGCACTTGTCATCATTAAGACAATGGGATGAATTTCTCATGTAATAAACCCAACTTTCAAGCTCAATTATCTAAAGCATATACTTTAATGTTTAAATCTACTTAATGTTAATAACAACCAATTGTAATTGTTTTATTTCTGCAATAATTGGTATATTTGCTCTGTCATTTTAATATACCAGAAACATAGCTTTGGTATATTTTTGTACAGTAGTCTTACTAACGCAGTATCTCATACTATATTAATCCTAACATTTTTAGTAAAAATAACAAATAATACAAACTGTTTCTGTCTCTGTAAGATAGGATGTTCTTGTGTCTTATAAAAAAAAAATATTTTTTTGCCATTTTTTATTTGTTCTTTTCTCATTTGAAAAAGCTGTACTAACATAAAATGGCCTGAGGGAGACCAACCATGTTCCCAACGAAAAGACAAACATTTGTGAATGTGAAATGTGAGCACGATTAATGCCGGGGACAGATGCCAGCACTCAGGATAACAGGTCTCATGTATCATCTGTATTTTATTCTGAAGCTGGCTCTGCAGGGGGATTTAATTTACATTGGCTGAAAAACAATTGTACTTCATTTGGCAGAAAAAAGCTGTTCTTAAAACTGATGGGTGTAATTCATCCAATTTCCTACCCAATATATGTTTAAAGGGACACCGTGGCCAATTTTTTTGTCTTTTGTCATAATTAAGCTTGATTATGGCCAATAAAAAAATAAATAAACACAATCTTTGCATTTTTATGTTTTATATGAAATTATTCTTTAGTACACCTTCTGGATTACTACCTTGTTGTGGTGAACTGGCTTGTGTGCTTTAATGAAGCTGTGAGCTATACCATGTAGGCAGTGCCAGATCTATCTTTCTGGAGTCCCTAGACAGTCACGTGGATGAGCCCCTGCGAGTACGTGCACAACGTATGCAAGCACCCATTTTTCCCTTTCCTGTGCGTGTATATCGCTCTCCTGCTATGTGAGCAAATTACCAAATTTCCCCATAACAGACATTTTAACTACTCATACACATAAACTTACTAATGCTGCCTCTGTTTAAGTTTCTGCCCACTCTACACTTAACAGGAAACACTTGGAATGAAGGAGGGAGCAGAGAGCACTCTACACTCTAGTTCTAGTCTGTAAACTGTAGAATTATGTTTTACACCAGAATTTTTTTTATGGTTTTTAAGCTAAAAAAGGGGCACCCTTTACAGGGAAGTGCCCCTAGGCTACTGCCTATTTGGCCTAATGGGTAATCCGGCCATGCATGTAGGGTCACCCAAGATAAGCAGGTCATAGCACAGAGGTCAGACAAATCATGGTCAACTGGAGAAGGAACTGGCAACCCACTTTAGATGTGCCTGGCATGCTGAGTTCTATAGGGTCATGGAGAGTGGGGCATGATTGACTGAACAACAAATTGTTTAGCGCAGGCATCCAATTTTTTTAACTCAGCTGACTCTACCTTTTACTTTGTCAAGAGAATATGCATTGTTAAAGGGACATGGAATGCACATTTTTCTATCATCCATTTAAAGATTATTAAAAAAAAAAAGAAAAAATATTTAGTTAAACTTGTTTAAACTTATTGTAAACTAACAGGAAATGTCACAGGAAATACCTCTGTCTGAGCAGTATGCACAACCCTATATCTCATAGGCAGACACTTATGACTCGTACAGCTATATTGCTGCACATTGGCTGACAGGGACAAACCCCCAAAGATACATTCAAAGCAGTATATAGTGCTCCTGGAGCTTCATTTTCAAAACAGAAACACATTGTTCAACATATCAAATTCCCTTTTTCAGATGCATCAATGAAAAAACATAACTTCAATGTCCCTTTAACAAATGGAATTACCATAACTGTTGCGGAATGCTCTGGCATGTCCTGATGCCAGATTCCCATTGTGTAGATAGAACTTCCTGTGCAATCAAAGTCTCTTCCTATTCCAGGAAATTATTTATGAGAAACCAAAATGGCAGATTGGCAGATCCCACAACAGAAAAATGTCATATAAAAGGCAATATACTACACTCTGTATTATTTTATTTTATTTATTTTCTATTCTAAAACAGTTTTTCCTACTTTTAACTGTAGTTCTCTAATATAGTATATTTAAAAAATGTGACCACAGTAGTCATTTAAAGGACAACTACAATGCTTTAGCAAGAGTAGCTAGTTTTAATTATGCATATTTAAAAATAATAATTTTTACTAATTTATAATAGCAATATATAATATTAAATACATTTTCAAAGATTAGAGTATCTTTTCCAGCTGAACGTTTCTCTCCATCCTGATAAGATCATTAAAGACCAGAAACAACTAAAGGGTGTCGGTGTAATCCAACACACACATTTAGTGTAAAGGGTAAGGAACTGAATCCTCAATAGCAAAGCAGTGTAAGTATAGTGTGGTGTTAAGAAAAATACTAGTCTGAGACCAATGTAATAAAATGTAACCTTTATTTGTTACGAATTGAAAGCATGAGACACCTAACACATGAGGTGTATTGAAAAAAAAAATAAGTAAAAATAAGTAGGAGAACGATAGGAGGCTGTAACCAGGTAGATAAAGCCAAATAGCTGGTACTGGTGTGGGGAAGGCTGCACAGGTGGACTGTGAGGTAAGTGGGAAATCCGAAAGTCTATGGCTGTAGACCCCCAATACTGATGGAGACAACGCTATCCCCAAGTAAAGGTGTAATACAGTCTCAGCATTACCTAAGTGTGAACTGTAAGGTAGCTGTTTGGATACAAGTAGCAATAAAAAGTAAAGTCTACTGTGCACTGGACCACTCTAATAAGTATGTTTGTAGGAATGGAGTAAGCGAGACTGAACTGTGTCATCAATATACTCAATTATGAGTTTGTATACAGTAAATGGAGCTACATGCGCAATCAAACATAGGTAATATCCTCATATCAGGTGCAATTTTGTGGTAAGTAATGGTTACAATCAGACATATGCTAGTGACATTCCTAATGATAAATACAGCAGTGTGAATAGTCCAAGCAAAAAGCACAAAACAGTCAATCTCAATTAATATACATAGCATCACAGTCTAAGTGGCAGTATGGGGTAAAAATAAAAAATATTAAACGGCCTACTAGTAGCCCTCTGGGACAGCCCTGTGACTGGCGCCCATTTACTAACCCTCACTACTCTCACGGTGTAGTATAAGTCAGGGATATCAAATTTAAGTGTTGCTGTATGCTCTGTCAGTATGTCCTGGAGAGCCTCCTATTGCCTCAGCGACTGCAAGCCCGACGTACGTTTCCCAATGGTTAACACAGATTCTTCAGGTGAATTGTGTTGGTTGATGTGCTAGGTTCCTCTATTTAAAGGACAGTGAGCCTATCAGAAGCAATGAAAAATTGCGCCAAAAAACAAAGGCTCCCAACCATGACATCATGGGTCATCTGCTGGTGAGGTATCGCTGCTCTGAGAAATGGAAACTCTCTCATCGATCAGCGCCCACCCCCATGCTGTGAAGGAGTCAGGCGGAATTGCAGGTGACTGGTAGTGATACAAAAAAAAAGCCCCCAACTAATCTACTTAATTTGCTGTATACGAGCAATAAGTGCTCATAAAGCAAAATAAGAAATTAATGATGAGGAGCCCTGTAATTAGAAAAAAAAAATGGTTAGTACAAAAGAAAAGAAATGCAGTTTATAAAAACTGGTCCCAACTAAAGGTTGGTATGTAAATATAAATATGGTATTGATTAGTATACACAGACCATGGCCTAAGTCACATACAGACTTGTTACTAATTGATTGAAGCAAGTGCCCCAGGTGGCGATGTGTCTCGGAAACTATAAGGGAAGCTGGTGCCTAAGGTGGCAAGAAGGGTGGAACTAATATTAAATGGTAGAAACGTAGCAATCTAAGCAACCGTGGCTGTGGGCCAGGAATCAAATGAAGGGTAAAAATGTAATGCCCTCATTCAGTCCATTAGGGTTAAGGGTGACAAGAGCAAATATCCACTCTGCTTCTTTTTGCTACAAAACAACATAAAAAATTAAAAAAAGAACTGAAGGAACGGAAACATAGGAAGTTTCAAAGGTATAAAGAAGACTTTGACACTAATAACGTGTACAGGCACTCACGTGCACCCAGGAACGAACCAAGAGAAATCGAGTCATCTTCAGAATTCGACGGTTCAAATACTGACAACCTGACACAGAGGAACAGAAGATATCCGATTAGACCTCTGACAAGGAGCAAACAGACTAAACCTACAACAAGATCAAGAAATATGTATTATTTGGTGGCTCCTCCAGTAGACTATCCAACAACTTCCTCTAACTCCGCATCTTCAACTTCTTCTTTTTTAGAACAGGGTTATCAGACAACACCTCATCACACAAGGCAAGGCCTGAGATGCCAGTACAGAGGAAAGCAATAATGAATTCTCAGAAAGTCAATGAGATGCAGGTTGTCAACCTGTCCAGTTTCCAACTTCTAGACTACCATCTCTCATTAATCAAGAAAGCCCTTTCTTTTTCACCAACCAACAGTATCAACCTATTTAAATGGACAAAAAAATTCAACTTATTTCCTAGGAAACTTCTCCTACACAAACATCACAAAATTAAACAGAGACATTGCTATGAAGAAGCAGAACTCACAGAAGAAGAAATACGATTCCTGGCAGAGTTCGGAACCTTCCTTGATGGCAACAGTAACGATACATCTAACAGCTTGGGCCTCTTTACTACTCTGAAACATCAAAGTAGATTTACTCCCACTTTTAAAATCAGCCCCCAAATCAAGGTTTTTACAAAGTTGGTTGAAAGTGACCTACAGAAAAAAAGCAACCAAACAAAAAGATGATAATCTATCAAAATAAGAGCACAAAGCACTGAAGGACCTAACGAAAAACAATGACATTATCATCAAACCTTCCGACAAAGGAGGGAACATTGTGGTCCTGACAAAGAAGCTTATGAAATGGAATGTTATCGTCTGTTGGAGGATAACAAAAAGACCTATCAGAAACTGAGGTCTGACCCAACCATGACATTCCAACTAGAACTCTGCGAAATCCTAGACATTGGTCTGATGAGGGGAATGATAAATAAACAAGAATATGACTTCATGTGGGTGAAACACCCAACCATCCCAACCTTTTATCATCTACCAAAAATTCACAAGAAGAGGACACCACCACCTGGCAGACCTACCGTGTCGGGCAATAATAGCATCACTGAACATGTGAGTCAATACCTGGATGCTATTTTGCATCTCTCACAACATGGGAATTAAAGCTGTTTAACACTCCTTGTCTATGAGAGGGAACCACCTAACAGATCATAACAACTTTGTGATCTTACTACTTGGCTATGTCCTCCGACACAATTATTTTCTATTCAACAAGGTGGTGTATAAACAACGCAACTGCACAGCAATGGGCACAAATTGTGCACCATCCTACCCAAATTTATACCTAGGATGGTGGGAAGATACGATAGTCTTCACTGAAGACATGGAAAAGTTTACCTCGAAGGTAGCAACATGGATTCTCTACATTGATGACATCTTACTGCTATGGAATGGCACAGAGGAAGACTTCATGGAGTTGGTAGAAGTACTGAACAGGAATGATATAGGCTTGAAGTTCACTCAAAATATCAGCAACAATAAGTTTCTGGATCTTGAAATTATCAGTGATGACAACATGAATCTACAAACAAAAATGTTCATAAAAACCACCGCTACCAACAGCCTTCTACACTTCCGAAGCCATCATCATAGACAACTGAGAACCAACATACCCTATGGCCAGGTTCAGAGTAAAGAGGAATTGCAGTACCGACAATGACTTTGAATCTCAAGCAAAACAATTATACCTTTGTTTCAAAGATAGGGCTACAGCCACACCTGCCTCAAAAAGGCCTATCAAAAAGCATTGTCTAGACCGCGTACAGAACTTCTGAGTATCCAGCCTAAAAGGGACTAACAAGGCCAAACGAGATTGAAAGGGACCTTTAATAATCAAAATGAAGAAATCATGGAAGTACTGCAATGCCACTGGCATATTTTTGCAACAAGACCCTGGCCTGGCAGATGGGCTTTCCAATCAACTGTACATCACGTGGAGACAAACAGCCTCTCTATGTGACTACATATTGCATAGCCATCATGATGTGAAAAGCAAGGACAAGGACTGGCTGACGGCCCAAAACAACGGCTGCTATAAGTGCAAAAAGTGCAAGGCTTGTGCTTTCATTAAAGATACGAGAAGTTTTGAAGATAGAACAAAACAAAATAGTTTTGAGATCCGTTCCAACATTTCATGCTGTACTACATCTGTAGTTTACCTAATTGTTTGCAAATGCAAAAAACAATATGCTGGGAAAACCACCCGCCAGATGAGAATACGGGTTCTTGAACATGTGCACTGAGTACTGAACAAAGAAGAGGTTCCCGTTGCCCGCCATGTGAACATAGAGCACAATGGGAATGTAACCGTCATGAGATTTATTGGCATTGATAAAATTCAACTAAGAGAGAGAAGAGGTGATCTAGATTGGAAGATACCACAAAAAGAATCAGAGTGGATATTTGCTCTTGACACCCTTAAACCTAATGGACTGAATGAGGGCTGTACTTTTTAACCCTTAATTTGATTCCTGGCCCACAGCCATAGTTGCTTAGATTGCTACGTTTCTACCATTTAATATTAGTTCCACCATTCTTGCCACCTTAGGGACCAGCTTCCCTTATAGTTTCCGAGACACCTGGGGCAACTGGTGCACTTGCTTCAATCAATTAATAACAAGTCTATATGTGACTTAGGCCATAGTCTGTGTGTAATAATCAATACCATATTTATATTTTCATACCAACCTTTAGTTGGGACCAGTTTTTATGCACTGCGTTTCTTTTCTTTCGTACTAACCTTTTTTTCTAATTACAAGGTTCCTCATCAATCATTTCTTAGTTTGCTTTATGAGCACTTATTGCTTTTATACAGCAAACCAAGCACATTGGTTGAGGGCTTTTTAATTTTCTTTGGATTTGTCCCTCCCTCCTGGTGCTTGAAGTTAGTATCACTTCCAGTCATCTGCAATTCCGCCTGGCTCCTTCATGATGAGAGAGTTTCCAGTTCTCAGAGCAGCGTTACCTCACCAGCAGGCAACCAGTGATGTCATCATTGGGAGCCTTTGTTTTTTTTGCACAATTTTTCATTGCTTCTGATTGGCTCACTGTCGTTTAAATTGAGGAACCTGGCACATCAGCCCCCACAATTCCCATGAAAAATCTGTGTTCACCACGGGGAAACATATGTCAGGCTTGCCGTCGATGAGGCAATAGGAGGCTCTCCAGGACTTACTGACACAGCATACAGCAACACTTAAATTTGATATCCCTGACTACTACACCGCGAGAGTAGTGAGGTGAGTAATTGGGTGCCTGTCACAGGGCTGTCCCAGAGGGCTACTAGTAGGCCGTTTAATATTTTTTATTTTTACCCCTTAATGCTCTATATATTAATTGTGATTGATTGTTTTGTGCTTTTTGCTTGGACTACCCACACCGCTAGCTCCATTTACTATATACAGACTCATAATTGGGTATATTGATAACACAGTTCAGTCGCGCTTACTCCATTCCTACCACCATACTACTATAAGCTACCTGGCACTATTACCTATTAGCGTGGTCCAGTGTGCAGTAGAATTTACTTTTTATTGCTACTTGTATCCAAACAGCTACCTTACAGTTCACACTTAGGTAATGTGGAGACTATATTACACCTTTACTTGGGGATAGCGCTGTCTCCATCGGTATTGTGGTTCTACAGCCATAGACTTTCGGATCTCCCACTTACCTCACAGTGTTTCCCACACCAGCACCAGCTATTTGGCTTTATCTACCTGGTTACGGCCTCCTATTCTTCTCCTGCTTATTTTTACTTATTTTTTTATCTCAATACACCTCATGTGTTAGGTGTCTCATGCTTTCAATCTGTAACAAATAAAGGTTAAGTTTTATTATATTGGTCTCCGACTAGTATCTTTCTTACTTTGCTGCTAATCACCACACTATACTTACACTGTTTTAAGATCATTAAAGGTAGAGACAGGAGGGTTGGCTGAGTGATAGCTCTAAACGGCTTTAAGAACAATCAGATATGATCAGGGCCTGCATTACACCCGAAGGCTCCTCTCCCCAAGGCTCCTCTCCACCCCCCCCCCCCATACACATATCCATAATATTACAGTTTCCCTTTTGAACTAAACTTTATAATGGACAAAATGCTTTTGCCTTTTTAGCATTTGAACCACATTATTCTTTACAATCAGCATCAATTTTCTTTTGTCAGCTAATTCTGACTGTTACTTTTGCAGGAAAGTATGTCGATCTACCTTTTTCCCCATCCCTTTCCCCTTTTATCCCTTTTTTTTCCATACATTGGAATGCGAGTAGCTAAAAGTAGACAATTAAAAATCAGTAAAATTCACGAGCTCCTTTACGGGCTAAAGTAATTGTGATTTGGACAATTAAATAGGGGCCTGTATCTTTGAATGCAAGAACTTGGCAATATGTGTAGGTGCCTATTCATCAAAATAGCAGTAGAGTTTACTGCTGTAACTGTAACATTAAATCCCGAGAAAGCTAATCCTTATTTTCAATTTTCACAAGCCTTTCCAAAACTCAAAAATTCACAATTCAAGTCAGGGACTTTCCAGGTTGTGTTTGCTGATTCTGTAATAACAGTATTTCCATAGAAAACTGTCATTGCGGCCTCTGAGTACTATTTTGCAATATATGCTAAGCTTAAATAACATTTTGCCTTGAGAAAATAGCCTTTTAAATCACACATATGTGTAATGCAGCGGGCATAAGCTTGAAGGAAGCCATATTTAAAATGGTTATGGATTGAAGAGCCAAGTATGTACGGCATATTTGCATGTCCCTGCTCAGCTTCCCAGAATGCAGTGTAATAACTGTATTTCTCGGAATTCTGAGCAAGAAGCAAGTTCTTTTTTCATTCAAATGTGAACACAAATGTACTATATATATATATATATATATATATATATATATATATATATATATATATAAAAGATCCTTACAGGGATATATAAAATATCTTTACAAGGATAAATCTTGATTGATATAAGAAAGAATAATAGATAAAATGCCAACTCAAGGACAATACTCAGCTTCAGAATTGACCTAGTATCTATAACAAGAGTCACTGAACATTGTTTCACAATACTGTGTGCAGAAAAACAGGACTGAAAGAACAACTTTCTCAGATGATAAACCTGTTAATAAGTACATAATGTACAGAACATGATTACATCCAAAAATCATTGGTTATAATGTATGCTCTTAGAAAATGCCTGAAGGAAACCTGCAGAAAAATGCATCTGCTTGTTATGGTGGAGCATGCTACTAGCAAGTAAGGCTAATTTAATATTAATCACTAAAATTAATGGTGCAATGTCTTTCCTGCATCTAAAAATACAAACACACATATATTTCATATGTCAGTACTTTTTATAGTGAAATTTGGGAAGGAGAATGTTGTGCACAAAACAAATGTGAAGCTTCAGTTTTATATTGGTGCACTCAAATATAATATCAAGAAAAATAATGTGTGCATGACTGAATGGAAATAAATATTGTAGATTTAGGAAAAACTTCCAATCCGAGAAACAATGTGTAGTTTAACATTATGAAGAGCAAGAATGCTATTTGTATTTGCATTTTAAAGTACAAGCAAAGGGGCCTATTCTATAGCCCAGTTCATAAATGTATACATACTTAAAATCACTCTTAATATTGCCACAGATTCTATTAGCTATTCTCAATCCGATTACAAGTTATCTGCCCCCAATCACTACGAGCCAAAATCTAGCTTAGAACTCCATTGGTTTTAGCACAGATCGAATAGTATGAGAGCTAATGAATTAAAGTTACAAAAAATCTATATTCTATTAGACCCATAGCTCAAGCTCACAAATTAAGTCTGACCCGCAAATGAATAAAGTATCACATTTCTGACAAAAATATTACAAGTACCTAAATAGGACTTGCAAGGTCTTTTTCAAACACGTATTAGAGCAGTAGCAGCAATTAAACACACAGTACTGTACTTTAATAGCATGGGACGGCATAGAAACACAATAGAATTAATTGCACAACAGTCTAAAAACCCACAAATATGCAATTAAAAAATATTATTTTTCAATGTTATTTCTGAGTAATATTGATCCAGGGACTCAAGTGGTTAATACATATAATGAAACCCATAAATACTAATACATATGATCTAATGCATTTTATAGAGTACTAGAGTATTTGATTGTGAGCCCGATAGGCAAATATTACTTTTTGGCTCTCATTAATTTGTAGCCTCCAATTGCAGATTATGTCAGACTTCCATGTTTTTCTGACGAAATGATGAGGGTCTCATTTACTATTGATTGTGTCTAAAAAGCAAATTACGGACTTGCTTAAATATTTTCAGATCATATGATCAAGCCCCCTGAAATCCTACTTAAAACGGCAGGGTTTATGAGTTTAGGCTTAAGGAAGTAAATTGGGAGTTTGAGTCAATAGATTACATCTAAACATTTAGAGAAAAAAACACCTGCAGCCAAATTTAGTTAGAAGCACTTGCACCATGAAGGGAATCCTCAGGGATCCCCTTCCCCAATGACACCTGATCGGCCCCTTCCCCGTTCCCCCTTGTAGTGCGCGGAACATATTATAGGTGCAATGGAGGTCTCAATGGACCCCCATGGTTTTTTGTATGAGTGATCAGTTGTGAGCAGGTAAGGGGATTAGTTTAAAATATTTTTTTTTTGCCTTTACACATGCTGTTCAGTGCACGTAATTATTTTCCCTTATATTACTAATTACAACTTAAGTCATATTTATTTTGAGAGTGCACAGTAAGTTTAAAATTGAATAGAAAAATAGTGTAAAACTGTGACAAAGTAACTCATAATTTATAATGGATGTCAGAAAATCAATGGGAAAACTTGCTGTATTCTGTTTGTGTGGCTATTTTTCTAATAGATCTTTGATATAAATGGATCAAGAATGCCTATGGTACTCCTTTTTTTAACCCTTTTTTCAAACCACTACTTTTTTATAATGTTTTTTTCTTCAAATAACATTAAATCTAACTTTTATTTTTACAGTGCAGATGTTTTAGTATTCCATAAGTGTAGTGGTATTTTAATTAATTAATAAACAAACTAGTATTCTTTCTATTTTTAACTATATATCATTTTAACAGAAAAAAAACTTTTCTTTGTAGATCAAATAATAATTCCTGTCTCATTAGTAATTTGAATTTTTTTTATAACTGTTTGTTCGGATCTCTTTGTATTAATACATAACATAGGCAATCTTACGTAATTGGCAACTTTAACACAGCTGTATACCAAGAGCATTCATTCATCTGATTCTCTAAGCTTTGTATTAAATATGTAACCTCAGTCAGTGTACATAATTGGCATTAAACAAGACTCAATTGGATCCAAGAATAGCAAGCATTCATTGTGTGCTGCTTCAAGGTTTTCAGTAGATAGGTGGTATGCCCATTACTCATGATCAGACGTTGTCCAGTTCTTTGTACCATTGTCAAATGACAAGCTTTAGCAAGGATTGTTGCTGAGAATCTTAATTATATCCACATCTTGTCATGCTTCATCAGAGGAATTTGATTTCATATGGTATTGACGCACTTTTGTTATATTTTTAATTGTTTAGTGATTCCAAAATCCCAAATCATGTAACAAATGACAGTGTTGCCTCAACAAATCGATAAAATAAACCTTAATTTAAAATTAAGTCTGATGCAAGATCCCCTGTCACATTAAAAAGTTATTGCGACGCCAAATTTAATCAATAATTAAAGAAGACCTCAGTACAAACAAATAAACCAAATAATGAGCATAAGATACATAGTAAAAGAGTAATCACTGTCTAAGTAATCAATTAATTAATAGTTTTAAGAAGCAGAAATTATGACAGCTGACAATTATTATTTAATTGCAAGGATAATGGACAGAGGTTGTGGAGGCAGTACATAAATCAGCTAATGCGAGCATGTGTGCTATAATAAATGGCATAATAATGGGTAGAGTAGTTGATGAAACTAATAAATAAGACAGTATAAGAATGTAACAAACAGCTTAGACAATGTACTGGTAATTTTTAACCATGGGAAAACATTATAAACTATAAGAAACTAAAGAAAGTCTAAAAAAGAAATATAAACAGATGTGTCACACAAAAAACAATGGAATCAATATCTATGTCTAGTCTTTGGGGATTCACAGTGAGTGGGTAGTATGATGAGAAAACACTGCTCCCTTCTCTGTTATTAGATTTAATTTGTTCTATAGCTTTAATCTTAAAAGCTGGTGGATTTTTATGGTTTACCTCTGAGATATGCTTTGAAACACGGTCTTGGGATATGTTCTTCAATCTTCATTGTTAGAATTCTCTTCATTTTTTCGAATGTCTTATTGGAAAAAAAAGGAATTCCAGTAAGTACAAAGTTGTATACTAGTACCTTAAAAGCTTTATATATAATATTTGTTATCTTTTCTGTTGCGGTAACATGAAACGTCATCATTGACTTTATGTTTTCTACCTGTTCAGTTCAGGACACATGTATTACAATATTATTACTCGTAATATTTACTTAGAAATGTTTCTGAGCTTCAGAGTAACAATTATACAAATAATAGATTAACAGATGTTTCAAGCACTTTGTTGGTCATCAACACAAACAATGACCTTAATGGGCTGTTTTAAGAATATTTGCCCAGTTAATCCTATTAGAGACATACATGTTTTAGGGCCAGTAACAAAGCTAGAGCCATTGGGGAATTTATTTGGGAGAGACAAATTATTGGTCCGTTGGAGGTAATGATCCATTTGCATCAGGTGCAAAATTAGTCTTATTAAGGGGTCTTAGATATATCAAGTCCTAGGGAGGTAGTTCCCTTGTAGTGTTTTCCACTAATTTAAATAGAAGTATAATCTGGGTATATTTACAATGTGGCCAACAAGTTTATTAAATTTATTTAATCCAAAATAACAACGACGAATATAAAAAGGAAGATTAAAAACACTTTAAAAACAATGGAAAAAAGGAAAAGCTCCTCTGAGAAATAGTGATGTAATTCACTTTTAAACAATATATAGAGATATGTACTTTCTCTTTACTCATTGAGGAGAATTATAGTATTCCACTGAAAATAACTCTATTCCAACATATCTAAAGTCTATTATATTATCCTTGCACTAGGAAATTCCATATAGACTATCTTTAGTGAAATTATTGGAAATAGTATGGTGTAAAAAAGGCACTATTTTTAAAGTCAATAGGCAGCCAGGAGCTATAGGAGACTTAATTTGGAAATATCTCCTATTAATCAACTATGGGATTGTAATATACCAATCCTAATTCACTAGGACATCTTCTACCCACATGCTGGTCTGTGTTAGGTATAGGCAATACTGTTGTCTTTGTTAGTAGGATAGACCCTATTGTGGGCTACTGTGTCCTTGCTTCTTCTCTATTTTACTGTGAAGGTATCCAATCGTGGATTACCATTACTTATACTGGCTCCTTATTGCTTCTCGTGGCCTATATATTGACCATAGATGCTTCTAAGAGAACCATACTATATAATATTAGAGTTATCTAACTAGTGCCATGCTTCTTGCTAAGAACGCTAATGCTGCATGGCTTCACTTCCTAGTTTTGCGTGGACAGCGTCATGCGTGATGACGCACGTGTGCGTGTATACGCCTATGCCTTATTAAGGGGTCTTGGATCAATCACATTGTTTTTCTCACTAGGGAAGGAATGTGACACAGTGGATGTTCCAAATATTCATTTGGATCAATTAACAACTAATCTGCATATTGCAGATCAGAGGAGATCTTAAAAGGTTGAACTTGATAGATTAGCAGCCCCATTAAATTAGAAGCCAGTAAGTGCAAAGTGCGACCCCCAACGGCTGCGGGCTTGAAATTCGTCCAAGTTACCTATCTATTAAATTAGAACGGGCTACGAGTTACGGGCTTGAAACGCAAACCCGTAAACCTTGGCACACAAGCTGTAAAGGGGACGGATGAGCCGTGCTCGGCCGCCAATTAACAAATGCGGTATAACAGCCAATAGATATCGGGAAACTGCAATTAAAGCCATAGGAAGGGCTTTTGAAGGGAGCTAAACCCGTAAATCATTGACTGTGCTGTAACTGAGCAAGTGAACACACAGGTCTAGGCATTGGTGGGAGAGAGAGAAGGAGCTTTGTAAGTTTTTGATATTTTGACCTTTAGGATAATTTAACCCTTCATTTACAACACACATAATTATTGATATTACATAATTCACACACATAGATTTATACGTACACATAGCTATACATAGCAGTAGGCCACAGCACATCTACACCCCCCATACAATTACTATACTACACATACTACTCACATTCTTGTTTTACCACATACGCCTCTATATATATATATATATATATATATATATATATATATATATATAATATATTTCTTTATCCTTACTGTTATTTCATATATCATAGGAGGGTAGAGAAGGGAAGTGAGGAGAGCAGGCGAGAGGGGAACACCAGAGGGGGAGAGTGAGGAGAGGTATGGAGAGAGGGAGGTCCAGGTCAGGGAGGTCAGATGGAGGAGAGCAGCAGGGGGGAGGTATGTGCCCCCAGATGTAGGCACATAAGGAGGAGGAGCAGAGGGTTAGGGGCCTGAACCCAGTGGGGGAGGTAGTGGGTAGATCTGTTGCTCCTTCATCACTGTCATTTTCTACTGTTATAAATAAAAATATAAATATCTGATATGCAGGATGTATTGTCATTCTTACAAATTTAACATAATTAAAGCTTAAGGGATTCATCGCAAAAACAATATGTAATATATTTTGTGAAATATTTATTTCTAATTTACATGTAAGTTACAAATAAATACATTTTTAACAACTTACATGTATTTATTTTTTATTCATTGTGTATTGAACTGTATTCACTGTATTGTATAATCATGTGATAATGTGAAAACAAATAGTAACGACGGTAACAGTCTTAATTAGACAATCTTAATACAATAACAGTTAACTACATTGCTACAAAATTGTTGCAAAACCAACCACACATCAAAAAACTAAAGTGTCAGTGTGAAGGTTAAAGGTTGCTACTTTCTCACCAGATCAGAAATTCTCAGGGCAGTCCTTGCAAGAGCACAGCGAAGATCATCTTCTGCAAAAAGTTTACTTCTGTATTAGGCTTTTCAAGCTTGTTGGTTATCAAGTTTAGTTTCAGAGAGATATGTTGTAGGAAATGGAAGAAGCAGGCGCAAAACAATCTCAGACAGAACAGGATATGACTGCAAATGCTTGATCCAGAATTTATTAACTGACATTCAAGATAAATATTGTTTTGCTGCATCTCTGGTAATGAGTACAATGACCTCCTCTTGTGCATTCTCAGGAACATCTTCACCTTTGACTGTGAATGGACTTCTAGCAAGTTCAGGATGTCAGGTAAATTTGGAAAGTACGATTAAATGTATTTTGCAAGCATTAGCATGTGTTCCTTGACAGAACTTATTGTAATCCTTTTGCCAAGTTTAACATAATTTTCCCCCCAAAAAGCAGATAAGTTGGGCAACATGTTAATTCTATTTTCATCCGATTTTTGTTGCCAAAGTTGAAGTTTCATTTGGAATGATCAGATCTTTTTCAGACAAATCGAGGCATGTTGCATTTGGTCCTTGAAGTGATAAATGTTACTTGTTCAAGATGGTAAAGATATCAACCAAGTAAGCTATTTTCTGCAGTTTATTTTCATCGCTGAAAAATTATTCAAAATGTGGTTTTGCTTTCTGATTAAAAAATGTTTTTAGTTTATCTCGAAGATCAAAAACACATTTCAAAACTTTTCCTCTTGACAACCATCTCACATCAGTGTGAAATAACAGGACATTATTGGACGCATCCAACTCATTACAAAGTTTCAAAAACAGTCGACTGTTTAAAGCACTCGCTTTTGCAAAATTGACGGCACTTACAACACTTTTCATTACTTCTTTTAACTCTTGTGGCAGCGTCTTTGTTGCTAATATTTGTCGATGAATCATACAGTGAGTTCCGATGGCTTTGGAGACTCATTCAATACCAAATGTTGAAATCCAGACCGACATCCTAGCATAGCTGGAGCTCCATCTGTGCAAACACCACAAACCCTTTCCCAAGAAATCTCATGCTTTTCCAGAAATTAACCAGTTGTGCCAAATACATCACTTGTCGTTTCAAGAGGTTTACAACTCATCTTTAAAGTCTCCATCATTAATATACCTCACGTAAACCAGTAATTGAGAACAGTTTGCAACATCAGTCGATTCATCAAGCTGGATGCTAAATATTCCAAGTGGAGCAGATTTCATTTACTGGATTACCTGATCAATAATCAGAAGACATGTCATCTATTTGTCTGCTAACAGTGTCGTTAGATAAGGAAATTGCACTTAATTTTGTAACAAATTCGTCTCCAATCATAACTCGACTAATGTCTTTAACTGCTGGTAACAAAAAATCCTTGGCAATGGTGTGAGGTTTCTTAGTTCTGGCCACCAAATATGAAGCTACGTTTTGCTGGTGGTACTTGCTGTGTGTATCTAGCCCTTTTTTTTAAATACTGGGTATCCTTCCCTGCAAATGTCTGATGCTTGCTAGCAAAATGCAGCTTATTGGGCTCCATAGATTCGGCCGACAGAACTTTATAACAAATAACTCGTTGCGGTTTCTCAATTTCTTCTACAACTATTGAAGTAAAACCATACTGAAAGAAATCTTCACAATAGTTTATTTTCTTAATGTACTTCTCTCCATGGTCCATTATCATGGGCTGCTCTGTTCATAGGCCGGTGCTGCTCTGTTCATATGCCGGTGCTGCTCTGTTCACAGGCCGGTTCTGCTCCTCACACAAGCTCAGTGCGCCCTTGATGAAGTTGTCTGGTTGCCGGAAAGGTTTTAGGTGACCCACTGATCGAAGGAAAGGAAAGAAGGAAGGCAGTGAAGGTCATGAAGATTGCAAATGCATTTTAACACAGGGGCGGCCATGTTTATTTTAGGCCATGGTGTTCTTCAATAAATATGTACTGTATTTAGTATGCCCGAAAAGGGTGCACCTTTAATATTTATTATTTTAAAAATTTGCTACAGACACACACACACAGAGGCTTCTTGGTAAGTGCTCTGCACACACGCTGCTGGCTCTGCACATGAGACAGGAGGGAGGGAAAGGGAGGTGGGGCTATGGCTCGGTGCTTTGCCCACAAGCTGCAGCACAGAATGGAGGGAGATGGAGGCAATGCTATGGCTGGGGATAGGGCTCAATATTTTTGTAACACAAAATGTGGCGCCCCTTACTGAGGCACGCTTTTATGCTAATATGTTGCCTAAGCCCAGCCTAATTAGTGATCTGGCCATGCCCCTGAGCATGTAATTGTGGATCTGCCTGCCCCCTGATGATTGAATTTATCTGTTGCTTGAAATTTTGTGTTACACTTTCTGTAAAAATAATTATTTATATAATTTATATCTTTTCCACCTCTATCTCTATAGATAGATAATATATTAAGGAGAGTAGAGCTGTATGTATAGAGATAAATCAGTGTTACTTTATGGTCCTTCCAGGACTTGCAGCGTTGAGGGAGGGTAGTGCTTGTGTGCATGCTCCCCAATGCTAGTGGTACACACTTGTTCGGCCAGCAGTGTAGTGCAGGACCGGTCTGCACTGGGCATATACAGGGCTTGTGTGCTGGTGGCGCGCTGTGCTCTGAGCCATGTGACCTCTTGTGTTCGGTGGGGCCTGGAGCTCTGGGTGACACAGGGGAGCAGTGTGTGCGGGGTCTGGCAGCCTACCATGGATTACTCAGCCAGCGGGGAGTCTTTATCCAATGCACATGAGCTGTGAAGGGCTTCCATGACAGGGACTCCCTCCCGGAGCAGCTGGACTCCCTATGTGGAGGAGCCAGAGGGATGCTGGACTAGATCCTCATGGACTCAGTGTGCCAGCAGCAGGGCTGCTTTACCGACGGGGTGTTCGGCGACCCCTAACACATTTTCATTCGACCCCCAGGTTGAGAACCGTTGCTCTAGAATTATACTGCCTCCTACACCCCTGCCCACACGCATAGATAACTGACAAACAATAGCACTGTAAGCCCTATGGTTATGACTGAAGATATATGGGGCATCAATAACCATGTAAATCCTGAAAGCAAACATATCATTTTTATAATTTCTATCAATTAAATGTCTGGACAATAGCTGCATTAAAAACTGATTCTGGGTACATTTTGCTATTATATCAAAATTGATTTGACATTCAAAAAACAATACATATCTGGGTGTGCACACTGCAGCATATGTCGATACAGACTCTGTAGGAATGCATGTGTGTGTCCTATACTGTCTTAACCTGGACCATGTCTCAGCTGCATGTTAACAACCATTGCTGGGAAAATGTCACAGATTGGTCAGTCTCACACATTGTACAGCAGATCCAGCAGAGCACATGTCTGATTCACATGCAGATGGCACACCACACCACCAGTACATAAATTCATATGAGCCATGATGCACAATGCTAATTATGCAGGCCATGGTTCATCTGTGTAACACATGCACCACAGTCAATCACAGGTGACCAGGATGTCAAGGATATGAAAACACATAGCTGTCAGTTGTGTTGGGCAAACAACTGAAATATATGTTTATTCCATTTCAGTATTCAGGAGGATAAGGCCAGACACAGAGCTACAGGCGGAGGCTCCAATGGAGGTGGGAGTAGTCAAAGAGGAGGGCCAGGACATTCAAGAGGGCCTGGGACCATCCACACAACTGACCATTCATCGGCATATCAGGAGTGGGAATCACTGACTGGGCCCTCAACAGCATCATTTAGACAGCCACAGCTGTTCCAGCCACTTCCACAGTCCATGTCCTGGCCCTGGACATCGTCCCAGCTGCCACCTGATCCAGCAACATTGCAGCAATGGGAGCAGCCCACAACCACTCCCTCACCATGGGGTCCCCTAACATGGGCTCCCACACAATGGGTTCCCCAAACATGGGCTGACAACCAAGCCTTACTGCTGACAGTTCAGGACCTGCTGCAGTCACCTCTGCCAATAATGCGGTCACCTCTACCACCAATGCCGTCACCTCTGCCACCAATGCTGTCACCACTGCCACCAATGCAGTCACCTGGGCACAGAAGGTGGGGGTCCAGTGCTGAGGAGTAGGAGGTCTTAAGACCATCCAGGGAGTCCTCCTCCTGATCACTCCTCACTGAATACTGGTTATTATGGATGTTGACATACTATTGGATGGCTACAGAGTGTGTACATGTCTGGTTATGTTTAACATTTCAACAATTGATGTTTAATGTGGACTGACCTTGAGATGAGGTGTTGTAGTTAAACAGAATATTGTGATGTTTGATATCTTGTTCTTGCCTCAGTAGGTGTTAATAGCCAAATCTCACGACAATGAAGGCATGTTCTTCATCTTTGAGCCGTACAATACCATCATGTGAGCGAATGCATGTTGGTAACTGGGTTGAGTGTTCAATCAGTGTCTTTCACCACTGCAGTTAGGTCTGAAATGCAATATATGACTACATATATCTTCACTAATAAACATGACTGGTGTGAGTGTCAATTATAATGAATAGTGTCTCAGCTTTTGGGTTGCACAGTCCCATTAGGATCTTCTAATCCAAAAAAGCTGTTATACATGCGTTTTAGTTGCAACAGTATGAAATTGGATTAATGTATTTCATGTCATCCAAATAAAATGGCTAATTCCCTTTTTCTTTTGACATCAGGATCAATGTGCATGTGTTTAGGGGTAATGTGAACAGTGTAATCTGTCTGGCCTTGGTACCACCCATATACCAGGTAGATGTGATATCAGCATGGCACAACTATTCCATGTAGAAAGCGATAGGCTGATTGAACAGGACAGAATCAATATAGATAGTACTGCTCGTAGATGAAGTTATAATAACAGCTTATGATTGTTCTAACACCTCCTCTTTATGTTTTCCAGATTCCTATCATCTATTTGGGAATCATCATGACTGTATGAAAACACACTGTTTGTAGAATTGATTAGTATCCCATGATCCATGATTTATAGCATGTGCTTAATATGTCAGATGGAAACCATATGGTTGCTGTATGTGCATTAATGGTATTTCTAAGAAATGGAGTGTTATATGATGTTCCTATGTCACATCCGATTATGGTTACTGTGGTGTCCTGACCACATGTGACCCTAGTAGATGCTATGCATTATCCTTACGATCCATTTCTGAGTGTGCTTTGTGTATGAAATAAAACTTTGTTATACCGTTCTAACCATGTCAGTGTGTTGTAAATGGTTGGGGTTATGGGACAACCACATACATCCCATTTGTGACACATTCCTATATGTGTAAACTAATGAGCCCTAGTTACTATGCAATAGATCAATACCTATAATAATAATAGTACTAATAATAGCATTAGATCTCATATAATAACATATCACATATTAAAAATGTCAAATTGCAATTTGTCATCACGCTTGCAACGAATGGCAGTTTGACAACGATCCGATCACAAAGGGGATCGGATCACGCGCATGTGCATTGGGCGGCATTTAAGGAGAGGTAAGAGACACAGAGGGAAGGTGGGAGAGACACAGAGGAATGGGGGAGAGACATAGAGGGAGAGGGGGGGAAGGCTCAGAGGGAGAGGGGGGAAGAGACACAGAGGGAGGGGGGAAGAGACACAGAGGGAGTGGGGAGAGACACGGGGGGAGAGACACAGAGAGAGAGGGGGAAACAGATGGAGAGGGGGGAAGAGACTCAGAGGGAGAGGGGGGAAGTGACACAGAGGGAGAGGGGGGAAAGAGACACAGAGGGAGGGGGGAATTAGATGCAGAGGGAGAGGGGGAGGAAGAGACACAGGGGAGGGGGAAAGCTGCATGGGAGGGAGAGGGGGGAAAGAGACATGGGGGATAGGGGGGAAAGAGACACGGAGGAGAGGGGGAAAGAGACACGTGGAGAGGGGGTAAGAGACACAGGGGAGGGGGAAAGATGCATGGGAGGGAGAGGGGTGGAAAGAGACACGGGGGAGAGGGGGGAAAGAGACACAGGGGGGAGAGGGGGAAAGAGCCATGGGGGATGGGGGGAAAGAGACACGGGGGGAAGAGACAAAGTTGGGAGAGGGGGAAAGAGACACAGGGGGAAGAGACACAGGGGAGAAAGAGACATTGGGGGAAATAGACACAGGGGGAGAGGGGGGAAAGATCCACAGGGGGGAAAGAGACACGGGGGGAAGAGACAAAGAGGGGAGAGGGGGGAAGAGACACAAGGGGAAGAGACACAGTGGGGAAAAATACATGGGGAGAGGGGGAAATAGACAAAGGGGGAGAGGGGGAAAGAGACACTGAAGGAGAGACACAGGGGAGGGAGAGGAGGGGAGAAGAGAAACGGGAGTGAGAGGAGGGGGAAGAGACACAGGGGAGGGAAAGGAGGGGGGAAGATACACAGGGGAATGAAATGGGGGGAAGAGACATGAGGAAGGGGGGAACAGACACAGGGGGAGGGGGGACAGGGGGGAAAGATACACAGGGCAGGGGGAAACAGACACAGGGCAGAGAGAGGTGGCAAAGAGACAAAGGAGAGTTGGGAAAGAGACGCGAAAGGGAGAGGGAGGTTAAAACACAGGGGGGAAAGGAGATACAAGGGAGGGAAAGGGGTGGTAAAGGAGACACAAGGGAGGGAGAGGAGGGGGAAATGAGACACAAGGGAGGAAGTAGACAGTGGGAGAGACTCGCAAAGAGCTCCTTGCGAGGACAGTAAAGTAGATTGTGGGAGAGGTGGGGAGGGGTTGGAAATGAGTGCCGAAGGCGCTCATTGCGAGGCCCATGATGAGCGCCGACGGTGCTTATTGCGAGGCCCGTGCTGAGCGCCAAAGGCGTTCATCGCGAGGCCAGTAAAGTAGAGGGGGAGAGGCTCCCATTCTGTGGCAAACAGCATTGCCAGGCTTCACTTTTTATTGCTGTCATTTTTGACGGGCAAGTCGCTAGTCATATATGATCAACATAAAGGGTTAATACACATGCATATGTCCAGTTAGTAATATTGTGGAGTATCAACATTCCCCTGATGCCTAAATTAATATGACAGGTGATACTGGAGTGGGTTGCTAGTTTCTTCTCTAGTGGAGTGTGATTTGTCTGACGTCTCTGCTATGACCTGCCCACCTAGAGTGACCCTACATGGTATAGCTCACAGCTTCATTGCAGTACACAAGCCCGTTCACCACCACCACCACTTAGCAATGCTGAAGGGGACCAGGGGAGCATACACTACACGAATCTACTCTAACCCATCAGGAGGGGCCCAAATACACATGGAGGCATGTGCATCAACAAGAAACTCACCTCCATCAGGGTTAATCTCTGCTTCGCCCATCCTGGAATGTCCAACGCCATTGCCGGTGGCCATGTGCCAAGATGTATAGCCATTCCCATTTGGTGACCTCCTATTATGTTTTGCTATTCATCAATTTACGTTAGTGTGGATTGCTAAGGTGTGATGTTGAGGGGCTGTGTACATTGAATGAAGCTGTGAGCTATACCATGTAGGGCCACTGTCGGTGGGCAGATGACAGCAGATAGGTCAGACAAATCCCAGTCCACTAGAGAATGAACTGACAACCCACTCTAAATGTGATGCAGTCCATATAATCAGACCCGACTGAAGGACTGAATAACCGATAATAAAATGTTCCCCGGGTACTTGATATATGTGATGTGGCTGTGAAATATGGCCACTATTTGTGTTCCCACATGTAGATGTGATGTGCGAGATGTATATGCAATTATATTTATATTTTTGGGGCCACATTAGAGCCTGTGTGAGTGAGAAAGGGTTGATATGGCATGAGTTTCATGTTTTTGTATTGCTATTTAATCTGGTAGTGTGTCTTTAATTGCTTTGGGTATGTTGCAGCATGGCTTTTCATATTGGCACATGCATGAACATTCCAACATATGATAAAAAAAAAATATTTTTTTAATGCATATTTTTTATTGGGGGATTATTGTGCAAGTAATTGTAATGCCTTCCCATTTTAAGATACACTGGTGTGTTTATATTGCCCTTGACAGTGTTTAAAAATTGTCAGTAAACCCTTTGCGAGTCCTATTCGGAGGACGTTTTATTTTGGCCTCCATTTGCGGGTTACAGGCTTGAACGCCATGGCGTCCTTGCAAAATCGTTGCAATTTAATAGCTAAATTGGAATTGTAGCGGTTACGGGCTTCAGAGAACAAAGGATTTGCAGCTGCAAAGTTCCACGTTCCACGTCCCGTGGCTTTTTGTTTGCTACAAACCCACAAATCTGCAGCGGCTTGCTTTACTGGGCTACATTAATAGCAGTAAGTCTTACGGGCTTCATTATGAGCTACGTTTTACACATGATTTAATAGGGCTGTATAAGTCTTTTTTCAACCACAAATACTATCAGCCTTATTAAATTGCGATTTGGCCAATTGAATAGGGCTCTATTTAAGCACATAGAATATTTTTTACAAAGTCTTCACTAACTAAAAACTTCTGTAAAAAAATGCTCTGTGCTTATATAGAGCCCTATTCAATTGGCCGAATCGCAATTTAATAAT
Organism: Discoglossus pictus; assembly: GCA_027410445.1. Lineage (NCBI taxonomy): Eukaryota > Metazoa > Chordata > Amphibia > Anura > Alytidae > Discoglossus > Discoglossus pictus. The sequence continues at coordinate 44,847,929 of CM050165.1, forward strand.
GCTGTATGTAACCATGTAATATATATTTACAATCCTAGGGAGTTTAGTTCCCTTATAGTGTTTTCCACTTAATTGAATAGAAATAACATTTGGGTTTATTTACAATTTGGCCAACAAGTTTATTGAATAGTATTCTTTAATGATAACAACGACGAGATTTAAAAATAGGGATTAATGGGAGCCCCGGGTGACTGCCTAGGAATTAGGGGCTCTTGACCTGGCTGAAGTGCAAAGGGGAGCTAATTGGTAGGATAAGATAGGGGGAGTGGCTATAGAATGTATATATAGGGGGAGTTTCCCGCCCTTAGGGGTCATTGAGAGTGGGATAAAACAAGCTCAAACAGGATGACGTCCTCTGCAATGGATTCCCTCATGGATCAGCTCAAGTCCCAAGTGGCAACACATGGGCTTGAGTGGCTACAGGCAGTGGTGGCCAGCATGCAAGAGGAGACACCCCCAAGAAGACAAGAAGAGGTGGCTGCGGTGGAAGAAGAAGCAAGGGCTGCGCAGAGGCAGAGTCGTCAGCCCAGAGGGGCTAAGCCTCCAGAGAGGTTAAGCCCGGATTTACAGACCCCCAGAAGAAAAGGAGGAGCTCGGATGCCAAAAAAGAAGATGGGGACCCCCCCGGAAGCAGCAGAGCGGCAGCGGGACCCCCAAAGGAAAGAAAAGGGCAGAGGAGCCAGAAGATCCTTACCGGAGGCCAGCGCGAACCTCTTCTGCCTCGTCGGACCAAGCACGTCAGCTGGAGAGACGGCGGGGGCATGCTGCAGCAGGAGCGACGGCGGAGACAGCCAGTGAGGTGGCAGCTGCAGTGCGGATCACTCAGCGAAAGAGGTTCCGGCGCGGCGTGGAGGCCCTCGACGGAGACACGTCGGGAGGTGAGAAGAGGGTCACAGAAGCGTCTGGTAGTAGGTCTGAACAAGGGGGCATGATGATGACGCGAGCAGCGTCAAAGAGAGGCAGAGGAACAGAAACAGGCAGTGGGCAAGCGTCAGCACAGAGGGGGCCCCAGGACAAGTCAAGCAGCAGAGCACACAGTACAAGGGGAATTTTAAGCCAGGCAGGGGAAGGCATCAGAAATGGAGGCACAGCAAGAATGGCAGCAAAAGATAAGAAGAATGCAAGGGTGCAAGTTGTGGAAGAGGCAGCAGTGGAGCAGGAAGCAGAAGGAAGGCAGGAGCAGAGGGAAGAAGGTATAGAAGGAGACATGGGGATGATTATAGAAGAAAGAAGTGCAGAAGGTCAGGAGTTGGTGGGCAACATCAGTGACACAAGTCAAGAAGTTCATCAAGAAGGAAGGTGGGAGCATGATGCAGCACCAGCTATATTGTTTTGTCCAGTTTCTACATATGGTGATTCTGGCGAGGGCACATCCAACTGGAGCAGGTCACAGCCTAGGCAGGGTGAGGAGGACATGCCTGTAGGTCAGCAAGGCGAGAGCAGCCAAAGAGGCGGTCAGCATGATTATTCACAGTCAGCTGCATCATCGCCCCTTTCAATATATCCAGGCCCAAGTGTATTCAGGCAGCCGATAGGCAAAAAGCAGTGGAGCAGGAGTAGCAGGGAGAGAAGGGAATATGTTTCATATAATTACAGAGGCAGAAGATCGTTGTCGCCAGCTCGCAGGAAGAGACGCACGCCCTCTCCGAAAGGAAGGTCTAGATCCAGGAGGAAGTCACCTTTCCGGACATGTCGGCTAGGTGAAAATAACAGGAGGGAGAGGGATACGGTCTCTCCTTCTTATCATTACAGGAGCGGCACGGAAACAAGAAGATGTAGGGAGAGGAGACTGCCTTCCGGGGAGGACCGGAGGGTACACGAGACAGCTAGAAAAGAGCCAGCAAAAAGCAGGAATAGTCGACTTCCCGCCATGAATCGGGAAAGGGAGCAGAATGAAACAGCCGTCGCATCAGGTGTTACAGCCTCATCATCCGAAAGAGATATGAGGCATATTGGTGAGTCTATACACAACACACAACCTAAAAATAATATGCAAAGTAGTTTGGAAAACGTTTTGGCTAATTTACGCAGCTTGGTAAATTAGTTAGAAGGGGAGAGACAGGCTGGGCCTGAGGTAGCATGGCTGGGGACGGATAAGACTAGGGTTTATCTACCTGGGAGTCAGGCAAGTAATGCTAGTTTTAGCGGCAATGTGCAGGAGGGTAGTCGGCAGGAGGGGGAGGCTGTGGTGGCGGGTTCGTCGGATGTGGACACTCCACGGGCAGTAGGAGGAGAACATTTTATTAGGGTGGCAGATACAGTGCGGAGCAAATCAGCCCTGTGTTCTATTGGACCAATTGGGGAGCATGTGTCAAAAGAATTGAGGGAGAAAATATGGAAACGGGAATTCATAGAGATTTTCTCAGTACTCCCTTTGGACAATTTCATAGAAATTAAGACAGATGAAAAGAAAGAGGATGTCAAAAAAGAGGAGGATGAGCGTAAGCGGAGATATAGGAAGATCCCCAAGACTTTTAGATGAAATTGAGGGGATTCATAGAACTTATGGTGGGCAGGCGTGGTGGGCGTATGATGAAAAATTTCATCAGAAGTTAGCTGTTAGGCCCTCCATGCAGTGGGATGACAGGGATATGGGCAGTTGGTTGAAAATTGTGACCCCGCTATGCCCATCTTTTGCTACAGGGGCTAAGACCGTGGGAGTAAGTCAAGCAAAAAAGGGGTTTTGTTTTGCTTTTAATGAAAGCTCATGCTCATGGGGAACATCTTGTAAATTCAAACATGAATGTGCGGAATGCGGTAGTGGCCATCCTCCTTTTCGTTGCTTTAAGAGAGCAAAAATGCAGAAAGCCGGGGACTATGTTGCAAAAGGGGTGGAGCCCGGTGCTTCTGGAAAGGATGGAGGATTGGCTAAAGTTATACGCCAGTAGGGTTTCTAGTTTTGAGGATGCTTCTTTTCTAAGGGAAGGTTTTGCGGTGGGTTTCACTATCCCATCATTGGCTGGGGCCTTAGCAGAGCCCCCTGCTAACTTAAAGTCGGCCAGGGACAATCCGGCATTAGTTTTTAGTATGCTCATGGATGAGGTAAGCAAGGGTAGAATGGCGGGCCCGTTTGATAGTGTCCCGTTTAGCAACCTAAGGATTTCTCCATTGGGGCTTGTTCCAAAAAAGGACACGGATGCGTTTAGACTAATTCATCACTTGTCATATCCAAAGGGAAACTCAGTCAATGACGGGATTGAAAAAGAGTTGGCTTCGGTCTCGTATGCATCGGTGAAACAAGCAGTTAGGCTGGTCAGGAAGGCGGGTAGGGGGGCTTTGTTAGCTAAGGTTGATATTAAGTCAGCTTTTCGCTTGCTTCCTGTTCATCCTGTGTCACAGCAGTTGTTGGGTTGCTCTATCCTGGGGAAGTTTTTTGTAGATTTGTGCTTGCCAATGGGGTGTAGTATTTCTTGTTCCTTTTTTGAAAAGTTTAGTTCTTTCCTGCATTGGGTGGTTTGTGCTAAGACAGGGTTATATTCGGTGGTTCACTACCTAGATGATTTTTTGTTCGTGGGTTCACAAGAATCATCAGATTGTTTTACATTAATGCAGGCATTTCAAGATCTAGCGGCGGATTTTGGCATTCCGCTGGCTGTCGATAAGTCGGAAGGTCCCTGCCAGAGGTTGAGTTTCTTGGGGATTGAAATAGACACAGATAACATGGAATGTAGGCTTCCGATGGATAAGGTGGTGGATTTATGGAAAACTGTAGGGGAGGTTTTGTCGGCAAACAAGGTTACTTTGAGGGTTATGCAGTCTTTGCTGGGTAAGCTTAATTTTGCTTGTCGTATAATTCCTATGGGTAGGATTTTTTCAAGGAGGCTATCTTTAGCTACAAGGGGAGTGTGCCAGCCACATCATCATATAAGAGTGTCGTCAGACCACAAGGCGGATCTGCGCATTTGGTATGTTTTCTTGCAGAGTTTTAATGGTCGGAGTATGATTTTAAAAGCTCCTACAGTTAATGATGTTTTGGAGTTATATACGGACGCAGCAGGTGCACAGGGTTTTGGGGCCTATTTTAGAGGTTATTGGTGTGCGCAGGCTTGGCCCACTAGGTGGCATGAGGAGGGGTGGACTAGGAATTTAACCTTATTGGAATTGTTTCCTATAGTTATAGCTTTGTGGCTTTGGGGGGAAATTCTAAGACATCACCACGTAGTTTTTCATTGTGATAATATGAGTGTGGTGCAGGCAATTAACTCAACGACTGCCTCTTCGCCTCCGGTGGTTAGGCTTCTGAGGCAATTGGTATTAAAATGTCTTCAGTTGAACATTATGGTCAGGGCCTCACATATCGCTGGGGTCAAGAACGTAGTGGCAGATGCCTTGTCCAGATTCGATTGGGAGAAGTTTCGGAGGTTAGCGCCTTTAGCTCAGGTTGAACCTACATTATTTGATCAGGAATTGTGGAATCTGTGTTTATGAATCAGATCACGAGTCTCTGGGGTACGACATACTGCCCTTGGTTTAAGGGTACTCTGGGATGTGGATAAAGGTTATTACATGCTAGTAATTTGCTTGTTTTATTGCAGGGTCGCCTTTGCAGCTATGGATTGTGGGTCACTCCTTCATATATTGGGCCAGAAGGGCAGCAGCTATCACAGATCGGGGCCGCCAGTTGGGTTTCCCTGAGGAAGCCATGTTGATAAAATGGTTTGGTATTAGGGGGATGAGATGGGAACAGGTATTGTTGAAGGTAGCCGGGTGGGCTAGATGTGCCCCGCCTCCAGACATATTGCTCATACATGCGGGGGGAAATGACCTGGGGTATATGGCCATGAAAGAGTTAATCCGGAATATGAAGAGGGATTTAGCTAGGCTAAAGGAATTGTTTCCGGGTTTATATATCATTTGGTCCCAGATTACACCTAGATTAAAATGGAGGGGGGCCCACGATCCTATGAAATTGAATAAAGCTAGGCTCAGAATTAATAAGATTATGTCCTCTTATGTTCGGAAATTGGGGGGTTTTGCTATTAGGCATCGGGATTTTGAAACCCCAGGGGCTCAAGGGTATTACTTGTGGGATGGCGTCCACCTCAACGAAATAGGGACATCATTATTTATTTACACATTGAAGGAGGGTATTCTTCCGGCCATGGCTAGTTTTGGCGGTGCTGAGCCCGGTGGGCTTGCGGGTGGCGGGGGTGCTGCATCACCTTAGGGCGGAGCTCATTAGCGGGTAAGGTATCTGGTTTAAGCCGAGGCCAGAGGTCGATTTGGCACGGGGTTCCATGGCACCTCCGGGGCTGTGAGGAGCTCCGTCCTTGGAAAGGTGTGCAGCTAACCGTGGTTGGTATTACATTGTTATGTTAATAAAGCTGGGGCCTGATTATACCTATTCCAGTTTATGTGTCTGTTATTGGGAAGGTGGTTGGGGATTTATTGGTGCGGACCATAGTCACCATGCACAGGTCATGGGAGCCCCGGGTGACTGCCTAGGAATTAGGGGCTCTTGACCTGGCTGAAGTGCAAAGGGGAGCTGATTGGTAGGATAAGATAGGGGGAGTGGCTATAGAATGTATATATAGGGGGAGTTTCCCGCCCTTAGGGGTCATTGAGAGTGGGATAAAACAAGCTCCCTCCCTCCCTCCCATGTTGTTTGGTTTGTACTGTATTTTACACTGTTGTTCATTTGTCACAGCTTTGGCGGGGGTGCTGCATCACCTTAGGGCGGAGCTCATTAGCGGGTAAGGTATCCGGGTTAAGCCGAGGCCAGAGGTCGATTGGGCACGGGGTTCCATGGCACCTCTGGGGCTGTGAGGAGCTCCGTCCTTGGGAAGGTGTGCAGCTAACCGTGGTTGGTATTACATTGTTATGTTAATAAAGCTGTGGCCTGATTATACCCATTCCAGTTTATGTGTCTGTTATTGGGAAGGTGGTTGGGGATTTATTGGTGCGGACCATAGTCACCATGCACAGGTCAAAACAACTAAAATCATTGAAAAGAAAATTCTCCTCTGAGGAATGTGATATAGTTCACTTATAAGTAATCTGTAGAGATATACACTTTCTCTTTGATCATAGAAGAGGATTATAATATTCCACTAAGGTAACTCAGTTCCAGAGTCTCACAAGGTCTGTTGAACAAGTATTATTTCTCCTTCCAAATCAGGATATTGTACAGACTTTATTTTATGTGAGTAATTGGAAATAGTATGGTAAGTAAATGAAGGCACTACCTTAGATGTAGATAAGAGACCAAACAAGTTATTTCTCTATGTAGGAGCTTGCTGTAGGAGACTTAATCTTTGGAATATCTCCTATCTATAATCTGTGTAATACTTAATTTCTTAGGACTTCTTAAACCCACAATGTGATCTGTGTCCTATATCTTTAATGACAATAATTCCTTGCTTTATGGAATACTCCCTATTATGGGGAGATCTGTCCTTATTTGTTCCCATTATAAGGTAAAAGTCTAACAGATTAAACTTCGTATGTATAATAACTTGTACTCACTTGTTTCTGCATCTGGTGGCCTTTATAGTATCCCTTGGTTATTCTGAGGGAACCATATTAAACTATAATGGAGTTACCTAACTAGTGCCATGCTTCTTATTCAAGACGCTAATACTGCATGGCTTCACTTCCTAGTACAACGTGGACGGCGTCATGCGTGATGACGCACGTATGCATGTAAACGCCTCTGCCTAACGAGTTTCAACGTGCTATGACGTCTTTCTCAAAGGGGGAGGCAGTAGAGACCATCGCTGGTCTTATATAGTGACTTGGTTGCCTTGAAAACCAGTACTGGAGTCATGATTAGATAGTAGTAATCCCCATAATAGGGAGTATTCCATAAAGCAAGGAATTATTGTCATTAAAGATATAGGACACAGATCACATTGTGGGTTTAAGAAGTCCTAAGAAATTAAGTATTACACAGATTATAGATAGGAGATATTCCAAAGATTAAGTCTCCTACAGCAAGCTCCTACATAGAGAAATAACTTGTTTGGTCTCTTATCTACATCTAAGGTAGTGCCTTCATTTACTTACCATACTATTTCCAATTACTCACATAAAATAAAGTCTGTACAATATCCTGATTTGGAAGGAGAAATAATACTTGTTCAACAGACCTTGTGAGACTCTGGAACTGAGTTACCTTAGTGGAATATTATAATCCTCTTCTATGATCAAAGAGAAAGTGTATATCTCTACAGATTACTTATAAGTGAACTATATCACATTCCTCAGAGGAGAATTTTCTTTTCAATGATTTTAGTTGTTTTTAATCCCTATTTTTTAATTTCGTCGTTGTTATCATTAAAGAATACTATTCAATAAACTTGTTGGCCAAATTGTAAATAAACCCAAATGTTATTTCTATGTAATATATAGTACAATTTAAAACTATAAATATCAAAACAATAATTGCAAGTACTTCATCAAATGAATATTATTAAAAAATATATTTTCCTGCATTCCACCCCTTTAGAACACTTTTAGTTTGTAAGTTTGTAAGGTGCTTTGGAAACAAGCACTATGTACATTTATTTTTTAGCTCTCAGGGCTCTCCATTCATTTGCAATATGTTAATATTGTTTTTGCCTTGTACTCAACCCCTGTATAGCGCTACTGATATGTTGAAGAGTTACAAATAAAGGATAATAAGAAATACCTAAAAATTAAGATTATATCAATATATCTGTTTACCCGTGTGTTAGATATATTTTGCCATTATGTAGGCTCGTAGTATGTTGAATTTGTCTTGAAAATGTAGCCATTTTACTATGGTGGACCAGGGGAGTAATTCATTATTTACTCTTTCAGGGCCCCTCTTTGGGCTCTTTCAATCAGTAATTTGAGCATGTGTGGTAAATTACAGTGGACAGAGACTCCAAGCACTATTAAATTGTTGCTTATGGACCTGTGCTCCGGGTCATCAAGTTGTCCCTCATTACTGTGATTTGGGCTAGAGTCAACCATATTGACTTATTGATTCAACTGAACCTCCAGATCAGATTTTGGCTTCTCTAGTATGATTATTCTAACATTTTGCTTTGAGATTAATGTTTCTAATGCAGCAAATTCTTATCTAACCTTGCTGATGTGTGTTTCCATTATCTCATCCAATGCTTTGAGCAGGTGCGCTATAATGGTTTGTGCAAGTGGGTTGTTCAGTAGGTTTCTGTTAGGCTCAGGTGTTGATGGTCTCAAGCACTTACGCTGAGACTTTTTTAAAAATCGTTTTTGGTCCTTTGGGAAAGCCCTTGGTCCCATGCCGATGGGAATTAACTTGTTATCCTGTGGAGGTGTCTTTGTGCTGCTTATTCAATGCTGCTGAGTAAAGAAGGTGTCTGGAGGGTGTTGCTGGATCGTGTTCAGGATTTATATGCTGGGTAGTATTGAGGATTTATGTGGCTCCTCTCCTTATATTCTCTCAGACTGCTTTGAATGTTTTTAATGAAGTGGTGCTTACTGGATAGACTGGTGGAGTTGATGCTGGCTGAGATTTGTATAAATCTGGGTGTGGAAACCTTTTGCTAATTAATCTAATTCTGTGCTGTAAATTGTGTGTTTATTTGTTGTAAACTGCACGCTGATTTATTAGTCTATACCAGATGGCAAAGCTACCAGTGGTGCAGTGCATCAGGGCTCTCCTCTTGGGGGGCAGTATTTTCTTGCCTTTTTGTTTCTGTACAGTGTAGCTGCCCCCCTGGGTCCCCCCATCTCGACCCAACCCACCATGCCCTCCACTGCCCCGGGGTTCCTTGAACGTAAACCCCTTAACTGGGTAAATTGGTGTGAGACAGTTTAAAAAAGAGCATTTCTACCGAGTCTCCAAGAGGTGACAATGTGGAGCAGTTCAGCATGTCAGGAATGTGTATCAGGGAAGAAGGTAAGAGAGCAAAGATTGCAAAGCAATAGCAAAGTACAGGTGAATGGGTCCTATAAGGGGGAGCAAAGGCGATAGGGGTGGGTGCTTTGTGAAGTGGATTCTGATATCTAGGTGGCTGCTGACAAGGACTGGATGCTATGTAGATATGGATGCTAAGAGGGGTAGGTGCTGTGTGGGGGTGGATGTTGTGGGGGTACTGGGCAATATGTAGAGATAGTATACTGTATGTATGGTGTAGTGTAAAGGCCCCCTCTGCCGCACCCCCTTCCCCTGTATAGGATGTCTCTGGAAAGTGGAGCGTGCATCTTAGAGCTGTGCTATAGTTAGAGGCAAAGCTGAAATGGGAAAGGGTCTTTGGGAGGGGCACTAAGTAAATTGGTACAAACAAATAAATCCTAAAAAAAAATAAAAAAATAAAAAATCCTTGGGGGGAGGGGTAGGCATGTGGTGTCTCTTTAGTCTAATCCAATTATCAAACAAAAGCACTGCTTCTTCTCTCTTCCCCCACCCCTCCCTCCACAGATAGCTACAAACACAACCCCCCATCATCCATCTTGCAGGGTGTGATGTAACAAGCACAAAATAGATTCATGTACTCATAAACAGAGTCTTTAAAAAGTCAGATTGTGGAAAAAACTGTTTATGTTCATGGCTTACACATATTATTATATTGATAGTTTGGTACATACTTGACAAATAAACTGAACTGCAGTGGACCTTTAAATGTGATGACTTCAGATACACTATTTATTGTTATTATATTTTTTTAAATAAAGAAATAACCATAGGTGCTGAAAAAGTATTCCAAAAATAAACTTGTAAAATAAAGCCTTTTTGTGATAATTTATTTAAACAAACGTGTGAAAAAAACAGCAATATGGCATGAAACAAATCTATGAATTAAAGATCATTTAATTAACCTCCATTCATCACGTCACAATAACTGGTATAGTCAAAAATAGCACCAGAATTATTCCTGAAAATCTCTTTTAACATTAAGAATAGCGTTATAGTCCCTCGCCTGCTGTGACTTTTATCACGAAAATACAATTTAAAACTACTAAACAAAATATCAATGTCTCACTGAGTCTTTGTTCCCTTATTCGTAAGATTTTTTTTTTTTCTTTTAAAAAAAGAAAATCTATGTCCTTTCCTTTTTTTTATGGTTTTTCGTAGAATGATGTTTGCTTTACAGTTGATATATTTTTTCTAGAAATAAAGAGCAGAGGATGCTGGTGACTTGTAATTACTTTTGTATGATGGATGAAAACAAGAATCTCACAGAGTATCTGCTCTATAAAGATTGTGCAATACAAATACTATATTCTTAATCTTTAATTTTACAGCAAGATATTTATTGACTGTGATCACATATTTTTTACGCAGGTCTTGTTTTTATTATAATTACTTTCATCAATAGTTTAGATGTATAGCCTATGCTCTCAAGTAATTTCCCTGCAGAGGTTTCACATCATGCAAATTGAGTCACATTGCAATCCCTCAGGGTTTCACAAAAGGAACACAAGTCCTACTTAACAATCCGTCTAAACAGGTTACATGTTGTGAATCACAAAAACTTTCCCTTTGGGCTCAAAGTAATTTAAATGAAGAATGCAAAGCAAACAAAAACAAGACACTATTAGGTTTATCAAGACAATGGGATTTTTTTACAAAATAATGAAACTTTTTGTTTGCTAAGAAACATCTATTTCTTTTTCATACAAACATTTCCTTTGCTGAGATTGTTGGTGAAATATTGTATAACAATCTTTTATGTAACTACCACTGGAAAATGCAAAATAAAACATCAGTGTTTAAAAAGTTTGAATAGCAATATTCAGGGAAATAGTTATAAGCCTAGTTTTTAATTAGAAATCCAAGTGGTCCCCAGGTTAAGGAGAAGATCTGTTCATGAGAATTTCCTTAAAGGGCCATTTACCTCACTATAAGTGCTCTTCATGGTGTAAAAGAGCACATGATTCTATGTTAAAGTGATCTATTGTTTTGTTTTTTAATTACACTAATAACAGCTAACAATCTGCAGTCTTAGTTCTGTTTACAAACTGTTCCATGAATAACAACACACACCGACAATGGGCAAGTGCAAGCTCCATGAACACTAGATTTATGGTATTTCTCTACATTCAGGAATGTAATCAGTCATCAGTTAACCCACAAGTAAAATATTTAGGAGTTTCAGGCAGTCATTTCCTCTACAGATGATTTTAAGAAGGGTTAACCCTCTTTCTGTTTTTGCTCTCTGCACGGAGCTCTTGCTGTCAGTCTGCCTGGGGGACTTGCCAGAGTTTCATGTGAACAGACCCTTCATTTATGATGTTTTTTTCTGTGAAAAAAGGTACCTATTTAAACAATTCAAAAAGTATTTCAACATGTTTTCATGAGTAATTTACAGCCGTGTGCTCCAAGTTGTAATGAATTAACTGGCCCTTTAAGTCAGATTTGTATGCAAGTCAGATCCCTAATGAATAATAATATGAATAATAATAACAAAACTATAATGATTCATATTTGGTAATAATAATACAATGTAATACTGTAATACTGACAATAATAATACCTTGGTACTGTATTAATAAGTTACAGAAACTAATGTGCTCTTTCTAGAACATTAAAAAAATCATACAAAAAGCCATGGGAGCCTGTTCTAAAGTATGCGTCGTCTGTAAATCTGGTCATCTGTAATTTGGGACCACCGGTTTACATCTGCTGGTCATTGGAGGCATATGGTATAGTTTTGTGAAGGTTGAATGGGTAAGAGGAATTTATATTTCTGCACAAATAGGGCATGAATTTATTTTTGCAAGCTGTCTAAGCATGTGTCTGAGAGGGCAGTGAAATTCATCTCCTATTTCCATATTCCCAACGCCTCCCTCCAGTGACAATTAAAATAATCCTAATCCTCGGACTCTAGCTAGCAGGAAATGTTTTAAATAGCCAGGATGGAATCTGCAAAACATGAACAGAGTTATATTCATTATTATTATTATTATTATTATTATTATTATCATTATTATTATAATTTTATATAGTGCCATAACACAACCCGTGGTACAGCAAAAATGAGTATAACAATACATCATTTGACAAAAGGATACAAAAGGAGTTGGTCGACCCTGCCCTTGAGCTAACTGTCATATACAGGACACTTTTATAAAAAAGTGTCTTGCATGACTGAGAGTTTGCAAATTTACAGATTAATGAATTAATTAATCAAAAGGTGAAGTAATTAAAATGGAGAAACAAGGCCTTGGCAAGTAATGTGAAAGGAGAGTAGGGTGAATGGACCTAGGGAAGATGTCAGTTGGTCAATACTTCTGTTCAGGTGGATGGTATGGGGCTCATTGTCATAAATATACTTAACACATGTGTAATTTGTTTTCTTGAACTATAATGGTTTATATGTTTTAAAAATGAGTATAACAATACATCATTTAACAAAAGGATACAAAAGGAGTTGGTCGACCCTACCGCTGAGCTAACTATCATGTACATGAAACTTTTTTATAAAAAGTGCCTTGCATGACTGAGAGTTTGCAAACTTACAGATTAATGTATTAATGAAACAAAAGGTGAAGTGATTAAAATGGAGAAACAAGGCCTTGGCAAGTAATGTGAAAGGAGTGTAGGGTGAATGGACCTAGAGAAGATGTCAGTTGGTCAATGCTTCTGTTCAGGTGGATGGTATGGGACTCATTGTCATAAATATACTTAACAAATGTGTAATTTGTTTTCTTGAACTATAATGTTTTGTAAGTTAACTTGCAACTAGAGATCACAAGTCACATTACCATATTAATATTCAGTGTGCATTGGGACTAATTTACCCAAATTAAAATTTGAATGAACTTGACTTGAAAAAGATAATGTGAAAGAGATAATTTAGCTTGCCCCAGGTGAAGTGTGATGATCAAATGGCCACTGTACCAGCTTTATGGAGTTTATAACAAATTAACATTAGCAGCTGTGCAAACAGTGGGCATAGAAGTATTTAGGTCAAATCTTATATTTCTGTAGACCCTCCTTCTATCTACCCACTTGTTGATCATATGGAGACTGAGTGGGTGTGTCCTGTTAATTTGTATTATCTATTCAAGAGTGGAAAGTGACAGGAATAAGGGGGATCTCTTTACTAATTGGTGGATTCAGGTAAGATTTCAGCACAGGACATGCCCAGTAGGCTCAGTAAGGGCAGCTCTCAAGTATATTTGCAAGGCTTGCCTGCCATGCTCTGTAATTGCCCTCTCATGCCTTGAAAAGGAAGTATAACTATCACGGCAGCTTCCATGCACTAGCAAAGTCTGCTAAAGGTAAGATTTTTACCTCAAAATGCATTCATGTCCATGACTTAGACAGCTGTTAATGTCATTAATTTCTTGCATACTTCACAAAAATATAATGTAATCTACAGTGATCCTTTAAATATAATCAATTCTCTTCCTTTGCACCAAACATTTGCTCTTAATCTATCAAGTATATCTACATAATCCTATTGGACATCTGCAGGTTATGGTTAATGGCTTCAGGCTTTCCTCTGGTATAAAAAGAAGAGGAAACCTCGTTTGTTATTAAAGATAATGCATTTCAAAGAGAGAAGCAGCTTATTTCTTCTCAGCATGCACCCATAGGAATAGCACTATGTTATGTTGCTATTTGCCTTACACTAATTAGTCATCTTCCCCTTGAGATCTTCAAAACTGCAGTTGACTTTCTGTTGCTGTGTACAAACACATTTTCTTGCAAACATATGGACCAAAAATCCCTTTTATTTTTTTTATTTTTTTTGTAGTAGGTAAACATATTTTTTAAATATGTTTATAGATATCTAAAAAAAAAAATCTAATCCTTGCTATTCTTTGAAACCAGATATATTTTATAAAATTGTATAAAAAATATGTTCATTAAAAAAATGTAACCCAAAAATATTGTGCAACATAATTATTGGAAAAATATAGTAAATTTAAAATAAGCATATAAATATAATACTTTGACGTGTGGCAGATTCAAACAAATCTTGCGAGAGACCATATAACTTTAGGACTAAATTAGGGTCAATTAAGAAGTGGGAATGTAAGTCACTTTGTACATTGTTGAGAGGAATGGAAGTTTACCACACTTTTCAGTTGCAATCTAACACATGGATACACACAGTTCTGGACCTCTGTCCCACACATATTTTCTCACTGATGTAGTCTTTAGGTAAAAATAGCTCTGTACTTAAATAGTTACATAGATAGTTACATAGGCCCTCATTCAATTGCAATTTGGCCAATTGAATAGGGCTATAAATAAGCACATAACATATTTTTTTTAAATACGTTTTTAGTTAGTTAGCATCTATCCAAAAGCAAGGTTTTCACTAACTAAAAACTTATTTAAAAAAAATATGCTCTGTGCTTATATAGAGCCCTATTCAATTGATCAAATCGCAATTGAATGAGGCCTATAGTAATTAAGGTTGAAAAAAGACTTTCAGTCCATCAAGTTCAACCTGTTAAGATCTACTCTGATCTGCAATATGCGGATTAGTTATTAATTAATTAATTGTTAAATAATTATTAATAGTATAGTATTGGAGGATGAATAAAGAGTTAGTCCATCAAGTTCAACCTTTTTAGATCTCTATTGATCTTTTTAATATGTGGACTATTTATTATAAATTGTTAATTGACCCAGAGGAAGGAAAAAAGAAAAAAACCCCATTGAAACTTTGCCAATTGTCTCATAAGGGGAAAAAAGCAAAATTCCTTCCTGACCCCAGAAACTGGCGATCAAATTTCTTCCTGGATTCCTTCGTTAGTTATCTAGGATAGCCTTGAATGCCCTCTTTTTTCAAAAATATATCTAACCCCTTTTTGAAGTTGGCTATCGAATTCGCTGTTACCACCTCCTTTAGTAGAGAATTCCACAGTTTAACCACCCTTTTCTTTGTTTAAGGTGAAATCGTTTTTTCTCTAACCTCAAAGGGTGTCCTCTTGTCAGTTGAAAATCTCTTGCTACAAAAAGTTAACTTGACAAAGCCTTATATTGACCCTGGATGTATTTAAATAAGGTAATCATATCCCCTCGTAGATGCCTTTTTCCTAGCGAAAATAAGTTTAGTTTGGTTAGTCTTTCTTCATAACTTAGCCCCTCCATTCCCCTTATTAGTTTTGTAGCCATTCTCTGTACTTTTTCCAGCTGAATGAAGTGGTTCCCCAAATTGTACTCCATATTCGAAATGAGGGCGTACTAGGGATTTATATAGTGGTAGAATTATATTTGCTCCCCTTGCTTCTATACCCTTCTTAATACATGCTAATATTTTACTTGCCTTTGCAGCTGCTGCTTGGCATTGAGCACTGCTACCTAGGTGGTTGTCCACTAGTACTCCCAAATCCCTTTCAATATCTGATACCCCTAGAATTGCTCCATTAAGATTATGAATTGCATGGCTATTTTTCCTTCCCAAATCTTTTAGCCAGCTCTCGATCCATGAACAGATATTACTGCAATTCCTGTTATCCCTTAGTTTGCTCACTAGTCTTCCGTGTGGGACTGTATCAAATGCCTTTGAAAAATCTAAAAAGACTACATCCACTGAGTTGCCCTGATCCAAGTTCCTACTAACCTCCTCATATAAACTAATTAGATTGGTCTGACACGACCTATCCTTCATAAATCTGTGTTGACTGCTACCTATGATCTTGTTCAAATAGACATATTCTTGTATTCTGTCCCTTATTAACCCTTCTAAAAGCTTCCCAACTACAGATGTGAGGCTCACTGGTCTATAATTCCCTGGATTTGCTCTTGATCCCTTCTTAAATATAGGAATCACCTCTGCTTTTCTCCAGTCATCCGGTAGAGACCCTGTAGTGAGTGAGTCTTGAAAGATTAGATATAATGGTTTGGCTATTACAGAACCCAGCTCCCTCAGTACCCTTGGGTGTATACCATCAGGACCTGGGGCTTTATTAACATTTATTTTTTCCAATCTCTTTTGGATTTCTTCCTGCATTAACTAATTATTTAGTGATGGTAGTGTAACCCCATTATGTTGCGGTGTCCCAACCACTGGTACCTCCCTTGTGTATACCGACGAAAATAACCTATTTAGCTCATCTGCGTTTTCCTGGTCACTAATTATCAGATGGCCTGTGTCACATTGTAATGGTCCTATCGATTCCTTCCTGGCCTTCTTCCCATTTATATATTTAAAAAATATTTTATGGTTAGTCTTACTTTCCATTGCAACTGACTTCTCATTTTCTATTTTAGCCAGTCTAATAGCCCTTTTGCAAGCCTTGTTGATTTCCTTATAGTCACATAAAGCTGCCTCTGTTCCCTCCTCCTTGTATAATTTAAATGCATGTTTCTTTTTCCTCATCATGATCTTTAAGTCATTGTTAAGCCACATGGGATACGATTTACTATTCATTTTATTTCCACATGGTACATGCCGATGAGTATGTTTATTTAGTAAGGATTTGAATGTTGTCCATTTATTTTTAGTATTTTTCCCTGTAAGTTATTTGTCCCAGTCTATATGTAGTATTGTTGCCCATAGCCCATTAAAGTTAGCCCTTTTAAAATTTTGAGTTTTTGTTGGCCCCTTACAACTCTGTTTTTTGTATTCAATCTCAAATGATACTGTGTTGTGATCACTGTTCCCCAAGGGTTCCCCTATTTTAACATTTGATATTATATCAATATTACTTGTGATGACTAAATCCAAGATGGCCCCATTTCTAGTAGGTTCTTGTATTACCTGGGCCAGATAATGATCCCCGAGTGTACTCAAGAACCTGCTCCCCTTAGCTGAGCTGCTCGTCTCATTTATCCAGTTTATTTCAGGGTAATTAAAGTCTCCCATTATTAGAACTTGCCCATGCTTAGCTGCATTTCCAATCTGTAACAATAATTGTATTTCCTCACTTTCAGCTATATTTGGGGGTTTATAGCATACTCCCACCAATATGCGTTTAGAATTAGCTCCTCCACTATTTAGCTCAACCCACAAAGATTCAATGATGCTGTTAGTGCCAGCATACATATCTTATCTGACTGTAGGCTTAAGTTCAGGCTTAACATACAGACAGATCCCTCCTCTTTTACCATTTCCCCTATCTTTCCTAAATAGGTTATAACCATCCAGATTAACAGTCCAGTCATGAGATTCATCCCACCATGTTTCAGTAATGCCTATTAAGCCCCATTTTTCTTGTACCGCTAATGTTTCTAGCTCGTCCATTTTCCCAGGCAAACTTCTTGCGTTAGCAAGCATACACTTTATGTTGCTATGGCTCTGCCATTGTGAAGTGCTTGCCACTGTATTTGATGCACCTATTAATACCTCCCTACTGTCTATTGTAACCCTCCCCCTTCTCCTCCCCCATGGGTAACTAATTCATCCCTTTCCCTCTCTACCCTATTTACCCCAATACTTCTATATAGTCCCTCCCCCCCACCTACAAGTTTAAAAACTCCCCCAGCTGTTCTACCATCCTATCCCCTAGCACAAAAGCTCCCTCATCATTAAGGTGCAGTCCATCCCTGCTATAGAGATTGTACCCAAGTGAGAAGTCAGCCCAGTGCTCTAAAAACCCAAAACCCTCTGCACTGCACCACTTTTTTAGCCACACATTAACCTCCCTAAGCTCCTTCTGCCTCCCTGGGCTAGCATGTGGCACTGGTAGTATCTCAGAAAATACTACCTTGGAGGTCCTTGCTTTAGGCTTATTCCCTAGTTCTCTAAAATCATTCTTGAGGACGCTCTATCTTCCACTAACTTTGTCATTGGTACCAATGTGTACCAAGACCGCCGGTTCATTACAAGCCCCTCCCAATAATTTATCCACCTGATCCACAACATGCCGAACCGAGCACCAGGGAGACAGCAAACTGTTCGATTGCTGGGATCTGGGTGACAAATTACCTTGTCTACCTTCCTAATAATAGAGTCCCCTACCACCAAAACATGTCTGTTGCTCTGCCTATTCTGCCCTCCCGCTCCTCCAGTAGAACTGTTCTCCCGGCTGTCAGAGGGAACAGCTCTATCTGGCATTGCCATTCCTGAATGGACATCCCCAACAGTTTCACTCAATCTGGCAAATCTGTTGGTGTTTGCCAACTCAGAACTGGCCTGCCTCCTCCTGTTCCCCCTGATTCCCCTTCTAACTGTAACCCAGCTACCTCCCTGGCCATCCTCACTAGCCCCAGTTCCTCCCTCCGTACTAGTCCCAGCTAAACTGTGCTCCGTAAGCACCACCTTCCTTTCCAGTGAAGCAGTATCACTAAGTGCTGCAATTCTCCTCTCCAGATCTTCAATTTGAGCTTCCAGAGAGGCAGCATGCTCACACCTGTCACAGAGGTATGGACCCTGGATCATCTGTTCCAGTAGTGCATACATTTGGCAGGATGTACACTGAGAGAGGTTGCCACTGGACTGACTCATGATAATCAGTTACAAAAATACAGTGAGAAAACAAATCATTGTATTTGTATAAAGATTGCTTTTCTACACATTAACCCAAACAAAACAGAAAAAAATATATATGTTTGTTTTCTGTTTTTTTCTTATAATACCCCTTTCCTTTAGATTTCCTCCTTTTATTCAATCTCCTACACACTAACTACATTTACCCTAGAAATGATTGCTCGCTCTTACCTTTTTAAAATAGACCCCGCCTACTCGCCGGTACAATGATAAATGAGCACAGGACAGAAAACACTGCACTGCCTCACAGAACTGATTCAGCAGAACACGACAAAATGCACATAGATAAACCTTTACACAGGCCAAGCCACACCCACTCTCACCTGGACCCGGATTACAGCCCACAGGAAGAAAACACTGCACCGATTTACAGAATTGATTCAAGCAGAACCTCACACAAATGCACACAGATATAACTTACACAGGCCAAGCCACAGCCACTCTCACCTGGGCACTGATTAATGCAACAGGACAGAAAACACTGCACTGATTTACAGAACTGATTCAAACAGAACCTCACACAAATGCACACAGATATAACTTACACAGGCCAAGCCACACCCACTCTCACCTGTACACTGATTACTGCAACAGGATAGAAAACACTGCACTGATTTACAGAACTGATTCAAACAAAACCTCACACAAATGCACACAGATATAACTTACACAGGCCAAGCCACACCCACTCTCACCTGTACACTGATTACTACAACAGGACAGAAAACACTGCACTGATTTACAGAACTGAATCAAACAGCAACTTAAAATCCAGCTTCAAAAACATATAGGTTAGGAAGCCGAAACATACAGAAGCTCCTTGAAAATATTATTGGAAGGACTCTGTAGACCACCCAGGCCTCCTGGGTTGGGGGAAGGTGCCCCTTGACTGGGCAGGACCAGGATGGGTTAATGGGAGGAGGCTAGCTAGAGGGTAAAGCCATTTATAGGCTCTTTTGGTGCCATCAGCGCCATTATGCCCCCAGCTAGCGATGGTGGAAGATACCCACTCGTACCCAAAAAGAAAATTCAGAGGTTTATTTAAAAGTAAAATGGTATTAGGTGGCTGTTTGTACTATGCATTATGGTTTATGTTTATATATATCTTAACTATATATATATATATATACTAGCGACTTGCACATCAAAAAATGACGGTCAATAAAATTTGAAGCCATGGTAATGCTGTTTGGCACACAACGTTAAGTTTTTATACTCTAAGGACCATTGGCGCTCATTGTGAGCCTCTCCTCGCGTGTCCTTTGGCTCCTCTCTATACTTTTTTAAATACTAATTAATTAATCAATTGAATAATAAATTAATATAGTTTACCATGTTGTAATTAATATATGTAACAATCCATAGCCTGAAAAGGTAACACTCTCTTTTTATTGTCCTGCAGCATATAATGTCCATTTGAACTGTTGCTGCCCTGAGGAGATAGTTTTCTGAATGTCCCAACTGTGCATTAGACATAGGCTGCGTGCGCGAGGGCAAACCGTTGGTTTATTTGTGTAAAGTGCTACTGTAGATGCATAATGTTGTTAGTGGCAAGTTAGGATTGTAAAATAGCGTTGTTTGTCTACACGGTTAGCGAGCATTTGCCGTCCTTTGTAAGGGCCTCATTCTATTATTGGCCGTAAAACGATCTCCCCTTACGGCCGGCCGTATATCTTGCAACCGGCCGTAAGCTCAGAAAACTTTAAACGCAAAAATAAATTCAAGACGGCACTGTACAGCTCTGTAAATGCTAGGGATCATATTGGGGGACATGAGGATTAATAGCAACCCCCTCTCAAGCTTGCACATCAGCCCAAATCCGAGTTTACATTAACTGTTTATTTTTCCCGGCCGCAGCGTGGGCGGGTCTGAGGTGCTCCAAGCCCTCCGGACTTTTTACATGGATTTTTGACATAAATTAAAAAATAATTTATTTACGGATTTGAGTGTAGGGGAATGTTGTGCTATTTTTGCTAACACCTACAATTACTTTATAGTCTCCTCAGAGTGCAGGATGGCTTTATTTCGGCTTTATAATGTGCTTAATTGGTGCTAGCGGGATCTTTTTCCTGCAAGTAAGCTGCGGCTCGGTTTTAGCCTTGCAGAGAGGGTTCCCGGAGCAATTGAATAGCAACCGGGATTTTCTTGCGGCCGAAACTCTTGCGGCCGTTTTAGATCAAATGCTTTCCTCCGGCCCGAGCAGCCGCAAGGGATAGCAAGGCGCCGGCCGCAAGCCTGCCGGAATCCCCGGCCGGAGGGGAATAGAATAGCAGAATAGCTTGCGGCCGGTCCTTGCGGCCCCGCATCTCCTACGGCCGATAATAGAATGAGGCCCTGTTAGTGTATTTTGTAGCTTGTAGTGAAAGAGGTTGGCGGTGTTTCACTACAAGCTGGGTCGTGTAGCCTCATTTTAATTTTTTTGGGCCACCTTTTTTTTCTCGCTTAGCCCATTTTTCGAGTGGAGAAACTCGGCAAAATCGGGCTTTGGCGCTCATTGCTCAAGTGCTGCGAGTTTTAGTGCCTTAACGGATTGCCTCGCTATGCGAGGCTTGCAGCCGAAATGGTGCGAGTTAACTGCTCGCCTCGCAACGCAAGGCTTGCAGGCGATGAGCACCTTCACCACTCATCGCCTAAGTTATATGCGCCACGCAAAGCGTGATGACGTCTCGTTGTTCAACAATTATAATATGGGATTATGTTTTGTCACAGCGGCAGATGGTGAGGGGAGTGGCCTGGACAGGGGTGAAGTGAGTGAGATCCTACCCTATGGTGGTACAGCTGCTAAATCACAGTAGGCCCTGGAAGAGGGTTCAGGGCTGAAGGTGTACTGTCTCTGGCCAGGCCTCTGCCCTCACGTGTTCATTGGTTCATTTGTTTACTGATGGTTATTGCGTCATTTATTTTTACCAAAAAATGCTGTGGCCTGTTTTACCGCCAGTATGTCGTCTGAGTCTAATCATTATCTCCAATATGTGATCTGGGTCTAATTTTTATGGTTTAACATACCAACTGGACCGAGCTTGGGTCAGGCAGACACTGAAACCTATCATTTTGCATTAAATGTATTTTTTTATGTTTACACAGCAAAGAAATAACAGTTTATATTTTTAAATGAACACTTTTCACAAATGTATTTACTGACACTAGCTTCCTAGCTTCCATACTTTATTATCTCTATGCTTATCTATATGCTGTGAATTAGTTTTCCCAGAGTAATTTTATCTGTGGGTTGGGTTATTACTGGGCTATTATGTATTATTTTATATATAGCACCTCACCTTACCTCCTTCTTTCAGTTGGTCTCGATATCAGAACAATTTTTATTTGAGCTTACAGCTTCAGATCTATCTGAGTTCATCATTTATCCTAACCGATACTTACCCGGCACAGTAAAAACCCCGTTATCCGGCACCCACATGGACTGCCTATTGCCGGATAAATGTAGTTGCCGGTTAATCGGTCTAAATGACCCTTAAAACCTTCAAAACCCTCAAAATGCCTTTAAAAAGGCATTAGCACTATTAGACCCAGAAAAAATAATTAGAAAAAAGTTAGCTTTTTTTTTCTGCAGTCTCGAACTCTGGATAGTGCGGGATAGTGCCGGTTATGCCGGCTAAGCTGGAGTTGTTTGAAAATGGAGAATTAATGCCAGTGCCAGTTGCTTGATAGTCCTGGTTAGTTGGGTGCCGGATAACCGGATCCTTCTGTACTTACCTGGTGTAGTATTGCTTCTTCTTTTGTAGATGGGTTGATGGCCCTTATTAGGCAGGAGACTTTACTTAGAGTGGCTGGCACCTATTTTGCTCTCAGCTATTGGTCAGCATTTACCCCCGACTACTGGTCAGCCTTGTGGTTCTAGGAACCATCCACTATTGCCACTCCACTTCCACATGATCCCCAGGGCATCCCTCCTCCAATTCCACGAGTCATTGAAACCGCCGGGCATTCCAGTGGAGGGGCTAGGCACTCTGACCCTCTGTAAGGCTAGTTGATACACCCAAGTGTTTTTCTAAGGTGACTAGGACCTCAAAAGGCTCAATCAAGCTTCCTCTGTTGGCTAGTGGGCTCCTAACTAGTCACAATGCTTATCTATATGCTGTAAATTAATTTTCACATAGTACAATATTAAATCCACAGCCTACCCAGCTGTATGATCCATTTGCAGAGATCTACAGCTATCATTTCCAAAAGGGTTATGTACAGAGCTGTTTTAAAGCAAAAATCTATACATTGTATTGCATACAACTCAAAGAGATTCATAGTTAAAAGTTGCCATCTGTGAATTTCTGTTTTGATTTTTTCTATTTTCATGTTTTTGCACAGATGGGTTATGTGCAGAACTATTTTGAAATAAAAAAGGATGTTATAAGCTCATATTATCAATACAAACGCAGACAGCCTGGGTGTCTGTCTAATGCAAACCACTGAGAGGATTTAGAGACAACACCGTGAATACATACTTCATCAATGCAGTCTCAATGCATTGTTTCTATCTAATGAAGAGTAATTTCAGATTTACAGCACACTTATACTTAAATGACCACTGTAGCTGGAGCCCAACAGGTGCAAGTGGTGTAGCTGCACTACAACCCTCACCTCCAGGAGACCTTCTTACCCACCTGTGGCTCCCGCAGCATTTTTTGTCCCTAAGTCCCTACGGCCCTCTCATGGCCTTTAATGGCCCCATGACTTGTTCTGGCATGCCAGCAGCTGCATCCTGTCCTCCCATGCCCCCAGAGGTCCTCATATGGTCCCCACTGTTCTATCTGACCCTTTTTGGCCACATGGGACTCCGTCTGGCTTCATGGCTCCACTGTGCCTCCAGTAACACTCTACAGCCTCCTAACCTTCTGCTGCCACTTGATCTGCCCTCCCATACTCACTCCTATTTCTCTCCTCCTTTTGTTCTTTTCATTTTACCTTCTTCTCTCTTTTCCTCTCCCACCTGTTCCATCCTTTGTGTCTCCCCTTCCTTCCCTCTCCTCTCTCTCCAATCCTCTCCCCTTCTCTTTCTCCATTTTTTCTCTCCACCTTCACTCTTCCCTCTTCTATCTCCTCTCCTGGTTCTTGTCCTTTTCTCCCCACTCCTCTGCCTCTTCCCCCCTTCCCTTTCATTCTTCTTTCCTTCTTTCTCCCTTTTTCCTCCCCTTCACCTTCCTGTGCCCTCTCCTCTTCTTCCCAACCATTTCCCCTTTCTCACTCTTCACCCCCATTTCCTGCTCTTTTTCTTTCTAATCTGCCTTGGGGGGCAGGCTAGTTCCACCACTATAGTTTGGGAAAAACATCACATATTTGTGAAGTTGGTAACAAATTAACAACATTAGCAGTTGTGTAAGCCATGGACAAAAATACATTTTTAGTAAAATATGTATTTCAGTAGAAAATGCTTATGCCTGAAGGATGAAGTATTTTTTTTGTTATGGTAAATATTTACACAGCTACTAATGGTGTTTGTTGCATATTCAGGACATAATTTATATCTTTGGCCAATATGTAGTAGCAATATTGAGTAAATGTAAATTGCTGTATTTAAAACAATAGATGCAATTACAAACAAGTGGAATAACAACAGCATGAAAAGATAAGTGGCTGACAAGTCTGCTTTCATTTGCAGGAGAGCTGTCAGTCAGAGTACGGAGACATAGAAGCTCTGTGCTTAGGTAGAGAGGATGTGGCGGTGGAGACCATACGTGTAACATACAGACAGCTCATGCTTGTATGTTTGCTTGTTTTCAATTGTGTAAGGTGCTTTGAAAACAAGTACTATGCATGTTTGATTTTAAAGTGTAAGACAGGGCTCAACATTCTTTTGCCATGTCTTAATGATGTTTTTGCCTTGTACTAAACCCCTGTATAGCACTACGGAATATACTGACACATTACAAATAAAGGATCACATATATAGTTGTGAGCGTACGAGTTGTTGCTAACGCTGCGGGCTCGCGAAGCGAGGGCCGCGGCTCGCGCAGCGAGCCGAGGCCCTCGCAAAGCGAGGGCACTACCCGAGGGTCTCAGTTGCTAGCATGGAGCGCCGTAGGCGCTCCATGCCAGCACCTGAGGACCTCGCAAAGCGAGAACCGCAGTTGCTGGCATGGAGCGCCGAAGGCGCTCCATGCCAGCAACTGCGACCCTCGCAAACTTCACGTCGCAACCCAAGCAGTACGACACACACATTACGACACTCGCAAACAACATACGACACACGTTCACACACATTACGGACTCGCAACACTCGGACGCAACTCGCGAACATTACAAAATGTAAAACACAATACATACACACACCACATACATAAAAAACTTACCTACACCAAGAGGGAGCACCCAGCACCTCAAAAATACAACTTACACCTCGATTTAACTCGAAATAAAACAGTTTAGAGACTAAAAAAAAATCGAAGCGAGAGAAAAAATGGCCGCCGAACAAAACGAAAACGAGGCTACAGCACTCTAAACTCGCAAAACACCACAAGAAACTCGCAAAACACCACAAAACACCTACGGATATTCCGATACAAACGTATACCACACATTACTCGCCATTTTACGCCAATGCGGAAGTACACGACAACGGTTTGGGCTCGCGCACGCACAGTGTTACACTGCACACATTCAGCACGCTTACACAGCAGATCCACACCACTAATGCTGCAGCAACATCAAAACACATTCACAGCTCTTCCACACAATGCTTTAAAATAGGTAAAGTATATTCATTTATTAATGTATTATATATTTCATTATTACACACTAAACAGCATTAGCTACCTTACAATTTCATTGCCGTCATTTTTTGACGGGCAATTCGCTAGTAATTAAATAATGCCAGTGAGCATGAGGTACTGAACTGACACTGTACCACACAATTCCCCAGTTAATATAACCAGAGTGGAGCTATCTTGTGTATGACACCCTTCCCTCATAATACAGGCTTGAATAATTCAATTTGTGTAAAAGAAATAGTTGCCAATACTTGACAATAGCATACAGAAACATTTTGCCCAGGGTGGACACATTTGACCATAATGCAGCATTAGCTTTGCAGAAAACATTATTAAGAATATATATATATATATATATATATACACGTTATATATATATATATGTATATATATATTTATATATATATATATATATATATATAATATTATATATAAATAAATATATATATTTATATATATATATATATATATATATATATATATATATAAACATATATATATATATATATATATATTTATATATATATTTATATATATATATATATATATATGCTGTATATATAGAATTATATATATGTATATAATATATATATATATATATATATATATATATGTATATATATATATATATATATATATATATTTACAGTTGCAAGCAAAAGTATGTGAACCCTTTGGAATGATATGGATTTCTGCACAAATTGGTCAAAAAATTTGATCTGATCTTCATCTAAGTCACAACAATAGACAATCACAGTCTGCTTAAACAAATAACACACAAAGTATTAAATGTTGCCATGTTTTTATTCAACACACCATGTAAACATTCACAGTGCAGGTGGAAAAAGTATGTGAACCCTTGGATTTAATAACTGGTTGAACCTCCTTTGGCAGCAATAACTACAACCAAACATTTCCTGTAGTTGCAGATCAGATGTGCACAACGGTCAGGAGTAATTCTTGACCATTTCTCTTTACAGAACTGTTTCAGTTCAGCAATATTCTTGGGATGTCTGGTGTGAATCGCTTTCTTGAGGTCATGCCACAACATCTCATCGGGTTGAGGTCAGGACTCTGACTGGGCCACTTCAGAAGGCGTATTTTCTTCTGTTTAACCCATTCTGTTGTTGATTTACTTCTATGCTTTGGGTCGTTGTCCTGTTGTAACACCCATCTTCTGTTGAGCTTCAGCTGGTAGACAGATGGCCTTAAATTCTCCTGCAAAATGTCTTCATAAACTTGGGAATTAATTTTTCCTTCGATGATAGCAATCCGTCCAGACCGTGACGCAGCAAAGCAGTCCCAAACCATGATGCCCCCACCACCGTACTTCACAGTTGGGATGAGGTTTTGATGTTGGTGTGCTGTGCCTCTTTTTCTCCACACATAGTGTTGTGTGTTTCTTCCAAACAACTCAACTTTAGTTTCATCTGTCCACAGAATATTTTGCCAGTACTGCTGTGGAACATCCAGGTGCTCTTGTGCAAACTGTAAACGTGCAGCAATGTTTTGCTTAGATAGCAGTGGCTTCCTCTGTGGTATCCTCCCATGAAATCCATTCATGTTTAGTGTTTTACATATCGTAGATTCACTAACAGGGATGTTAGCATATGCCAGAGACTTTTGTAAGTCTTTAGCTGACACTCTAGGATTTTTCTTCACCGCATTGAGCAGTCTGCGCTGTGCTCTTGCAGTCATCTCCTAGGGAGAGTAGCAGCAGTGCTGAACTTTCTCCATTTATAGACAATTTGTCTTACCGTGGACTGATGAACAGCAAGGCTTTTGGAGATACTTTTATAACCCTTTCCAGCTTTATGCAAGTCAACAATTCTTAATCGTAGGTCTTCTGAGAGCTCTTTTGTGTGAGGCATCATTTACATCAGGCAATGCTTCTTGTGAAAAGCAAACCCTGAACTGGTGTGTGTTTTTTATAGGACAGGGCAGCTGTAACCAACACCTCCAATCTCATCTTATTGATTGGACTCCAGTTGGCTGACTCCTCACTCCAATTAGCTTTTGCAGATGTCATTAGTCTAGGGGTTCACATACTTTTTCCACCTGCACTGTGAATGTTTACATGGTGTGTTCAATAACAACATGGTAACATTTAATTATTTGTGTGTTATTAGTTTAAGCAGAGTGTGATTGTCTATTGTTGTGACTTAGATGAAGATCAGATCACATTTTATGACCAATTTGTGCAGAAATCCATATCATTCCAAAGGGTTCACATACTTTTGCTTGCAACTGTATTTATATATATATATTTATATATATATATATATATATATATAAATATATATATATATATACATATATATGCATATATATATATATATATATATATATATATATATATATATAAGAATATAAAATATATAGCTCCAGTTTCTCCATTCTTTAGATATGTACAGCTTGTGGATGATAGAACTCCAGTAATATGTATATATATATATATATATATATATATATATATATATATATATATAAATATTTCCTCTGCTACTCATCATTTCTCTCCATGCAGTGACAGCCTCACATCAGCTTCCTTCCTCTTGTAACTTTCTAGTTCTAGGCATTCACCCCCTAATGGCGAGTCGGAGAACTGCAATATTTTTTTTAATTTCCTTAAAATGTAAAATGAGGCACGCTTTACAGGCAAGTGCCCCTAGTCAGCTGCCTAGTTGCCCAAATGAAAAATCTGGCCATGTGCATACTCGTTTTTTGTTTTTTTTACTAATCTACAGTGGCTCTTTAATCACAATTTAATTCATATTTACACTCAACTGGGAATCATACTCACTCAAACTCCAGCTAACATGCTCATTCATACTCAGATAGACGTAATGGAGTTAAAGATGAAACATACTGAAGGTTTAACCCTTTCATTTCTTTGTAATGTGTCACCGGTCCATCTGCCATTGATAGGGTTACGCAGATTATTAATACAAATGTAAACACATATCAATACAAAAGGTTATTTTACAGGTTTTCCAGAAATTAGAGTATGGTCTAGACCAGCAGTAGCCAAGTTCAGTCCTGGAAAGCCACACACAGGCCAGGATTTGAGGATATCCCTGTGTAGTACAGCTGAATATATATCTTCTTCAGTCGTCCTGGTTGACTAACCTGTGCACAAACAGGAAATCCTTAAATACAGACCTGTGGGTGGCTCTCCAGGACTGAACTTATCTACCCCTGGCCTAGACCAGTGGTGAGAAACTAAGTCCTACATTATCTCATTATCTCTCTATATTCTTACTCTCTCTGTTTAATTACACCCAAGTTACTCAGTTTAATTCTGAGTGATGCACCTGGGCTCATGCAAAATTATTTTAGAAACACAGCCTTTCCAACTTTTATTTGCAATTAGTTTTTACTGCAGGATTCTGTTTTTTGTGTCAGCTGATTCTGTACTCATATGGAAAGTAATGTAGATGCCACATTCCATGTTGTGCAGATGGATCTTCCTGTTCTTTCTAACTCCCTCCCCACTTCAGGAAGTTGATCACCAGAAATTAAAATTACAGCAACATCATCACACATAATAGGGTTGGTTAGTTATGAATGTTGGTCACGCAATGTCAAATATTACGGGCTTGCGCATGCACCATGAGTGCCAAAGGTGCTCATTGCGGGCCTCGTGATAAGCGTCATAGGTGCTCATTGTGAGGCCCACACGACTTTGCTGCAATGAGCGCCATAGGAGCTCATCACGAGGCCCGCACTGCTCATTGCAGGCTTCATGATGAGCGCCAAAGGCGCTCATCGCGAGTTCCACAAGATTTTGAAAAAGTCTGGCAATGAGCGCCAAAGGCTCAAAACAGCTGGCCAAAGGTGGTCATTGCCAGGCACATGATGAGCGTGAGGCACGCAACACTTAAAAAAAAAGAAGATTTAAAGGTTGTCTGACTTTGCTGCAATGAGCGCCATAGGTGCTAATCGCGAGGCCCGCACTGCTCATTGCAGGCCTCGTGATGAGCGCCAAAGGCGCTCATCGCGAGTCCTGCAAAACTTTAAAAAATCTGGCAATGAGCGCCAAAGGCTCAAAACGGCTGACTAAAGGCAGTCATTGCCAGGCACATGATGAGCGAGAGGCATGCAACACTTCGACATTTTGAAGACTGCCAAAAGAAGCCAATTACTTAAAAAATGAACTTACAACCTCACACACAGCACAGGAGGAGAGGCAGGGAGCCTGTGAGGTGAGGTTGCAAGCTAATTTGAGGTTTAATTAGTGTTTTTGGAGATCGAAAATAAGCTAAGCGATGACAAAAATGTCGACCGTAAACCCGTAACTGTTTGAAAAAAGGCTCAAAACAAGGCCGAAGGCAGTAACACATAGCCGGTCAGTGTGAGCCCTGCAAGACTCTGAAAAAAGAACCAACGGCGCTCAGCGCGAGGCATGCAACACTTTAAAAAAGGATAAATAATAATCAACAGGAGCCACGCAAGACTTGTTCAAGGAGAGAGAGGAAAAAGACCCAGGGGAGGGGGGGGGGGGGGAGAGACACAGGGGAGGGAAATAAGGGGGAAAAACACAGGTCAGGGAGAGGCGGGAGGGAGAGAGAGGGAAACAGACACATGGAAGGGAGAGGGGGGAAACAGACACAGAGATCAGAGAGTGGGGAGAGGCTTGCAATGAGTGCCGAAGGGCCGCAAGTTAGAGGGGGGAGAGCCTTTCATTGTATGGCAAACAGCATTGCCAGCCTGCATTTTTGATGGGCAAGTCGTTATTTTAATATAATAGGTTAAAACAGAGTATGTGTTATTTTTACATTCTAGAAACATTTAGCTTCTTTAAGAGTAGTTCTTCAAAGAGTATATTCTAAAACTACAGTGACCCTTTTACCCAATAAGATATATTAAAGCATAGAGAGTATGTTTTTTTTATCATATTATTAATTAAATATACATTGTTAAAATGTGTTCAAACACACCACTGACATCACTTAAAGGGCCACATTAAAGAAAAACATATTTAACAAACAGTATTAGCAGCTGTGTAAGCCATGAAGATAAAATATTTATTGTAATAATCAGTTTAAAGGACTCTCTTTGTGAATAAAATAGTTGTTTAATTATGTTTGTTAAATTACTTCATGAGCTATATAATGGGTGTGCAAAGGGGGAGAGGGACAGGCAGAAAACAGATGGCTTTTTTAGATAACTGGGTCAGATTGAACCTGATACCACACACCTTCCTCCTCACAGACCCAAAAGCAGTAAGTTTGCATCAACGGATGCAACCACAGCTCCCCTCTCACGCATAACCCATCAAAGTCCAGCTAAATTTTAAAAAAAGTTAGTTTTTTTGCTAATTTGAAAAAATGACTTTAATGTCTTAGTTATGCTCTTAGTGTCAAAGGTTTCAAAAATATTAGTTTTTTCCTTGTACAGTAGCCCTTTATACAGATACATATGTTTGAACACATATAGATATATTGTGGTTGTGGGTGAAGTGTATATCTTAACCTGTATTAATTTAAAGATTGCTTGAACCTTATATTAAATTCACGAACACCAGTACACTGCGCAATGAAATACACCATGGTGTTTGAGCTGTTTATTATTATACTTTGTAACGCACCAATATATTCTGCAGCATTTGTTTAGAACAGTGTTTCCCAACTCCAGTCCTCAGGGACCCCCAACAGGTCACATTTTAGGCATATCTCAGCTTGCACAGAGTTAATCAGCGGCTCAGTGATTCTGATTAGTTCACCTGTGCCCAGGCAGGGTTAAAATGTGACCTGTTGGTTGGAGTTGGGAATCACTGGTTTAGACGTTCTGATATAATTTAGTCCTCGGATTATTCTGTTGCAGATTGACTTCAGTCTTGGTTGTTAATGTTTATACACTCTAAGTGCATGTTGCTATCCTAGATGGAATTTCTGTGCTGACATGGTGGTGCATATTATTGTATTATGTTTTTTTGCTAGAATGTGGTGGAGAGTTTTCATATTTATATGCCCACTGCAAACTGAGTTAAAACCTATGTTTTCTCTATGATGCACTTGATTGGTAGAATTGCACATTATTGTTGCTGCCATGTTCCTCCAGTTTATCTTTAGATGTAAAAACTCCTGCTAAAAATGTATCTGCCTGAATTTAAGAACAGCCAGGTGAATATCTGGAAAGTTTGAGATGGTTCTATTCAGCCAAATATAAATAAGAGGAAATACAATTCAAGTTCTCCCATCACAACAGGTTCGCTCTGAAAATCCACCAATAATAAATACCTGCTTGCCACCAACTGCAAGTGACTGCGGCAAGCCAGAGCCAAAAATCAGGGCAAACTTTCCCATTAATTTGTGCACTGCTTCAAAATTACGAGTTACACCAAAACTCTATACTAATCAGACTTTACAGATTACTCGCAAATCAGGGCAGTAATATCAAAAATATTATGTGTACTAAAGACCACGCACAATTGGTTTTAAAACATGAAGTACACCTGCTGAGTCAGCATCACCGACTAAAGCAGATAAATAGCTAAATCTACTCACCCACTACAGCCATTTTGACAAACCTTCCCTCTCTCTTACTTCCCCTTGCATTCAAAGTTTGAACACATCTTTTCACATCTCAGACAAATAATATTACCCCAATCTGCACTTAATCTACATCATGTGCTTGCACACTGTTTCACAATGCTTTCCTGCTCTTTTTTTCTCCTTACAACCTCCTGACACTTTCTCAGACTCTCCTATGCAGCTTCTACACATCAAGCCCCCAAAATTATAACAATCTCACCTTCCTTGCTCTCCTCTGCTCTTCTATGCTCCCACGAGCTACTCTCCCACATCCAGTCACAATCTTATCGCTTCCCTAATACCCGTAAGCATCTCCTATTGCTCTCTCTCTTTCTTCTCTTGGCTGCTGGAGACATATCCCTGACCCCTCACTCTTTTCCACCTACTGTCAGCTACGCTCCTCCCCAAGGGCAGCAAACACCCGAAACACCCAAAATTTGATACACATCCCTTGTCACAAACCTTCTACTCTGCCTTTCTCCTGTGCCCTCTGGAATGCAATAAACTTACTTTCACTCATGCCCTATTCATTTCCATCTCCCTCAATCTACTGGCTCTCCTCATCAGACCCTGCCCCCCCTGCAGCACTCTCTCATGGTGGCTTTCACCTCAGTCACATACCTAGATCTGAGAACAAACAAGGTGGTGGTGTGGGTGTATTACTTTCCTCTTGCTGTACATTTTACCTCATACCCCATGTCCCATCCCTCCAACTCCCATCCTTTGAAGTGCACACTATCCGCCTCTTTTCACCCATCTCTCTAGGTGTGGCTGTGATCTATCGCCCACCCGGACTACCCTCTCAATTCTTTGATAATTTATCTGTCTATAGTTGGCGACTTCAACATTGCCATTGACACTCCCACCTCCTCTGCAGCCTCTAAAATACTCTCTCTCACCGCTTACAACTTACAGATTCCTCAACTCACCATGTTGGACACTCCCTTGACCTTATTTTCACCAACCTCCATACAACCTCTAACCTAGTCGTCTATCCACTTCCTCTATCTGACCATCACCTCTTAACCTTTAACCTCACCAAACCTCTCTCTCACTACCATTCTTCAACCTGGCCCACTATCACCCATAGAAACCTTCAAGCACTTGACCCACAACAGCTCTCCACTGTGCTACAACCCTTTGTCAGCCCCATCACCAACCTCAACTGCCTGGACACTGCATCTCATATTACAACTCAACTCTTTCCTCCACTCTTGACACCCTTGCCCCAATAACCACACATAGATGCCCTCACTCTAATCCACAACCATGGCACACCACAAAAACATTATATATTCAGAGGTTCTCCCGCACTGCTGAGCGACTATGGATGAAATCTCACACTCCAGCAGATTGTCTCGTCCCTTCCTGTCTCACGGCTAAAGACTTTGCCAGCCATTTTAAGCACAAAATAGAAAACATTTGACTTACACATTCCATCCTCTCAACTAACTGAGAACACCAAGCCCTCTCCCTTCTCCATTCCCACAACCACTTTGCACTCCTTTGACCTTGTAACCGAGGACGAAGTCTCCAGCCTATTATTAACTTATCACCGAACTACCTGCCCCCTGGATCCAATTCCATCTCAGCTTATCCCTCCCCTCTCTTCCACACTAATCATATCTCTGACACATCTCTTCAAACTTTCCCTAAATACTGGCACATTTCCGTCCTCTCTAAAACATGCCATAATTACACCTATTCTTAAGGACCCTCATCTGACTCTGACCCTGCATCTAATTATCGCCCCCATCTATCTATCTACTTCCCCTGGCTTCCAAACTACTCAAGCGGCTCATCTACAACCGCCGTACCAGCTTTATTTCCTCCAACTCCCTTCTTGACACCTTCCAATCTGTCTTCCGGCCCCAACACTCCACTGAAACAGCTCTCAAAAAAGGCACTAATCACTTGCTCACCGCCAAGTCAAAGGGTCACTTTTCTTTTGTTCTTCTTGATCTGTCTGCTGCTTTTGACACATTTGACTACCCTCTTCTAATCCAAATCCTCTACTCCCTAGGCATCTGAGACACTGCTCTCTCATGGTCAAATCATACGTCCAAGGTCGAACATTTAGCGTCTCCTTCTGCGGGACCTCTTCTTCTGGTGGTGTACCCTAAGGTTCAGTACTAGGCCCCTCCACTTCTCCATCTATAAACTTCACTTGGGACACTAAGAAAATATTTCGGATTTCAGTATCATCTGTATGCAGATGACACTCAAATCTGCCTCTCAACACCAGATCTATCCCCCTCTATTCTAACACGTCTCCAACTGCCTCTCTAGTATATCCTCCTGGATGTCCAGCCACTGCCTCAAACTCAACATGTCCAAGACCGAACTCCTAATCTTCCCACCCTCTACTTCAGCTTCAATCCCTCACATCTCTCTCACTGTCGACAATGCAATCATCTCTTTCACCTCCCAAGCCCATTGTCTCAGAGTTCTACTGGACCCTGCCCTCTCTTTCATTCCTCATATACAGTCACTAACAAAATCCTGCCTGCTTCATCTCAAAAACATCTCTAAAATATGTAATTACCTTACACAAGACACAACTAAGATTCTAATATACTCTCCCATCATATCTAGTCTTGACTACTGCAACTCCCTCCTTGTTGGCCTCCCATCACCCGCTTCTCACCACTTCAATCCATAATATCTACCGTACCAAACACTCAGTGTCTGCAGCACCTCTCTGTCAATCACTCCACTGGCTTCCTGTTCCCTCCAGAATAAAATTTCTGATCATGACACTAACTTACAAAGCCCTCAACAACAATTTAGCCCTCAACAACATTTAGGGCTTTTCTTGTGCTGCCCATATTCTCTGGATCTCCTTGCCTCGACACACCAGACTATCTTCCTGCCTCAAAACCTCTGAATCCTCACAAAAATGCATCTGATTGCAACCCATTTATATCGCTACGGAATATGTGTTACAAATAAACGATAATAATAATAATAACAATTACTGATTCCCGAAGCAGCAGTTAAGGGCACAGTATAGCACCAAACAACATAGAAAATAATGAATGTTCATCATAATTTGACACTTAACAGTCCAATATAAACATATGTGTAATTAAACATATGGGGCCTCATTCTATTTACGGCCGTAGGAGATGCGGGGCCGCAAGGACCGGCCTCAAGCTATTCGGCTATTCTACTGTATTCCCTTCTGGCCGGGGGCTCCGGCAGGCTTGCGGCCGGCGCCTTGTTATCCCTTGCGGCCGCTCGCGCCGGAGGAAAGCCTTTGATCTTAAACGGCCGCAAGAGTTTCGGCCGCAAGAAAAGCCCAGTTGCTATTCTATTGCTCCGGGAACCCTCTCTGCAAGGCTAAAAGCGAGCCTCAGCTTACTTGCAGGAAAAAGGTCCCGCTAGCACCAATTAAGCACATTATAAAAAAAGCCATCCTGCACTCTGAGGAGACTATAAAGTGATTGTAGGTGTTAGCAAAAATAGCACAACATTCCCCTACACTCAAATCCGTAAAAAAAAAAAAAAAAAAATTTATGTCACATATCCATGTAAAAAGTCCAGAGTGCTTGGAGCACCTAAGACCCGCCCACGCTGCGGCCGGAAAATAAACAGTTAATGTAAATTCGGATTTGAGCTGATGTGCAAGCTTGAGAGGGGGTTGCTATTAATCCTCATGTCCCCCAATATGATCCCTAGCATTTACAGAGCTGTACAGTGACGTCTTTAATTTATTTTTGCGTTTTAAGTTTTCAGAGCTTACGGCTGGTTGCAAGATATACGGCCAGCCGTAAGGGGAGATCCTTGCGGGGCCGTATAATTGAATTCCAAGATAACGGAACCCCCGCAAGGAATCGCACGGCCGATAATAGAATGAGGCCCATGATATTTTATTATTAATTATGTCCGTATCATTATATAACATCCAGGTAACACACAACCCATTACTCAAGGGGTAAATCAAGGAATGGTGTTGGTCTGAGATCTTGGCGCTGATTGCGAGGCTCGCGCTGAGGGCCTTTGACGCTGATTGCGAGCCTCTTAGTTGTTGTATTTTTTTTATCAGAGGCGCTTTTGCTGTCATTGTAAGGTCGGCACTGATTTGCTTTTTGAGCTTATTGCAAGGCTGCCCCTGATGGTGGAGCATTGGCGCTTGTTGTGAGGCGTGCAGTGAATTTGTTTTGCGTTTATTGCGATAGTGTTTTTTTTTGTGTATATGTATTTTGTGATGCTAATTAAATAAGTAGTAAATTAATAAATGAATATACTTTACCTATTTGTAACTAATACATGCAGGAAGCATTGTGCTGAAGAGCTTACAATCTGTTTTCATGTTCCTGCAGCATACAATGTAGGTTTGCAGTGTTGTGGAGCTGAGGTGTAAGTGTCAGCAATGTGTGCAGTGTGTAGTGTAAATAGTGTGCGTGCGCTAGGAAAATCTGTTAGTTTAGCTGGGTACTTCCGCATTCTGTAAGTTAGTGTTGTAAAATGGCGGCGACTGTGTATGTGGTAGGCGGGTTTGAATGATGAAGCATCTTTGCTAATGGTGTATGTTGTAGGTCGTACAGGTTTTTGTAAAAGCCGTATTTGCTTTGTGGAATTTAACGGTTTTAAGGGCCGTGTAGCCTCGTTTTCATATATTTTCAAGTGGCTAAACTTTGTCAATTTTACAGAATTTGAGGATTAAGCAGTGTTGCAGATGTCCTGGGTGCCCCCCTCCCCCTTGTTGTGGGTAATGTTTTTATTTTATTTTTGTGTGTATTTTTGTGTTTTTTAATGTTTGCCGCTGTGCGCGGGTTCTCCTTTAAGGTCGTATTTTTGCGAGTCCGTAATGGATTTTTTCTAAGTCCTGCGCGTCGTATTTGTTTTTGTGTAAGTCCGCAATTTATATTTTCTAAGTCCCGAGGCTTGTATATTTTTGTGTAAGTCCGTAGTTAGTCATTGTGTGTTTATGTTTTTTTCTCAAGTCCCGCTTGTGTGGTCGTTTGTAACCGGTTGTGAGGCGCCGTAGAGCCTCCACCTCCGCAAATGCGGCTCCTTGCTTCCCGAGGGTCCGCATTTGCGGCCTGCAATGAGCTTGTGGCTCATTGCAGCCGACGTGGGAGTCTCCACCTCCGCAAAAGCGGCCCCTCGCCTCGCTCCGCTCCTTGCGCTCATCTCCACCAGTGCAAGGAGCACCTTTGGCGCACCTTGCCAGCAACTGCGGCCCTTGTGTCGCGAAGGCCGCAGGTGCAGCAGGCTCGCTATGTGAGCCCGCAAGCGTTAGCAACAACCTGCATGCTGACAACTATATATGTGATGGTTTCTTGCTGCAGTTATCAATGCTTGTTCTCACTTATTATAATAATCATGACGTTCTTATTTTCTATTGGTTCCTAGAGCCGTTTCTCATCCATAAAGCTTGGTTTGGTGTAATATTAAGAATGAACACATATTTCTACACTGAAATCTCTTGCGGACAAGGCTGGATTTACGGATGTGGGCTGAGTGCCGTAATAAGGTGAGTAAAAATATTAAACGTGTAACGTGGGGAAAAAGCTTCTGCAACCAATTTTACGATCTAATGTAAATTACAACGCTCCATTAGAATAGCGGCCTTATTTTCCAATTTACACAAATTGCCCCTACCTCTCTTTTTTCACTCACTCTTATTATTCTGTCACTCATCTGCAAATATCTCTTAACTTTCTCTTTCTCAGCAATTGAATTGTATAATGTATTAATTTTTCCCTGTTGTCTGTCTCAACTTTTCTACAATTACAAATAGGTGTAACATTTTCAGCATGTTTGGTAGGAAAGTGCGGCATTGTAT
The DNA here is from genome assembly GCA_027410445.1 of Discoglossus pictus. Taxonomy (NCBI): domain Eukaryota; kingdom Metazoa; phylum Chordata; class Amphibia; order Anura; family Alytidae; genus Discoglossus; species Discoglossus pictus. The sequence goes on from CM050165.1 coordinate 44,885,328, forward strand.
TATAGATTGCTTTGAAAATATAATTCCTCCCTAATGCCCCACTTTTAATAAAAAGTCACACATTAGAGGACAACCCCCCTTTTTCAAGGCTCAGTCAATTCTATTTTTTTTTATTTTGTAGAGTGCAGTTTTTAGTGAGGTTTTTGAGGCAGATAGTCTAGTAGAGCGATGCAAGGAGTTCTAAAGAATAGGGGAAGCACAAAAAAGTACTGAAGGAGAGGAGGTGATAAGAGATTGATATAAGAAGGTCGTTAGCAAAATTATGAGTTTGACTATCCTGTTGTATATACATGTGTGCATATACTAATTGTTTATATTTTTTAAAACACTGAAAAGGTGCTCATTGTAATAAACTGTGGTAATACTGCTATTCTTGATTATTTTTTTAAAAACAATTCTGGCCAGTTGAACTGCTGTGAAATATGTCATAGCCAGTGAAGTAGTGACACTTTTCAATACATTCCCTATATGTTTTATAGCATTCTTACTCCTGTATGTGAATACTAAAAAGCTTTGAAGATCATACAATTCTTTTCCTCACATTAAGAAGAAACAAACTGAACAGAAACATTATCTGGGAAATTTTAGCTTTCATGTCACTTTTTTTTATTCTGTTCGGTATAAGTACGCTTGAGCCAAACATAGTACTATCATGAGTGGAAAGTATATGTACAATTGTGAAAGGCTTCTGCAGATAAAAACAACAGTAGAAAAGATGTGCAATATGCATCACTGCAATATATATTTGTCGCTCATTCTATAGGCTTCCAGCCTTTAAAGATGCATGTATGTAGCCTGAAACCCAGATTTCATTTATATGCAGAATACGATTTGTCTGCCACCATATATTTGGAAGACTGATGAAGGCACTGGGACGTGAATCTGTACACAATTAAAATGTGTCACTGAGAACAAACAGCATTCACAATATACACCTGAAGCAAATGAAAATTGACCTTTATAAATTATATCCATGAATTACAGAATTTTTTGTTGGCTAATGTAATAATTAGTTGTACTATATTCATAAAACAGTATATGGGTCCATTATTTATAAGCTCCGGTTGGAAAGGATGTACATGTATGTGTATTGGGAAAGACAGAGAGAAATGGGTAGAGAAAGAGAGAGAAGAGAGAGCTACAAAAGAAGAAATGTGAAACATATTGAAATTAGATTATGAGAGCGATATAATTAATTTTATGTTGTGTGAGTACCTTAAAATAAAGGGACATGTAAGTCAAAGAACTTGTGAGCCTACATAGTCGGTCAGGATACCTGTGGCCATGAACTTCGCAGCACTGTTATTGTATGATAGATTATTAATATTATTATTGTTTATTTGTAACGCGCCAACATATTCTGTAGTGCTATACGTGGGTAACAAGGCAAATACAGCAATATTAACACACTGCAAAGGATGGAGGGTCCTGTCTTTGAGCTTAGAATCCAGTGTCCATAGTGCTTTCTCCAAAGCTCCATACAAAATTTAAAAATCCGCAAACTTGCGATCGAAAGATTATTATAATTTAAAATAACAGTACTAAATATTGTATTGATACCAATATCTTCTCAACATAGAAAGTTACAATTACTGAATATGGTTTGGTGACACTTAATCCCGCGACACTTAATCCCGCGACAGATAATCCCATTGACACTTAAGCGGAGAAGATTAATACTATTCCAAGTGAGTTAGGCAAGAAACTCTCTGACTTATATAGTGGGAGTTATGGTGGTTTTCTTAATTTCAGCCAATCTGGTCCGTGTTATTTCTTCAACGATCAGAATTATTCATGCGATCAACGATCAGAATTATTCATGCGATCATACTATTGTATAGTTACATAGTTACATAGTTACATATAGTTACATATTATTTAAGGTTGAAAAAAGACTTTCAGTCCATCAAGTTCAACCTTTTAAGATCTCCTCTGATCTGCAATATGCGGATTAACTATTAATTCATTAGTTGTTAATTAATTATTAATCAATTATTTAATGTTTTTTTTTTTTTTTTATTATTAATTAGTCCAGAGGAAGGCAAATAGAAAAAAAAAAAAAAACACAAGCGAGACTTAGCCAATTGTCTCAAAGGGAAATGTAAAAAAATTTGGATCAATACTGCCTCTCTAATTATCCATGATAACCCTGAATTCCCTTTTTAATTAGAAATAAATCTAGTCCCCTTTTAAAGTTATCTATCGAATCCGCTGTCACCACCTCCTCTGGTAGAGAATTCCACAGATTAACCACCCTTACTGTGAAGAACCCTTTTCTTTCTTTTAGGTGGAATCTTTTTACTTCTAACCTCAAGGGATTTCCTCTTGTCAGTTTAAAACCTCTTGGCACAAAAAGCTCCCTTGACAAATCTTTATACTGACCCTGGATGTATTTATATAAGGTAATCATATCTCCTCTTAGATGCCTTTTTTCTAGAGAAAATAAGTTTAATTTGGTTAGTCTTTCTTCATAACTTAGCCCCTCCATACCCCTTATTAGTTTTGTTGCCCTTCTCTGTACCTTTTCCAGCTCTAAAATGTCCTTTTTATGAAGTGGTGCCCAAAATTGTACTCCATATTCCAAATGAGGACGTACTAGAGATTTGTATAGTGGCAGAATTATATTTGCTTCCCTGGCTTCTATACCCTTCTTAATACATGCTAATATTTGATTTGCCTTTGCAGCTGCTGATTGGCTTTGAGCACTGTTACCTAGGTGGTTGTCCACAAGCACTCCCAAATCCCTTTCAATATCTGATACACCTAGATTTGCTCCATTAAGATTATAAATTGCATGGCTATTTTTCCTTCCCAGATGCATAACCTTACATTTATTCGTATTAAATCTCATCTGCCATTTAGATGCCCATTCCTCAATCCTACTCCAATCCTACCTCTAAGTCATTAATAAATATGTTAAAAAGGAGAGGACCTAATACTGAACCCTGAGGAAACCCACTTACCACATTAGTCCAATCGGAGTATGTTCCATTTACGACAACCCTTTGCTTCCTGTCTTTTAGCCAGCTCTCAATCCATGAGCAGATATTTACTGCAATTTCTGTATCCCTTAGTTTGCCCAATAGTCTCCCATGCGGCACTGTATAAAAAGCCTTTGAAAAATCCAAAAAGACTACATCCACTGAGTTGCCTTGATCCAGGTTCCTACTAACCTCCTCATAGAAACTAATTAGATTTGTTTGACATGACCTATCCCTCATAAATCCATGTTGACTCCTACTTATAATCCTGTTCAAATAGACATATTCTTGTATATTATCCCTTATTAACCCTTCTAAAAGCTTCCCCACTACAGAAGTGAGTCTCACTGGTCTATAATTCCCCGGATTTGCTCTTGCTCCCTTTTTAAATATAGGTATCACATCAGCTTTTCTCCAGTCATCTGGTAGAGACCCTGTGTTGAGTGAATCTTGAAAAATTAAATATAATGGTTTGGCTATTACAGAACGCAGTTCCCATAGTACCCTTAGATGTATACCATCAGGACCCGGGGCTTTATTAACATTTAGTTTTTCCAACCTCTTTTGGATTACTTTCTGTGTTAGGTAAAGGTGTTTCTGTACAACCTGGGTTGGTTGTTCAAGGATTCCTAAATAGGATCCACAGGACAATATTTTGGTACGCATTTAAGTAATAACACCTAGGCCCCAAAAAATAAACTAAGATCATTTTTTTGAGTATTATACTTTCTGTGTTAACCAATTATTTGGTAAAGGTAGTGTAGCCCCATTCTGTTGCAGTGTCCCAACCACTTGTACCTCCCTGGTGTATACCGAAGAAAATAACCTATTTAGCTCATCTGCCTTTTCCTGGTCACTAATTTTCAGACAGCCTGTTTCACATTCTAATGTTCCTATAGCATCCTTCCTCGCCTTCTTCCCATTAATATACTTAAAAAATATTTTAGGGTTAGTCTTACTCTCTTTTGCAATTAATTTTTCATTTTCTATTTTAGCCAGTCTAATCGCGCTTTTGCAAGCCTTGTTGATTTCCTTGTATTCCCGTAAAGCAGTCTCTGTCCCCTCTTGTTTGTATAATTTAAATGCCTGTTTTTTACTCCGTATCTTGATCTTTAAATCATTGTTAAGCCACATGGGTTGTGATTTACTCCTTTTACTTTTATTCCCACACGGTATATGCCGATGTGTATGTATATTTAGTAAGGATTTAAATGTTGTCCATTTATGTTCAGTGTTTTTACCTATCAGTTCTCTGTCCCAGTCTGTACTTTGTAATGCTGCCCCTAGACAGTTAAAATCTGCCCTTTTAAAATTAAGAGTTTTTGTTGGCCCCTTAAAATGTTGTTTTTTTAATTCAATCTCAAACGAGACTGTGTTGTGATCACTGTTTCCCAAAGGTTGCCCTATTTCAACATTTGATACTATATCAATATTATTTGTGATGAGTAAATCTAAGATAGCTTCATTTCTAGTAGGCTCCTGTATAACCTGGGCCAGATAATGATCCCTGAATGTACTCAAGAACCTGCTCCCCTTAGCTGAACTGCTGGTCTCATTTATCCAGTTTATTTCAGGGTAATTAAAATCTCCCATTATTAGTACTTGCCCGTGCTTAGCTGCATTTCCAGTCTGTAACAATAATTGTATTTCCTCACTTTCAGCTATATTTGGGGGTTTATAGCATACTCCAACTAATATGCTATTTAACTCTACCCACAAACATTCAACTTTATCACTAGGTCCACCATAAATATCTTCTCTGACTATAGCCTTAAATTCAGGCTTAACATACAGACAAATCCCTCCTCCTCATTTACCATTGCCTCTATCTTTCCTAAATAGGTCATAACCATCCAGATTAACAGTCCAGTCATGAGATTCATCCCACCACGTTTCGGTAATTTCTATTAAATCCCATTTTTCATTAATTGCTAATAATTCTAACTCTCCCATTTTTCCTGGCAAGCTTCTGGCATTAGCAAGCATACACCTTATGTTATGAGTCTTTAGTTCTGAAGTGCCGGCCACTGTACTTGATTTACCTAGTACTACCTCCCTATTGACTATACTACCCCTCCCCCCATCTCCTCCCCTATGAGTTGTTAATTCATCCCTCATACCCTCTACACTTTCTACCCCATTACTTATATCTAGTCCCTCCCCCCCACCTACTAGTTTAAAAACTCCTCCAGCCTTTCTATCATCCTACCCCCTAGTACCAAAGCTCCCTCATCATTAAGGTGCAATCCATCCCTACTGTAGAGATTGTACCGAAGTGAGAAGTCAGCCCAGTGCTCTAAAAAGCCAAACCCCTCCTTAGTGCTCCACATATTTAGCCACGCATTAACATCCCTAATCTCCTTCTGCCTCTCTGGGCTAGCACGTGGCACTGGTAGTATCTCAGAAAATACTACCTTGGAGGTCCTTGCCTTCAGCTTATTACCTAGTTCTCTAAAATCATTCTTTAGGACACTCCATCTTCCACTAACTTTGTCATTGGTACCAATATGTACCAAGACCGCCGGTTTGTTTCCAGCCCCTCCCAATAATTTGTCTACCCGATCCACAACATGACGAACCTGAGCACCCGGGAGACAGCAAACTGTTCGATTGCTGGGATCTGGGTGACAAATCACCCTGTCTACCTTCCTAATAATAGAGTCCCCTACAACCAAAACCTGTCTGTTGTTCTGCCTATTCTGCCCTCCCTCTCCTCCAGTAGAGCTGTTCGCCCGGCTGTAAGAGGGAACAGCTCTATCTGGCATTGCCATTCCTGAATGGACATCCCCAACAGTTTCACTCAATCCGGCAAATCTGTTGGTGTTTGCCAACTCAGAACTGTCCTGCCTCCTCCTGTTCCCCCTGCTTCCCCTTGTAACTGTAACCTAGCTGCCTCCCTGGAAATCCTCACTAGCCCCAGCTCCACCCTCCATGCTAGGCCCAGCTAAACTGTGCTCAGTGAGCACCAACCCCCTTTCCAGTGGAGCAATGTCACTAAGTGCTGCAATTCTCCTCTCCAGATCTACAATTTGAGCTTCCAGAGAGTCAAAATGCTCACACCTCTCACAGAGGTATGGACCCTGGATCATCTGTTCCAGTATTGCATACATATGACAGGATGTACACTGAATAAGGTTGCCACTGGACTGACTCATAATTATTATTATTGTCTACAAAATTTCAGAGGGAAAAATAAAGAATATAAAATAATATATTTATATAAAGTTTTCCTCTTTTGCAGTATAAATCTGCCCTCCCTTTTCTTTGAAGTCCCTCCTTTTATTTAAATTCCTAGGCTTTTACTAGAATTGCAGTTGATACTGAAAATGTTCGCAAGCTCACAAGTTCCCCTTCTCCTGTTTATATTAACTTCTGCCTTCTCACCTGGGCACAATTAGTGCACTCTGCAATTTATCAGCCTTTACTTGTAAGGTAAATCCACTTGTAAACAGGCCCCAACCAGCTCACAAACCTTTTATACAAGTTTAACAGTCAAACCACACCCCTCTCACCTGGGCACAATTAGTGCACTCTGCAGTTTATCAGCCTTTAGTTGTAAGGTAAATCCACTTGTTAAAAATATATATATATATATATATATATTATTTATTTGATGGATTACTGTTGGTGAAATTGTTTGCGATATTAGCCTATCTGTGAGTATATAATGTGTCAGCGGCATGAAGTATCGGGGGATTAAGTGTCAATGGGATTAACTGACGCGGGATTAAATGTCGCGGGATTAAGTGTCCGTACACCGTGAATGTAATGGGGAACATTGCTTAATGGATACGGATAAGGCTGTAGTGATGTAAATCCAGGCATTTGTATTTATTTATTTATTATCATTTATTTGTAACGCGCCAATATATTCCGTAGCGCTATACATAAGTTAAAATCAAGACAAAAACAATAGCAGTATTAACATATTGTAAAGGATGGAGGGCCCCATTCTTTGAGCTTAGAATCCAGTGCTTTCTCCAAAGCAATCGCAAGACTGAAAACTCACAAACTTACAATCTACATTATGGCCCATTTTTGGCCTAGGATAAGTTTAGTACGTCTAGGAGGAAAATATTAAAACTCAGTTAAATGTAAAAATTTTCTTAGAAGACATCCAATTTATTCTTGACTGCTACAGAAAACAGTGAAGTGACCAACTGTGTTTCTTGTTCCATTTAAAGACAGTGATTGATTAGATGAGCAGCTTGAAGTGTTAGCATAATGCAGTTAGTACTTGAAACCGTCTGATCTGTGAAATATATAGAATGTCAGTTCAGCATCAATTTCTTTCAGATTTATGTCACTCACTGCGGCACACTAAGTAGCCAGCTTAATTGAAGAGAATAATTTCAGCTAATTAGTAATACTGAAATAATTAATACTATGTTAGCTAGTACAACTACTAATGCTAAGCATTGTAATATGTAGCAGGGATCAGTTTTAGTGTGGAATGCAAACATAAGCTTTCCTTGAGCTGTAACTTGTAAGCTGCAAACCATATTGTTGCAGAAGAGCAAGAGGTCATCAACCGAGGCTGGAGGGAGGAAATGTTAGGGTTAGATGTGAAAATACTACTTTACAGAAAGGGCAATTAATTAGAGGAACCCCCACAAGGGGGTTAAAGTCCTATTCGTAGCACTGTAATTGCAAATATCAACACACTACTATACTTATAATTAAATGGAAAGTGATGTTAGGTATTAGAATTAACAGCACAACATTCTCAAGCTCGGAAATCTGCAATATAAAATACTTTTGTTTATGTTTATTTTCGGTGTTATATAGATACCGGTAATCAATGTGTTAATACATATAATGGAACTCAAATGGACTATAATATAATATTTACTGATTTATCAATATAGCATTATTTCTGGAATGTGGGTCAGATCATAACTCGTAATTGAAACCCGTAAGGCTTTGAAATCTAACCTCCATTTTTCTGCGATGTATTCTCATTTCCCATTGGCTCCGTCAAAACTCGTAACTACGGGTTTGACTAACTGATCATGTTCACGGCCGCAAATCCAACGTGCGCAAGAATGGTTTACGGGTTTGCGTCTCCAGGCCTGTTGGTCACGGCCTGGTTCAATGTAATATCTCTGTAACTCCGGCGAATTTAAAGCCCACAGGCTTTGCAGGTGTGCCATTACCGCTACGGGCTTGGAATTTAATGGGGCTGTAAATGGGCCATTTTGCAGCAATAAGACCACATGAGTTTACAGTAAATTCCATGAGTCTGTCTTTTCTTTCTGTTTGGCTCTGGCAAAATACTGGAAATTGCCTTCATTATGCAAATCAAATTTGTTAATTGCAAAAACATGGGAAAATGCAGGCTGAAAAGCCGACAGACAGCCAAACTCAATGGCAACCTTACTCATTTCCTCTCAAAAAAGGGTCCCTGGTATACTCCTTACTCCAGCAATACATTAATGGGGTCTAGGACACATTCACCATGAACCCCTAGCCACAGTTGAATACTAGCCATACTGGATGTAATAGCTTGTGGTGTTGTTAGAACTGTTTCATGTAAGTAATGATAGAAGTCAGTGGCTCTGACTAAAGTAATTTATAAAAAAAACCTGCCATACTGTGATTGGCTCCCCTACAACTCATATACTCTGCCCTTTGCATATGGTCAATCTAGAAATTAAAACTAAATAGTTAAAACAAGAAAAGCAAATGCAATTGAAACTCCTACTACCATGTACTGTGTGTATTTTAATCCTCACAGAGCTAGCTGTTTTTCATTGACACAAGACAAAATTATTTGAAATCAAAGGAGAACAAATGTAGCTATTTTGGGCTTTTCATCTCTTATGTTGAAACAGCAGGTAGCCACTTATCCTAATCAACTCCTCTTTACACACTCTGAACACGACGTTGATGTTATATAGGGTCATCTCTCAAGTGATGGAAAGGATACCACGACTCCTTATCTGAAAATATTGTGATATAAAAGAACTACAATCCCTATCCAGAAAGGTAATTGGACATAATAAGATTTCAAAGGAAATGCTGCTATACAAAATCAAAGGTATCTTTATGATAAAAGTCTCTTGTTTTTGTTTTTTGTTGTGTTGGAGGCTTTTCTATTATAGTTAGTATACTCTGATTGCTTAAACCTGTCTATTAGACTATAACTATTTTATACATGCATAAAGTGGTTCAGTCCAATGTTTTTCAAAATTTCATAATTTAATTTTTTTAATGGTGTAATTGACTTAGGGCCTTATTCAATTGCTATGTTTTTGGCATAAGTAGCCGCAATCGGGTTACGAGCCTCGAGCTTCGATCCCTTGCGATTAGTTCAATCGCAGCTTACTTCCGTCAAAGCCTTTGATCTTCCGCGGCCGCAAGATATCCCTATTCACTATTCAATTGCTACGATTTACCCTCCATCAAGCCCGTAATTTGCTAAAATCGAACCACAGCTTACTTACACTAAAGAGGTCCCGCAACGCTCTTACTTACAAAACGTAGAACTAATTAAGCAAATAAAAAAAGACATCCTGTACTTTTATTAGAAGTGAAAGTGATTTTAGGTGTTAGAATTAATAGCACAACATTCCCACACTCTCATATCGTCCGAGTTACGGCCCTAAATTGAATGAGGCCCTTAGTGATTTGTATATTTACTTGCAAATCAATAGCACAACCATCAACATGTGAGGGGGATTTGTTGACTGATCAGAGGATGTCGGAAAATATATTATTACTACACACCTCCCGCTATCCTCCTATAGGCTCAGTAGAAGTAGTTTGCAAGGAAACATGCAATATGTTCTAGGGATGCTCTGTGGCCAAACCTTGAACCTTTGAAATTAAATATTACTGTCATGGCAGCTTCTATGCACTAGCAGAATCTTCTAAAATTATTTTATATGAAAACACAGCTGCTGATATTGTTTGTTTGTTGCATATTACACAAAGTTCTTGTGAATTTTTTATTAATCTACATTAGTTCTTTAACCATATGTACAATGACAGGATACTGACCCATATTTCTGACTTTATCCAGAGTACATTACGTGAAAGAATTTGATATAATATTGACATTATCCTCCTGCTTCTTACTCAGCTCATGGACGGCTGTGTTTCTGAGAGCCACAAATTAAGCACTTACTCTAAAAAGGCAAAAGAGGTATTCCTATAAGATACTCTCACATGTGTGAAGATTAGTTAAATGTCTGTATTAATTAAACATTCAATATTTAGTAATATATGCTTAAAATTAAAAAGCCAAGTCATGGCCATACCTCTGTCTACCAAAAATTGTAATATGACCATCACTTGGCAATGCTTTTAAGAATGTATAAGTGGATTTCTCTTGATTAGTGAGGTATAATTTATCTTATTTTTGTGGATAATGTGAGCATTATGCAGATATCTGACATTATCTGTAAGATATACAGTATACTAAATTCCGTTAAAAAAAAAGAATGAATTTATAGAAAAAAAATTCTGATGTTAAGAAAAATGTATCTTCTTGTTTATGTAATTGTTTTTGTTTACATTGGTTGTTTATTGTTAGTTATCAATTTATTGTTAGCTGGTTATTATAAGGAGTAAAAAGCCAATAAATTAAGTTAGTGTTTAACAATTCTTAAGTAAATAAAAAAAAAAATGTTTGTTGAATGTTTTTAGGGTTGAGTAAATTAGCCATTCCTAAAGATATTTGCTTTGAAATAAACAATTTTATAAGAAAAAATATTTGTGTTCTCTAAATATTTATAAAAATTACTTAGCATGGAACATTTATTAAGACCACAGATTTGTGATCATTTCATGTATTCTCTCATATTACTATACAAAAGAGTTGTTTTGAAATTACTTAGAGCAAACTTTGGGCCTCATTAAATTCCAGCCTCGTAAATAAGAGGCTTCTACTTAAGCCCTACGTACTGCAAAGTTTCTCTAACTTACAATGCTATTAAATTAGCCCTGCTGCGAGCAACGTATGAGCTACGCAGCAGGCCCGTACGTATCTACACTGCGTAAATGTACATGAGGAGTGACAGCCTGCGAGATGATATCGCAGGCTCCCACTCCTCATCAAGTGCTGCGGGGGTCCTAAAAGGGACCTCCGCGGCAGTCCCCCACATAAGCCCTGCCGTGGGGGGTACTCCAAACCCCCCCCTAGGCACCTAAAATGAACCCCCCCTCAATGCGGGGGTCCCTGTCGGGACCCCCGAAGTGTCCTCACATGAACACCTTGCTGCAGGGGTCCATAGGAACCCCCGCAGCCCCCACACATTAACCCCTTGCAGCGGGGGTCCCCGATCGGCACCGATCAGGCCCCCGCTGCATTTAAAACTTTTAAATTCCCCGCCGCGGCTCCTTAAAGGGGCCGCGGCACACTATTACCCAATCCCGGCCGCGGCACTTAAAATTAACCCCCCTCTATGCTGGGGGTCCCCATCGGGACCCCCGAAGTGTCCCCATATAAACCCCCTGCTGCGGGGGGCCCCGATCGGCACCGATCGTGACCCTGCTGCAATTCAATTTTAAATTTCCCGCCTCGCGGGTCCTCAAAGGACCGTAAAGGTCCTGAAAGGACTCGCACTAAAAATATTAACCCCAGGCAACTATAATTACCCCATTAACTCATGATGGTCAATACAGACCACCATAAGGCCTAAATTAACCCATTAACTCATGGTGGTCAATACAGACCACCATAAGGCTCTAATTAACCCATTAACTCATGGTGGTCAATACAGACCACCATAAGGCTCTAATTAACCCATTAACTCATGGTGGTCAATACAGACCACCATAAGGCCTAAATTAACCCATTAACTCATGGTGGTCAATACAGACCACCATAAGGCCTAAATTAACCCATTAACTCATGGTGGTCAATACAGACCACCATAAGGCCTAAATTAACCCATTAACTCATGGTGGTCAATACAGACCACCATAAGGCCTAAATTAACCCATTAACTCATGGTGGTCAATACAGACCACCATAAGGCTCTAATTAACCCATTAACTCATGGTGGTCAATACAGACCACCATAAGGCTCTATTTAACCCCATCAGTCCCATAAGGGTATATTATTACCATTATGGGCCTGTTACAACCCAACATTAACCACATAAGTGCCATGATGGTCCTCAAGGACCATCATGACACTAACTACAAACACTACACTATAACCCCCAATAAACCATTTAATCTAAACTAACCCCCCTCTACACTAATCTATTAACACTTACACTACCTACCTACACTACCTACCCCCTAATAAACCTCCCCAACACTCTAATTACAAAAAACAATAAACCTACAGCACAGAAAACAAAAAACCTACAGTACAAAAAACAAAAAAACCTACAGTACAGAAAAAATAAAAATTACAACCCCACCCCCCACTACAGAAAACAAAAAAATACATTACAACCCCACCCCCCACTACAGAAAATAAAAAAAATTACACACCTGAAAAGGAAAGACAGATAAACACAATACATTACATACAATACATGACATTACATACATTAAATATAATATATTAAATATAATATATTACATATAATATATTACATATAATACATTACATACATTACATACAATACATGACATTACATACATTAAATATAATATATTAAATATAATATATTACATATAATATATTACATATAATACATTACATACATTACATACAATACATGACATTACATACATTACATATAATGTATTAAATATAATATATTACATATAATATATTACATATAATACATTACATACATTACATACAATACATGACATTACATACATTACATATAATGTATTACATATAATATATTACATATAATATATTACATATAATATATTACATATAGTCCTAATCAAATACCCCCTATCTATCTAACATACAATCTATTTAATTTAAAATAAATCCTAACTATATCAAATACATCCCCCTATCTATCTAATATACAAAAAATCCTAACTACATACACAGACCCTAATTCTAAGCTAAAATCAATAAATTAAGACCACTTACCTTTAAGATGTTGCTTCAGATCACTAACCTATGGGTCAAACAAAAAATAAAAATTAGTACAAAACATTAACATCAAATAAATAAACATTCTATACATTCTAAATATTCAACTCACCTTTACAGCATGTCCAGTCACTGTTTAGCTCTTCCGGCGCGGCCCTGTTAAAAAAAAAAACACAATACATGAATACATGAATACAATATATAAACAATAAATAAAATACACAAATAAACATCTAAATATACATTTCACTTACCTCCCCGCGATGTCCCCGGCCTTCTCTCCTTCAGCCCCGGCTGGGCCGCGGAACCATCCGCGCTCTAAAAAAAAAAAAAAAAAAAAACTAACGGAGGTCTGCACTGGCAGACCTCCCCGACGCTACTGAACCTCCCGGAGTCGTTTCCGGGAGGAAATTGGCATTGGCGGCTTGTGATTGGCTGAAAAAGCTGTCAGCCAATCAAAAGTCGTCAATGTAGGAGCCAATCAGGATGCGCAGATGTCTTCTACCAATCACTCCGTGGGGGTGTATCCCATAGTGATTGGCTGAAGGCATCTGAGCGTTGTGATTGGTTCCCAGAAAGATAGACAAGTGTTTAAGCCAATCAGGGTGGGATATTGGGGTGTATCCCATCCTGATTGGCTCACACATTGACGACTTTTGATTGGCTGAAATTGATAGACAGCTTTTTCAGCCAATCACAAGCCGCCAATGCCAATTTCCTCCCGGAAACGACTCCGGGAGGTTCAGTAGCGTCGGGGAGGTCTGCCAGTGCAGACCTCCGTTAGTTTTTTTTCTTTTTTTTTTTTAGAGCGCGAATGGTTCCGCGGCCCAGCCGGGGCTGAAGGAGAGAAGGCCGGGGACATCGCGGGTAGGTAAGTGAAATGTATATTTAGATGTTTATTTGTGTATTTTATTTATTGTTTATATATTGTATTCATGTATTCATGTATTGTGTTTTTTTTTTAACAGGGCCGCGCCGGAAGAGCTAAACAGTGACTGGACATGCTGTAAAGGTGAGTTGAATATTTAGAATGTATAGAATGTTTATTTATTTGATGTTAATGTTTTGTACTAATTTTTATTTTTTGTTTGACCCATAGGTTAGTGATCTGAAGCAACATCTTAAAGGTAAGTGGTCTTAATTTATTGATTTTAGCTTAGAATTAGGGTCTGTGTATGTAGTTAGGACTGTAATTATTTTATTTTACTTTAGAATAATGGTCTGTGTATGTAGTTAGGATTTTTTGTATATTAGATAGATAGGGGGATGTATTTGATATAGTTAGGATTTATTTTAAATTAAATAGATTGTATGTTAGATAGATAGGGGGTATTTGATTAGGACTATATGTAATATATTATATGTAATATATTATATGTAATATATTATATTTAATATATTATATGTAATGTATGTAATGTCATGTATTGTATGTAATGTATGTAATGTATTATATGTAATATATTATATGTAATATATTATATTTAATATATTATATGTAATGTCATGTATTGTATGTAATGTATGTAATGTATTATATGTATGTATTGTATTGTGTTTATCTGTCTTTCCTTTTCAGGTGTGTAATTTTTTTATTTTCTGTAGTGGGGGGTGGGGTTGTAATGTATTTTTTTGTTTTCTGTAGTGGGGGGTGGGGTTGTAATTGTTTTTTGTTTTCTGTACTGTAGGTTTTTTTGTTTTTTGTACTGTAGGTTTTTTGTTTTCTGTGCTGTAGGTTTTTTATTTTTTGTAATTAGAGTGGTGGGAAGGTTTATTAGGGGGTAGGTAGTGTAGGTAGGTAGTGTAAGTGTTAATAGATTAGTGTAGAGGGGGGTTAGTTTAGATTAAATGGTTTATTGGGGGTTATAGTGTAGTGTTTGTAGTTAGTGTCATGATGGTCCTTGAGGACCATCATGGCACTTATGTGGTTAATGTTGGGTTGTAACAGGCCCATAATGGTAATAATATACCCTTATGGGACTGATGGGGTTAAATAGAGCCTTATGGTGGTCTGTATTGACCACCATGAGTTAATGGGTTAATTAGAGCCTTATGGTGGTCTGGATTGACCACCATGAGTTAATGGGTTAAATAGAGCCTTATGGTGGTCTGGATTGACCATCATGAGTTAATGGGTTAATTTAGGCCTTATGGTGGTCTGTATTGACCACCATGAGTTAATGGGTTAATTAGAGCCTTATGGTGGTCTGGATTGACCACCATGAGTTAATGGGTTAATTAGAGCCTTATGGTGGTCTGGATTGACCACCATGAGTTAATGGGGTAATTATAGTTGCCTGGGGTTAATATTTTTAGTGCGAGTCCTTTCAGGACCTTTACGGTCCTTTGAGGACCCGCGAGGCGGGAAATTTAAAATTGAATTGCAGCAGGGTCACGATCGGTGCCGATCGGGGCCCCCCGCTTCAGGGGGTTTATGTGGGGACACTTCGGGGGTCCCGATGGGGACCCCCAGCATAGAGGGGGGTTAATTTTAAGTGCCGCGGCCGGGATTGGGTAATAGTGTGCCGCGGTCCCTTTAAGGAGCCGCGGCGGGGAATTTAAAAGTTTTAAATGCAGCGGGGGGCCTGATCTATGCAGATCGGGGCCCCCCCCTGCAATGGGTTTATGTGGGGACACTTCGGGGGTCCCGATGGGGACCCCCAGCATAGAGGGGGGTTAATTTTAAGTGCCGCGGCCGGGATTGGGTAATAGTGTGCCGCGGTCCCTTTAAGGAGCCGCGGCGGGGAATTTAAAAGTTTTAAATGCAGCGGGGGGCCTGATCTATGCAGATCGGGGCCCCCCCCCTGCAAGGGGTTTATGTGGGGACACTTCGGGGGTCCCGATGGGGACCCCCAGCATAGAGGGGGGTTAATTTTAAGTGCCGCGGCCGGGATTGGGTAATAGTGTGCCGCGGTCCCTTTAAGGAGCCGCGGCGGGGAATTTAAAAGTTTTAAATGCAGCGGGGGGCCTGATCTATGCAGATCGGGGACCCCCGCTGCAAGGGGTTAATGTGGGGGTGCTGCAGGGGTCCCGATAGAGACCCCTGCAGCATGGGGATGTGTATAGGGTGCAGGGGGGAGCCTCACACTGCTGTCTCGGGCTGTTCCGAGGCAGCACGTAGAGGCTTTCGGATCCCTTGCATGGACTTTTTGTCCACGTAGGGATTCTTACGATATGCGAGACTCGTGCATAGATTTAAGGCTACGTAGCTCTCTCGGAGCCTATTCTCGGCCATTTTCTCGCAGTCATATCGTAAAGCAGGCTGCGAGAGATTCGGTTCTCGCAAACAGCAGGAAAACTGCCTTTTGCGAGCACCGAGAGAACTATGAGGGAGAATTTAATAGGGCCCTTTATTTGTAAGTCATGACCTGCTTACTCATTAGTGATGGAGGGAAACAATATACTCTGCTGTGATATGTCAAAAATAATTAGTGCAAGTAAATGATCATTCCAGCCCATTAGGTATTGTTCATGCATTTCCATGAATATTTCTAAAAGTTGTTCTTTTTAGATTTATCTATATAAAAAGAATAAGAGGTCAAAGGATCAAAAAACAACACACATTGTGAACCTGTAGCAACTGAAATTATGAAAAAAAAACTCTCAGAAAGGGGTATTGAATGATGTGAGATAATACCTTCTTAAACATATATTTTCAAAGTAATGTTTATAATATTTAAGGAGCCATGAGTATATGTATTAAATATGGTAAAATAATTTAAGGACCACTTTAATGGTCTTATAAAGTGGTCTCTAAAAATTGTTATGTTAGGCTTGAGAAAAACCTTTGTTAAATACTTATGGCCTCATTCAATTGCCATTTGGCCAATTGAATAGGGCTCTAAATAAGCACATAGCATACTTTTTTAAAATAAGTTTTTAGTTAGTGAAAACCTTGTTTTTGGATAGATGTTTACTAACTAAAAACTTCTTTAAAAAAATATGCTATTCAATTGGCCAAATTGCAATTGAATGAGGGCCCTAATGTGCACTTGAACATTTTTTTTTATCATCCCTAGGCTCTAAATAAGCACATAACATATATTTTCTAAAGAGGTTTTTAGTTAGTAAGCATCTATCCAAAAGCAAGGTTTTCACTAACTAAAAACTTCTTTAAAAAAATATGCTACGTGCTTATTTAGAGCCTTATTCAATTGGCCAAATCGCAATTGAATGAGGCCCCCAGGCTTTAAGCATTGGATCTAGGAGTCTGGATGGAAGCCCATCATAGAGATGCATTATACTTTGGAAAAATATCTACTAGCCAGTTTCACAGTTTTCCTGGGAAATTTCCACCTCTCTGTTTACATATTGAAAAATAATCAAAAATAGGGGACATCTGAAAAACATTCCTATTAATCAACTAAATAAACTCTCAGCTGCATAAACATATAGGCCCTCATTCAATTGCGATTTGGCCAATTTAATAGTGCTCTAAATAAGCACATAGCATATTTTTTTTAAAGAAGTTTTTAGTTAGTAAACATCTATCCAAAAGCAAGGTTTTTACTGACTAAAAACTTCCTTAAAAAAAATATGCTATGTGCTTATTTAGAGCCCTATTCTATTGGCCAAATTGCAATTGAATGAGGGACATAGTGCTTAAATAAATTCTTAAATTAACAATAATATAACATATATATTAATGAAATTATACAGTCAAAATTTTCAGTATGGGAGTCTTGAATCCTATGAATATTATAGCACAGTAATAATAGCACAAAGTAGCATTTCACAAATTTATATATAATATTCTATTTGAGACAAAATCATTTAACACAGATACATACATATTAAAATGAGAAGAAGACTTAAATCAGTCTCTACTGGAGAACATTTAGAAGGTCATATGGAATGAGGCACAAAGAAGTTTGAATTCAAAGAAAATGCATACAATGGTAGGGTACCCAGCCGAAATATATGAGGTGTGGCTGACAATATATTGGCAGATTCGGCTATGCTGGAAGAGATGACAATTTCATGTACTACATGTACAGTGCCTTGCAAAAGTATTCACCCCCCTTGGCATTTTTCATGTTTTGTTGCCTCACAACCTGGAATTAACATGTTGTTTGAGGATTTGCATCATTTAATTTACAGAACATGCCCACAACTTTGAAGATGTTTTTTTTATTATTGTGAAGCAATCAACAAATAGGACAAAATAACAGAAAAAGTCAATGTGCATACCGTATATACTCGACTATAAGCCGACCCGATTATAAGCTGAGGCACCCATTTTACCACAAAATACTGGGTAAAATGAGTGACTCAAGTATAAGCCGAGGGTGGGAAATGTGCTGCCCCCTGTGTCCCTCTTGTGCTCTCTGTGTCCCCCTCTCTCTCCGTGTCTCTTCTCCCCTCTCCCTTCCCTGTGTCTCTTCTCCCCTCTCCCTTCCCTGTGTCTCTTCCAACCTCTCGCTTCCCTGTGTCTCTTCCCCCCTCCCATATCCCCCGCCTCAACCCCACTCCTCATCCTCCCTCCTCATCTTCAACCTCCCTCCTCATCCTCAACCCCCCTCCTCAACCCCCCATCCTCATCCTCTCTCCTCAACCCCCCATCCTCCAGCCCCCATCCTCAATCCCCCTCCTCAATCCCCCTCCTCAACACCCCCATCCTCATCCTCTCTCCTCAACCCCCCATCCTCAACCCCCCCTCCTCAACATCAAGCCCCTCCTCAACCTCAACCCCCCTCCTCAACCCCTCCTCCTCATCCTCAACCTCCCTCCTCATCCTCAACCTCCCTCCTCAACCCCTTCCTCAACCTCCCCATCCTCAACCCCCTCCTCAGCCTCAACCCTCCTCAACCTTAACACCCCCTTAACCCCAACCCCCCCTCCTCAACCCCCCCATCCTCATCCTCTCTCCTCAACCCCCCCATCATCATCCTCTCTCCTCAACACCCCATCATCATCCTCTCTCCTCAACCCTCCATCATCGTCCTCTCTCCTCAACCCCCCATCCTCAACCCCCCTCCTCAACCCCTCCTCCTCATCCTCAACCTCCCTCCTCATCCTCAACCCCCTCCTCAAACCCCCTCCTCAACCCCCCTATCCTCATCCTCATCCCCCCATCCTCAACCTCAACCCCCCTCCTCAACCTCAACCCCCCTCAACCCCAGCCCACCTCCTCAACCTCAACCCCCCTTAACCTGCCTTAAACCCAACCCCCCTCCTCAACCCCCCTCCTCAGCATAAACGCCCCTCAACCCCCCTCCTCCATCTAAACACCCCTCAACCCCAACCCACCTCCTCAATCTCAACCCCCCTCAACCTCCCCCCTCAACCTGCCTCAACCCCAACCCCCCTCCTCAACCTGCCTCCTCAGCATAAACCCCCCTCAACCCCCCTCCTCCACCTAAACCCCCCTAAATACATCCCCCCTCTCCCCTCACTTACCTGCTTGTGCTCCGGCCTCCGCTCCTTGACCCGGCGCGCATGTGACGTCACATGCGTGCCGTGTCATTAGCATATAAAAAAAGGGCTGAAAAACTTGGCTTATACTCGAGTATATACGGTAACTATTCACTCCCGAAAGACAATACTTTGTAGAGACACCTTTTGTTGCAATCACAGCTCCAAGTCGCTTTGGATAAGTATCTATGAGCTTGCCCTATCTTACCACTGGGATTTTTGCCCATTCCTCCTTGCAAAACTGCTCCAGCTCCTTCAAGTTGGATGGTCTGCGCTTGTGAACAGCAATCTTTAAGTCTGACCACAGATTTTTTATTGGATTGAGATCTGGGCTTTCACTAGGCCATTCCAACACATTTACATGTTTCCCCATAAACCACTCAAGTGTTGCTTTAGCAGTGTGTTTGGGGTCATCCGTCCTAGCCTGAAATCACGCACAGAGTGGTACAGGTTTTGCTCAAGAATATCCCTGTATTTAGCACCATCCATCCACCACCCATGGCTGCTGAAAAACATCCCACAGCATGATGCTGCCACCACCATGTTTCACTGTGGGGATGGGGTTCTTTGGGTGATGTGTTGTGTTTGCGCCAGACATAGCGTTTTCTTTGATGGCCGAAAAGTTCAATTTTAGTTTCATCAGACCAGAGCACCTTCCTCCATACATTTTGGGAGTCTCCCACATGCCTTTTCACAAACTTAAAATATGCCATTTGTTTTTTTTTGCTGAAAGTAATGGCTTTCTTCTGGCCACTCTGCCATAGAGCCCAACTCTATGGAGCATACGGCTTATTGTCGTCCTATGTACAGATACTCCAGTCTCTGCTGTGGAATCTGCAGCTCCTCCAGGGTTACCTTAGGTCTCTGTGCTGCCTCTCTGATTAATGCCCTCCTTGCCCGGTACGTGAGTTTTGGTGGGTGGCCGTCTCTTGGAAGGTTTGCTGTTGTGCCATGTTCTTTCCATTTGGTTATGATAGATTTGATGGTGCTCCTGGGGATCATCAAAGATTTGGATATTTTTTATAACCTAACCCTGACTTGTACTTCTTAACAACATTGTCCCTTACTTGTTTGGAGAATTTCTTAGTCTTCGTGGCAGTGTTTGGTAAGTGTTGCCTCTTGCTTAGGTGTTGCAGCCTCTGGGGCTTTTCAAAAAAGGTGTGTATATGTAATGACAGGTTTTGTGGCACTTAGATTGCACACAGGTGGACATCATTTTACTAATTATGTGACTTCTGTAGGTATATGGTTGCACCAGAGCTTTTTATGAACTTCATAACAAAGGTGATGAATACATATGCACATGCCAATTTTCTGTTTTCTATTTCTAAAACATAGTTTTATGTATATATTTTTCTCATTTCACTTCACCAACTTAGACTATTGTGTTCTGATCCATCACATAAAATTCAGATTAACAAAACATTGAACGTAAGACGGTAATGTAACAAAATAGGTAATAAGTCAAGGGGGGTGAATACTTTTGCAAGGCACAGTAGATATGATACAACCTGTGATCAAATTGGAATAACATTATTGTGAACTTTTCCTATGAAAATGTACAAGAATTTTGACTTGGATTCTTTCCTTGAGGAGCGGCTTTAAGGAAAGCTGAAAATATATTTACAGTATTATATTGTGCTTGTTTGGATTTCTGGACTGATCCCATTTGGAAAAAGAATATCACAGAGCCCCTTCAATCAATTAGAATTTTACTATAGGAAAATATACTTTGTTTACATTGCATTTAAATGATAATATCATTAATTATAGTTTTCACTTATACAATATCGGAAACCTCATTGTGTCACTTTAACACAATAGATTACATACATTTAAAAAATGGCAACTAAATGGCAGATGAGGTTTAATACAAATAAATGTAAAGTTATGCATTTAGGTAGTAAAAATAAGCATGCAATTTATAATTTTAATGGAGCAAATTGAGGGGTATCAGAGATAGAAAGGGATTTGGGAGTGCTTGTGGCAACAGTAGAAGAAAATCATAAGAATACATATAACAACTTTAAAAGTAAAAATAAAAGAATGTATTGGCACTAGGACAAAATTGCTTTTTTGTCAAATGTTTCTTGTGAGTATTTTGATGACCTTAACATAGATCAATATAACTATACATAGTATGACATTTCATCAAACAGTATGTAGCAAGGGCTGAAATCAAACCGCATACGGTAAGTCTATTTCAAATCAATCTTCTATATTATGTATGGTGTAGGACGCTATAATTCCCAGTGAATAAATAAATATATACATTTTACAAAGATGGAAATGTGCCTGGAAAGTCACAGGCTGAGGCCCTTTTGGGATTTAAACAACTTATAAACTACCTAAACATTAGCTCAGAGTCCAGTATTCCGCTGATGTATTTAGGAAATATTTATACGCACCAGACAAAATATTAATGTCACGTTGGGATATGCAAATTATATATATACTAGCGTATTGCCCGTCAAAAAATGACGGCAATGAGATGTGTATGTTTTTAAAGTTGTTTAGTTATTAATATACATATGGAATTGTAAGGTAGCTAATGTTGTTTTGTGTGTACTACTGAAATATATAATACAAATTAATAAATGAATATACGTATTTTTATGCATTGTGTTGAAGAGCTGGCAATCTGTGTTGATGTTGCTGCAGCATTAGTGGTGTGGAGGTGCTGTGTAAGCGTGATGAACGTGTGCAGTGTAATAGTGTGCGTGCGCGAGCCGAAACCGTTAACGTAGCTGTGTACTTCCCCATTATCCTAAAATGCTGGGAATGTGTGGTATGCGTCTTAGCGGATTATCGGTACGTGTTTTCCGTGGTTATAGTGCTGTAGCCTCGTTTTCATTTTTTCTGCGGCGCTCATTGTCAAAGTACTACGGTTTAACGGCTCGCCGGGCGATGATCGCCTGCGGCGCTCATCGCTAAGCCCTCTAAAGTTCTACGGTGTAACAGTAAATATGGTAAAACGGTCAAATGATGGTCAATAACAATTAAATGTTGTGAAATTTGTTTGCCACACAACATGACTCAGCTACAGTTGTCCCTTTTTTTTTCTTAAAATAAATACACATTTTTTTTTTTGAACTTTTTATTTTTGTAACTTTCAACTTATATTTCATCAAATGCTTTGCTTTAGGCGGGAAATCCGATGTTGCGCGAGACAAAGGCGTTAAATCTGTGTTTATGCGTAAATCTATAATTGTGTTTCGTAAAATGTACTCGCTACTGTCTTTTTTCTCATTGCGCAGTTAATCCTCATCCTTTATCTCGTTGTTTTTCAAACACATACGTCTGTGGCTGTGTTTTACGCAGTTCGTAGTAGTATAGCCTCGTTTTCATTTTTTTCGGCGGCCATTTTTTTCTCGCTTAGCCGATTTTCGATCTTTGTAACTTGTCTAAATCGATGTAAATTGGATTTCCAACTCACTCCCAGACGTACTGCCTGGTTCCCCATGCTGTAAGTGACCTTTTTTTTATTTTTTTAGTGTGTATTTAGTGTTTTTTTTATTGTTTTGGTTCCGCCACTTATCTCGTAATTTTTTTCATCTCATATTTTTTTTCTAAGTGCTACGGTTTAATGGCTCGCCTCGCTATGCGAGGCTCGTCTGCAATGAGCACCTGCGGCACTCATTGCCAAATTGCTACGATATAACGGCTCGCCTCGCTGCGCGAGACTCGCCTGCAATGAGCGCCTGCGGCGATCATTGCCAAAGTGCTACGATTTAACGGCTCGCCTCGCTGTGCGAGGCTCGCCGGGCAATGAGCGCCTGCGGCGCTCATCGCAACGTCATACAATCGGCAAAGTGGTTAGATTTAACGGCTCGCCTCGCTGCGCGAGGCTCACCTGCGGCGCTCATCGTTAAGTCATACGCACTACGCAACACAGCGTGACGACGAATAGTAGTTAGACAATTATAATATGTGATCTACAGTGCAGCATGCATGGAAAGTTTTGCTTCTTTGAACATGTACATGCCTCATTCAAAAGGAAATATACAGCCACATTAAATTCTACCCCTATAAGTGCAACGTGAAACTCAACGACTGCGAGCTTGAGGAGTTGCGGATTTACCCTGCTATTAAATTAGAACATGCAAGCGAGCTACAGGCTTGAGAGGCAATTCCGTAAACCATACTTCGCTCGTCAGATGTGCGGCCGTGAACGTGAGCAATTAGTCTAACTCATAGTTATGAGTTGGGATGGAGTCAATGAAAAGAGACATCGTCAGAATTACGTCGCTGAAAAAGAGAGGGGAGATTTTCAAGTCCTACAGGGTTCAATTACGAGTTACGATCGGACCCACATTCCAGAAATAATGCAATATTGATAAAGCCATAAATATTACATGCAAGTTCCATTATATGTATTAACACATTGATTGACACAAAAATTGAACATAAATTAAAGTATTTTTTGGGGGCCGATTTGCGATCTTGAGAATGTTGTGCTAAGAAATAACATCACTTTCCCTTTTAATAAAAGTACAGTGGTGTGGTAATATTTGCATTTAAAGTGCTACGAGTTGTACCCCCATGTGGATCCTCTCTAGCACTCAGCTTCTTGGCTCTATTTGCGAGTTACGAGTTTAAACGCCTGTGATCTTGATACAATTCAATCGCTATATTGGAATGTAGCGGTTACGGACTTGAAAGAACAAAGCATTTGCAGCCGCGGAAATCCATGTCCCGTAGGCTTTTTTCGGCCTTGCTGCGTCTTAATCTGCAAGTCGTCTGCGGGTTGCTTTGAGAGGCTAATTTAATAGCCTTTAGTCTTGCGAGCTACGCTACGAGCTACGATTTATAAAATCATAGAAATTTAATGGGGCTGATAAATAGTAGAAACTAGCGAATTGCCCGTCAAAAAATGACGGCAATTAAATTGTAAGTGAGCTAATGCTATTTGGTGTATAATAATAAAATAACTAATAGATTAATAAAGTAATAAACTTTACCTATTTTCAAGTAATATATCTAGGAAGAATTGCGTTGAAGAGCTGGCAATCTGTTTTGATGTTGCTGGAGCATTAGTGGTGTGGAGCTGCTGTGTAAGCGTGATGAATGTGTGCAGTGTAATAGTGTGCGTGCGCGAGACCAAACCGTTAGCGTAGCTGTGTACTTCCGCATTGTATAAGTTATTGTTCTAAAATGGCGGCTAATGTGTGGTATGCGTCTGTAGCGGAATATCCGGTGTTTTGTGGTGTTTTGCGTGTTTCTATCATACTGCTATACCAAACCTAAGCTGCAGTTACTTCTCTGTATTCTATGCCAAACAGAACAGTTTAAAAAATTTTATTATATCACATTTGACTGTACAACATCTTAAGGAAAAAAATATATATATAAATTACAGTGTATGCACATGCAACATTAAATAATCACATTGTTCTTTCTTAAATCTATACAGTTTGTTCATTTGTACTGTATCATAAACAGTAATTGTAAAGTCATCTTAATATTGTGTCTATTATACAAAACCCCAAAGTTTAGAAAGAGTATAAGCATGTCACAGGGGGGGGATGGAGATTTTCAAAGGGGGATCTATTTCTCTCCAAAAAATATTACTATGCACATCTTTTGTAGTCAGATCTTTTATGTATATATAAGACTTCGCCAATGGCCTAGTCTAATTTTCAAAATATCTATCCCATAATTTCCATTTTTTCATTTGATTATTAAAATGAATGGTCATTACAAAGTTTTTTTCTAGCTTTCGATTTCTTTTAGGATTTGTTTGTTTCCTATTGGAAAGTATGAGCCATTTGGCCACCACTAAAGTCTATCAACCTTATTAAATTGCAATTCGGCCAATTGAATAGGGCTATATATAAGCACATAGCATATTTTTTTTACAGCAGTTTTTAGTTAGTAAAGACCTTGCATTTGGATAGTTCACCAACTAAAAACTTCTGTAAAAAAAAATATGCTATGTGCTTATATATAGCCCTATTCAATTGGCTGAATTGCAATTTAATAAGGCTGCGAATTAGCAAAGCCACAACGTCCAGGGAGAACTCTACAGGAATAATATGAAACAATGCTATGTCTGGATTAAGCGGTATATTCATTTTTAACGTATTAGAGATTTTTGTAAAGTATTCCTGCCATAACTTTTTGATTAACTCACACTCCCACCAAATGTGGAAGTGGGAGCCCACCTGCCCAGCACTACTTTTCTTTACTCACCTTAAATATTTGAAGTAATTTCGTAGGAACTATATACCACTTATTTAAAAGTTTAAAATAATTCTCTCTGTACAAAGCATTTTTTATAAATCTCTCAGTGTGTGATAGGGCCTTAAACCAGATTTTATCGGGCCAGTCATGTTTTAAGTCTCTTTTCCAACACAACAACCATGATTATCCTATCAGCCTATATTTAAAGTTTTTTTTAAAAAAATTTGATTTGGCATGCAGTGTTTTAGGAGGGGCTGTAGGCTTCATTTTACATTCATTCATGTTAAAGAGACCCTTTAGTATGTTATAAATCTTACCTGACAATAGAGAAGACTTTTTACTGCCTATAGCCATACTGGCTTGAATGCGCCCAATCCCATCTGATCTCAGAAGCTAAGCAAGGTCAGGCCTGGTCAGTACCAGGATGGGAGACCTCATGGGAATACCAGGTGCTGTAGGCTTCTTTTTACATTCATTTGACATTCATTCATGTTAAAGAGACCCTTTTGTATGTTATAAATCTTACCTGACAATAGAGAAGACTTTTTAATGCCTACGGCCATACTGGCTTGAATGCGCCCGATCCCAAGGAGCTAACAAAGCCAGGTGATCACAGTTACCTCTCCACTCTTCTGCAGATCTCTCCCCTGCCTCTCCTGATGGAAGTCAGTTCTATGTGGCAACTAATGCAGCTTGCTGCTGCAGGTTTATTTAATTTGAATTGTCCTGCAGTGTTTTGGGAGGGGCTGATGGTCTTTGGCAGAGCTTACAAAACCAGGTGAGCAAAGTAAATCCTTACTGAAGATCTCTCTTGTACCACTTCCTGCTGGAAGTCAGTTCTATGTATCTCTCTCTCAATTTGTTACAACAGACACTGAGCAGCCTGATTAAAAACTGTACTTGAATGCTGTGTTGCTATAGGCTAGTATGGGTCACAGCTCTGGGGGTGTGGAAAGTAAGATTTCAGTTTACTACAAATAAATCTGTAAGTTTATTGACGTTTTCAGTCTAATACATATTTTTCTGTTAATCAATGTCTGTTAGATAAAAATAAAATTAAACCAAGGGAAAGTTCCACATACCTTTAATGGCCTTTTATGTAACTCCCCCACTTCTCACATTGTCCTGAGCACTACTGAAATAAATATCTCAGTTGTGACTGGGGAGCAGAGGGGTACAGCACTGTGATTAATGCCGTATACCGTGGGACCCAGAGTTCAAACCTAAATTGAATTTCCCTATATTAAGTAATACTAAATTTGAATATGAAATGATTAAAAGATTTTAGAAAATGTTTGCACTGACCCTAATCTGGTGAGCAAAGTGCGGCTCTCTGAGATTACTCAATTATCATATCTTCCCTAAAAAAACACTTATTTTGTCTTGATTGCTTTGTTCCTTCTAATTTAACTCTCTCCTATTTAAAATGTTACCATTCTGTTTTGTATGTCCCCGTAGAGCAGTAGTTCCCAAACCCCTCCTTAAGACCCACAAGACAGGCCATGATTAAGATGAAAATACTGTGCTAACAATGGCAAGGAAACTAGTGATGGTTCTTGAGGAAGGCTTTGGGAACCACTGCTGTAGAGGACTCAACTGAAATAAGTTATATGTACTGTACTGGACCGACACACTATTGACAAGATTAGTAGCGTTCTTGGGGTGCATTTCCCAGTTGTAAAAAGTATTTTAATAAATACAAAGCCAGCTTATTTAATCACAGACAGAACTTTTGACCTTTTTGGGTCTCACCAGGGCAGAGCTGTTTCCTGACTTATACGAGGTGCAGATGACTGATTTCCAGATGCTGTCGGATTCACACATTCAAGTGAACTGAAGCTCATCCACAATGTATAACTGTCATGAATTTCTTCTTTACTAGAAGTAAAATTATATATTTTGTTTGCATGTGGAAGTGCTCATGTGTTTTATTATGGAAACAGATTAGCATATAGAATATATTGTAAAATAGAGAAACCAGAAGGGTGAATTATATGCATGTGTGTACAGAGGAAGAGCAGGAGTGGTATGCTGGGAGTGCACTTAAATGACCACTGTATTAAATATACTAGATGAAGAACTAAAGTAAAAATGTATTAACAAAGTAAAATAACATAAAAATGTAATTTATTATCCATTACATACAATTATGCTACAATGAATGCATCATTTTCTGCCGCTCTATGTGACAGCTTTAAACAGGACTAATGGACATCTCATATTATTTTTTTTGCGTTGTTTGCGACTCACTGTGACCTCATGGACTGTAACATACTAGGCACATCTTTATGTCCATGGTCATGCTGATGCACTTGGTTTCATGGCAGAAATACAGGAGTGGGTTGCCAGTTCCTTCTCCAGTGGGCCATAGCATACAGCTCCTGGTATTCCTAGGTGGTCTCCCATTCAAGTACTGACCAAGGGCAACCTCTTGGTTCCCTGACTGGAATCGATCCCAGGTCGACAGCGGTGAAAGTACCAAATCCTAACCACTGGACTGTGGTTAAGAAAAGAAAATGGAAACCCAGAGTAAAGAATATAAAAGTTAAATATTTAAAGGCTTTTCTTTCACTTAATCAAAGTTAGTTATTTAAAGATCTTATAGTAAAAATGGTACCATAGTACATCTGTAATCTATGTACAGATTGGTTTGTAGTACACATTTTGGATCCTAAGAACAGTACAGAACAGATCTAATTTGTACCCACCTTCATGTCGATTCCTACAATTTTTGTATACTATGGTTATATATAATTTTAGTACTGAGCACATGGACTTGCGTATTCATTTTGTGTTTTGTCGAGATTTTGTCATATTGTGGTGACAACTATAAACTAAAAAATAGACGTAATATAATGTAAAAAGGTTAAACTGTAATTTAGTCACTTTGCTTCGATACTAAAATTAAAACAGAGGAAAAGAATCTGACCTGGGCTGTCATAGCAATGTAAATATTTGACCAGTACAATTATTCTTTTATTCTAGCTCTAGAGGACATACGGTAATCTCTATTTTTACCAATTCAAGATCTTCAAAAAAAGCATTCCATAACAGGTAACCCATTTCTTGATCGCTACCTTGTCGTAATGAAGGGCCTTGTGTACCTCAGTAAAAGCTGTGAGCTATACCATGGAGGGTCACCCAAGATGGGCAGGTAATAGCAGAGAGGTCAGACAAATCGCTATCCACTGGAGAAGGAACTAACAACCCACTCCAGTATTTTTGCCATGATAAACTTATGGATTAGCACAACCGGACACAAAATGTGCCTGGCTAGCTGACGCCCATAGAGTCACGGAGAGTCGGATACAACTGAACAACTAAGCACACATATTAGGTAAAATTATTTAAAAAAAAGTTCAATTAGACAGGTTCACAATCAATAAAGGCAGTGCCGCTCAATGCTGCATACAACCATTTTTTATACACTTTTTAAAGCGTCTATGTCCAAAATCAAGTATAATTCTTCAGGGAATATTGAATATATATGGGACTAGAGTCGTCCTATAAGACTACAAATTGAAGCATGAATTCAAGCATGATTTCATTTAGGAGCATTTATCAAATGGACATTGTCCCCCCAACAGCAAGTTGGTTTTGTCTTAAAGAGCATTAAAAACTGTCTATACATTGCACTAGCTTTTTTCTCTACAGCACACAATTCTACAGTACATTATATAGTTTGTGCAGCTCCTTTTTGCTAATGTTTGGTTTAGTATGCTAATTTGTGGCTCAGAGAACTTGACAAGGGCTGTGGAAGTGATCTAACTGCATGATAGCATTGAGGGGCATCATTTTCTCCACCATTGGGACAGATTCTAAATATCACTAATTAATATTTTGATCATTTGCATGCATATCACAAACAATACAAAGTTATTCACTGTACAAAAATGGCTAATATCATCTTTTTTATGCTTTTTAAGAATAACCTAAAATAACATTCCTTTCAAAGGGCCACTGCAGTTCAAGAAAAAAAGACACTTGTTTCTCAGCTGTTAACAACACCAGCTGTGTAGGTCATTGACATAAAACATTTTAGGGGAAAATTAAAATGTTTAAAAACTCTGTTTAGGAGTCCATGTTGTGTTTGTTACATCACATCCTGAGAGCTGGATGATGGGGGTTTGTGTTTGTAGTTAATAGGTGAGAGAGACGTCTGGAAGGAGGGAACAACAAGACTTAAATTGACACAACATTCCTTCTCCCTCATTGGCCGACACAAAGACCATGATTTTGCAATGCATTCCCAGCATCCAGAAATGTAAACACCCCTCTGACACACACACAATATCCACCAATGTATCATGGTCATGTATATGGTTCCATCCAGGGTAAAGTAGTGGCATCAAAAACATATTATTTTGCAAAATAAAAACATAATTTTTTCCGGATTAATAACGTTCCTAGTAAAACATATATTTTTTTAATTGTGTAATGGTCCTTTAAATTGACCGCACTTATTAACAAGAACCAAATTACTGACCTGTGCCTAATTAAAAAATAAAATAACAGAGAAAAACGGAAGAAAATTGAAAACAGCAAAGTAATAATATATTCATGTGAAATAGGGGAACCCTTTGCCATTTATATCTAATGGCCCACATAAACAAGGATATCTATCGATCTATCTATCAATCAAGAGAGAGAGAGAGAGAGAGAGCAGAGATACTGGAGTGGGTTACCAGTTCCATCTCCAGTGGGCCACACCATACAGTTCCTGATATTCCTAGGTAGTCTCCCATCCAAGTACTGGCCAGGCTTGGCTTCAGGGTGGTGTGACCTCTTGGTTTCCTGAATGAATCAAACCCAGGTCACAGCAGTGAAAGCACTGAATCCTAACCACTGGACCACCAGGGAACCCTATAGTATTGTAGATAGGGTCCTTCTAATGAGCATCACCCCCAAAAAAATAGATAGCAAAGAAATTATTCTGGTATTTGGGGAAATGTAACAGCAATGACAAAGTTAAAAATAGAACAATTCCTTTCTTAGTGGCGCTGTGTCCAGTGCCAGTCACTACTTTGTATATGCCGTGCGTACATGTGTAATTCGTTTTCTCTGTCAGAATCCCTTTAAGTAACATGGTGGCATTGAATGTACTGGTTTCCATACCTGTAGTGTTTTATTATTCACACATCCTGTACACATTAAACAA
The DNA here is from genome assembly GCA_027410445.1 of Discoglossus pictus. Classification (NCBI taxonomy): domain Eukaryota; kingdom Metazoa; phylum Chordata; class Amphibia; order Anura; family Alytidae; genus Discoglossus; species Discoglossus pictus. Next base: position 44,916,086 of record CM050165.1, read on the forward strand.
ATGCGTCTGGCTGTCAAAGTAATTCATTTCAGTGACAGAGAATATGTTCAAAAAAATACATCACAGAGGTTTAGTTCGTAGCTTTCTGACAGCACTAAATGTGTTTGCATATATCTCCATGCTGGATCGACTTGCATCTGCTCTCCATGCTCTGACATTCCAGGGGGAACTTATATTTTCTAATCAATTTTGGTAATGCTGCTGTTGGCTCCTTAATTCAGGGCAGTAACAGGAGCAGAAAATATTACAGTGGAATCTGAGAACATGCAGCGTCTGGTGTTGTTGTATGATTATTTGTGTTTAACATATGGTTGTTGTTGCTGTTATATTGTTGTATTCATCCTGTTGTTCATGTTCATCCAACATGTCCTTCCATCTCCTCATTGTTGAAAATATCCATTAGACGGTTTATCAGTCTTGTCCTTGCTGGCAAAATCACAGCAAAACTGTTGAAGGAAAAAAAGTATGTCCCTTTAAAGAAAAATATGAGCTCTTCATCGCCAATTCTGTTCAAAGTAATCTTGCTATAGGAAATTAAGTCAGCCGGGTTGTGCTGATTCCAATTAACAAGTGGCGATTGCAGTGATTGAATGGTAATATTTCCGTTACACATATGTTGTAGGTAAAATTACTAGAGTTCTGATTAAAATTTAATTTAGAGATAGTATTTATAATATATTATATTATATATTTTATACTTGAATTACTCTTAAGCATCTATAAATTTGCAAATCATAATGGCATTAAAAGCCATTTGCAAGTGTGGCAGTAAACAATGTTCGGTGCAAAATTATAGCACCCTTATGTGACTAAAGTCCACTGATGAAGCAGTGTATGACCTGTGAAACGCATATGGCCTCAGCCAACATTGCTTAGCACCCATGAGCAAGCATGGGCAATCAAGTAAATGCAGGTTCTTCAGCCAGAGACTTCTGATTTGCAGCAAACTACACAAACTGCTACCAGAAAGGAAGTGGGTAATTACAAGCTATGTTCATACGTCTTGAACTATAGGTATTCTCTTTTGCACTGTGTTTTCTTGCAGATTGTAAACCTTGTGTGAGAATGGATGATGACTATGTAATTATTACAGCTGCAAGGAATCTCTACCAATTGATGAGTAATTGGGCTCCATGACTGCCTTGAGTTGCTATTGCTAAATAAAGATCTTCCTTGAGACTTCTTACCAAGATATTTGACATTTTACTTATCGTTGGAAGTCCCTTGTGGAAACAATCATTATAGGATAAAGGGACTACATAGAGGACTAAACATTGGACTTTTGTTATAATATTATTATTATTATGTAAGGACGATTATTACCGTATGTTAATTGTGCATGTGTTGACAGTAAGGTTTGGTAACTTATTATATTGCCCATAGCACAAAAAAATATTTGGCAATATTTGAGAGTTTTAGAAGCTCTTGCTACTCAAGGGCCATCTTTCTGTAGTAGGGAAACACACTGTTGTGGAGGTCAGATCTATAGTAACATTAAAGCAAGAATAGACTGCTAGGGAATATAGAACAGAAATTTCTTAATTAACAAGTGTGCAGACACAGCTTGTGAGAGAAAACAGCTTCCAAGTGACAGTTTAACCAAGTCTCTTGGGCCATTCCATTGCCATCTTGAGAGGCATTCCCAATTCTGTTTGTTCTTTAGCTGCATTCTGTTTATGACTCTGGTCCGAACTTCTGGCAACATTTTTACATCATCCTGTTTATTGCTGAGGCAGAAAATGCACGTCTGTTTTTCATCTCCTTCTGTGTTTTTTTAGTGTTAAACAATAACATATTTTGTTGTTTTACATTTTTTTCTGATTTTTTGCACAGCACTTTTATTTAATGCCCAACAATAATATTAGCCAGGGTGCTTGATATGTAAAAAATAGTATGATGGCCCAAATGGTGATAAAGATCATTTTTATTTAAAAGAATACAATTTTCAAAAGATACAAATCGTTGCAAATATTAAAAGATTGCCTTAGGGATCACCAATATACTCACTGTCACCACTGATAAATGGACCCTACCATTGATGCCATTGTGGAGGGTGTCAGAGGGGACGCTGGATCCTCCATTTCTGTACACTTAACATTGCCTTTTCTGCTATGTATCTAATACAACATGAACAGCAATGTTGCATGCAGACATTTTTCATGTTTACTTGCCAATCAATTGGAAAGATTTTGGGGTCTTGCGTGACATTGTGTACTAAGTGGATAATAAAATAAAGTTCTTGTATTCTGATAGTATGGTACTTTGGTTCTTTTCTCTATTTCTTCCGCATGATAGACCTTTTCCTCCAAGCTTTTTACACTTAATAATGTACGATTGAGAGATTCAAGATGAAAAGCAATGCTAAAACGTAAGAGTCTATTATGTAAAATTGCATTCAATCATTTTTGACATTATGCTTTAGAAGATCTAAAAACATTTTCTTCCATGTTATTATAACAAGTATCTCATTACTTGAATGAACAATTATAGGACTAGTTTATAGAAGTGGTGTAAAGTGGTGAGAGATATATATGCTAAATGCATCTCTTTTTACATAATATTAGCTTTCAATCTGTATAGTAGATACATTTGATAAAATGTCAGTAACTTAAATGATCAAAAAATCATAAAAATTTAAATATAATTATTAGAATATTTAACATGCCCCAATACATTGACATACCTAAAACTTGACCCTGGCAAGACCCAGCGTTTCTTGGGAAAATTACGAGCCACAGCTTTATTAAAGCAACCATAAACCAATAACCAATTAACATAATTAACATTGTTACATCACAGCTCCAATAAACATCCCGGAGGAGGAGCCCGGCCCGGTCAGTAACCTCACACCCAGGGCCCGCGCCCAGAGCCTCCCATTGCTTTACTAAGCATGCCCATGAGGCAGGGCACCGCCCACTTAAGTCCATGGGCCGGGTGCCTCACCTCCCGCCAACCAAAGTTATTCCTACTTGCATCCTAACCTAGAAATCTCAAAATCCTTAACCTTCAACTCTTTTCCAGATTTTTTTTTTTTTTTTAAACCTAACTTAAGCTTCCTGAACTTTACTCAACCTACCTCACCTCCTAGATATACCTTATTAGTATATCTGCTACTTTCCTAACTAACCACCAACTCAAGGGGAGGGAGGGAATCAGCTCAATGGTCGGCGCGGAGTGAGGAGGAAGCCCGCGAAACGGGCGGAAGTCCCTCCTCCTCCACCAGCCAATCAGAAGCGCCCAGGCTCCGCCGGGTCACGCAACGCTGTGTCAGACTCGGCGTGCCTGGGGCTGCCTCTGTGCCGGCCAAGAACAACAATCCCCAGCCTAAGGGTGGAAATGTATACAGTATGGTTATGAAAAAAAAAAGCTTAGAAAAAGATGCAAGATTATTTGCATAAATACTATTTTCCATTATCTGGCAGTCTATGAACATGATCATATTGGTCAAGGAATATCACACGCTCCTTTTTTTTACCCTAAACCAGCAAAGGCATTTAAAAAATAGAAGAACCATTCAAATCACAGGTCATATCAGAATGTTTTTTTCTCCATAAATCCCTGGATTAGTTGATAACTGACAACGTGTGACTCTCACGGAAGCAAACTGATGGGAGAAATGTATTCCATGTGAGGCATCTTCATCTTAAATTCTACCCATACTACTTACTTGGCATTACTTCAGTGTAATGCGAACTTCCATACTGCAAGGCTTCCTGTCTCCCACAAATACTCGAAACAATATAAAAACGTCTCCCTCTATCAGTTGTACAAATATCAGCATGAAAGGGCTTGCCAGAAAAGGAAACAGGTGTCTCTAAACTGCATTTTCTAACAGGGACCACCCTGCATAGTAGAGATGCACAGAACTATGACATTATCAACAAAGCAGCAAACGCTTCCAGCACTCTTGTTCCATCCAGAACCATTGACTTCATTCATGTGGTTATTAAATGCTCACTTTTCAAACTATTGAAAAATATACATATCCATATTAATATAAGGACTTTTGCTGAATACTTTGACATCATACATTTATTTGTTGCCTCCTACAACCATCGTCTAGAGAACTAGGCTTTACAGGCAAGTTTAGAGAGAAGGCTACATAAAAGCTTCAGGGTTTAATTTTACATTATATACTTTTTTAACTTTCTATTCAGTCATATCTCCCAACATTTCAAAGGGCCAACAACGGACCCTTATGCTCCATAAAGTAATATTACAGACATCACATATTATAATTGTCTAACTGCGAGTTGTCGTCACACTTGCGGCCTTGCAGCATGACAACTCGCAGTTTGACAACTTGCTCCCTCCTTCCCCACATCATCCTCCTCCTCACCCCTTATCTTAACCCCCTCCTCACCCCTTATCATCCTCCTCCTCCTCACCCCTTATCATCCTCCTACCTCCCCCTTATCCTCCTTCTTTCCCCCCTCTCCTTACTCTGATGGGAGCACCTCCTGCTGCTTTTCCTGTGAGCTGCCTGCATCTGTTAATGACATCACGCAGGGGCCTCTCTCCTCTTCTGTTCACTTAAGGTGGATTTCTATATATTGAAGCATACATGCACTTTTTCTCTGCTATGTGTAAATTATCTCCTGCAGTGCTGCTGTAGTAAGAGATTCAGTATCCCATCAGATCCTGTATCCTCAGGGACCAGCATTCAGACAAAGTCCCACCCCTGCCTCTCTCCTCTTCTGTTCACTTAAGGTGGATTACAATATATGCACTTTTTCCCTGCTATGTGTAAATTATTCTATATGTTGTGAGCATACGAGTTGTTGCTAACGCTTGCGGGCTCGCACAGCGAGCCACGGCCCTCGCATAGCGAGGGCCCCAGTTGCTGGCAAGGAGCGGCGAAGGCGCTCCTTGCCAGCAACTGCGACCCTCGCAAACTTTACGTCGGAACGCAAAAAACATACAACACAAGGCGCCGAAGGCGCTCCATGCCAGCAACTGCGACCCTCGCAAACTTTATATCGGAACGCAAACAACATACGACACACGTTACCACACATTACGACCTCGCAAAAATCGTCTGCAACCCGCGAACATGAAAAAATTAAAAACACAATAAATACACACAACACATACATAAAAAGCTTACCTACAGCAAGAGGGGGCATCCAGGACCTTAAAAAATGAAGTTGCACCTCAAAAGAGTTTAGACACTCAAAAATTCTCTAAGCGAGAGAAAAAATGGCCGCCGAACAAAACGAAAAGGAGGCTACAGCACTGTAAACACGCAAAACACCACAAGAAACACACAAAACACCACAAAAGACCTACGGATATTCCGCAAAGACGCAAACCACACATTACCCGCCATATTACAACAATGCGGAAGTACACAACTACGCTAACGGTTTCGTCTCGCACACGCACACTATTACACTGCACACATTCAGCACGCTTACACAGCACCTCCACACCACTAATGCTGCAGCAACATCAAAACAGATTGTTAGCTCTTCAACACAATGCTTCCTGCATATATTACTTAAAAATAGGTAAAGTATATTAATTTATTAATGTATTATTATACACCAAACAGCATTAGCTCATTTACAATTTCATTGCCGTCATTTTTTGACGGGCAATTCGCTAGTTCTGTATAATGAGTAAACTTACGTTTTACATTGAGTTGATATATAGCTCACACAGGTGGTGTATAGGAACTCATCTCTAATAAAGCACAGAAAAAAGCATAGTGAGAGAATCTGAATGTAATTTCTTCCATTAATATTAATGTATTATATATATTACTAACAACTTGCCTGTCAAAAATGCCGGCAATAAAATGTTAAGCCTGGCAATGCTGTGTGCCACACAATGCGATGCTCTCCCCTTTTACCTTGCGAGCCCCTCAATGAGCGCCCTCGGCACTCATTGCAAGCCTTTCCCCCAGTCAACCTTATGGGCCTTGCGATGGGCGCCTACGCCACTTTCATGCTTTGCAATAAGCACCTTCGGCGCTAATCGCAATCTCTCAATGACCTCCCCCCCCTCTACTTTACGGGGCTTGCGATCAGCGGCTTCACCGCTCATTGCAGGAGTCGCCCAACCTGCAACTTTCGGGTCTCGCAATGAGTGCCTTTAGCCCTGTTGTTTTTTCCCCTTATCTCCCTCATCTGTGTCTCTCCCCCCCCCCTCTTTCACCCCTGTGTCTCTTCCCCCCCCCCCCCCCACTCCCTCCTCTGTGTCTTTCTTCCTCCTCTCCCTCCTCTGTGATCTACGGGTCTGAAACCATTTGCTGGCTTGGTAAATTGATCAATTTCCCCAAGCCCAAAATAGTCTTCCGATTTGCAACCTTGTAAAAAAATTAAGGCTTTACGTACGCCATTTTTTTTCTCTCGCTTAGCCGTTTTAAGACCTTCAAAAAACACAATTGAATAACAAATTAGCTTTCAACCTCACTTACAGGCTCCCTTTTAACATTGCGTGCCGTTTATTTTTTTTACAGATAGCTAGATAGATAGAAAGATAGGGTACTGGCTACCATATTTGTACTGGGCACCAGGATGTCGGATGACAGACATGCACATACATTTGGCACTTTCCTTCAAAATAAGGAATTTGTGAGGTTAAGTGTGACGGGGGGGATTCCTCTGAACATAGGGTCTTTCCCGCAGAGAGACAGACAGTTGGGCCTGTATGTTTTGTACATTTTCATGTAGTATCTTGGCATTGTTTCCATACTATGTATTATTGTTTGGCAAGTGATTTGAATGTGAAATTATTTTGGGAGTGAACATGGAACAGCAAAGATAACACGTCTATTACTGCCTCAGACTCTGATATATTTAAGTCGCAGATTTATCAGATCAGTAAATAATAATAAGATAATCACATTGGTTTATTAACACATTTTCATAGTGCTGATTGGCACATTGACATTTTTTTCTACATAACAGTGTGCTGGTTACTTACTCTTATGACCTAAGCAAGGCCCAGTTGGTATGTGCACGTAAGGGTACATAAGGGTTTATACACAATCACCTATTAAAATATAATGATTAGACACAGACAACTTCTTGGAAGGATAACTGGCCACAGAGTTTATTGGTAAACACAAACTGATGTAATAACCATAACAATAATTAAAATAACCACGTGAGGGGAGGAGCCTGGCCAGAGACAGTACGCCCTACACCCTGAACCCTTGTCCAGGGCCTACCGTGTTGGAACATCCGTACCACTGTAGGGTAGGATCTCAACCATTTTACCACTGTCCCGGCGACTCCCCTCACCACCCGCCGCTGCGACAACCACATAAACATAACTTGACAACATATAATATACATTTAATAATAACCAACAAGTGCTTTAAGACAATATACAAAATAATACCTCCAATTTTCCATTACTCATCCTTATTTTTACATTTTTATTTTTTTTATTTTATTATTATTAACTTTTTAATTTATTTTTTATTTATTTGTTTATATATATATATTTTTTTATTTTATTTAGCAACATATACATAACTTTAAACAACAACACTTTAGGGATCGGTGGGTGAGTGTCTTTACACGTGGCTAGCTGGGGGGCATAATGGTGGTAATGGCGCCAAACTCCTATAACTGACTCCCCTCCCCCAGCTAACCTACCCATACCCGGGCCTGCCCTGTCAAGTGGCCCCCTCCTCCCAACCTCCCTGGGGTGGTCTACGGGGCCCTTCAAAACTGAAAAAGAAAACCTCTTTTTTCATTATGCCACAGAAATTAGCTAGAACAAAAATGTGTTTTGATGTGCGATTAGCCGCATTGCTACGAATAATTATATTATGCCCTGTGCTCTGAAACAATATTTGCTCTGAGATAAAAACAAAGTGAATTGAAGCAGAATGTACAATTTAATCAAGCTGCTGAACTTTATTTGGTAGAAATACGAATATGAACTGGAAAACTTTAGTTAAATTGTTTTTGAATCATTCACAATAAAAGGTTACTCATTGTTCTTTTGCAAAGACATCTGGCAGTGCCATATTTGTTTGAAAAATGATATCTGTGACAAACTGACCCCGAAAAACCATGAGGAACCTTGGTATGCAAATATACATTTTAGATTTTTTGTAAGGTAGATACATTAGAGGTGTAATTGACATTAGTGAAATGTTTTTGTAGCCATGGAAACATGGGATATTTCCTGTTTCATGTCTGCCAGCAGTGGCATGCAGTGGTCACTAGGGGGCGCAACGGTTGCTTGCAAAGACTTTGGTTAATTTGTTCTTAGAGTTAGTGTTAGCTTTAGGCGTTAGGGTTTAGGGTTGGGTAGTGGCAGATGATAAGCTTTACATAGTTAAATAGTAAAAAAGCTTATCATCTGCCACTACCCTAACCCTATAGCCTAAACCTAAACCCTAAACCTAACGGCTAAATCTAACCTTAACACAAACCCTAAGGCCCTCATTCTATTAGCGGCCGCAGCCGTTGCGGGGCCGCAAGGACCGGCCGCAAGCTATTCGGCTATTCTATTCCCTTACGGCCGGGGGCTCCGGCAGGCTTGCGGCCGGTGCCTTGCTATCTCCTTGCTATCGGCCGTAAGAAATTCCTATTTGCAATTCAATTGCTCCGGGAAACCTCTCTGCAAGGCTAAAAGCGAGCCGCAGCTTACTTGCAGGAAAGAGGTCCCGCTAGCACCTATTAAGCACATAAAATAGCTCAAATAAAGCCATCCTGCACTTTGAGAAGACTATAAAGGGATTTTAGGTGTTAGAAAAAATAGCACATAATTACCCTATACTCAAATCCGTAAAATATTTTATTTTTAATATCCGTAAAATATCCATGTAAAAGTCCAGAGTGCTTGGAGCACCTCAGACACACCCACGCCGCAGCCGGAAAATAAACAGTTAATTTGAACTCGGGTTTGGGCTGATGTGCAAGCTTGAGAGTGGGTTCCTTTTAATCCTCATGTCCCCCAATATGATCCCTAGCATTTACAGAGCTGTACAGTGCAGGCTTAAATTTTTTTTTGAGTTTTTATATTTCACAGCTTACGGCCGGTTCCAAGATATGCGGCCGGCCGTAAGGGGAGATCCTTGCGGGGCCGTATAATAGAATCGCGAGTTAACAGAACCCCCGCAAGGAATCGCAGCCTTACGGCCGATTTACGGCCGGTAATAGAATGAGGCCCTAAGAAATTGAAGTCTCAGTGAGCCATAGTTGTGCCACCTAGTGGCCACTGCAAGCCACTGCTGGTGGGCATGAAACAGGATATGTCTGTAGCATGTAACAATATAATTAATTGAGAATACTCAATTTTTTTAGACACTCTAAAGTATAAAGATTTTTTGAAAATATAAACCATTACAAAATGTTTATTTTGTATGACAGATGTGTGATCTGGAGCTCAGAAAATGTACAATAAGAAATACTGAAGAGTCATGTTTATAGTATTGTATTATGAACATCTTGACTTTATTATATGCAACAATGTTTTTACAAGATTTAAAATAAATAAACACCTGTTTTACTCAGTTTTTACTATAATGGCAGCAGGCATTTTCTTTTGTTGCTAATATATTTAGTAACTTGGGAGGAATCTGTCAAACTGTTGATTCAGATAAGATTTCTCCTCAGTTTTGTGGAAAGACTGCACAGCAATGTACGAGAGCAAGCCCCAGTAGTATAATTCTTAATCTCAGGATACGGTTTCAGTTTCAATTGCTAATTACACAAGCAGAGACAGCAGAATATCTGTTAATATTGTTATTGTATTTTACATCACAAACATGTGAAGTTTTTACCAAACAGTGCTCAAGAGATGCACAAAGCAGCAGTAAGACTCCTTGTTTTGTTTAAATACTACACTATTTGTGTCACCATAATAATGAAAAATGTTTTTCATTATTATACACAGATAGTCTGAAAACAGACATACAACAGTTGGCCACGGCACCATGGCTCTCCCATTTGTAGCTTTAAATAATGTGTGGAATCCCCCCTCCCCATACTGCCTTTAACGCCTGATTACTAAATTAAAGCCTTACAAACTAAAATCAATTGTTTTATACAAAATAAAATGTATAAATATACTTTTCTAAATGAACACTATATGTACCAATGGTTCATCCTGCCAAGATACCCTCATTTTGTATTACCTGCTTGCTGGCAATTGATGGGTTGACTCCACTTTTTACTAATTAATGATTGTTAAAAAGACAAAATTAAATAGGCTTAACATTGGAATGTTCACCAGTAGTTTGCTTTTGTGCTAATCACTTCATTAAAATGATGAATTGGCATGTCACTACCATGTCCGGATTACCCATTAGGCCAACTAGGCTCGCCTAGGGGCACTTCACTGTGAAGGGCACCCATTTTGTAGCTTAGAAAAATATAAATAATATGGCTCACCATGAAATGTATTTGATAATCAAGTAATAGCTCAGCATGTGTATGTTGTTAAGGGAAAATGTCTGTGACTTGCTCACACAGGGCCTCATTCTATTATCGGCCGTAAAACGGCCGTAAAAAGCTGCGATTCCTTGCGGCCGTCTTACGGCCCCGTGTAGAGCTACCTTTACCTTGCAATTCAAATAGACGGCGCCGCAAGGATACCCCCCTTACGGCCAGCCGCATATCATGCAACCGGCCGCAAGGTCTGAAAACTTTAAATGCAAATATAAATTCAAGATGGCACTGTAAAGCTCTGCAAAACCCCCTCTCAAGCTTGCACATCAGCCCAAATCTGATATTTCATTAATGGTTTATTTTACGTCCCGCAGCCTGGGCAGGTCTGAGGGGCTCCAAGCCCTCGGGACTTTGTCCACGGATATTTGACATGAATTAAAATAAAAATTATTTTCGGATTTGAGTGTAGGGGAATGTTGTGCTATGAATGCTAACACCCCCAATCACTTTATTGTCTCATCAGAGTGCAGGATGGCTTTATTATGTGCCTAATTGTGTGCTTGCCGGACCTTTTTGGTGCAAGTAAGCTGCGGCTCGGTTTTAGCCTTGCCGAGAGGGTTCCCGGAGCAATAGAATAGCAACCGGGGTTTTCTTGCGGCCGAAACTCTTGCCCCCGGCCGAAAGGGAATAGAATAGGCAAATAGCCTGTGGCCGGTGCTTGCGGCCCCGGATCTCCTAACGCCGATAATAGAATGAGGCCCACAGTATGTTCCTTAATCCAAAAATAGAATCGCACTGACGAAACGCGCGTCGGGGGAAATCTATTGTCTGAGGTGCTGCAGAGGTACAGGAGGACATATAGCTTTCCCTTATCTAATAGTGAGTGTGGGTTTTCCTGCTAAGGTCTGAATCCATCACAGCTAACGCTGGATAGCTGTATTATATTTAGAACTGTATGGGGTAAGTTTTATATGCTGCTATGTATTTTTGTATTACAGCATAGTGATATAACCACTTTTTCTTCCTCATCAGCTTTATTTATTTTCACCATTCCTTAATGGACAGCACCTACTTATTTAGGCCCTCATTCAATTACAATTTGGCCAATTGAATAGGGCTCTAAAAACTTTTAAAAAATATATATGTTATGTGCTTATTTAGAGCCCTATTCAATTGGCCAAATTGCAATTGAATGAGGGCCCAAGGCCCTCATTCAATTGCAATTTGGCCAATTGAATAGGGGTCTAAATAAGCACATAACATATGTTTTTAAAGAAGTTTTTACTTAGTGAACATCTATCCAAAAGCAATGTTTTCACTAACTAAAAACTTATTTAAAAAAAAAATGTAATGTGCTTATATAGAGCCCTATTCAATTGGGCAACTCGGAATTGAATGAGGCTCTTAGGTCCTCATTCAATTGCAATTTGGCTAATTGAATAGGGCTCTAAATAAGCACATAACATATATTTTTTAAAGAAGTTTTTATTTAGTAAACATCTATCCAAAAGCAAGGTCTTCACTAACTAAAAACTTCTTTAAAAAATATATGCTATTTGCTTATTTAGAGCCCTATTCAATTGGCCAAATCGCAATTGAATGAGGCCCTTACTAACTAAAAACTTCTGTAAAAAAAATATGTTATGTACTTATTTAGAGCCCTATTCAATTGGGCAAATTGCAATTGAATGAGGGCCTTAGACCCTCATTCAATTGCGAGTTGGCCAATTGAATAGGGCTCTATATAAGCACATAACATATTTTTTATACCAAACTTTTTAGTTACTGAACTTCTATCCAAAATCAAGGTCTTCACTAAGTAAAAACTTCGGCCCAAAAATATTTTATGTGCTTATATAGAGACCTATTCAATTGGCGAGTGTGTTTATTACTAGATAGTTGTTGATTTCCTCCTTTTTTTATTGAGTGATTAATAAAAGTTATATATTAATTCCTACCTATTTTTGTATTATATAAATGGTGTCAACCACCAGGAATTTATTTGTCTATTTTATTTGATTACTCATGTTCCTTAGCAGCAGAAGAAGCAACTGTTCATCAAGGATTTCTGGGATAAAATAGGTCTCTTGGTCTGCTTGTGACATGTATTTTTTATATAATGGATGCCACTGGTATGTTTGTAAGCTAATGTTAAGGTCATATTATTAATGGAATATTATCACAGAGAATGCAAGGACAAAGTGCAAATGCAAAACCACTTCACAGTAAGCAGCATACACTGAAAGATGTAACGCACAAACTCAGTGCAGCTACTTTAGCACTTAGATAACCGAACTGGAGTATATATTTAATATTAATACTTTTTAGTACACTACATCTTTAATCATATATTTGACTTTGCTTTCAATATTCACAGATCAAAGTACATCCATTCATAGAGCAATTTGTACATGGTATCTGATACCACTTTTACAAGCAATATCTCTTTTACAATATTTGCAAACCTGACACATTTAATTTTCCACAGTAAAAAATCCTTATCCGATCACTCGTATTTGCCTACTATGGGCCTCATTCAATTGCGATTTTGACAATTGAATAAGGCTCTATATAAGCACTTAGCATATTTTTTTCAGAAGTTTTTAGTTAGTGAAGACCTTGCTTTTGGATAGAAGTTTACTAACGAAAAAACTCTGTAAAATAAATATGCTCTGTGCTTATATTGAGCCCTATTCAATTGGCAAAATGGCAATTGAATGAGGCCTATGACACTAGTATAGTAACTCTTGGCCTCCCAGCACATAAATCACTTCACTCATTGTTATTTTAAATTTGTCATGTATCTAGGGTGCTATATTACATATTATTGTTTAATTTCTACTGTTGAACTGAAAAATATAGTCTCAGGGTCTTTAACCAGTGATCTTACAATGCTATAGGAGAGATGTTCTGTCCCTCTGTAATACAATTATCCTCCTACCCCATAAGACGGTTCCCTTGAAAAGGTAGTATAAGTGCCTATTAATACAAATTCCCTGATGATCCACACCCTCTTGCTTTTATGGTGGTGCTAATGAGCCCTATGCCCCATGGTGCTACTAATGAGCCTGGGATCACCCAGTTGGGTGCCAATACACTATGAAACCTGCACAGAGAGAGAAGGATGAATGTATCTATCATTCTTGTAGCTGAAATTCCATGTTTTGTGTCAGTTTTAGACCATTTTTTTCTTAAAGGATCAGTAAATAATTACAAAGTGAACAGAGGCAGCTTTATGTATGTACAAGAAATATAACTAGTCAAACAGAACATGAAAAGTTAATTGTAAAGGAAAGTAAGACTAATTCTAAAATGTTTTTTAGATGTATTAATTGGAAAAAGGCTAGGAAGGAAAATATTGGAATCTTAACATTTTAAACAGGTTGATACAAAAATAGGGATCAATAAGTAGTTAACGCAGGAAAAATACAAAAGAGGCTTGAAATAATAAATGTTAATAAAGGCCCAGGTCCTGATGAAATACATCCCAGGGTACTGAGGGAACTGGGTTCTGTAATAGCCAAACCATTATATCTGAATTTTTAAGACTCACTCTCCACGGGTTTGGTCCCAGATGACTCGGAAAAATAGATGTGATACGTTAACTTAAAGGGATACGGAGGTTACAAGATCGGGGGGGGGGGGGGGCAAGTTCGGTTTTAGAGGGCCACACACACATGCCTGGATTTGATAATATCCCTGCTGCGCACAGGTGAGTCAATCACTTCTTCAGTCATCCTGATCCAGGCTTGTATGTGGCCCTCCAGGACCAAACTTGCCCAGCCCTGTACTAAATGTACTAGCCAATGCTCCATAGTGATGGTGCCCTCTAGTGGCCTGGTAATGCATGATTAAGTTTAATTTTGCTATTTGTTGTGTCTCCTATTCATTCCTACGCCCCTGGTAAAAAAGTAAAATTTTCCAAACATTTTAAACATTTTCTTTTTGGTTTTCCACTGCTGATACCTTAAAATGATGCACACATACATTCACACATAAGTTGTGGAGGTGGCAAATGGAGATATTACTGCATAAGAGCCTGGCCGGTTGCCTAATGATGATGAGTGGAGGAAGGAGGATCATGGATCCAGCTAGTAATTATGATGGTGATCGAGAAATAACAGCCACAGATAAATAATTATACATATTACATTTTAACTAATTATTCCTTCACTACTCTTACTTTCAAGCTGACAGCTGTCTTTTTTGTTTCCTCCAGAATAAAAAAAACATGACATCTGTGACATGAATCTATATTAGCAAACGGATTTGGTGGATTGCAATTTGCTCACAACCACAAATGACATAGTCCTATAAAATAATTTATATAATAATAATGACAAGCCAAGATCATAAAGAAAACAGTCAGCAGCTACTTGCAATAAGAACTGAATTTGTTAATACCAAACCCTCAGCCATAGTCGCATAAATGACCCAATAATGATGATGTATAAATAAAAAGACAGCTGATCCTTCTGTCCAGTTACAAGGTCGGAGTGGTTCAAACTTTACAATTTCAGAGAAATATTTTACATGACTTCACGGATGGAACTAAATGTTACTTTTCTTTACTAACTCTGCCCTCCAGCAAAGGCAAAGACGGTATATGTGTCCATTAGTATTACATCAAATCTGAAAGGGCATGTGGAGTGCATCCAGGTGCTTATGTTACATTTCTAGAAGTTATTAATGCAACAAAAATAGGCATTGTTTTGAAGTGGAATGGAAAAAATAATTGAATAAAGAACCACACAGCATTAAAGGCATATTAAGGTTTCATGAATTATGAATGTGTGTGACAGAGGAGAATCAGCAATGTATGCAAACTTTTTTTAAATGAAAAATTTCCATAATAAACATTAATAAACTTACCCTAAAGCTTGCAAATTTCTTCAGGTTTTATGGCAGTTGATTTTAAAGAGGAATACCCCTGAAAAAGTCTAGCTAAATTAGCATAAAATTCATAATTAGATTTGGCCAATCACAGACATAGTTACATGGGGCCTCATTCTATTAGCGGCCGCAGCCGTTGCGGGGCCGCAAGGACCGGCCGCAAGCTATTCGGCTATTCTATTCCCTTACGGCCGGGGGCTCCGGCAGGCTTGCGGCCGGTGCCTTGCTATCTCTTGCGGCCGCACGCGCTGGAGGAAAGCCTTTGATCTAAAAAGGCCGCAAGAGTTTCGTCCGTAAGAAATTCCTATTTGCAATTCAATTGCTCCGGGAAACCTCTCTGCAAGGCTAAAAACGAGCCGCTGCTTACTTGCAGGAAAGAGGTCCCGCTAGCACCAATTAAGCACATAAAATAGCCCAAATAAAGCCATCCTGCACTTTGAGGAGACTATAAAGAGATTGTAGGTGTTAGCAAAAATAGCACAACATTCCCCTATACTCAAATCCGTAAAAACAAATTTTTATTAAATATGTCAAATATCCATGTAAAAAGTCCAGAGTGCTTGGAGCACCTCAGACCTGGCCACGCTGCGGCCGGAAAATAAACAGTTAATGTAAACTCGGATTTGGGCTGATGTGCAAGCTTGAGAGGGGGTTGCTATTAATCCTCATGTCCCCCAATATGATCCTTAGCATTTACAAAGATTTACAGTGCAGTCTTCAATTTATATTTGACTTTAAAAATTTTGGAGCTTACGGCCGGTTCCAAGATATGCGGCCGGCCGTAAGGGGAGATCCTTGCGGGGCCGTATAAAAGAAATGCGAGGTAACAGAACCCCCACAAGGAATCTCAGCCTTACGGCCGATTTACGGCCGATAATAGAATGAGGCCCATAGTAATTAGTTACATAGTAATTTAGGTTGAAAAAAGACTTTAGTCTATCAAGTTCAACCTTTTTCGATCTCCTCTGATCTGCAATATGAAGATTTATTGTTAATTGATCCAGAGGAAGGCAGACAGAAAAACCCCAGTGAAACTTTACCAGTTGTCTAAACAGGGAAAAAAATATAAAATTCCTTCTTGAACCCAGATACTGGTGATTGGATTCATCCCTTGATCAATACTCCCTCTCTATTTATCCAGGATAGCCCTTAATGCCCTTTTTATTTAAAAATATATCCAATCTCTTTTTAAAGTTATCTATCGAATCCGCTGTCACCACCTCCTTTGGTAGGGAATTCCACAGATTAACCAGCCTTAGTGTGAAGAACCCTTTTCCTTCTTTAAGGTGAAATATTTTTACTTCTAATCTCAAAGGATGTCCCCTTGTCAGTTGAAAACCTCTTGGCACAAAAAGTTCCCATGACAAAGCCTTGTATTGACCCTGGATATATTTATATAAGGTAATCATATCCCCTCTTAGTCACCTTCTTTCTAGAGTAAATAAGTTTAATTTCGTTAGTCTTTCTTCATACCTTAGCCCCTCCATTTACTTTATTAGCTTTGTTGCCCTTCTCTGTACTTTTTCCAGCTCTAAAATGTCCTTTTTATGTACTGGTGTCCAAAATTGTACTCCATATTCCAAATGAGGGCGTACTAGGGATTTGTATAGTGGCAGAATTATATTTGCTTCCCTTTCTTCTATACCCTTCTTAATACATGCTAATATTTTACTTGCCTTTGCAGATGCTGCTTGGCATTGAGCACTGTTACCTAGGTGGTTGTCCACAAGCACTCCTAAATTCCTTTCAAAAGCTGATACCCCTAGATTTGCTCCATTGAGATTATAAATTGCATGGCTATAGTTCCTTTGCAGATGCATAACTTTACATTTATTTGTATTTAATCTCATCTGCCACTTAGATGCCCATTCCTCTAATTTATGCAAATCCCTTTGGAGGAAAAGTACATAATTTTCTGATTTAATTACCTTGCACAACTTTGTGTCATCAGCAAAAATGGAAACACCACACTCCATTCCCACTACCAAGTCATTCATAAATATGTTAAAAAGGAGGGGACCTAATACTGAGCCCTGAGGAACCCCACTTACCACATTAGTCCAATCAGAGTATGTTCCATTTATAACAACCCTTTGCTTCCTGTCTTTTAGCCAGCTCTCAATCCATAAGCAAA
This sequence comes from Discoglossus pictus, assembly GCA_027410445.1. Lineage (NCBI taxonomy): Eukaryota > Metazoa > Chordata > Amphibia > Anura > Alytidae > Discoglossus > Discoglossus pictus. The sequence goes on from CM050165.1 coordinate 44,933,471, forward strand.
TATTTATGGCAATTCCTGCCGTTTGCTCAATAGTCTCCCATGTTGCACTGTATCAAAAGCCTTTTCAAAATCCAAATAGACTACATCCACTGAGTTACCTTGATCCAAATTCCTACTAACCTCCTCATATAAACTAATTAGGTTTGTTTGAATTTACCTATCTTTCATAAATCCATGTTGGCTCCTACTTATAATCCTGTTTGAATAGACATATTCCTGTATATTATCCCTTATTAACCCTTCTAAAAGCTTCCCCAGTACAAAGTGAGACTCACTGGTTTATAATTCTCTGGATTTGCTCTTGCTCCCTTCTTAAATATAGGTATCACCTCTGCCTTTCTCCAGTCATCTGGTAGAGACAACTATAACATTGTTGCAATCCATGGGAAGTCAGTTTCTGCAATTCATCATGGAGACAAGAAGGAGCTCAGACATTGCTTCTGTGGATTTCTACACTGTTATCCTGTTAGTTTGAAGGTTACTATTGGGTTAAAAAACATACTTGAATGCAGTGTTTTATTGGCTAGTATCAGGGGCCTTTGTAAGCAGCTCTGGGGGTGTGGAAACCATTTTTTTACATAAAATAAATATGTATGTGTATAGAATTAATTATTGCAATGTTTGTTTCTGATATAAGCCGCTTGTGTTAGAAAGATTTAAAAACATGGAATATTCCATATACCTTTTAGCAGCAGTATAATGGTGGTGACAGATCAACACCAAAGGAATTTTCTAAGAAAATAATTGACAAATTGTTTTTTAATTTAAATGTCACGCAAGCCTCTTATAGTTGTTCAGATTATAGAGTTTTTCACTTTGCTTATATAAGATACAATTCACCCCATTCTTAGCTTGAGTCAGTTGCAAACATTGATTAATCAGTTCTTTACTAATATGGCTGATATCATTACAAGGCAAGTGCTGAGTATATTTACACCACAGCAGACCGTTAGTGAGCAGTCAACGGTCAGGGTCAACTGTCTCTTTTACATTATGTATTAGTACGTAACAGATGGGTATTGTTGTGAATTAAATTAATTAAATAAATGAAACCACACACTCAGTACACATATCTGGCTCACTGTGTAATAAAAATGTATTTAATTAATGACATTTTACAAGACTAAACTTGACAGGTGAGTTGAGTGGTTGTGGACACTCTACTACAGGCCTATGGCTAGTAATTAAAGATGGTGGGACTTTAGATAATGTAAATGCACATGTCTTGATCTCCTATGGTATGAGAAAATCAATTTCATACAATTGCGCTTTGTTGATGAAGTGACTGTTGAAACTATTGTTATCTTCATGAGCCTAAAGTTCTAGGGCCCCATCACGATCTTTCACACAGGCACTTACAGTGCAAGTTTCCCCTATTTAATTTCAAGCCCGCAATTACATGTAACCCAACATTTTGGCTGCAGGTTACTCATTTTTTTACATATATAGACGTATTCAATTCTCAAGCCTGCAATTACAGGCTCACAGCCCCAACATGCAAATTATGAACCCGTATGTAACATTTTAGGGATGATCATGATCATTAAAGCAAGCCCGTAAGTTACAATTTAGACAGAGACAATAGTAAATGAGACCGTCATCATGTCATCAGTAAAACATGGAGTTTGTAAAACATTGAACTCGCAATCCAGAAATGTAGAAATCAATAAAAATCAATAAATCAACTGTTCTAGTTCATTCAGACATACTTGTGAGTCCTATCTAGTACTCATATAATTTGTTGATATGTTTGCCATTTACGGGTTTAAAGGCAATTGCGGGCTTGTGAATTGTAATTGAATATATTATGTTTTTGTTTTTTAGCACTGGTAACATTTGCGGGCTTGAAATATCAAAGGAGGAGATAGGACACAGTTAAGTTTTTGACAATTGCAGTGCTTTTGAGCAATAGCACAGCTGAATTGACAAAAATGGGCTGATTTTGCAAGTTATGGGGACCTGTCACTTTCAAGTTTCCCTCCAAGCCATTCCAAACGCTTTTAACAGTACTACAAAAAAGTAAAATACTATGTATAAGCCATTTTTTCCTCCCCAAACTTATGCAAACTGAACACCAGCTGTAGAAACAGAAAAATCCCTCTAGAAATTATTCAAGCTCCGATGCTAAAAACAGTGTTTGTGTCGTTCAGTTGTGTCCGAAACTCTGTGACCTCATGGACCATAACATATAATGCTGATCCACTTGGTATTCATGGCAGAGATACTGGAATGGTTTGCCAGTTCCTTCTACAGTGGGCCACAGTATACAGCTCCTGGTATTCCTAGGTGGTCTCCCATTCAAGTACTGACCAGGCCAAACCCTGCATGACTTCAGGGTGGTGTGACCTCTTGGTTCCCTGACTGGACTCGAATCCAGGTGGCAGCGGTAAAAGCACCATATCCTAACCACTGGACAACCAGGGATCCCTCTAAAAACAGTATATCAGCTCAATAGAGTTGGATTTAAGCTTGGTTTCTTATTTCTGACAAAACTGAGGGTTTAATAAGTGCACCCTAACACCCTTAAACTATGCATACTTGGGGGATCTCATGGATACCCCCTCAGCACACCTACCCACTATAAGCCAAGGGACCCACAGGATTGACCCTCTAAGGACCCCAATGCCTTCTAATCACAATATTATTTAAAATAAGAATCGATTTTGAGATGTCATCTTGCTCTTTTAGAATGGTCAATGTATTTTTAACCAATCAGAATGCTCTAATTGACAGACCTTATCAATCTGTGATTGGTTAAAATAAATTTCCCACACTGAAAGAGCAGGGTGACATCCCAAAGTCCATTCTGATTGGCTGAAATATGTGACACATATTTCAGCCAATCAGAACACAGAACAATTTAACTATTTAAGTTGCAAAAGAATGGCAAAGGCAACTTGTGATGGGGAAGCTCCTTATAGGAGGAGTTATTTTTTTTCTTTTATAACAGAGCGTCAGACTTTTTAGGCAGAGGGCCATTTCCAAGGCCCAGAAGATGAGGAGTCAATGGCTTCAATCAAGAATGCAGAGGACGTAATTTTTAAAGCAATATGGATAGCCCGCTTGATCTAGGGCAGAAGAGTACTGTTGCTAACCACACCTGGTTGGGCATTCAGGGTAGGTAGGTCAGTATATTTTTTTTATTTACAGGTATAATTTCATTTTATTTATTGTGTATTTTTTATTTTATGTAATAGTTTACTGTACTTTTCTTTTTCTGTAGTACTTTTTTATTTTCTTTAAATCTGTGTATTACTTTTTTTTTTGTTTGTAATTTATTTAATTTATTTTTTAGTGTGTGAATGCCATGGGGACTTTTACAACCCCCAGGGCAGTTAGGGTTAGTGTTGGTATTCGATGGAGGTCTTTTAAGGACCTCCATGGTATGGGGTTCATTTTTACTTGCCTTACAGGATCTCCGTGGCATAGGGGTTAAGTGTAGGTGCAATGGAAGGTAAGGACCTCCATGGCTTATATGTATATGATAGGGTCCATGGAGGTCCTTAGTGGCCCACAGTGATTATTTTCATTATTTTACATTTTTTTTATTTTTTTTAAATGAGGATAAATTGAATAAATGTTATGTTTTATTAAGTATATTGCTGCAATCCTTGTCAATAAGTGGCTTGAAAATCTCCTTTTTCTTTTACAGTCAATAGTACTAATTCATCTAACAATGCTGCCAACTGAGAGGTAAAAACACAATAAAAATCAATAACAATTTTTATTTAGTCAGTATTTAGTATTTGCAATACTTACAGTATTTAGAATTATTATTTTAAGTTTAAAACTATATAATTTATTATATATTATGTTTCATATAGAAAGAAATTAAAATATTTACAAATAAATCAAAATCTTACCAATACACTAATTGACCATTCACATTTACAAAAATATGTTGCCTATTTTCACATTCGTTCCTAAAAATATTACCAAAGTTTTCCTCTAATTATACACATAAATATATTTCACAGTCTATTCTAAGCTCCCAGGTGCACCAAGATTTACATCTCCTTTTTAATGTGGATATTTTATGCAATAATTTCTACATATTTGTTCAATTGTGGGATTTTAAGCAATTAAGCTGAAAACTGTCATCATTATTTTTTCTGTATTGTCTTTTAAATAACTAAAATTGATAACGGGTAAAAAGTTGTTCAGCAGAAATCATATTGGCACTTTCCACAGGTGCAAAATTTCATATAAAGGCAATAAACTATTGTTTTATATTTAAAAAAATATTCTCTTTATTTTCAAGCAGCATTTTTTAAATGGCTGACTACAATGGTTCTTACCATTTTCTGTAGTTTCCCACATTTTAATTTGAACTTAGATGATAAAACATATTTACTTTAAATGTAGTAACATATATGGATATCCTGCTTTGCTGAGCTTCCATATTTAAATGCTGGAGGTTTTCACTGCTGTTATTTCCACTTGTTAATTGAAAGAAAACACATCCTCTAACATGTGACCTATATAGCGTATGTGCTAATGAGCTAACTCAGGCAGTAGTCCTTGAAAGGTGATAGTGTGCTAATTGCTTCCTGCTTTGCATTTTAATATTCATTTTTAGCAGCCGTTTTGAATATGTTGTAGTTAAGATAAAATGGCATTGACATAACCATTTGTTTTCACAATATACTTTAACATTATTAAAGAATATGTTGTATGTTTTGAATGACTATATAAATATACCGGAGTGTTTAAAGGGTGTGCTGCATGCAGTATGTATTGATTATTAACACATATATGGATAATCTATTTTTTTAGCTGAAAGACAAAAAAATATATAGGATCTTTCCTGGTATTTTCCTGCCAGCAGTGGCGGCCACTAGGTGACATGGTCGAGATTTTCTTCAATTTCTTTTGTTAGATGTAGGGGTTAGCGTTAGTGGTTAGAATTTAGGGTTTAGGGCATGCTGTATCTGCCACTATTTTGCTATATAAAGCTTATCATCTAAATTCTAAACAGTAACCCCTAAATCTCATTCTAACCCTAATCCTAAACCAAACCCTAGAAAATTGAACAAAGATTTTGACCGCGCCACATAGATATCAGGAAAGGTCTAAGATATATGTTATAACCACATGTTTAATACTGTCTTGAAAGGCCACTTTTATGGGCCAACTTCATTGGCTTTCAAATGGCAACAATCATTGTGATTTAGAGAATAGTAGATCTTTTGTGACTTGCACTGGAAAGTAAACTATTTCATACAAGAGCAACTTCTATTACATATACATATTAAATGCATGGATCTCTAAAACTCATACACTTTACTAGAGAATTGCAGTAACACTGCCTAATAGTTGGCGGATAAATGTAGTTTCTGTTTGCTTGAGAGTTACTGTTAAAAGAGGCCTAGATTAGCTGTACTAAGTATATTTATCAGTGAGGGCTGTTCTAGCAGCAGCAGCTTTCAATCCTCATTTACACACAGATATGTTTGGCTGGAGGGTGCGGCTCTGAACACAGGATGTAACGCCAACACTGCACTGGCTCAGTCACGCATGCCTGCCTGCTTCCAGGTATAATTGAATTGCAGATATATACAGTGGGTGCAATCTAGGTGCCTGTAAGCATTTTGTGGCATGACAACCTGGCTCCTGGCATTTGTTGAGCCCTGTAAATTTTAATTTTTATTTAAAGTACAGTATTCCATATTTTGTATGGATGCTCGAGAGTTCTGGTTGCTTGAGTTCTGGTTAACTAAGAGTCTACTGTATCTTTCTTTGTCACCTTAAATGGGAGGCATTAGGAGTATCACTTTTATAGAATTGAAATGCCTTAAATCTGCAGTACAACATATACATTTAAAAGGAAGAAAAGAAAATGTCATTTAAAAACAAAACAAAAATAAAGTGTGTAAAACTGTTTATATTACTGTAGAGCATACTATAAAGTGCTAGAGTTCACAGTGGACCTAATTCGATTCTTGATATTTACAATCCAATGAGTACTCAGATTTCCTCACATTTTATTGTTACTTTTACTCACTTTAACACAGTACTACCCTGTGCCTGTAATAAACAATATATGTTGTTCTTTTCTAGATTTTTATATTTCTGAAATGTTCAAAAAAAAACAAAAGGGCAGAAAACTTTTTTTCAAATTACAAAACAATTATACTCATTTGTCTTCAGTGACTTTTATGCCTTATTATTTTAAGAAGAACATATTTTGATTTATTTCCCTATTATGTGCTTAGTTTCCATGGTAATTTTGTTAAATTGTGCTGGAACTGTTGTAAGGTTATTAGGGGCCTGTCTTTTAGTCAAGTTACCATAGATGCGAAACTTGGATAAAATACTGTTTCACATATTCTGAGCAGGAAACACGTTTTTTTAACTTGTTTTAGACGTTCAAATGTACTATTTATTTACTGGACTGCTTCTATTGCTCTTTTGCCCACCATCTATTAAATGATTGTTGTGGTAAACCCTTTAAAAAAACCTTGAAACAGCTGTATGTGAGTAGGATTCCTGGCTTGCGTATAATCCGTCCTGTGCTTTGCTCAAATCTGAGTAATACAGCAGGCATATGCTTAAAGGAAGCCATGTTTAAAATGGTAATGGATTACAAGAGCAAAGCCTTTGTGGGCACATTTGCATGTCCCTGCCCAGGTTCCTGCTTTGTAATAACTGTATTCTCGGAATTCTGATCAGTAAACACGTTTTTTTACTTGTTTTAGACATTCAAATGTGAACACAAATGTACTATTTATTTACAGTAATGAAGGAAAAACCTTTCACTTGCTTTCAATATGATTTTTCTTTGTATGTCAAATAACGACACTTTTCTGAAGCTTGTTAGATTTACCTGGCCTGGTTACATTAAATTTCTCCTGTAGAAACACATGGAAGGCTGTAACGCCTGCAAGGCTGTTACAAAGCTACGGAAGTTTAATAGGAGGTTTTACTTATGTATTACATGCTCTCCATAGGCTAATTTTCGTAAGGTCTTACTTATTCGTAGCTTAGGAAAAAAAGCTTTTGAGTAACCGCAATGGTCCCTATGTGATACATAAGCAGTAATCGAGTAAAGGAGCCAGAGTCAAAAACCTATAGCAACATCCGTAAAGTGATAGAACGTCACTATATATTGCAACATTACATCTATATAAGTCTGTGTTTCAAGCCCAAATGTTTACTGTGATGTGCTGCATAAAATAAGCCACGGGTCAGGTTTTTTGAGAGAGAGCGATCTAGAGAGAGAGAGAGAGTAGAACAAATTACAATGATTCTACATATTAAATTCCAGCCTCGTAAGTACAACATGTAGCACGTAAGTGCTGCGTGCTTGAAATGTGGCCGTTTTATGTTGCTATTAAATTAGAATTGGCTGGGAGCTACTAGAGAGAGACGCTATTTCGTAAACCAGTTCTCGGCCGTCGGAGTTGCGTGCTCGAACGCAAACAATTAAGCAAGCACGTAGTTACGGGTTCAGATGGAGCCAATGGAAAAAGAGATTGTTAGCGTTACGTCACTGAAAAAGGGGAGGGTAGATTTCGAAGTTCTACGTGCGTTAAATATAGTTTGCGATCGGACCCACATTCCAGATATAATGCAAAGTTAATAAAGCCATGAATAGGATATTCTAGTACATGCGAGTTAAAGTATACAGTGAGGGGGAAAAGTATTTAATCCCCTGCTGAATTTGCAGGTCAATGAGTGAAATAAGTATTTGATCCCCTATCAATCAGCAAGATTTCTGGCTCCGAGGTGTCTTTTATAAAGGTAACGAGCAGAGATTAGGAGCACTTTCTTAAAGGGAGTGCTCCTAATCTCAGCTCGTTACCTGTATAAAAGACAGCTGTCCACAGAAGCAATCAATCAATCAGATTCCAAACTCTCCGCCAAGACCAAGGCGCTGTCCAAGGATGTCAGGGACAAGATTGTAGACCTACACAAGGCTGGAATGGGCTACAAGACCATCGCCAAGCAGCTTGGTGAGAAGGTGACAACATTTGGTGCGATTATTCACAAATTGAAGAAACACAAAATAACTGTCAGTCTCCCTCTGTCTGGTGCTCCATGTAAGATCTCACCTTGTGGAGTGTCAATGATCAGGAGAATGTTGAGGAATCAGCCCAGAACTACACGGGAGGATCTTGTTAATGATCTCAAGGCAGCTGGGACCATTGTCACCAAGGAAACTATTGGTAAAACACTATGCCCAAAAGGTCCCCCTGCTCAAGAAAGCACATGTACAGGCCAGCCTGAAGTTTGCCAATGAACATGTGAATGATTCAGAGGAGAACTGGATAAAAGTGTTTTGGTTAGATGAGACCAAAGTAGAGCTCTTTCGCATCAACTTAACTCGCTGTGTTTGGAGGAGGAGGAATGCTGCCTATGACCCCAAGAACACCATCCCCACCGTCAAACATGGAGGTGGAAACATTATGCTTTGGGGGTGTTTTTCTGCTAAGGGGACAGGACAACTCCACCACATCAAAGGGATGATGGGCGGGGCCATGTACCATCAAATCTTGGGTGAGAACCTCCTTCCCTCAACCAGGGCATTGAAAATGGGTCGTGGATGGATATTCCAGCATGACAGTAACCCAGACACACAGACAAGGCAACAAAGGAGTGGCTCAAGAAGAACCATATTAAGGTCCTGGAGTGGCTTAGCCAGTCTCCAGATCTTAATCCCATAGAAAATCTGCGGAGGGAGCTGAAGGTTCCAGTTGCCAAACATCAGCCTCGAAACCTTAATGACTTAGAGAAGATCTGGAAAGAGGAGTGGGACAAAATCCCTCCTGAGATGTATGCAAACCTGGTGGCCAACTACAAAAAACGTCGGACCTCTGTGATTGCCAACAAGGGTTTTGCCACCAAGTACGAAGTTGAAGGGGTCAAATACTTATTCCACTCATTGAACTGCAAATCAATTTATAACTTTTTTGACATGTGTTTTTCTTGTTTTTTTTTTTTTTGTTATTCTGTCCCTCACTGTTAAAATACACCTACCATTAAAATTATAGACTGATCATTGGACAAACATTCAAAATCAGCAGGGGATCAAATACTTTTTCCCTCACTGTATGTCTTAACACATTGATTGCAGGGATTAATATAACACAAAATATAAACATGAAATAAAGTTTTTTTTGTGGCCGATTTATGGGCTTGAGAATGTTTTGCTATTAATTCTACGACCTAACATCACTTTCCCTTATAAGAAATGTACAGTAGAGTGTTATTATTTGCATTACAAGTGCTACGTATTGAACTTTACCCCCCTTGCGGGTGCTCTCGAGAGCGACCACGTTGCAATTTAATAGCTGAATTGAACAAGTAGCTGTTATGGGCTTGTCGGATCAAAGGATTTACGTGCGCAAAGTTTAACGTTGCTCAGCACGTAGCCTGCTCTCGGCCATCCTGCGTGTTAACACGCAAAGTTCGCTACAAGCAATGTTACAGACCTAATTTAATACCCGTAACACGTAGCCCCAATTTAATGAGGCTGTTTATTCGTAAATCCACCCGTATATATTTCATATAGTCTACATACCCCACACAATTAATTCTTAAGACAAAAATATTAAAATACTGGAATCTGATTGGCCTTTACTAGGCCTTATACCATATCCCTACCCTACTCTAACACTCCTCCTAATAATGGCCTATATCACACAGCATTGACTCAATTCAGCAGCAATAAAAATATCACATATACAATGTGGCTGATGACTGTGTTATGGATGATAATTAGGAAAATGTCTTTTCATGTTAATATGTTTGTCTGGTTTCCTTACTCACTTATATATTTATTAATGAGAAGAAGATTACCTAAAATGGAGGATGGACTACAAACAACATGGAGGATGAACTACAAATGGGAGTGGCCTGATGATGCATACATCCGTGACCAAATAAGGACAAATGAACGGTTCCTCCCTCTACTGACCAGTATGATGACGACACACTGCAGCAATTTTGAACCAATCAATAAAGCTATTAATTCCTAGACAAAGGAATCATGTGACGTTTGATCAGATAACGTTTTCTACATATAAACGTGTAAACTGCCATTTTAATACAGAGCGCTTTGAGAACTACTATACAGAAACACTGTGTCTGTGTCTTATTTCTCTGGAATGTGCACATTCCACACTAATTGGAAAAGCAACAGATATTTAATACAGACTTTGCAGTCTAATCTAATACAATTGGCGCCCAGCGTGAGGCCTTGAGTTTATGACCTGACAATAGCCGAGAAGGAGCGAAGTGGTGACTTTCAACAGCAGAAGGAACCTTCATGAAATATGTCTGGTAAGGTCGATATTTAGTACTGTGCAAGCCACTATTTCTTTCTCGGCTATTGACAGGCATTCAAAGCACAGGTGGTATAGCTTGCTCAAGGACCGTTTAAAAAAACCTGTGATAATAGATATCTTTTGCCGGTGTGTGTGTGTGTGTGTGGTCTGTTGGTAATGATTTAGATTCCTTAGACATATAGTTCAGGAGACACACACACACGTGTATTTGTGACTCTCTGGAAGACGGATGATTTGTACCCAGAGACGTACATATAACCAGAGGTCATAAATACGAGCTTGCCTATATGTGCCCTGGGGAAATAGATTAGATTACATTATTTTTTTCCCTGGGAAATGTCTATACATGCTGGATAGACGATATCCCTTGAGGGTCATGATGTTCAAGCCGTAAGTAGTTTGAAAACTTCAAGGGACGTCTGTCATTCACTGCGGGTGGTTAAAAACGTGTGTGTGACGTATAATGCGCATGATCTTGAAATCACATGTCTTTTGAATCTAAAGTTTTCTGCAGAAAAGGTTTGATGATTATAATGTTACTAGCGAATTGCCCGTCAAAAAATGACGGCAATAAAATTGTAAGGTAGCTAATGCTGTTTGGTGTATAATAATGAAATATGTAATACATTACTAAATGAATATACTGTACCTATTTTGAAGCATTGTGATGAAGAGCTGGCAATCTGTGTTGATGTTGCTGCAGCATTAGTGGTGTGGAGCTGCTGTGTAGGCATGCTGAATGTGTGCACTGTGTGGTATGAATATCCGTAGGTGGTTTGTGGCGTTTTGCGAGTTTCTTGTGGTGTTTTGCGAGTTTCTTGTGGTGTTTTGCGAGTTTAGAGTGCTGTAGCCTCGTTTTCGTTTTGTTCGGCGGCCATTTTTTCTGTCGCTTAGATTTTTTTTTAGTCTCAAAAGTCTTTTATTTCGAGTAAAATCGAGGTCCAAGTTGCATTTTTGAGGTCCTGGGTGCTCCGTCTTGGTGTAGGTAAGGTTTTTATGTATGTGCTGTGTGTATGTATTGTGTTTTAAATGTTTGTATGTCGGCGTGTTGCGTCCGATGTTTGCGAGGTCGTAATGTGTGGTAACGTGTTTCGTAGGTTGTTTGCGTTCCTCGTAAAATTTAGCGAGTGTCGTAATTTGTGTGTCGTGTTTTTTGAGTAGCGACGTGAAGTTTGCGAGGGTTTGAGGCCCTTGCCCAGTGACTTCGCCAGCAACTGAGTCCCTCGCTTTGTGAGGGGCCTCAGTTGCTGGCATGGAGCGCCTTCGGCGCTCCATGCCAGCAACTGAGGCCCTTGCCCAGTGACCTCGCCAGCAACTGAGGCCCTTGCCCAGTGACCTCGCTACGCGAGGGCTGCGGGCTCGCTACGCAAGCCCGCAAGCGTGAGCAACGACCCGTACACTCACAACTATATATGTGATATGCTATGTCATTGCTGGTTGTGATGCATGTTTTGATAAGAAATGCAGCTTAGAACTTCTCTCCCTAAAAGTTACAAGCTGATCTCTCTCTGTGTGTGTTTTTTTGACCTTGATCACAGCTGTAGAGAAATCACAGAGAGAGACAGAGAGAGAGAGAGAAATTCCTCATCCACCCCCTCCCATCCCGTTTAACTATTTGAAGGACGAATCTTAGAATTCTTCCTACGCCAATGTTAGGTCGTATTTGAAGGTGTTAACATATTTTACTGTATTGCTATGCTGTTTAAGGTAAGAACACAGAAATATTAAGGAACTTTTCCTTACATACATTTATATAATATTCTGATTGCTTTCGTTTATAAAGTAGATGGATTGTCTTGTGTTTTGCTGCAAGTAAATGTGTGAGTATTTGCTGTAATTTCTTTTCTTTGCAATACAATTGAGAAATGCAGGTTAGAGAATTTGTGTCCACCACTGAAATCAGTGGAGGATTTATAGTTTATCTGGTTTGTAAGTGTAAGACAGGTGTGTTTGTGAAGTACATACGTATGTATATGTATGTATTCTTTTGAAATATTTTGTCTGAAGTTTCTGTGTGTTCGATACTGTACTCTTTGAAGAGGGAGGTGACCGGTTTGCATTGTATGAGAGGGATTGGCCACCCCATCTTATGACAAAACAAAGCAAACCACTCCCCTTTCTCATCCCACCTCCTCTGTGTGCGTATTAGGGTTTTATGTGAAAATATGTCTGTCTGTATTATTGAGAGAAGAATGGTGTTTGCTACATTTTAGTGGTTTGTGGGAACAAAGACACCATGAAATTCTTAACACACAGCCACCGCCCCATCATGGCTCCCAACGTAGGAAAATGGGAGTTGACTATAACTTTAGAACCAACCCCTTGGGAGTTGACTATAACTTTAGAACCAACCCCTTTTAAAACCTATGACAAAGCATTTACTATGCTACCTCTGCTGGAGTCAGTGCCCTGTATCCACTACTCCTTGGGAATATTAATCTTTCTTAAAAGGAAGGTATAGGAGACATTCAATGTTTTATTAAGCTTCCCTGCTAATCTCTGCTCATGTAAATCAGCTCCTACATGCCTGTCTGCAACGGTGATACAGAATTCTGTGAGTTATTAATAGCATGCGCTCCGGATGAAACAGTAAATCAGGCTATTAATTTGTCAGATATTATACAGGATAAAACAGTCAGTGGTAATATATCATTCCTGCTGGGAGCAGCCTTTGTGGAAGGATTGAAGAGAAGGGAAGATTTATAAACATCTTGTCCTGAGTACAAGGTGTTGCTATTAGAGACAGTAAAGGAGATCTTTATTATCCTCAGCAATTGAAGTTTAAATCTGATGTATTTGTTGATTATGTGATTGCTTTATCTCAAGCACTGACTAAAATACATGCACAAGTGTTTTCTCCTATTCCAGATCCAGAAGTAGACACTGGTACTCATCAACTACTTCCTGGAGCTTGGGTCCTGGTCAAGAGATTTGTGAAAAAGAATCCTCTGGAATCCAGATATGATGGTCCCTTTCAAGTTCTTCAGTTAAACTTGAAGGATGGCCTACTTGGATCCATGCATCTCATTGCAAGCAGCACCAGACCCATAGCAGCCAACATCTTGATGATCATAACACATATCCTTTTCTGTCTGTTCTTAACTAAAGTAGAACCTTCTGCATTCATTAGTGAGAAGAAAGATGGTATTACATTTTGGTACAATCCATCTAAACCACATATGATCACATTGTCCTTTGATTATTGTCATGTTGTATGTTGCCAACAGCTAAGCGTGACTCAACAATGTAACTTGTACAAAGACACTCACAGCACATCTATATACATATGTGTTACAGACCAGACTTGGGGAAAAGATTGTAGTCATTGGGAAGCTGTAGGATGGAACACTGGGACAGCTTGGGGCTACAGACCACAGAGTGCCTTAGATAGAACAGATTTGAGTGGAAGCCCTTTACTTGAACGTATGACTCTAATAAAGCCAGGCAAATGCTCACCAAATGGCAAGACTGGAGCTAACATGCGACTTACCCCCAGACCCACAGACGCAGGTACATACCTAATGGGTGGCTGGGTTAGAGGAGAAGCAAAAGGACGGATTGGTAAATTTATGCTCAGAGATCTAAATGCACCACTCATATCAGAAGGACTAATGCAAGTACAACACACTCAGGCATTACCCCAAATGACTGATATCAGTAAACCTACGTACGAAGGAACCCTAGCAAATGAGACTGGGTTCACAGACCTCAACTTATGGCTGGAATGGATGAAATATAACGTAGAGTCACATAATAAGACTAATTGTTATGTTTGTGTAAGTGCCAGACCTCACCTAGGCACTGTTCCACTTATGGTAACTATGAAGGAAGAAGTGGAGTGTTAGTTGGGAATTATTGTAAGTTAAGTACGGGACTGAAGCGAATAGTTCCTAGAACGCTATTGTAAGTGATTTGGAAGAGAGATTTTGCATGTGAATTTGATCCAAAATGGAGTTTGTATTTGAATAGTTTGCAAATATTAAATACAGAAAAAGAAAACAGGCAGCCCTTAACCCCCGAATTAATCCTTCTACACATATGATGTATATAGTCCGTGACTATCCTCTGACAGTTCTGGCACCACATAATATTGTGGCCATCATACAGCAGACTACCTAAGCACATGACTACAGCCAGACACGTCCGTCCGCAATGTTCCCTCCTTCTGCCAGACAATGTTACTTTACAGAGATGTTATGTTCTCAATCCAGCCACTCTCTTACCATTTCCAGAGGGGGGAGATGAGGAAGATGGATACTTTTGTACAACCTGATTTTGAACCCAAACTCAGGAATAGCCAATGTAAAAAGACGTCTACTGGAAGGTGGTGGAAACGGCCAGACGCTCACAGATGAGACACAAGACCCTCTATATTGCACACTGTGGAATAAACATTTCCAGGCCGAGATTTCCAATATGAAGCAAGTCTCACCAAATTGAAGCAGGTCACCTTAAACCTAAAGACATTGTACAATAATGCAGCAGGTGATAGTGCATTTACGGTGGAGCTCCCACAAGAAGCAGAAGCGCTCTACAAGCATTGGGATACAGAAATTCCACATAGTGCAATATCCAAGTTCGCACCAGATGGATGGAAGACATTAGGAGCTGCATTAAAATGGTGGGAATCTGCAGAGGAAGAGGAAGGAGTGGAAAAGAAAACTCTCCACTGGCAAGCAGACAGCACTCCCAGTATACAAGCCAGAGACCCATATGCAGTCCCAGGACTCACAAATCCACCGCATGACTGCCTTCAACAAATGGAAATGGAGACCTCACACCTTGCGAATGTAAAAGACCTTGCCCTGACAGACCCAGACATCACTCTGTATGTGGATGGATCAAGGTATGCTGATGAGAATGGAAAATATCACACAGGATATGCTGTGACTACAGAAAAAGATGTGATGCGAGCCTTCTCACTACCTCACTCCATGTCAGCACAAGAAGCAGAGTTGATTGCATTGACCAAGGCCTGTGAGGTTGCGACAGGAGTACGAACCAACATCTACACAGGCTCAAGATATGCTCTGGGAGTGACTCAAAACTTTGGAGTAATCTGGAGAGCTAGAGGATTCATGACAGCCGCAGGTACTCCAGTGAAGCATGACAAAGCCATCCGTCAACTACTAGATGCTTTAGCACTCCCGAAGGAAGTAGCCATACTGAAAGTAAAGGCACATGGGAAGCTAAATTCAGACGAAGCACGAGGAAACCATCTAGCAGACCAGATGGCTAAGAAGGCAGCAATGGTATCACAGGAAATGGAAAGGAGAGAGGTGGATGGAGAAATAAACATTTATACAATACAGATTCTGCCAACAGATTTAAAATTGCTCAAAGAATTGCAAAAGACGGCAGGTCCAGAAGAAGTGAACAATGGAGGAAAAGGTACCCTGTGATGACTAGTAATCCCCACCCAGGGAGAGGTATAACTGTGTACCCTGGAAATTATACGTGTTACAGGAGAAACGTTTCTCAGGGGTTCAACTTGCAGAAGTTCCCAAGTGGGTTTTGTCACACATATAGAGATGGATCATCCACACTGCTAGTCAATCAGACACAATCTTTGGGCGACATATATTGGTTGTGTGGAGATATGAAACTCAGGGTAAGACTGTCAGGAGTATGGCGTGGGGAATGTACCATGACTAAAGCCATAATGCCGTTACACATTGTTCCAACCTATTATGGTGATCTAGATAGTGTTCCTCAGACACAGTCCAGAAGGAAGAGACATACATCATCATCTGAACCTAGAGAAAGTTTTGATTCCCATGTGTACATAGATTCTATTGGAGTCCCAAGGGGGGTGCTTGATGAGTTCAAGGGCCGAAACCAGATAGCAGCAGGATTTGAATCACTGATACCAATGATTGGTGTAAATAAAAATGTTGCTTGAATCAATTATATATATATATATATATATATATATATATAACCAACAAAGGTTTGTGGATTATACAAGAGACGCTCTGCAAGGAGTTGCAGAACAATTGAAGGCCACATCACACATGGCCTTCCAGAATAGAATGGCACTAGACATGCTAGAAAGGGGGGGGGGGGGTGTAAAATGCTCCCCGACACCGACACTGGCAACTGTTGCACCTACATACCTGATAATATGGGTCCAAACGGTAAGATTACTTTAGCCATTAAAGAACTAAACAACTTGGCACAAGGATTGAAGGAGAGTTCTGGAAACACAGACTATTGGGATAAATGGTTTGGGTGGATGAACAACTGGCAGAGGATATTGTTACAGGTTGGAATTGTCTTTCTTTCAATACTGATAATTCTTGCATTTGTTACCTGCTGTATTATCCCCTGTGTCCGAACATATTTTTAAGAAGTCAGTTACTGGAGTCACATCAACCTTTGTGCACCTAGAATTTTGTGATGATGACAACTGTGAGGAGTCACATAGAGTGTTACGGTCTATTGTTTCTAGGAGTGAGGTTTCCACATAAACCCCTTGTCCCACATGTTCCTGATACAAGGGGCTAGGGAAAGGCATCTGACTTGTCTGTGACAGTGGCAGGAGGGGCCGTGGGTAAGCCATGGCTACTCAAATGTACAAAGAAGAACGGGCGTTCACAGCACAGATGTTTAGGGCTTTCTAGCAGTCATGCACCTCATCCTCAGGGACAGATATACACCTAGTGTTTAGGGGGGAGTTTACCCCTCATCACGCATTAACATAAGTACAGCTGCTTTTCTTAGGTTGCACACTCATTAATAACATAAAACAGTACATTTTAGGGGGGACTGTTATGGATGATAATTAGGAAAATGTCTTTTCATGTTAATATGTTTGTCTGGTTTCCTTACTCACTTATATATTTATTAATGAGAAGAAGATTACCTAAAATGGAGGATGGACTACAAACAACATGGAGGATGAACTACAAATGGGAGTGGCCTGATGATGCATACATCCGTGACCAAATAAGGACAAATGAACGGTTCCTCCCTCTACTGACCAGTATGATGACGACACACTGCAGCAATTTTGAACCAATCAATAAAGCTATTAACTCCTAGACAAAGGAATCATGTGACGTTTGATCAGATAACGTTTTCTACATATAAACGTGTAAACTGCCATTTTAATACAGAGCGCTTTGAGAACTACTATACAGAAACACTGTGTCTGTGTCTTATTTCTCTGGAATGTGCACATTCCACACTAATTGGAAAAGCAACAGATATTTAATACAGACTTTGCAGTCTAATCTAATTCAACTGTCAGAGACTAATAACTTTGCCCTGAAACACATACTAAATGTGTTATGTTATATTGATAATAATAAGATAATAAAAACAAGCCATGTCTGTATAATGAGACAAATCCTTATTGTCACAAAACTTGATTATTCATATTATCAAGATATATCCTAATTAGAGATGTCGCGGACAGTTCGCCCGCGGACTATTCGAGGCGATTTTGGCTCTTTTGCGCTCGCATCAGACAACGGACACATGCGCGTTTTGATCCGCTCCCTATTCTTTATCATTGAGGAAACTTTGACCCTGCACCTCATAGTCAGCAGACACAATACAGCCAATCAGCAGCATACACTCCCTTCCAGAGCCTTCCATCTGAAGGACAGCATACATTTTAGAATCATTCTAAAGCTGCATTCGTTGTGAGAGGACAGATAGTGTAGCTGCTGGAGATTTAATAGGGAAATAGATAGCCAGGCTGTGTATTTAGCTTCCACTACAGACCTGAAGGACTCATCTGATATCTGCTGCAAGGACAGCACCCCAAAAAGCCCTTTTTAGGGCTAGAACATCATTTATTTTATTTTATAATTTTTTTCTGTGTAATCCAATTGCATATGCCTGCCTGCCAGCGCGTGTGTGTGACAGGCTAACACCTAACAGCTTATATTGTGCTTATTTTCACTACTCATACCTGGTGGTGTACCATACATTGAAAACAACCATTTTTTTCCTGTAATCTAATTTCAGTTGCCTGCCTGTGTCAGGCTCACAGCTAATATTCTTCTCTGTTTCACCAGTCATAGTTGGTGTACCATACATTGAAAAAAAACAACCCTTTTTTCCTTTAATCTAATTTCAGTTGCCTGCCTGTGTCAGGGTCACAGCTTATATTGTGCTCAGTGAAATAAAACAACACATTTTTGACTATAATATATTGAATAGCAATTGCCTTCCTACAGGCGTGTGTGTGAAGCCTATTGCATCTACTCCGCCAACTTTTGCCAGTGCACAGTGAAACGTCATATTTGGTGCAACCGTAGTGTACAGTGACATAAAACAACACTTTTTTGACTGTAATCGATTGAATATCAGTTGCCTGCCTACAGGCGTGTGTGTGAGGCCTACAGCGCCTACTCTGCCAACTTTTGTCAGTGCACAGTGACACTCATATCTGGTGCAACCTAGTGAAAAGTGAAATAAAAGAACCCTTTTTTTACTGTAATCGATTGAATATCAGTTGCCTGCCTACAGGCGTGTGTGTGAGGCCTACAGCGCCTACTCTGCCAACTTTTGCCAGTGCACAGTGACACTCATATCCGGTGTCACAGTAGCTTGCACGCATAGTACCACTAATCGAAAAAAATTGACAGGCAGAGGCAGGCAACCCTGCAGGGGCCGTCGTGGTCGTATTGCTGTGATTCCCTTTGGCCATAGAATAATGCCCAGTTTTCAGAGGCAACGTACCCTGAACTTGAAAAGTTCTGAGGACATGGTTGACTGGCTAACACAGGACACCCAATCTTCTACAGCTTCCGCTTGGAACCTAGACGCACCATCCTCCTCCAGCTTAGCTTCGGGCACCTCTCCAGTTACCACTCGCCCGCCTGCCGCCACCACCAACACTAGCACCACAGCTGCTTCACTTGATCCGTCAGCAGAGTTATTTACACATCCGTTGGAAGAAATGAGAAATGTGCAAACATTAGTGCCAGAGGATGTAGATAATAGGGATATGTCCCAGTCAGGCAGCATTAGACACATGGACGTACGGTCTGATGATGATGATGTTGTACCCGGTGCTGCTTCCTTTGTTGAGTTGTCAGATACAAGTGAAGCGGTTGATGATGATGATGCGTCCGTGGATGTCACGTGGGTGCCCTCTATAAGAGAAGAAGAACAGGAGGAAAGTTCAGATGGGGAGACACAGAGGAGGAGGAGACAAGTTAAAAAAACAGGGGGAGGTCGTCGCAAGTAGCTAGTGGCACAGTCAGACAGCATGCATCGGAACCCGGGGTCAGCCAGACAGCACGCCAGTCAACGCATGCTGTTGCCACCACCAGAATGCCGTCATTGCAGAGCTCAGCAGTGTGGCAATTTTTTGGTGTGTCTGCCTGTGACAACAGCGATGCAATTTGCAAGAGTCGTGGGAAGTCCAACACCCACCTAGGTACAACTTCTTTGCGAAGGCACATGATGTCACATCACAAACGTCTATGGGATCAACACATGAGTACAAGCAGCACACAAAGTCAAAGCAGCCATCCTCCTCCTGGTCCAGCATCTTGAGCCACGTCAACTACTGCTGCCCTGCTTGCCCCCTCTCAACCATCCGCCACTCCGTGTCTCGCCCTGAGCAGTCCCTGCTCATCTGCCCACAGTCAGGTGTCTGTCAAGGACATGTTTGAGCGTAAGAAGCCAATGTCACAAAGTCACCCCCTTGCCCGGCAACTGACAGCTGGCTTGTCTGAACTCTTAGCCCGCCAGCTTTTACCATACAAGCTGGTGGAGTGTGAGGCGTTCAAATGCTATTGGGACACCGCAGTGGAAGGTACCCGGCCGAAATTTTTTTGCACAAAAAGCAATCCCCAACCTGTACTCGATTGTGCAAAAGGAAGTAATTGCATCCCTGGCACACAGTGTTGGGGCAAGGGTCCATCTGACCGCTGGTATGCAAAGCATGGTCAGGGCAGGTATATCACCTACACTGCGCATTGGGTAAACCTGGTGACGGCTACCAAGCATGGAATACGTGGCTCTGCAGAGGAGTTGGTGACACCGCCACGACTTGCAGGCAGGCCTGCTGCCACCTCCTCTACTCCTCCTACTCCATACTCTTCCATAACCTCCTCGGCTGAGTCCTCTTCTGCTGCTGCTATGTCTTGCTCCACATCAACGGCACCCCCCCAGCTCCACAGGTACTATTCCACATCCCGGATACGGCAGTGTCACGCCGCCTTGGGGTTTTCTTCCCTGGAAGCAGAGAGTAACACCGGACCAGCACTCCTGTCCGCCCTGAACGCACAGGTGGATCAGTGGCTGACTCCGCACCAACTGGAGATCGGCAAAGTGGTTTGTGACAACGGAAGAAATTTGTTGGCGGCATTGAATTTGGGCAAGTTGCATAAGCACCCAGGCTTACAGGACGTCCTGAAGCAGGCCTGGATGGTGTGTGGCCATTTCAGGCGTTCCTACATGGCCATGGCGCACTTTACAGATATCCAACATGCCAGTGAGGCGCTTGATTTTAGACATCTCGTCACGTTGGAATTAACACTCCTAATGTTTGACTGCCTGCTCCAACAAGAAAAGGCCGTTAACGAGTATTTGTTTGACCGGGGTGCTAGGACAGCCTCTGCAGAGCTGGGGATTTTTTTGCCAAGTTACTGGAGGCTCATGCGCAATGCCTGTAGGCTTATGCGTCCTTTTGAGGAGGTCACCATCACCACCAGAAACAGCCTTATCAGCATCGCTTGCTGGACAGGCATCAACGCTGGAAGAGGATTGTGAGGAAGAGGAGTCAGAGGAGGAATGTGGCTTTCAGGAGAAGGAGGAAGACCAACCACAACAGGCATCCTAGGGTGCTAGTTGTCACCTATCTGGTACCCGTGGTGTTGGACGTGGCTGGGGGGAAGAACATACCTTCAGTGAGATCACTGAGGACGAGGAACTGGACATGACTAGCTCGGCATCCAACCTTGTGCAAATGGGGTCTTTCATGCAGTCGTGCCTGTTGATGGACCCTCGTATAAAAAGGATGAAGGAGAATGACCTGTACTGGGTGTCCACGCTACTAGACCCCCGGTATAAGCAGAAAGTGCCTGAAATGTTACTGAATTACCACAAGTCGGAAAGGATACAGCACTTCCAAAATAAATTAAAAAGTATGCTTTACACAGCGTTTAAGGGTAATGTCACAGCACAACACCAATCTAACAGCGGAAGAGGTGAACATAATCCTCCTCCTCCAACGACCACGCCGGCAAGGAGAGGACGATTTACAGATGTGTTGTTGATGGAGGACATGCGGAGCTTTTTAAGTCCTATGCATCGCCACAGCCCTTCGGGGTCCACACTCAGAGAACGACTCAACCATCAGGTAACAGACTACCTTGCCTTAACTGCAGATATCCACACTATGAGGAGCGATGAACTCCTGGACTACTGGGTGTGCACGCTTGCCCTGTGGCATGAGCTATCCCAATTTGCCATAGAACTTCTGTCCTGCCCCACTTCAAGTGTCCTGTCAGAAAGGACCTTCAGTGCAGCAGGAGGTTTTGTCACTGATAAGAGAAGTCGCCTAGGTCAAAAAAGTCTAGATTACCTCACCTTTATTAAGATGAATGAGGGATGGATCCCGAAGAGACTACAGTGGGCGATACATTTGATTAAAAAAGGCCTAATAGATGAGCTGCCTTGAGCTAATAATGGTCCACACGCTGATGTATTTTATCCCTGAATGCCGGATGACTTGCGTGACTTATCCGCCACCAATTAGGGTTCAAGACGCAATGGGCACTTTCTGCCTGGCAAACTAACATAAATTTTTCTGGTCGCTGCAACAATACCTAATTTTTGCATTTAGTTAGTTTTGCAAAGTTAGCTGGCTAGTCCTTCTTATTTTTACTTTTTAGGTTAATAATTTTTCTTATTTTTTACTGTGATTGCAATTTAAGAGATACCTAAAACATGGTAAAACAGACAATAGTAAAGAGTATATCTGTAGGAAACACCAAAGTCCTATTAGCTATCATCCCTCCAGCAGTATTAGCTTATTATTTACAATATCTAACCTGGGCAATCACCCTTGGGTTACCCTAGGGCAGGCTTCAGTAAGCGACCTCTCCTTTCCTGGGATGATTTTGCCGCTGGTTGCTTCTGAAGGGTCTCCAGGGCTCCCCCACTCGGGTCCTTCCCCCAGTGTCGCTTCAACCAGTAACAAATGTTTTATATTTGTAAAGTGACCCAATGATCCCCCTTGATAGAGGTTTATCTTTACAAATTTTGGAGAACCAATTTAAGACCGGTGTCCCCTGTTTCTGGGTCAGGGAGTGTGTGAAATGCCTCAGCCTACAGTAATTGTAATGTTCTGACAGCGGTAGCTCATGCTTGTCTCTCAGTTCCTTATAGGTGAGCATCTGGCCCTTTACTAACCAGTCTCCCAGTCTATCTAGTTTCCTTGACCTCCACCAGTTTTGTGATGTTGTGCTCATGTGTTTCGGGGCCTGAGGGTGGTCAAGAATTGGGGTCATTTGGGTGGATCCAGGGAACAAACCCGTGTGTTTCTTGGCCCATATCCAGTATGATAGCGAGAGTGTGATTTGGGGGTTTGGGGAGTTTTTAAAGGCTCTGAGGCAATTCTGATAGACAAGCCACCTTGTCCCAGGTTAAGGGCCTTAAAGTGTGGTTCTCTAAATACACCCAGGCCGGTTGATGCCCTATAGAATGTGCTATTGGGAGGAAAGATAACTGAGCTGCCTTGTGGTAATATTTTAAGTTTGGACACGATAGTCTCCCCTCTGACTTATGAAGGTACATCATTTTCTTTGTGATGCGTGAGAGAGAGTGTTTCCAGATAAACTGAAATATTTTCCTTTGAATATTTTCTAATTCTTTTTATTTAATCGGGATCGGGAGTGTTCGAAATATGTAGAGCAACCTAGGAAGGACATTAATTTTTATCGTATTTATTCTCCCTAGCCATGATAACCTATACTTTGTCCATTTACTCAGGTCATTAATTATTGTTTTATAAAGTTTGGAGTGGTTGGCTTTGTACAAGTCCTCTAGCTTAGGGGTTAGTCGGATTCCCAGGTAGTTTATGTGGTTCTTATCCTATTTAATATTAAACTTCTCTTGGAGACCCTGCTTCTCTACTGCTGTTAAGTCAATCGCTAGTGCTTCTGTCTTCTCTATGTTCAGTTTAAGGCCAGAAAACTGACCAAACTCCTCCATAGTTCGAATCAACTCTGGGACCGTTTGGGTAGTGTTTGAGAGCATACTCAGCAGGTCGTCTGCAAATAGACAAGTTTTGAAATGGTGATGGCCTATTTGTATGCCTGTGATCCCAGCGTTGGCCCTAATTGTCTGAGCCAGGGGTTCTATTGCTATTGCGAATATAAGAGGAGAAAGGGGGCACCCCTGTCTTGTTCCTCTTTCTATTTTAATTAAGGATCTCTCATCTCCCGGAATCTGTAACCTTGCCCTGGATGATTTGTATAATGAGTGTATGAGATTTATGAAATGGCCTTTAATACCAAATTTTTTAAGCGTGGCGTATAGGTAAGTCCACTCCAGGGAATCAAACGCCTTTTCAATGTCAAAGGCCATAAGACAGGCTTGAATTTTAGAGGCTTTGGTGTTGTACAGTAGGTTTATGACTTTTCTAATGTTGTCTCCCGCTTGCCTGTGGGAGACAAAGCCTACTTGGTCATTATGTATTAGCTTAGGCAAGAAGGATGACATTCTATCCCCTATTATTTTTGACAGGATCTTTGTATCACAATTTAGTAATGATATTGGCCTGTAGATTTTTGGTTCTAGGGCATCTCGACCCTCCTTAGGGAATAGAGCGATATCTGCCCTGTTCAGCTCTGCTGGTGTTTGCTTGCCTTCTAGAACTCTGTTAGAGTGACCAAGTGCGGGCCTAGTATGTCTATACATTTTTTATAATATAAATTGGTGTACCCGTCTGGGCCTGGTGACTTACAAGGTTTGAGATTCTGGACTGCTTTTCTCACTTCCTCTAGGGTCACTTTGGCATTTAAAGTCTCTAAGTCATTTTCTTCTATTAAGGGGAGATCACAGGAATTAAGAAATCCCCTCATTTTGTGTAGATCTGTGTGTTTTGTTGCCGTATAAAGGGTATTTTGTAAAAATCTTCTGGATCTTATTTGGGTTCGTTGTTTTTTCTCCCTTCGAGGTCTTAATTTGAAGTATCCTATTTTGTGTTGTTTTGGTTTGTAGTTTCCTGGCTAGTAACGGGCCAGGTCTATTGGCTTTATTGAATCCGATGGGAATAAATAGTACAACTGAACACACCACTCCTATCTGGTGGCACCTTAGATTGTACGCGCAGTGCCCCAAATTTGAAGTGGGAGGACCGACCAAGCATCTTTTTCCATCTCCCGCTTCCAAAAATCCATACCACATACATGTCCCCTGATAGGTGACGTAACAGGTATCAAACTGATAGGAATAAATAGTACAACTTAATACACCACTCCTATCTGGTGGCACATTACATTGCACGTGCAGTGCCCCAAATTCGAAGTAGGAGGTCCGACCAAGCATCTTTTTCCATCTCCCTGTTCCAAAAATCCATGCCATATACACGTCCCCTGATAGGTGACGTAACAGGTATTAAACTGATAGGAATAAATAGTACAACTTAATACACCACTCCTATCTGGTGGCACATTACATTGCACGTGCAGTGCCCCAAATTTGAAGTAGGAGGTCCGACCAAGCATCTTTTTCCATCTCCCGCTTCCAAAAATCAATACCATATACACGTCCCCTAATAGTGGATGTAACAGGGATTAAACCGATAGGAATAGTACTACTTAACAGTACACACCTTATAATAACGCAGACAGAGGCAACGTAGAGAGAGGAGTCTGAAGAAGAGGAGTCAGAGGAGGAAGGTGGCTTTGAGGAGGTGGAAGACCAAACACAGCAGGCGTCCCAGGGGGCTTGTTGTCACCTTTCGGGGGCCCTTGGTGGCTGGGTGGAGGAAGAGACCTTCAATGACATCAGTGAGGACAAGGAACGGGACATGGCTAGCTTGGTATCCAACCTTGTGCAAATGGGGAGTTTGCGGTTGTGCAAAGGGACTGTTTGGGGTTGTTTGCGGTGCATTAAACAGGGAGTTTGGTCTGTCACTGTGAAGCGGGCCTAACCCTTACACTACCTGATCGATACAACATCATACCTGATGTTTTAAAGCACGTTATTCCAAACAATTTAGGAATGTTAGGTAATTTATGCCCTTTATGGCTTAAAACCAGACTCTGCATCAACTATGTAATTTTCCGTGGGAGTTTGGCCATGGATCCCCCTCTGGCATGCCACAGTCCATATAAACCGGAGACACCTACGACAGCTTGAGGTTGAATTTGACTGGACTGTCTCCACCTGCCCCAGCAGCCCCTGCCAGACAGCCAAGTAAACAATTGTTGATGGCACAGAAGTGGGGACGATGTATCAGAGGGTGAGGACATAGAGGTTTCATCATGCCCCTTTTTTGGTTAGTATTTATTTTCATTTTTAGGAAGTTCTGAAATACAATATTACAGAGTGCTGATCTCCAAGCAGTGCTGCCCGATGGTAGTAGTGAACTATATACAGATCATACCAACAACATCAATCTACATAACCACATCTGATCTTTGAACACATCTAACATAGCTTTAGATTTTAACAAATAGTGGATGGCGCAAACAATTCATGTTTGCAAGATTAATCTTTAAAATAACAATGGCCTAAATCATACCGTTGTTGTCTAGTTGTTCAGTCGCATTCGACTCTCCGTGACTCTATGGACCACAGCACTCCAGGTGCATCTCTCAGTCACTGCCCCTTTCAGCTCAGTCAGCTGCAGGTCTTTTTTTTGCTGACTGTATAGAGCTCCTCTATCTTTGGCTGCAAAGTATATAGTCAATCTGATTTCTATGTTGTCCATCTGGTGATGTCCATGTATAGAGTCGTTTCAGAGGCTGTTGGAAGAGGGTCATTGCTACAACCAGAGAATTATCTTGGCAAAATCATGTCATAGGCTCCTAATATTGTCACTGCAACAAAGGCAACATATCAGTGGATCATCAGGGGTAGTGAGTTCTAGGCAGAGGTGTTCTAAAAGTGAATTTTGACTAGTTCATATATTTTCACAGGCAATGTTGCCCTGAAATACTCCATTCTCATTGGCTGAAATAAGATTGACACATATTTGAGCCAATCAGAAGCTGCACAAATGTATATTTAAGAAAGAAAAGCATGGCAAAGACATTTGATTTTGTTTTATAGTGGGGCAGGATTTTTCAATTGGTCAGAAGATGAGGATCCATGGCTTCAATTAAGAAAGAAAAGGGCAGAATCTTCAAGCAACATGAATAACCCGCTTAATCTAGGCCAGAAGTTTGAGAACCAGGGCATCATAGATCATCACTAGAGGGCATTACAGGGTAGGTTAGTATATTTTTTAACCCATACATGTTTAACTTTATTATTTATTGTCAGTAATTTCTGTTTTTATTTAATTAAATTTATTTTTTTGCTGTAATTTTTTTTAGGTAATATTTTTGTTATTTTCTGTATTTTACTTTTTTATTCTATGTCTTTTTTTTTTATATACTTTTGGGTTAGGAGCTATTGGGGGGGATCTTTCTGAACCCCATGGAGGTAGTTTACATGGGGGCTTAATATGGACCCCTCTGTTAGTAAGTAGGGTGCCATGGGGGTCCTTCATACTTTCATGTCTTAATTAAGTAGACAGTACAGCAACCATGATGTAAAAATATGATGTTAACACGAAACAAATAATTAAATTGCATGCAGATCTGAGTAGCACTAATGCATATTGTGCCGCTGTTGATTGGGAATTAATGTGTGTCCTTTTAGTAAATTCCTCCCACAGTTATTGAGGCTTTGCAGACTATGAACTGATATTTTAATTTGATTTGTGAAAACTCAGAGAAACAGTAAAGGAACTGGCATCGGGTACTAGTAGATGATGAACACTGGGGTTAAGTGAATGTTCCTGGCACAAGCTTTAGAGAAGAACTGCAATATGGACATGAATGGAAGGTGTAGCAGTAGTTGAGGCAAGTCACATTGAGGTAATTAATGCATTCTCTACCAGAATGCTATTGTTATCATTTGGTACCTCTCATTGGAAGATGCCTCTAAATATAATATTTTCTCTAAAATGCTTTTATGTTCCTGTCTTGCATACATGCTATTGCATGTGATCCTTTAGGTCTATTTATGTGTTGTAATTAGTAAATTAGTTATTGGGTTTTATACTTTATCTACAGATATGTTGTTTAACTAATGAAAATGCATGCACAGGTTAAGCTATGGGATAGCATAGATAGCATATATTAATGTGTTGTAAGTATTTCTATTTTTCATTCTTCATCTGTTTTACCTACACATATATGGATGGCATATGATAGCAGAATTCAACCAGTATGAAGTGTCTGTGAAGTTCAATAGATACATAAATGCAATATCCCTTATGTTCACAACCTTGCCATCATGATATTGTTATTTCCTTGTCCATATTTGCTTACCTGTCTGGCTTGAGAAGCCACCAACAGTGTATATCACTATTGCATTGTCATGTTTGTCAAGCTTTTCCCACCTCAATCTCTAAAAACTCCTTACCAGGGCTGTTTTCCTAACCACGGTACTGTCCACTAGGCATAAGCTGCCTCATAGACTTAACTTTCCACTGATAATTTATGGAATGTAGTAGTTTGTGAAACAGAAATTATTTCCCATATTGTCAAGTTGATTTAAAAATCTAATCTTGACAACAGCCTACAATGGGATGAATTTACAACAGATCGCATGTGCAGTTGCACCCACAATAGCTCAAGTTAACCCGTGATCCAGCTTCTCAGCTCATATTGCGATTTATTAGAGCCCCTTCTCCAGTGTTATTCCCAGCTCATTATGGCAGATCGCAATTTATATTGATTGGGGTGTGTTAAGGGCGTGTAATCTGCACCTACCAGGAAAATACTACTCCAACTCCCTCATCTTGATTTTTTATATTCGCTATGCTGATCGTCAGCATTTCGAACTCTCATTAACAGTATATTTTATATTTAAAAAAACAAGCAAACATGGTTATAGATTAGATTACTATAGAGGTCTGAAGCATTTTACTAAAGAATGTATAGCAGTATATTTTATATATATAAAAAAAAAACTATTATTCACCTATTAATGTACAACATACCCTGCTATATATAATGGATGAACATGTGTTCCATTATTTTATTTAAACATTCAAATATTGGATTCTGATTGGCTGAAATATGATGGGCACATATTTTAGCCTGTCAGAAGCCATAAAAATTGAATATAAGGGGAAAGTGAGTTCAGAAATCCGTTAGTTGAGGACCCCTATGGTAGAAGTTGGGGTGCCATGGGGGTTCATAGGGACTTCCATATATTTCTTGATATTTAGTATAAATATTAGAGAATTAATCAATGCAATTAAAATGTCATCTGCATAAACTATTTTTCACTCTTTGCTCTTGTACTTAAAATCATTGTTAATGCTTTTTGTCAAATTATTTATTAAATTGATATGTTTTTTAAATGGCAGACTAAAAGTGAAATGTTGGCTATGTATAAATCCCGTTAATAAATGGAATACCTAACCTATAGCAGTTTAAAATGGTAAAAATAAACAAACATCAAGAAACCTTATCAAGATACATTATGGTTAATTTTGGAAGTCACTTAAATGAATTTTCTTGGTATTAACTGTAATTTGCTTTTGAGGTTCATAAATCCAGTCACCACACAATCTTTCAAATGCACCATCTCTCATCTGCACTGTGTTAGCCTTAACAATTCTGTCTGTCCATGAGATCTTTGGTAGCATCAAAATCCAAGCATCCATTAAAGTACCTGACTGGCACAGATTGTGGACTCACCAACCTCACAGGCCAGCTGTTTACTACTCCCCACTTTGTCTGCTAATTGACTACTGAAGATCACTTATCTAACTAACTCAAATTCAGCACAGTCAAATGAACATTGGTAATAAACAATGAATATTATCAGTCCATCTGTTAAAATGATATGACTTCACATAAGGTACACGTATAACTAAAGACACAGGCCTGCCAGCCTTGCTTTATACTTCTTAGATTAGATAATAAAACTTACTTTTCAGTTCTAATCACCATAGATAATTTAATGTAGGAGACTTGATGAATGTTGTCTTTGGAGATCCAATATCTCCTGTGCTCTGTAATTAGAATCTATTTATAATAGCATCTTAACTTTGACAACCAATTTAAGTGTGAATCATTTTTCTTGTCTATATTTTAAGGACAACAAATTCTTCTGAAATACAATGCAATTCTAATCAAATTTATATTTTAGCATACAAATGTGTTATGTTAGATATATAGGTAAGGATTATGATGTCAAAGGATTGCTCTGAACAACTTAAGATAATATAACTTTTTGATTAATTGGGGTGTATTTATCAAGAGGGGATTGAATTGGGGATAAAACAGGAATTTAAATATCCTCACATCCTATGTTTTTTATATTAACTATTTATTAGTGTTAAAATTGATCACGCTCCCATAGATGTTTAAATGCCTCTTACCCATGTTTATCTCTGATTTTCCCCACTTATCTCCAATTATGCCCACTTATTACCATTTATATCCATTCCTGACAAATTTACCCCATTTATTTTAAAATTATGTCTCTAAAATATTCTGCTAAAAGATGTAATTTCCTTTTAATTAACTAGAACTAAAACATGTGAATCTAATTAAATAGTCTATACCTTTTCCTTGCATTAACAAGTGCGCGAAAGACTGGAGATGTGAAATTCTGTCTGTGGATCCAGGAATATATTTCTTAAGCATTTGTCTATTTTTAACAGCTGTGTTTATTAATGCAGAGAGAGAAAGGCTTTTATACGTTTGATATGGACAGATTTCTGTTTACAGAATGTGATTTAATGGCTTTAATGTTTGTCCATTACATTTCCTTAAAAGATTATTCAATATTCCCAAACACTTAATATACACATCAAATCTATTCTAATTTAAGCACTCTAAACAGAAGAAATTAATTATTAATGGAAATACATCTGCAGTTGAATAAGACCATTATAGCAGAAGTCAGTTCTAATTGTGTATTGACTAAAAATACCTTGATTAATTTCCTGAATTGCTGTGAAGAGATTTTCATTTAACTGCAACATAACATGCTTCTTTTTCAAAGGTACATGAAATATCTGACCTTATTTTATAATGAAAGAATGGACTCCTTATGGACCCCCATGGTAACTAAAATGACCCCCTACCATTGGGGGTTCAAGCAATCAACATGGATGTGCCTGTTTATCAAGCAGTGATTTTTTATTTTAATGTAAATCTTTTTTTTATTTTATGCTTGTCTTTTTTAATTTTTATTTTGTTAGTTTTTTTTAAATTGTTTTTTGTGTCATTTGTTAAATAGAGAGTAAGTGTTAGGGTCTATGAGGCTCCTTGTGCATCCCTATGGGAGGATACCGAAGGACCTCTATGATATTAGTTGATATGCCATGGAGCTCCATGGGGACCCCTTGGTATGAGGTTAAGCTTAGATATCCTTTGGGTCCATAGGGACTTCCATCGTTATCCTTACAGGCCACATAGGGGTTCAAAACATTTCACTACCATCAACTGTTTCAAACCTTTCACGGCAGTGAAACACACAATGATGAATATCAGTATTGCGTGCAATAAAAAGCAGAATGAGTGTTTCGAAAATTCAATAGTAGTAGTACTAGTAGTAGTTATATGTTCATGATAGATAACAGATAACACGTCCATAACATACCAGGTTCATTGTAACTCACGATCAGCCACAATGAATTGAGATGAGCTGGGTATAACAGGGGCTTTAATAAATCACATGATGAGCTGAGAAGGGGGATCGTGGATTAACAACGCTACTGTATTTTTTCTTTTTTTATTAATAAACCTCAAATTCCCTAAATAAATAAATGCAAGGCTCATTATGATTACTTTTGACAGACATGAACATTTTTTTCTCCCTATCTATATCATGTAATGTTGTACATTTAAAGGATCACTGTATAGAAAATATATGTTTAAAAAGTCTGACTAAAAGCATAATTAGGCAATAAAAATATAATTACGCTTGTTTTAATTAGAAGAACATTTTAATTTGATGCCTTTACTGGACCGATGAGACATCCAGGATACATTATGGAAGATTTTATGTGTGAGAGCGGCGTTTATAATTTTGCATTTATTGATGTGAGCTGACTGCTCCTCAGCATGTGTGGGAAGAGTGCAAGTGTCAAATTCTAGATTACCCAATGATTTAAAAAAGATCCCTTATTCCACCACACCCTCCATTGTTCAGTAGATAAGAAAAGATAGCCACACTCTATCAATACATACCCAATGCAGACAATAGGGAAGATTTGTGTGCAAAAATGGCTTTCCATTCGTTATTTATACAGATTATAATGCTGTTGCCTTATCGCATACTTCACAAACATGTGAGGCTTTTCCTAAAAATGCAATGGTACTTTAAGGAAGAGAAAAACAAATCAGAATAGAGATAACTCTGTTGATATCCTTATGATCATGCCACTTGCATTTTAAATAAAAAGTAAAATAAATCCTTGCTGTATACGTGTCATGATCCCCTTGACCACCAGTCCTTTGGACTCATATGATCCACCCGGGATGATTAGGATTTTGAGGCTGGCCATTATTCTGGCTGTGGTTGTGGTCAGTAATTTTACAGTATGTTTTATAGGTATTTATATGTTAGGTTGCACTATGTATGTTAATTATTGAATGTTATGTTGCTTCTCTATGTGTGCTTGACTTATAATGTTAGATTCTGTATATTGCCTGTTCAGTTCATGAAGAGTTAACTGATTTAGACTGTTATGAGGTAGCCAGTAACTGCCATGGATAGAGTTAGTTATGCTTCCGAATTCATAAAGTGAGTGTAACAAATATCACAGTCTCTGTCTAGGTGAATACTCATATGGAAAAATATATATAGTAGAAAATATGTATATTAATCCAGTCACTGTCTGACTGGATTAATATATATATATATACTAGTGACTTGCCCATCAAAAATTACGGGGCAATCAAATTTGAAGCCATGGCAATGATGTTTGCTACACAATGTAAAGCTTTTGCTACTCTGAGGTCTTTCGGCGCTCATTGTGAGCGTCTCTCCTTGTGTACTTTTGCTCCTCTGAGCACCTTCTGTGCGATATATATAACTGCAGCGTAAAAATTAAAAATGTTTTAGTGCAGTGGAAAGTATACATTTTTATTTTCCATTACATTAATTTAATAAGTATTAATTAGTATGTTAATAATTAATTGTGAATGAACAAATGTATTAGGAAGTGTAAAATATGCTATTTTGCGTATATTTTTTTATATATATTTTTTTTTCATAATAATTTATCAATTCATTACTTAATATACTTTACCTATTTGTAATTAATATATCCAGCAATCAATATCCTGAAGAGCATACAATGTACAGTTGGACTGTTGCTGCCCTGATGAGAAAGTGTTAGCAATGTACTAATTGTGCAGTATAAATAGGCTGCGTGCGCATGGACAAACTGTTGGTTTAGTCGTGTAAAGCGCCATTTTAGATTCATAATGTTATTAGTTGCAAGTTAGTGTTGTAAAATGGAGGCGATTGTCTATGTGTTACGTGGCTCGCGAGCAGTTTCCGTCCTTTGTAATAGTGTATTTTGTACCTCGTACGTTCCTGGGTAAGTGGTACAAGTCTGACGGTGTTTTGTGCAGTCGTGTAGCCTCATTTTCATTTTTATTTCGGCCGCCATTTTTTTTCTTGCTTAGACGATTTTCGAGTGTCGAAGCTCAGCAAATTCAGCTGAACCTCACTCCCAGACGTCCTGGCTGTCCCACCGTGCTGTGTGTGATTTTTTTTTAGTATTTTTTTTTTGTGTGTTTTTCAATTTGCTCGGTATGGCCGTTTTTAGTCCCACGTTCCTCAACCGCTTGCAGCCTAAGGCAATCCCACATTTCCTAACTGCTTGGAAGCTAAGTCCCGTGTTTTTGAATGCTTCAACAGCTTACCCTGCTTCCCGAGGCTCGCAGGAGCGCCTTTGTGGCTTATTTCTGCCTAAGTGCTCAACTGTTCGCCTTGCTATGTGAGGCTTGCAGCTGATGAGCGCCTTCGGCGCTCATCAGCTAAGTGCTCTGAGCTTGAAATACTTCTGTGCTTCAGAGGCTCGCCTCGCTATGCGAGGCTCGCAAGCGTGACGACGATTTGTAGTTTGACAACTATTATATGTGATATATGGAATAAGATATCTGGAAGATATATATGTATCAGAATCCCTATAGAAGATGATAACAGCTATCACTGTCTGACTGCATTAATATACGTATGGAATAAGATATCTGGAAGATATATATATATATATACTAGCGAATTGCCCGTCCAAAAAATGACGGCAATTAAATTGTAAGTGAGCTAAGGGTGTTTGGTGTATATAATGTGGCTGATGTAGCGTTGTTTGTTTTCTATGTCTTGCATGTTTTTCGGAATATCCGTAGCTGTTTGGTGGGCTTTTTCAGAATATCCGTAGCTGTTTGGTGGTGTTTTGTGTGTTTATGGTAGTATTTTGCGTGTTTAGGGACCTTTAGCCTCGTTTTCGTTTTGTTCGGCGGCCATTTTTTCTCTCGCTTAGGTGATTTTCGGGTCTCTAAACTCCGAAATTTGTGCTTAAATGGAGGTGTAACTTCACTTGCAGAGGTCCTCGGTGCCCACCCTTGCTGTGAGTAACCTTTTTATGTGTTTGTTGTTTGTATTTGTTGTGTTTGTACTGTTTTTGGGGTTGCGCAGGTTGCGTCCTTGTTTTCTAAACTCGTAGGTGTTTTTCGGCAAATACGTAGGTGTTTGGTGGTGTTTTGCATCTTTAGACTACTGTAGCCTCGTTTTCGTTTATTTTTGATGTTTTGATGTGCGCGTGTTGCGGCCGTTGTTTGCGAGGTCGAAATGGGTCATAACGTGTCTCGTATTTTGTTTGCGTTACAAGGTAAATTTTGCGAGGGTCGCAGTTGCTGGCAAGGAGCACCTTTGGCTTTGCGAGGGCCGCGAGCTCGCTAGCATGAGCAACGGCTCGTATGTTCACAACTATATATGTGATATAAATATGTGTCAGAATCCATAGTGATGATAATAGCTGCCCTGGTCGTGTACAACTAATGAAGTAGATGTTATGATGCCTTGTTTAGAGACATCTGTTACCTTGGTGAAGGGATCAAAAGGACCTGGTGGATCTGCTGGGTAGGTTTGGGCATAACAGCCTTATGAAGCCCGACTGAAAAAAGTAAATCGCCACAATACATTTAGACCCTCATTCAATTGAGCCCTTCCGGAGATCTGAGCTCGCAAGTGGAGGTTGCAAGTTTTTTTGCTATTCAATTGGCTTCCGTTTGTGCGCTCCGAGCTGAGATCTTTCACAGCCACAAGAGTTCCTCACACTAAAATCGCTAACCACTCTGTCAAGCCCGCAAATGGCAAATATCTAACCCCAAGTTAATGGTACCAAGGAGGTCTCGCAAAGGGCTTAATGACAAATCGGAGCACTTTAAAAGCAAATAAAAAAGCTATACTGTACTTTTATTAAGAGTGAAAGTGATGTTAGGTCTTAGATTTAATAGCACAACATTCTCCAATACTTTATTTCATGTTCAATATTCATGTTATATCGATCACGGCAATCAATGGGAAATCCTACGGGCTTTAACTTCCAAGACCGTAGGATTTTAAAATCCACGGGCTTGAAGCCTGTAGGTCTTAGAAAAATGGAGGATGGATTTCAAAGTTCTACTTCCTTGGAGGTCATGATGAAGATCTCTGTTTTCATTGGCTGTGTCTGCATCAGCAGTTACAGGCTTGCTCCCGTAACATGTTAAAGCCTGCAAATGCTACATCCGATGGCAATAGTTTTCCGATTTTCGAGACCGGCTCCTAACTTGTAGGCCCGGCCAATTGAATAGCATCGCAAAAGTAGAGCAACGGGAGTGCGCAACTCAATCGCAGGCATTTGGCTGTCTGCAATCGAGTTGCGAGTCCCGAATTGAATGAGGCCCTTAGTATGGATTTATTTATTTAAAATATTGATACAATTACATAATTTCTTCAGTAAATAGCTATGAGGCTTTTAGCTTTGCATGCATCCTGCAATGCATTACCCACATCCTGCAATCTGAATGTTTTATATATTATCAGTGTACATTTTATTCCTTTAATTTAAATATATTTAGAGAATGTTATTTGATCTTCTTGTAAGCACAGACTGGCAGTACTAATTGACATGAAGGTTAGACCTAACTTATATAATATCAACTAAGTAGATTCATCTTCCATTAGTATGGAATGTTCCATACATCCTAGCAAAGAAACAATCGTATGCCATCATTCTGATGGCTAATGTATAGTTTATGTTAAACAGCAGCATAATAACAGAGACACATTTATCCGATGAGGTGCAGATTAACCCCATTGGGTTCCCTTATTGACCTCCTTAGCACCTAATATTAACCTCATACCATGGCTCCCTACAGGCCCCATGTTATTCAATCCAATAACCATTGGGGGTTCTTATGGAACCCTATGGTACCTAATCTTACCCTTCTACAATGGGGGTCCTGATAGACCCCCATGGCACCCTAACTACTACCATAGGGGTTCTATGGACTCTCATGGACCCTATCACCCCACATAAATAAAGAAAGGAATTACAGAAAACAATGTGTACATGAATATGAAAATAAATAAAAAGTAATAAAATTATAAAATAAAAAAATTAATTGACCAAATTGAATGTCTTTTGATCCCTTCACCAAGACAGTCAAAGTCTCTTTAAAATGCCCTTTTTATTAGGAGCATATACACAGTTCATTAATTGTACCGGATCAGGACAGCCATTTTCTTTACTATAGACTCTGACACATATATATCCTCCAGATATCTTATTTTATATATATATATATATATATATATATATATATATATATATATATATATATAAATCCTCTCTCAAGTTATGTTACCTCCCTTTTGATTAGAAGCATTAACATACTTTAGATATCTTCATTCAGATCAGACTCTCCCTCTTCATTAAGAGTAGACTTGTCCACACAGTCAGATCCTAACTGCCCAACTGCTCTCTCTGACAGTTACAGACCGACAACACAACATTCCAAAATATTAAACACTTAGTGAACCAAACTTGCAGCATACAGAATCACACATCACAAGTCAATCAAACATAGGGAAGCAACATAACATACAGCAACCAACATACACAGGGCAATCAACTTAATCTAAAAACACATCAAATAACAATAACAATTACTGGACCCAGGGGGATCATGACAACTACTCCCCCCTTTTAAATGCAGCATCCCGGTGATCATCTCTATCAGATGAACACCGGCATGCTGCAAACATTAAGTCCATGCGTAAGTCCATGTCTGGTTTGCTTGGCTACTCAACCCCATTTGGGCTAATGTTGAAATCAATTCCCCCCCCTGCGGGAGTCCTTATTTTGAGTGTGCAGGGCAATTTTTTTATTTTTCTTCTGTAGAATGTGCAGGGGCAAAAACAACTCTGGAAGTGATTCCAGTGGATCCCATGCCATAACAACCCTCCCCAACCAGGCCAGTACCAACACCTGTCCTGTTATGAGTAAAACAGTCCATGGGCCAATGTGACCAAAAATGGGCAATACATCCCTTGTGTCACAAGCTGTTGATGATTGGGATTGTAATGTTTTCCTTCTTTTCTATTTGCTGCTTTAGTTGCTCCTTTAAGAGACTTTACTTCATCGGTTTTGCAAGACAGATCCATTTCCAGGCAAGCTATAGTGGATGTTTATTCTTGTTCTCTTGATCTGTAGTGTCCTAATGCTGTGTTCATTTCATCAACCATTTTCTTGTACTGATGCTTATGTTTTTCTGTTAATGCCACCATTTCAGCAATATTATGTTGGCAATGGATATCTGTTTATTTCTGTATTTTGATTGCTTCATCACAGCAATCTATCAACCTCTTTGTTAAGACATTCTTCTTTTATCTTTGCATCATCTGTCTCCTTTTGCTTATTGTTGTGTGTTCTTTCATGGTCAATTTTAGTATCTTCAAGTTGTAGGTGTAATTCACCTGAGATTCAAGAACACTACACTGCTTACTTTCTCTTGTAATTTTATTTTTCAAAGACTTGTTTTCTTGTTGCAACTCTTCAATTGTCTTGTTTTTATTTTCCATTTGTTTCTTTAAAGGCTCAGCTTCCTTCCTTAACTGATCGTTTTTATCTTCATACTTCTGCTGCAATTCCTGGATTTGTGTTTCTTTGTTTTTCAGTTCATTCTGTAGCTCCTGTACCTGTGCTATAATGGGCACCTGTTCTGCCTTTTGAGCCTGCAAATTTTGAATATCCATTCTTAAGGATGAATTTTCTTCTTTCAATATTCTTAACTCTTCTTACTTGTTTGCCAACTTTATGCGTTCGGTCACTAAAAGTTCTTCCACTGTTTAGATTTATTCATCTTTTTCTTGATTACTCTTCTCCATCTGCCCTTATACATTTTTATTAGCCTGTCATTTCTTGATCTGTAATTTCAACTTCTTGTTGTGATAATGCAGAACATTGTTTTCCTCAAATTTGTTGGACACTTTTGCATGCTCATTCTGAAGTTGCTCATTGAGAAATCTTATTTTCTCATCTCAATGATATTTCTTTGCAGCTGTTCCTGTATTAGAGCTGCAGCAATTTGCTCATTCTTCAAACCCTGGAACATATTGATTTCTGCTTTTAGGGACATGTTTTCTCTTTGTAGAACCTTGAACTCCTCTTTACTATGTGCAAAATTAGAATGTGTCAGAGCCCAAAAATCTTCTTTCTATTGAACTGTCTGACCGGTCAGCTCCCTTAGCTACTCTAGGGTTAGGGTCTCTACACCCGCTTCTAACTGTTCCAGGCTTAGGCGCCGAAAGATGGGAAGAAACTCTTCCTCCTCTGGGTCAAACCACTGCATTATAGCAGCCTTGCTCTTTTTAAAAACCCAAAGTCAGAGTTCTCCCACCTGTCCATAATATTCCCTCCCCAAACTCCTTGACATTTTTTTAGGCCTTCTGAAGGCAAGTCCTCAGTATAGTCTTGCAGACCTTCAATTCCCCCCCCCCCCCCACCCCCCCCTCTGTAGCAATCCGCCTGTTACCCAAATACAATAAAGGGCGAACTGGGGTAGGCTCGCTACCACAGGGCTGATTTGGGCAGTCCCTCTTCAAATGGCCTCGCTGCTGGCATGCTTAGCACTGGGGTCCCAATCTCACCTTCTGCCCTGACGGCCGACTCCCGGTTCCTTTTGAGGGTTTAGGAGGTACCTGAACCCCAGGACGGGAGGATGCAGATTTTCCAGTCACCTTTCTTCTCTTTGGATATACTTCCTGCCTAATCTGTATCTGTAAAGCCACCAATTGATCCATAGTTAGAACCTGAGGCATCAAATCTTTCTATTGTTTTAACCTTCTGGACACCTTAGCATCGTAGATATTCATCCTGCTGCTTGCTTCTGCAGTCACTGTCTTAGCTTTATTGATGAAGGGATCCCACCGCTTGCCACCAGTTAATATGATCTGCTTCTTCTTCGGGCTTGATAAGGCCCAGCAGACCTTCCAGATTATTTTGATTCCTTCACCAAGACAGCCAAAATGCCCTTTTATTAGGAGCATATACACAGTATATATATAAATGAACCCTCTATTCACTATGGATTCTGACATTAACACTTAGTGAACCAAACAATTGGGATTGTAATGTTTTCCTTCTTTTCTATTTGCTGCTTTAGTTGCTCCTTTAAGAGACTTTACTTCATCGGTTTTGCAAGACAGATCCATTTCCAGGCAAGCTATAGTGGATGTTTATTCTTGTTCTCTTGATCTGTAGTGTCCTAATGCTGTGTTCATTTCATCAACCATTTTCTTGTACTGATGCTTATGTTCTTCTGTTAATGCCACCATTTCAGCAATATTATGTTGGCAATGGATATCTGTTTATTTCTGTATTTTGATTGCTTCATCACAGCAATCTATCAACCTCTTTGTTAAGACATTCTTCTCTTATCTTTGCATCATCTGTCTCCTTTTGCTTATTGTTGAGTGTTCTTTCATGGTCAATTTTAGTATCTTCAAGTTGTAGGTGTAATTCACCTGAGATTCAAGAACACTACACTGCTTACTTTCTCTTGTAATTTTATTTTTCAAAGACTTGTTTTCTTGTTGCAACTCTTCAATTGTCTTGTTTTTATTTTCCATTTGTTTCTTTAAAGGCTCAGCTTCCTTCCTTAACTGATCGTTTTTATCTTCATACTTCTGCTGCAATTCCTGGATTTGTGTTTCTTTGTTTTTCAGTTCATTCTGTAGCTCCTGTACCTGTGCTATAATGGGCACCTGTTCTGCCTTTTGAGCCTGCAAATTTTGAATATCCATTCTTAAGGATGAATTTTCTTCTTTCAATATTCTTAACTCTTCTTACTTGTTTGCCAACTTTATGCGTTCGGTCACTAAAAGTTCTTCCACTGTTTAGATTTATTCATCTTTTTCTTGATTACTCTTCTCCATCTGCCCTTATACATTTTTATTAGCCTGTCATTTCTTGATCTGTAATTTCAACTTCTTGTTGTGATAATGCAGAACATTGTTTTCCTCAAATTTGTTGGACACTTTTGCATGCTCATTCTGAAGTTGCTCATTGAGAAATCTTATTTTCTCATCTCAATGATATTTCTTTGCAGCTGTTCCTGTATTAGAGCTGCAGCAATTTGCTCATTCTTCAAACCCTGGAACATATTGATTTCTGCTTTTAGGGACATGTTTTCTCTTTGTAGAACCTTGAACTCCTCTTTACTATGTGCAAAATTAGAATGTGTCAGAGCCCAAAAATCTTCTTTCTATTGAACTGTCTGACCGGTCAGCTCCCTTAGCTACTCTAGGGTTAGGGTCTCTACACCCGCTTCTAACTGTTCCAGGCTTAGGCGCCGAAAGATGGGAAGAAACTCTTCCTCCTCTGGGTCAAACCACTGCATTATAGCGGCCTTGCTCTTTTTAAAAACCCAAAGTCAAGACTCCCGGTTCCTTTTGAGGGTTTAGGAGGTACCTGAACCCCAGGACGGGAGGATGCAGATTTTCCAGTCACCTTTCTTCTCTTTGGATATACTTCCTGCCTAATCTGTATCTGTAAAGCCACCAATTGATCCATAGTTAGAACCTGAGGCATCAAATCTTTCTATTGTTTTAACCTTCTGGACACCTTAGCATCGTAGATATTCATCCTGCTGCTTGCTTCTGCAGTCACTGTCTTAGCTTTATTGATGAAGGGATCCCACCGCTTGCCACCAGTTAATATGATCTGCTTCTTCTTCGGGCTTGATAAGGCCCAGCAGACCCAGATTATTTTGATTCCTTCACCAAGACAGCCAAAATGCCCTTTTATTAGGAGCATATACACAGTATATATATAAATGAACCTTCTATTCACTATGGATTCTGACATTAACACTTAGTGAACCAAACTTGCAGCATACAGAATCACACATCACAAGTCAATCACACATAGGGAAGCAACATAACATACAGCAACCGAACATACACAGGGCAATCAAGTTAATCTAAAAACACATCAAATAACAATAGCAATTACTGGACCCAAATAATGATCAGGGGGATCATCAACAGTATACCCAAGATGTAAATGTATATGGGACTTATGCTAATTCACTTATGCTAATTCCTTAAAAAACAATCGTGAGTGCGTTAGTGGCACAAAAAAATTCTACCTAGCTATCTTTATCACCTACCCCTAAAACATTGCAAAATAACCGCTACGGGTCACTGCTACGTGTGAACTTCACAGTAGCCGAAAAGCAATGCAAAAATCTCCATGGATTTTTACACTGACACCCAAACCCTATGCTAATAAGATTTTACGGAGCACTCGCAAATCAGGGCAGTGCCATAATTGCAAAAAGCAGAAGAAAGATTTACGAGTACCAAAGACCACTCACAAGTGGTTTTCAAGCTCTTGCAGGGTTCCCAAGAAGCATTTAAAGTGACAGTATAGCGCAAAAAGCAATATGTTGGTCCGTTATAAATTAACTATAATAATAATCATCAACAAACTATATTGTTGTACAAAATAAAGCAAAAAAAACAAGAACGAGGACTTTGAAGTAAAAAAATTGTATTGTTGAGCAAATATTTAATATTTTTCTTAAAAATTGAAATATGTAAAAGGACCTCTTATATCAGTATGCTTTCTATGTAGACAAGGTATTTCCAAAATTATTGCTCAGGTAAGCTTTTGCACACATTCTCTTTTATTTTACTAAAATATTATGAAACTGAGCTTGTAAATCTTGTTATTTTAATTCAAAAGATAGAATAATGTAGACAGAAAATGTATTGAACACTTTCAACCCATTCTTTTCTTGTTGTATTGTTGTGTTATTTCATCTAAACAAAGTTGGTACTATTTACTTTAATAAAAATACGTTTTTACATGAATGTATCCATTATTTTGCTTTCATGTTTTTCGTAAAGCATTTTTACAGGTTCTCTAAACACAATTTATATCAAAATTTAAAAAATGTAACAACCTTTTTTAAAAAAAGAATTGGAAATAGAAAGCTAAGTCAATGTCTAATATAGACTCTACGTACACTAAATGAAGGAAGTCATCAGCATAAATTCCAAATCAGTGATTAGTTTTGGAAAGTAAAGCATTTTTTTCCATCATTCAATCAATCTTTCTGACATGTACGCACTGAAGCCTAAAATATGCAAAATAATTATTTTTCTGAAACTTGAGAGTAAAACTACAAATTGATTAGACACATTTTATAACTTGCCGATGTTTTTTGTCCAAAACCTGAGTTATTGACCAAGATTAACATCTGTACGAAAATGTTATAATTATAGTTATATCAATACATTGTTATGGTAAATCCATATCAGCCAAATGCAGGCCTTTGCAATTCTAAATTAGATATTTTTTCCCATTAAAAATAGAGACTAAACGTTTAATTGGGTGTTCCTGTAATCTGATTTTAGTTGAAGTCTGTCGTGTAAATTTGAATACCAAAGCTAAGTGGCTGTTAGATAAGATTAGCTTTGTGGACACTACTATAAAGCCAACGTAAAATGAAAAAATCACTGAACCGTGAAAGTTCCAATACAAATTTGCAAACTAATGCAACAGCTGTACAGCTAAGACATCTAGTTTTATAGTCAAGCTTGAAACTTTATTTAATTAATACAGGATGCAATTTTTTACTTCTTCATGCAACTCGAAAATAAATATAATAATGTTCAGTCCAGTCACTAACTAAAGGGACAATTAAAGTCTCACTTTTTTTCTATTATTCTTTTAAATGAGCTTGTTTTTATATATTTAGAAAAAGTGTCATAAGCGAAACATTACTACTTTGTATCTGCAGCATAACTCCATCCTCCATAAACTTTAAAGATTGTATAGACAATGATTTCATATGGCAAGCCAACCAATATCTGCTCTGCTTTTTATAGTCAACCAGCTATTGTAGAGCTACACATACAGCCTTAATAAATTGTGATTTGGACAATTAAAAAGGGCTCTATATAAGCACATAGCATATTTTTTTACAGAAGTTTTTAGTTAGTGAACTT
This sequence comes from Discoglossus pictus, assembly GCA_027410445.1. NCBI lineage: Eukaryota > Metazoa > Chordata > Amphibia > Anura > Alytidae > Discoglossus > Discoglossus pictus. Next base: position 44,976,490 of record CM050165.1, read on the forward strand.
CTATCCAAAAGCAAGGTCTTCACTAACTAAAAACTTCTGTAAAAGAAAATGCTCTGTGTATTTTTCGCCCTATAAGACGCACCGGCAGATAAGACGCACCTAGTTTTTAGAGGAGGAAAACAAGAAAAAAAAAATCTGAATCAAACACAAATACACTTTACACACAGATACACACCTACATTACACACAAATATATATATATATATATATATATATATATATATATATATATATATATATATATATATTTATGTGTGTATGTATATGTATGTATGTGTATCTATATATATATATATATATATATATATATAGATACACATACATACATATACATACACACATAAATATACATACACATACATACATATATACACACACATACATGCACACATACACACACATACACATACACCCACATACATACACACACATACATGCACATACATGCACACATACACACACATACATACACACACATACATGCACACATACACACACATACACATACACACACATACATGCACATACATGCACACATACACACACATACATACACACACATACATGCACACATACACACATACACATACATATACTGCAGCATTTGGGAGCATTTGGGAGCCCTTGACCCTTTCTGACCCTCCCTGACCCTCCTGATCCTCCTGATCCTCACCTTTCTTCTGATCTCTGCCATCTTGATCTCACCCCAGCGCTTCCTACCAGCACTCCTCGTGTACTGCAGCGTTGCGTGTGTGACGTCACTAGGACGCACCGGCCGACGCGATGCTGGTAGGAAGCGCTGGGGTGAGATCAAGAGGACAGAGGCAGTTTGAAAAGGTATATTCGCCGTATAAGATGCACCAACTTTCCTCCCCCAGTTTTGGGGAAGAAAAAGTGCGTCTTATACGCCGAAAAATACGGTATATAGAGCCTTTTTCAATTGGCCGAATCGTAATTTAATAAGGCTGATAGTAGATCTTCAGTAGATTGCTTAAAAATGCTAAGAAAAAAAGCCAGGCCATTTTGTGAAAATGGGAAGTGTGGGCTATTCCCTGGTCAAGTCTGTTAAGACTTTTTTTTTTATACGAGTTAAAGGTAAAATTAATAAACACTTGTTTTTCTTGTGAAAAAAGCTTTTCAAAGTCATATTGCTTTTGATAGAAAATGTCCAACTTTACTAATCATTTACTATCATATTAAATTACCAGTATGCTTAATGGACAATACAACTACATAAATTATAATTTTTATGGTTATTCACTGTATGAATATCCATTTAGATCCATTTAGATCCATTTTTTGTGAAAATGGGAAGTGTGGGCTATTCCCTGGTCAAGTCTGTTAAGACTTTTTTTTTTATACGAGTTAAAGGTAAAATTAATAAACACTTGTTTTTCTTGTGAAAAAAGCTTTTCAAAGTCATATTGCTTTTGATAGAAAATGTCCAACTTTACTAATCATTTACTATCATATTAAATTACCAGTATGCTTAATGGACAATACAACTACATAAATTATAATTTTTATGGTTATTCACTGTATGAATATCCATTTAGATCCATTTAGATCCATTTTTTGTGAAAATGGGAAGTGTGGGCTATTCCCTGGTCAAGTCTGTTAAGACTTTTTTTTTTATACGAGTTAAAGGTAAAATTAATAAACACTTGTTTTTCTTGTGAAAAAAGCTTTTCAAAGTCATATTGCTTTTGATAGAAAATGTCCAACTTTACTAATCATTTACTATCATATTAAATTACCAGTATGCTTAATGGACAATACAACTACATAAATTATAATTTTTATGGTTATTCACTGTATGAATATCCATTTAGAAATACATGGACATACCTTTGTAAGCACTGTCTCTTTGTAGATAAAATATAATTTGTCACAATTTACAGATATTATATTTTGAATTTTATAATCAAGATAAACAAGACTTAAGTAATTTTATCTGTTTACTTAAAATGTAATTACAAAAATCTAGCATTTCTTATTGTTCTATTATTGGTAATTTTATCAAATTATTTTTCAGTTGAGTAACTGTTGCATCCAGGATCAATTTTATTTCAAAAGCTAGCTCAACCTAGCAACTGGCTTAACTGATACTATTTTGCTGTTAACAAATAGTTATGCACATAAAAGCTACTTTTAAGTGCATAATTAATCAACAATTTTCTTTGACTATATTCATCAATAAGGAAACTCTAGATTGTGATAAGATTATTTATAGCTTTGGCCGGAGTTTCCATTAATATTAGTGCTAGAGTAAACAGTAGTGAAAATGTAATCAGAAATAATCTTATCTTCTTTTGTATTATATTGAATCCTGTTGAAGTGAAGACTACTTTTCACATCCAATCTCAAAATTTGAAGGAAAAAAAAAATACTTTTTGCTCATAGAGGTAGCTTCATTAAGCTACCTATTAGGCTGCCAAAGGCCATCAACAGTTGCATAAGGAGTTTTCCTGATAAGAAATGGACACTGTATCCTTCAGTAAAGCAAATTTCAGTGGGAAGTGATCTGTGCAGTTATGGCATCTGATCTGCATTAACTTTCTGCTTCACTGCATGAAGAGTTTGCATTTATCACCATACTTTTCTGAGAATGTAAAGGCGAAGAATCCGAGACTAACCTATAAGCATTTTTTACAAATGTTTTTAAAAAGAAAAATCATATCTAGAGACTAATTGCTGTGCTAACTAGTTAGACACACCTGGGCTAAAAAGTGCATGCTCCCTGAAAACATGGGGGTGGAGAGAAGCAGATCCACTGATGACTGAAACACAATAATTATTCAACAAAACAAACCAAGCCAAACTGCATAATCAAGATCTACTGTAGATCGATTTATACAATGAATCAAGATTAGTAGAATACTAGAATACTTTTCTCTAATTGACCACATCCTTAGAAAGAATGGCCACTTATTATCCACCAGCCTCTACCCTCATTACAAGTTTAAAGAGCATCTAAAATATTAATTCCAGGAATTCTTTAGTAGGAGTACCTTCAGTCTGGCCTGTTAAATACATTTTAAGCTCTTCATGTCCAGGAATCATACCCAATTTCGAAATTTCATATAAAACCGTACAGTGTATGTTTTTTATATTTTTATAGCTGTTGTATACTGTGTTTATTGATGGCACAATACAAATAAAAATATATATATGCATATAAATACATGTTGTGCCAGTCCTTATACATTAGGATAAGGTTCTGTTAATGTGCATTACATTTAATTATTAAAGGCAATGTGCTATTTGTGTTCAGCTATGAAAAGTTCTGGCAATAGCCATTTTAATTTGCAAATGTATTTCTAAAAGTGGATGTATGTGTAAACATATTTTCTACCCATGAATTCAGAATAAACAAGTCACATAAATTTAGATTAATTTCTATAGCAACGATGAGCTGTTGTTGGAAAATGTGATGAATAGTCTACAGTGAGTAGTAATGGACTATTTTTTGAAACATTCACCAAGCTTTGTTGTGCAGGTGAAGGTGTAGGGAAGTCTATTATTAAAGGAGTGAGCTTCTCTATATTAACCATTCCCTGTTCTCCACTGCTTTCCTATTTCATCTCTACCTGATTGGGGCTTGCTATAGGTCAGCTGTAAACATGTTTGTATATAAAACAATACTGCATTCCCTTTTGAGTCACTAAAATAAACAATCAATAACACCAGGCAGCTCTCCTCTGTTTATGCTGGAAAATTGTTTGAATACGTATTATTATACTGTTAATTATCTGCTTTGATTATAATATAAATGAAGTGGAATATAGTATATCAGTGAAGAAAATATGTATTTCCCACTTATTTCCATAAGTATAAACACAATGTAGAACAAAAGCCTTTGTGAAATGTGCATAGGGATAGTAACTAGAAGGTAACCATGTGATTACATTATAGACTGAGCACTGTGCGTTATTATGGACCTATTAGCTGTACTATTACTGTAGAGATCTAGGTAGAAGATGGAAAAGTAATATTTAGGATCTGCCCCCGGGATTTGTTTGTATTTATAGATCACATATAATAGTTGTCAAACTGCGAGACGTCATCACGCTTTGCATGGTGCGTACGAGTTAGGCGATGAGCACCGCAGACGCTCATCGCTTGCGAGCCTTGCGAAACGAGGTGAGCTGTTAAGGCAATGAAACTTGCAGCCAAAGGCGCTCAGCGCGACGCTCGCAATGAGCGCCAAAGGTCTTCAGAGTACAAAAAGATTTACATTGTGTGTCAAACAGCATTCCCATGGCTTCAAATGTTATTGCCCCATCATTTTTGACGGGCAAGTCGCTAGTATATATATAATGTCATTAATTTGTTATGAATTCCTTGTATTAAGGGAATAAACACTTTGCCATAATTAAGAAAATAGAGCTGCCTGAAACAGAAGCCAGTAATTTTGGATCTCATAATTAAACGTTGGGGGTCTCCTCTCCGCACCAGTGCAGTGGAGTTCAAAGACATATATCCATTTTTATTAATACAATTGCATAAATTACTTATTCTTACATAACTAGTTCATAACTTAGCCACTCTAGCCCATACTAGCTCATTTGGACAAGGGTGATCTTAAACAGCCCCAATAAACAATTTCTACACTACAAGAAAATATTAACCAAGTCAGGGGATCAGACCAATCAACAGCACCCCAAAAAAAAAAAAAAAGCGATGTCTCCCCATAAAATGTTCACTTTTGACTCAAGAAGAGAGGACTAGTAGCCTAAGGTGTTTGTATGGAGGAGGACTAGTCCCTTCCTACACCCAGCACTATCTGCTAGGGTACAAGGTAATGATGACCATATTTAACAAAAATTAAAAATATACTTTCCTCTTGCCAGTGGTGTCAATGGAAGCATCAGGGCTTGCAAATGAGCCAATCAAAAAATATGCAGTGCTCTAAAATTAATGTTATTTATTCCCCAGTGAAAATTTGTTTTATAAGATGGAATATATATATATACTAGCGACTTGCCCGTCAAAAAATGACGGCAATGTAATGTATATGTTTGTGAAGTTGTTTAGTTATTTAAATATATTTTTGACCCTTGTAAGTATTGTGATATGAAGATGTATTTTTGTAAAACGTTGATGTAATGGTTTTTAAAAATGAATTTTGTATCTGAAGAATTGTTCACTTTAATATACATAGAATCCAGAGGAAAGTAAAAAGTAAAAAGACTTTTTGCAACGTGCCGAATTTTAACATGAAGTTTAAAATATATGTAAGGAATAACCTTGAAAGTATATATTTTTAAAATTGAACTTTATTTTTTATGTAACTTTGGAATTTTTGCAAAACATTTGTGTAATTTTGAACATTATAAACAGGAACATAGTAAATACATTTTGTAACATAATTTTGAATTAAAAGTATTAACATTTGAATGTAAAAACAGTTTAACTTTAAATTAATCAGTATTAACATGCAATTTGTATCAGAATAATTGTTAAGTTTAATATACATTGAATGTAGAGGAAGGCATACAGTAAAAACTCTCCTTAAACCGTACGTAATTAAAGTAATTCATTACTGAGCACATAAACTGGCGATAAACATGAATGAAACCTTAACATAGTGACTTCACATTTTAACATAATTTTTCATAGAAATGCAAGGCAAGTATTTTGTGAGGCGAATTATCCATAAACATGACTTCCATTAATTATGACTGAATTAAACAACAAATTGTTTTGTATTTTTGAATGTTTTTCCAAAATGTTTGCATGGCTTTAGTTTGTATCCTGCAAAGTTATAGTACTTCATAGTAGACAATGTTTTTAGTAAAAATACGTCCATCTTCTAATAAATCACCTTGACTTTCATTGTTTTCAATGTAAACTTTAATAGCCTGTGGATTTTTGCACCGTGACAACGCAACGTACAATTGACCATGTGCAAAAACTGGTTCTTCCAAGTAAATACCCACAGATTTGAAAGTCTGACCTTGTGATTTATTAATGGTCATGGCAAATGCCATAATAATGGGAAATTGTCTTCTTTGAAGTATAAAAGGGAGACTACTTTCACTTGGTGCTAAATCTATTCTTGGTATGAAAACTCTCTCTCCTTTATGGGTCCCAGTTAAAATTTCAGCATCTATAAAATGGTCCTTTAATTGTTGAACAATTAACCTTGTGCCATTGCATAGGCCTTTTTTGGGGTTCATATTTCGCAGTAACATGATAATTGCACCTTTCTTTAGCTGCAAAATATGTGGTGGCATTCCAGAAGGAGTTAAAGAGTTAATGAATTCAGTTGAAAAGTTTGCCTGACTTTCATTGTCATCAGCAAGTACAGAATCAGCACTGTGATAATTTTTTTGTGGTGCATTAATTTTTTTTAAGATTTCATTATTGAGTATTAATGCATCTTTATTTTTACACGTCAGTATGACTTGGTTGGCAAGCTCAGAATATTCTTCGTTATTTATGCTCCCTTCAAATATAGCCGATATAATATCTTGTTGACAAATCATATGAGGTGGGATCTCTACAGTGTCGTCAGGTAAATGTAGTATTTTTTCTGTTCTTCCTTCTCCAATTTTAATAAGCCAATCATTGAAATCAGTTTGGCCTTCTGATCTCATATTTTGTTGCAGTTGAAGATGGGTAAAATGTTTCCATACTGTACTTGACTTTATACATGTTTCAATAATGTCTGTTCGATTTCCATGTACAACGACAGGTAATGTTTGTCTAAAATCGCCACCCAACAAAATTACCTTTCCACCAAATGGAAAAATATTATCCATGACTTCACGAAGCAAACGGTCAATACATTGGAGGGCATAGCATGACATCATTGTGGCCTCATCTATTATAATTAATTTACATTTCTTCAATTTCTTTGCTTGTAAGGATGTCATGCGAATATCTGACACTGAATTTTCCAAAATAGGCACTGGCAGTTTGAATCCACTATGAACAGTTCTTCCACCTTCTAATAAAAGTGCAGCAATTCCAGTAGTGGCAAACGCCATTGCTATTTGTCCTTGTGCTCGTACTGAACTCATTAATAAATTGTACAAATATGTTTTCCCTGATCCGCCAGGTCCATCAAGATAGAAATAACGCTCTGTCACCATGTCATCATCTATAGCATTTTTAATGGCATGAAATGCTTGCAATTGTAGTGTATTTAAAGTTGCAAGTCTTTCTTGTGTTCTTTCTGCTTGTAGTTGAATGTCATAGTCTTCAAAGTTAATGTCATCTATTAGACCTGGATCAGGCAAATTAAAACTTGCACAACTTAATCCATGAGTTAAAAAGACTTCTTGAATTTCCATTAAGGCTTTTAAGTGTGCAATGGGTTCATTGTATCGTCGCATAAAGTCTTCAGCCATATTACTTTTAAAAGTCTCCCACAAAGCTAATGCATTTGGAGCATTTGAGAAGATACAAATAAAAGCAAATTGTTCTCTCATCTGTCGTGGCATTTGACATTGTGCTGCTTCTTCTAAACATCTTTCCCACTCTGTATCATCAGCGAGTAAGTTTCTATTTCTTGCAGCTAAATGGAAGGATTCATATACAATGTCATTAACAGTTCTTAATTGTTCAAAACTTTGTGCTCCTGGAACATTTAAAAGTAATATCCGTAAGCAAAATCGTTCAACATCTCTTGGACTGACTGTGTAAATTCGTGGAATTATTTTATTGCCTCTTGTTTTTCTTGCTCTCCATAATCCATTCACAAAAACATAGTGATATGGAATTTCAATATATAAGTATTGTGTTGCTTGAGCATCAGTGGAATTTAATGCAAACCATGCAGTTAGTGTAGTGTGACGATCTTCACTTTGGGCCAATGCATTCATTTCATTTCCAGAATGGAAATAGACTAAATGTCGTTGTGGCAAATGTACTGCTAACCTATATACTGCATGTGATCTATCATGCATTTCAAATTTTAAAAGCCGCCACATAGCTTCTGGCGCACTGACATAGCGAGCATCTACATGAGATGCAAGTTCATCATGTACTAACTCACTACTTTCAGGGTTGTCTGCACTTTTGACGACTACAGTAGCTGCATCGTAACCTTTGTAAATATATTTGTAGACATATTTAATTGATTTGATGGAAGTGCAGGCTTCTACGTTGATGTGGGCGTTGTACTTCATGAGTAAATGTGGATTGTAGGGTACTACATATCTATTGTCCACTTTTTTTCCACGAATAATGGCACTATCTCCTTCTCTTCTTTTATAAAGTGGATATCCATCACAATTGGCATATGTTTTGTCTCTATAATCTTTGGGAAAATCTTTGGAACATTGATTATTTTCCATACATGGTGATTGTGGATTAAGGTCTCCACAGGGTCCATGAATCATGCGATGAGTAACAATCTCATATAGTCTACCATATAGTTCTGGATCCGGTAGTTCAGCAACTATGACTGCATCCACTTTGGCCGAAGTATCTAATTTATCTTTCTCTTGAAGTATTATGAGAAGATGTGCATGTGGAAGGCCTCTTTTTTGAAATTCAATGGTATATACATAAGCAAGACATTTGCCAAATAACTGATTTATAGTAAAGTCACGTATTAATTCATTTAATTTTATCTTAAAAACTCTGGCTACTAAATCTGGTCGATCTGAAGCACTTTGTCCAAGAAGTAGATTTTGATGAATTTCTGGCCATTGTGGATTACATGTAAATGTCACAAATAAATCGGGTTTTCCAAATTTAGTCACAATAGCCATAGCATCATTGTATCTTTCTCTCATATTTCGAGGAGATCCTTGAAAGGAAGATGGTAAAATGATGGCTTTGCCAGCTGTCATGTCTCTGCTTGTAGCCACGTCAGCAACATAGTCCATGAGTCCACAATATTGTTCTACACGTAGTTTATCTTGTTGATATTTTATAAAGTTTAAATTATTTGCCTCAACTTGCAAATATGAATCAATAATCCATTGTTGTGTTAGTTTTCCACCACATAAAATGGGATTAAAATCATCTCTAATGGCAATTTGAGCAACTTTAAATTCAAGCATAGAAACATTATTTCGGATTCTGGCTTTAGCATTTGGGTAACTGGGAAGGCTTAATTTTGGTTGCCAACCTGCTTCTCCGTGTGGGAAAAAGATGGGATATGTCATTGGATCTAAATTTGGACTTAAAATATTAATATTAATAAATGGTTGGTCCTGATTTCTGGGATATACTCTAATGTCTCTTTGAAATGGTGGTTCTCCTTCATCATTGTGAAAGACCATTGCAACCTCATTTGATGTTGGCAAGTTATAACGACGTTTATCAGTATGTCTGTCTCTTTTAAGCACCATATTAACCTTTGGCATGGGTAATTGATGTCTTTGTGCATGAAGTAGTTGTTCATTTTCTACTTCTGCCAATTTTTTGTAAGCTTTACTGTAGGGATTGTTGTCCATAATGTTATTTAGCTCTATAAAAACACTGGGTAAGCATTTTTTATTTTCTTCCATCTGCATACGTTGGTCAACAGCTTCCATTGTATCTAGGACATATAGTTGAGCGAATTTTCTTTGCTCTCCTTCCTCTGGATGTAAATGTGAAGTCCGATGATAAATTTGTCCTTGGACTTTAAAACAGTAAGGACCATGTCCTGGTACATTAGCAGCCAATGTTGCCCCCATAGATGCAAATGATATGGCACTATTGTAGGATCTTATGTTTGTCTTAAAATTGTTGTAATTTGGAAAAGTAGGTTGAGTCATAATATTTAGTAAATAGGTTGGAAATTGTTTCCTTTGTGGAAGTTTGAACTTTCCTTTTTGACAACAACTAATAAATTGTCCATCTCGAGGTCTCTCCTGTTTAAAATAATAAGCCTCACAAAATTGACATTGAGTAGTCATGTCCCCACAACTATGAACCTCTACTGCTAAAGACTTCATTAAAGGACAATTTGCAACGCATATTGGATGTTGACTTTGATATTCATCAGATGAAAAGTCCTGAAATGTTTGAACAACAGGTTCTAAATGTTTAGTTTTTTTCGTAGCTTTTCTTGGTATATGTTGGACTTGTTCGGTTGAAATGTCCTGTAAGTTTTTAGTAAGAGTTTGTAAATGCTTTGTTTTTGTAGTTGTTTTTTTTGGTCTGTCTTGACTGGTATGTTGTAAAATGTCATCTGATGTTTTAGGAACAGTTTGTAAATGCTTTATTATTTGTTTATTTTTTTTGGTTCTATCTTTCATTTTTGCAGCTGATATTCTTTTATTTGCAAGTCTTTTGCGTTCTTTTTCTCTTCGAATTTCTTTCTCCTCCGGTGTCTGCTGGGCGGCCCATCTCTCTTGTCTTTCTCTAGTTTGACGTCTTTTCTTGTCTTCTTTGGTCTCGTTATCAGCCATATTAATCTGTAAACGGAAACAAATAAATGTAATTGTGTATATTTAAATTTGTAATTCCTGTTAAAGATTATTGTGCACAATTGTTGAAATAAAAGGCAAATCATGAATGTATCATTGATATTTAGTTAAATTTATAATTCCTGTCTTCAGTGGCTCAGAATTTGGGCAATGGAATACTGCTGTAAATAAGCATGTAACATATTTATTTAAAATAATGGTTTTATTTATTAAAAACTTTGTTTGTGGATACATATTTACGACAGCAAAACTTGTTTGCTTAAAAAAAAGTGATGTGGTTATTGAGCTATGTATTGCATAGTAGCAATTTAAATAAAATAAGGGAGATAGTAAATTAATTATTTTATTTTTCTGTTGACACGGATGCAACTGAAAGCAGTTTCTTTAGTTTTATACTTTAGTACTTATTATAGTTTACCTTGGTTGAAGTGTGATTTAAATCCGAATGTTTGTTGGTCCTCGTTTCCAAATCGTTGTCCAATGGTGTGGTCCTCTGTCGGAAGTCCTCGTCCGATGGTGTGGTCCTGTGGCGATAGCCCCCGTCCGATATTGTGGTCCTGTAGCGATATCCCTCGTCCGATGTTGTGGTCCGTTGGTGAAAGTCCTCGTCCGATGGTCTGGTCCTGTGTTGAAATTCCTCGTCTGCTGGTCTGGTCCTGTGTTGAAATTCCTCGTCTGCTGGTCTGGTCCGAGTCCTCGTCCGATGGTCCGGTCCTGTGGCAAAAGTCCTCGTCCGATTGTCTTCACGCAGTATCTGTTGTAATGTAAAATAGAAAATGTTGTTTGAGTGAAATGTCTTTTAAATAAGTTAAAAATGTATGAATTAGGCTGTATTGTATCATTTATGGTTATTTTTTTCAAAAATATTTTTTGTAACTTTCTGTACAATCCCACGACTTTTGTTATTCTTATTTAAGGTTCTTAGTAAGGCTTGTGGGTTGTGATATATTAAATAAAAATATGAATTTATTTTGCTATGTGTTTATGTTAGTTTTTGTACAATCCTGTTTTGTGCGCACCACTTGTGGTATACTTATTTAACCTTTATTGGGATGGTTATAGTTAGTGAAACATGAAATAATATAATTAATGTAGTTTGCTATGTGTTTGTGTTACTTTTTGACAATCCTGTTTGGTGGGCATCACTTGTGCAAAACTTATTTCTTCTTGATTGTACAGGTTATAGGTTGTTAAACATTAAAGAAGAATGTTAATGTAGTTTCCTATGTGTTTGTGTGATTTTTTGTACAATGCTATTAGGTGCGCAACACTTTTGTTATTCTTATTTTGGCTTCTTTGTAAGGCTTATAGGTTGTTAAACATTTAATAAGAAAATCTGTTTTGTGTTTAGCAGTTTGTGTGTTATTGAATTGCGATTTGGCTAATTGAATTGTGCCCTAAATAAGCACATAGCATATTATTTAAAATCATTTTGTAGTCATTGAAAAACTGTATTTTTGATATTTTTTTATTAAGTAAAACCTTAGTTTTAAGCAATTGTTATGTTGTTATTTAGAGCCCTATTCAATTGGGCAAATTGCAATTGAATGAGGGCCTTTGTGTGTACCATATGTTGCATAGTTTGGCCCTCATTCAATTGCATATTTTACAATGTAATAGTACTCTAAGGTTGTAAATAAGCACATGACATATATTTGTTAAAATAGAGTAAGGGACTAAAAGTTCTTATTTATAGGCATATTTAATTGTCCAAAATAGCAATTGAATGAGGGCCTTTGGTTACTGCATTTGTTATATTGTGAGCTCGTCATTCAATTGTGTTTTGACCAATGGAATAGAGCTCAATATCAGCACAGAGCATAATTTTTTACGGAATTTTGTATTTAGTGAACTTGTATCCAAAAGGAACGTGTTCACAAAAGAAAAATTTCCTTTAAAAAATATGCTCTGTGCTTATATAGAGCCCTATTGAAATGGGCAAATCACATTTGAGTGAGGCCCTTGGCCATTAAAGATATATAGGTCCTCATTGAATTGCAATTTTGGCAATTGAAGAGGGCTCTATATAATCACATAACATATTTCTTGAGCAAACTTTTTAGTTATTGAAAACCTTCATTGTGGTTAGAAGTACAGTAACTAAAAAGTTCTGTATAAAAAAATATTATGTGCTTATATAGAGCTCTATTCAATTGAGAAAGTTGCAATTGAATAAGGCTCATGGTTCTTTCTTGTTTATACTTAATACTTTACCTTGATAGAAGTTTTGAATGAGAGACGGTGCCTTCCTGGCAATCTTAATCCGCCGGTGTTCTTGTAGTGTCTGTTTGAAAAAGAAAGTGAAATAGTTATTTGTATATTTATAATTTTTCATCTAGCAAAGCATGGCCTTTTGAGCATGTAATGTCTTGTTGTATCTTACCTCTTCAAATTTGTTGGTGTTCTTTAAAAGGGATTGTGCTTCACAGTGCACGGTGCAAATTGTTGAGAGACGCTGTTGATGCAGAGTCTGTTTGAATATTAAAAGAAATAGAAAGATTCAGCTTTATATGATCTATTGAATTGCAGTAAATGAATTCAATTAACCTTATTTTTTGTTAGTGTCTACACACATATGTCACATACATGAAGTGTACGTGTGACATATTAGTATACATGAGTCAAATTTAAATGGTTAAATTAACCTTATTTTTTATTTTTTTCTAACACACATAAATGTGTGTGTGTGAGATGTAACTATAGATGATACACATATATGTGCGTGTGACATATCAGTATACATGAGATATAATGTCATTTAAATGTATTTGTTTACTGATTTTGTTGTAAGCTAATTTTGTTGCATTGGCAATACACATAAATGTGCGTGTCACATGTCACTATACATTATAGACATATATGTCGGTGTCAGATGTCACTATGAAGGGGCAATACACAGAAATGTGCGTGTCAGATGTCACTATACATTATAGACATATATGTGCGTGTCACATGTCACTATACATTATACACATATACGTGCGTGTCACATGTCACTATGAAGGGGCAATACACAGAAATGTGTGTGTCAAATGTCACTATACATTATAGACATAATATATGTGCGTCTCACATGTCACTATACATTATACACATATACGTGCGTGTCACATGTCACTATGAAGGGGCAATACACAGAAATGTGCGTGTCAGATGTCACTATACATTATAGACATAATATATGTGCGTCTCACATGTCACTATACATTATACACATATACGTGCGTGTCACATGTCACTATGAAGGGGCAATACACAGAAATGTGCGTGTCAGATGTCAGTATACATGATAGACTTATATGTGCGTGTCACATGTGACTATACATTATAGACATATATGTGCGTGTCAGAGGTCACTATACATAAAGCTCAGTTTATTTTTTTTTGTGAGCCTATACACATAAATGTGCAATACATGATGACTACATAAATCCTAGTTTATTTTTTTATTTGTTTGACCTGACCTGATAATAAAATGTAATATATTATAGCTTACCTGTCAGTTGTAATTTGCACAATGTAAAGTAGTAAATTAGTAAAGAATTGTCTTCTCAAGTAAAAGCAGAAGTCACTCCGTTGATCACCTGAGGAGAAATGTATTTTTTATTTGGAAATAGGCAGTATTTATAAACTTGTAGAAAGTTCTGGAAAGTGAGACCGTTAGAACGCAATACGCATGCGCTATTTGCGTTCCAGCTTACAATTTGCGTTCCATCCGCCATTTTAGGCGTATTACTGTTCAAAATGGTGTTTAATATGATTGTGATACGTTCCGCATAGTATGTGTTTCATTATTGCGAGTAAGTGTAGTGTAGTTACGTCTGAAGCCTCGTTTTCGTTTTGTTCGTCGGCCATTTTTTCTCTCGCTTAGCGATGGTATTAGTGTGTAAAGTGTTTATTTTGATTTAAATGTAGGTGTAACTTGTTTTTTTGAGGTGCTGGCTGGTTCCTCTTGCTGTAGGTAAGCTTTTTATGTGTTTGTTGTGTGTCTTTGTTAAGTTTTAAATGTTTGTATGTCGGCGTGTTGCGTCCGATGTTTGCGAAGTCGTAATGTGTAGTAACGTGTCTCGTATGGTGTTTGCGTGTGTAGCCTCGTTTTCGTTTTATTCGTCGGCCATTTTTTGTGTCGCTTAACAAAGTATTTAGTGTCTAAACTCTTTTATTTTGAGTGCAATGAAGTTGTAAGTTGCATTTTTGAGGTCCTGGGTGCTTCCTGTTTGTGTAGGTCAGTTTTTTATGTATGTGCTGTGTGTAGTAATTTTGTAATGTTCGCGAGTTGCGTCCGAGTGTTGCGAGTCCGTAATGTGTGTGAACGTCTGTCGTATGTTGTTTGCGAGTGTCGTAATGTGTGTGAACGTGTGTCGTATGTTGTTTGCGAGTGTCGTAATGTGTTGCGACGTAAAATTTTTTTTGCAAGGGTCGCAGTTGCTGCAACTGAAGACCTCCCTTTGCGAGGTCCTCAGGTGCTGGCATGGAGCGCCTGCGGCGCTCCAAGCCAGCAACTGAGGCCCTCGCTTCGCGAGGGTCCTCAGTTGCTGGCAAGGAGCGCCTGCGGCACTCCAAGCCAGCAACTGAGGCCCTCGCTTCGCGAGGGTCCTCAGTTGCTGGCAAGGAGCGCCTGCGGCGCTCCATGCCAGCAACTGAGACCCTCGCTTCGCGAGGGTCCTCAGTTGCTGGCAAGGAGCGCCTTCGGCGCTCCCTGCCAGCAACTGAGAACCTGGCACAGTGCCCTCGCTACGCGCGGCCCGCGACTCGCTGCGCGAGCCGCGGCCCTCGCTACGCGAGGCCCGCGACTCGCTACGCGAGCCCCGGCCCTCGCTTCGCGAGGGCCGCGGCTCGCTACGCGAGCCCGCAGCGTTAGCAACAACTCGTACGCTCACAACTATATATGTGATATATATATATATATATATATATATATATATATAGTAAATAAATAGTACATCAGTGCTCACATCTGGATGTCTAAAATAAGTTAAACATTCTGCTTCCAGCACAGAATTCCAAGAAAAACAGTTATTACACTGCATTCTGGGAAGCTGAGCTGGGACATGCAAATGTGCCCTCAAATGCCTCGTTCTTCAATCCATAGCCATTTTCAAACATGGCTTCCTTTAAGCTTATGCCCGCTGCATTACTCAGCTTTTATGCAAAGCCAAGGTTGCATTGAACACAAGCTGCATATCCTATCCATGTACATCTGTTTCAGATAATAATTTGCAAGCTTTCAGTCTTCAGTTAGATGCTTTAGGGGAAGCACTATGTATGTCTGATTTTAAGCACAAAAGCAGAATCCTCCATTCTTTTTTGTTGAAATTGTTTTTGACTTTTACTTACCCCTGTATAGGAATGTGAAAATAATTTTCTGATTTCTCAGTGGTGTTATTATACATGTCTTTCTCTGGATTCGTTCACACTGCATAATTCAGACATCTGGATTTCTGGAGTCTTTCTTCATCTCAACTTTGCATCTACAAGCATTCATCTGATACCACCATTCTATTCACATTCTATAATAACATACCCTACACTAAGTTTAGTTTTTAATGTTTTTATGTATAGTGTTATTTTGTGTATCTTAATTAACCTTAGAATTTTTATGAAAAAATATGTTTTATTTTAAGCTGAATTTAGATCCTCAGTTACCATTTTAGCCTGTATAGAATATTTCTGATATATTATTAAATTACACTTTTTTCTCTGGTTAGCATTACACTCTAGCTCAACCTCTGTGACATCGTTTTGCATTGCTTTTTATATTTGCTCTTGTATCTCTGTGAAGCCTTGAATATTCTAAGAGAAACACAATCAAGGCCATCAGTCATAGAAATTGTCACGCTCCATCTAAATACTTTGAGTTATGTTGTTTATAGGATCTTTACATTTTCCATGTTACTGTTGCTAGTAAGACAAAGGAGTTGAGAATTAAATGCTAAAAGCTAAAACATTACATCAATGTTTTATGGACTGCAGCAGATTTGTAATGTGTTTTGATTCATTATGTATATATTTATTATGTAATACATTGATTATTCAACCTGTTGGAGAAAAACATATCCACAAACCGACATTCTACTCCTAAACCACAGTCATGATACCAAAACACAGAGGCGTCTGATTTTCTTCACTTTATTTGGATACACGTGGATCACCAATGGAATAGCATTCACAATGTCTGCTGCTGACCACAATTAGATGAACATCATGAGCCTCATTCAATTGAGCCTTTCAGGAGATCCAGGCTCGCAAGTGGAGGTCGCAAGTTATTTTGCTATTCAATTGGCTTCCGTTTGTGGGCTCCGATTGAGTTACTGGCTCCGAGCTGCGATTCATTGCGTTCCATTGCGATTTGTAAAAATCGCAAGTTAATGCCCTCCGAGCGGCTTTGATCCTTCACAGCCGCAAGAGTCTCCGATTCCCCTCACTAACCACTCTGTTCAGCCCACAAATGGCAAATATCTAACCACAAGTTAATGGTACCAAGGAAGTCTCGCAAAGTGCTTAATGACAAATCAGAGCCCTTTAAAGGCAAATAAAAAAAGTTATATTGTACTTTTATTAAGAGTGAAAGTGATGTTACAGTGGGGGTGAAAAGTATTTGATCCCCTGCTGATTTTGAACTTTTGTCCACTGACACAGAAATGATCAGTCTAGAATTTTAATGGCAGGTGTATTTTAACAGTGAGAGACAGAACAACAACAAAAAAGAACAACAAAAAAACGCATGTCAAAAAACGTATAAATTGATTTGCAGGTCAGTGAGGGAAATAAGTATTTCATCCCCTATCAATCAGCAAGATTTCTGGCTCCTGGGTGTCTTTTATACAGGTAACGAGCTGAGATTAGGAGCACTCTCTTAAAATGGAATGCTCCTAATCTCAGCTCGTTACCTGTATAAAAGACACCTGTCCACAGAAGCAATATCAATCAGATTCCAAACTCTCCACCATGGCCAAGACCAAAGAGCTGTCCAAGGATGTCAGGGACAAGATTGTAGACCTACACAAGGGTGGAATGGGCTACAAGACCATCGCCAAGCAGCTTGGTGAGAAGGTGACAACAGTTTGTGCGATTATTCGCAAATGGAAGAAACACAAAATAACTGCCAGTCTCCCTCGGTCTGATGCTCCATGCAAGATCTCACCTTGTGGAGTTTCAATAATCATGAGAACAGTGAGTAATTAGCCCAGAACTACACGGGAGGACCTTGTTAATGATCTCAATTCAGCTGGGACCATAGTCACAAAGAAAACAAAAGGTAACACACATCCTGCAGCGCCCGCAAGGTCCCCCTGCTCAAGAAAGCACATGTACAGGCCCGTCTAAAATTTGCCAATGAACATCTGAATGGTTCAGAGGAGAATTGGGTGAAAGTGTTGTGGTCAGATGAGACCAAAATCGAGCTCTTTGGCATCAACTGAACTCACCATGTATGGAGGAGGAATGCTGCCTATAACCCCACACCATCCCCACCGTCAAACATGGAGGTGGAAACATTAAGCTTTGGGGGTGTTTTTCTGCTAAGGGGACAGGACAACTTCACTGCATCAAAGGGACAATGGACGGGGCCATGTACCATCAAATCTTGCGTGAGAACCTCCTTCCCTTAGACTGGGCAGTGAAAATGGTTTGTGGATGGGTATTCCGGCATGACAATGACCCAGAACACAAAGCCAAGGCAACAAAGGAGTCGCTCAAGAAGAAGCACATTAAGGACCTGGAGTGGCCTAGCCAGTATCCAGAACTTAATCCCATAGAAAATCTGAAGGTTCGAGTTGCCAAACATCAGCCTCGAAACCTTAATGTCTTTGAGAGGATCTGCAAAGAGGAAAAAATCCCTCCTGAGATGTGTGCAAACCTGGTGGCCAACTACAAAAAACGTCGGACCTCTGTGATTGCCAACAAGGGTTTTGCCACTAAGTACGAAGTTGAAGGGGTCAAATACTTATTCCAATCATTGAACTGCAAATCAATTTATAATTTTTTTGACATGCGTTTCATCTTGCTTTTAAAAAAAAAAATTGGCTCTCACTGTTAAAATACACCTACCACTAAAATTATAGACTAATCATTTCTTTGTCAGTGGAGAAAAGTTCAAAATCAGCAGGGGTTCAAATACTCCCCCCCCCCCCGCCACTGTGGGTCTTAGAATTAATAGCACAACATTCTTCAATACCTTTTCATGTTCAATTTTGTGTGTTATATCAATCATGGCAATCAATATGAACTCCTATGGGCTTCAACCTCCAAGCCGGTAGGACTTTGAAATCCAACCTCCATTTCTCAAAGTCTTACGGCCTACGCTTACGAGTTACTGGCTTGGAGGTTGGTCATGATGACGATCTCTGTTTCCATTGGCTGTTTCAAAGGTAACAAATGCTATATATCACATATTATAAGTGTCAAACTACGAGACGTCAACACTCTTTGCGGGGTGCATAACGACTTAGACGATGAGTGCCGAAGGAGCATTTAGCCGATGAGAACTTTGCCTGTGAGCCTCGCATAGCGAGACGAGCCGTTAACTCACATAGCGAGGCGACCCGTTAAGGCACTAACATGCTCAGCACTTGGGCTATGAGCGCTGAAGGCACTCATTGCCTGACTTATTAAATTGCCATACGCACAATTGAATAAGACTCTATATAAGCACATAGCATCTTTTTTTTTAAATACGTTTTTACTTGTTGAAGAGCTTGCTTTTGCATAGAAGTTCACTAACTAAATACTTCTGTAAAAAAAAAAATCCTATGTGCTTATATAGAGCCATAATCAATTGCCCGATTCACAATTCAATAAGGCTGTAAGGCTGCAAGCAGTTGACGAACACGCACGTACGAAAAATACGAAGCCGTACCAACAGTGTAACTGGACATTATATGCTGTGGGAAAATGAAAAAAATGATTGATGGATATATTAATTATAATTAGGTAAAGTATATTAATTCATTAAGTAACTAATTAATTGATTATTATTTACAAAAATATAGACATATGTATCTGTCTTTGTGATGAGCGCAGAGGCTGCTCAGAGGAGCAAAAGTACACCAGAGGAGAGGCTCGCAATGAGCACCAAAGGTCCTCACAGTACAAAAAACTTCACATTGTGTGGCAAACTGCATTGCCATGGCTTCGAATTTTGTTGACTGTCATTTTTTGATGGGCAAGTCGCTAGTATATATATACTAGCGAATTGCCCGTCAAAAAATGACGGCAATGAAATTGTAAGGTAGCTAATGCTGTTTGGTGTGTAATAATGAAATATGTAATACATTAATAAATTAATATACTTTACCTATTTTGAAGCATTGTGTTGAAGAGCTGGCAATCTGTTTTGATGTTGCTGCAGCATTAGTGGTGTGGAGCTGCTGTGTAAGCGTGCTTAATGTGTGCAGTGTAATACTGTGAGTGCGCGAGACCAAACCGTTAGCGTAGACGTGTACTTCCGCATTAGCGTAAAATGGCGGGTAATGTGTAATATATCCGTAGGTCTTTTGTGGTGTTTTGCGAGTTTCTTGTGGTGTTTTGCGAGTTTCTTGTGGTGTTTTGCATGTTTAGAGTGAAGTAGCCTCGTTTTCGTTTTGTTCGGCGGCCATTTTTTCTGTCGCTTAGAGAATTTTTTAGTGTCTAAACTCTTTTATTTTGAGTGAAATGAAGGTGTAAGTTGCTTTTTTGAGGTCCTGGATGCTCCCTCTTGCTGTAGGTAAGCTTTTTATGTATGTGTTGTGTGTATTTATTGTGTTTTTAATTTTATCATGTTCGCCGGTTGCGGCCGAATTTTGCGAGGCCGTAATGTGTGCTAACGTGTCTTGTATGTTGTTTGCGGTTGTAGCCTCGTTTTCATTTTGTTCGGCGGCCATTTTTTCTCTCGCTTAGTGATTTTTTTAGTGTTCAAAGTCTTTTATTTTTAGTGAAATTAAGCTGTAAGTTGTTTTTTTGAGGTCCTGGATGTGTGTATTGATTGTGTTTTGAATTTTGTAATGTTCGCGAGTTGCGTCCGATTGTTGCGAGGTCGTAATGTGTGGTAACGTGTCTCGTATGTTGTTTGCGCTGCGAGGTAAAGTTTGCGAGGGTCGTAGTTGGTGTGTCGTTTTGTTTGCGTGGTCGCGATTGTTGTGTGGTTGTTTGCGTTTGAACGTAAATTTTGCGAGGGTCGCAGTTGCTGGCAAGGAGCGCCTTCTGTGCTCCTTGCCAGCAACTGAGGCCCTCGTCTTCAGCCCTCGCTATGCCCGAGCCCGTACACTCACAACTATATATGTGATATATATATATACATATATATATATATATATATATATATATTTATATTTATATATATACTAAATCATGTATGTATATTTGTATTTCTTCACAACACATCTGAGCTTTAGGTGAAGCCAGAAAATAGAATAGACTGAGATATATGAAAACTCAGTAACACACATTTAATTCTATTAGTGCACAATTTTATTTTTTTATTTTAATAATGTCAATAACTAACTTTATATTTTGGCTATATCCATAGCTTAATCACATTTTCAGAAAGCCCCAACTTTTCTCACAGTCCAAGAAATAATTATTTTGGTATCTTATTTGATCTATTGGAGGTGCCTCTGGCCGTAAAATTTATATGAATCTGCAAAAAAAAAAAAAAGAAAAAATAGAATAACGCCTTTAAATACTGTGGAGCTCTTGGACCTAGTGATAGTAAGGCTAAAATGTTACTTTTATTAAACTTCTTAAAATAATTGAAGGTCGGTTAAGACAAACCACTGGTAAACCGATTTCCAAAAAAATACAGTGTGCTTAGTCCAATTTTTAACCACTTTGGACAAATGGGTTCCATGATTATAGTTGTAACTATATGTTTATCAATAATTAGTTTTGTATATAGGCTATACAAATACTGCCCAATTTGATAGAACTATATCACTAGGTGATATCCCAGGGTAACTCTGGCTGACTATCCCTGACAAGCATTTCCTACACTAAGCTACTGAGGCACCAAAGGCGTTTCCCAAAACAAAACAAAACATTAAAACATTGAAAAAAAGCAGACACGTTTTGCTACTGCTTGTTCACCATATATTTATTCCAAGCCAAAAGAGACAAAAACAGACACACTCCACTAAGTTAATATTGTATGTTTTTTCTCTTCTCTTGCTTATTATTATTATTTGGCTATATGCCTTCTTTTTTATTATTGTGGGTCTCAGTCTGCTCTAATGCATATAGTGCCTCTAAGCTTTCTTCACTTTTTGCTTTCTTCCTCTCCCCTCCTCATAGTCCCACTCATTCACCACAATTTCTGGGTTGGAGAAGGAATAAAGAAGTGCATTGTGCATAAAAAATTAATTTATTAAATACAGGAAATAATCAATTTCTATTTGCTTACATAAAACATTTGTGCACTTTTGTCGTCCCAAATGGTTTCTAATTCAGCTCTTGTGCAGTTCTACTAACATCCCTCTCCTTTTCTGGAATGCTCAGCAGTGGAGTCTTGCAGTGATACTTGTAACAACCAATTGTCCCCCAACATGTTTCTCTCCAGCAGAGCTTAAGAAACAAAACAAGGCAGAGCTATTCGTGGTTGCGACTGGTCGATGTTACATGAGCTCCATTACTAATATGCCTTAAAAGGTCTAATTTCAGCCCAAACTCTGCCTAACCACGAAAGGGGCATATAATGGGCATCTAGAACTGTCCTGAAACGCCAAAACCTTGGAATGGCTTTACGATCTCTGCTCCGCCAGCTCTGAGCTTGCAGACAGCGCAGAGGCCTGGGAGGCAGCCATCAGCCGCACCACACGCTCCCTCAGCATCGTATCTGGGCCTGCTGCCAAGTAGTCTTGGTACAGAGCTCCTCCTTTACCTCTGCAGCACAACCGCATGATCAGAGCTCCCATTGGACCCAGTCTATACTACTCAATCCCAGCAAGCATCTACATCCTCAACACGGTCCACAAAGGACCCAAAACACTGCAGCAAGATGGGGCATTATCCCTACCTGCCCCAGAGTGGACAGCTTCATGGTACCCTAAGCCTGCAGGACCCTAAGGTGGCTGTGTGCCAGTAAAGTTACTGGGTAGTAGCCAGAGGCTAGTGGAGCACCATCTCTGGGGGACATATTGCAGCCCAGTTCAACAGTAACTCAAGCCCTATAAGACCCAGGGGTGCCAGAGTATGGGTCTGGGTGCCAGTTTCCCTCATTCCCCCTTATCTACTCCTGTGAATAACCCCTTCAAAATTTCTCACACTGGGCTGTGGACGCTCTATACCACTGGATGCTTGAGACTTGGCTGATACTTGCATACACCGCCAGTCATGGCTATAAACACATGTATTGTCTGCTCCTGTAGTTTCAAATTTGGTTTTGTATACAACCTGCTTCTCAAAATGGCCACCGGCCTATGCAACGCCCTTGTTGATCATAACACTTTACTTCCTGGGAGTGTCCACTGTAACCTGATCTGCTTCAGGGATTTAATCTCTTCATCTTGAGTTATATGTCTCCCACTCTTCCAGACATTTTTCTTTGGATTTATGTTCCTCATGCAACAAAGATTACATCAGCTTGTTGCAAACTGTATTGACTTATGCCACCTATAAGTGCAAATTCTCAGGCTCAAGCCTCCATTGCAGCAAAACATTTTTTATTTATCAACCAGCAGAGGCTTTACAATACTGTCCTTATGTGCCACCTACTGTTCACAAGTGGTTCCACCACCTCTTTTTCCTTTAGGCTTGACTGTAGTCCAACTATACAGGCCTGAATACAAATTATACAGTGTGATATACCCTTGATTCACACCTCCTGTTTTTCTTAGGTCCTTTTCTAGGCGCTATTCATCTGTTTTCAATGTGGCAATTCCTGCAGATTGACTGTGACCAGGGCCCGCTTAAAGCTGTCCAACATGGGCAAACCAAAGAAGAACCATTACTGACCATTTCAATAAACCCCCCACAGTCAAACTCCACCTTCGGATATTGCTGCAACCTCTCCAGAAGGCTCCTAGTCAGGCTCCTAGGGGCTCCTAGTCAGGCCACAAACTTGACGGACCTGACTTTGCCCCAGTTTGAAGATCTTCTTCAACTACATCTGACAAAGGCGATTAAGGAATTCCATTAATAACTATTGGAACCAGGTCAACGCACTCAAGCATTGGAAACCATTACGGATCAGCTGGTGGAATCTCCAGCCAATGAAATTATATTGTACACTAGGAACTTGCCCGTCAAAAATGACAGGATTAAAATTGTAAGGCTGGCAATGCTTTTTGCCACACAATGTGAGGCTTTTGGTCCTCTGAGCACCTTTGGCACTCATTGTGAGCCTCTCCCCCTGTGTACTTCAAGTTTCCTGCTTTGCACTGATCACCTTCCACGCTCATTGCAAGCCCCACGCTAAGCGGCTTTGGCGCTCATCGCAAGGCTCTCCCGCTCGCGGTGCTCATCATGAGCCCCTCGATGAACTCCTTCGGTGTTCATTGCGGGCCTTTCCTGCCTATTGTACAGGCCGCTCATTGCAGGGTTCATTAACCTGCAAGTTTATTGCAAGTTTTTTGTCTCTTTCCAGCACCCCCCCCGTCCCTTCCCTTTGTCCTTCTCCACTGTGTGTGTGCTGAATGTTTGCGTGGCGCACAGTGACTGCCGTTGTTTTTCTTTTCAAAGTCCTGCGTGCCTGGCATTGTTCGTGTAAGTGTTACTGTCTTCAGCATCGTGAATGTTGTAAGTTGCTGAGCCTCGTTTTCATGCTGTTTATGAAATTGTGTGTTTTTCATCCGACATATTTTCCTCGCTTAGTGGATTTTCAAGTGACCAAAAATGCCAAATATGGGTGTAATTCGCTTCCAACCTTACTCCCAGGCTTCCTGTGTTTCCTCCTGTGCTGTGTGTGAATGTGTTCGGATTTTTTGTACTTTTTTTCTTTGCTTTGGTGGGTTTTTAGAGTTATGCGCTTGAACAGTGCTGCTCGCATGTGTGACAGCGGCGCTGGCTACAATGGGCGCTCATTGCAGCCAAAGTGCTGCGTGGCTGCTTTGCCTTGCTTTGTGAGGCTCGCATGTGTGATGGCGCCCCTGGCTGCAATGAGCGCCTTTGGCCGCTCATTGTAGCCTAAGTGCTGCGCCACTTCTTTCGCCTCGCTTTGCGAGGCTCGCATGTGTGATGGCGGCGCTGGCTCGCCTTGCTTTGCGAGGCTCACAGTTTATCCGTCGCTTCGCGAGGAATACCACATTGATCTCATCTCTAGAAAACAAAATAGAAAATCTAGAAAACAGATCAAGACACAATAATATACGTTTACGAGGAATCCCAAGGTCTGTCATAGACTTACTACCCTACCTACACTCCACCCTTGCTACTTTTCTTCAAACCGACCCCAAAAACATGTGGAAAATTGAATGGGCTCACAGAGCCTTGGGTGGCGTAGGTAATCAAGACCAACCAAAAGACGTAATTGTCAGATTACTGCACCAGAAAACTAGATGATGTTTTAGCAGCCACAGGGAAAATGCCCTCTATCTCAGGCCCAAATGGAGCAGTACTACAGATCTATGCAGGCTTAGCACCGTCAACTCTGTTAAAATGCAAACTGCTTAGACCAGCCCTGCTCATCTTAGCAAAGAACAACATAAGGAATGGGGCTTCGTCTTTAGCCTCCACTTCCAGATAGGCTCTGCTTTATTTGGTGTATACACCCTGGAAGAATGCCACTCCCACCTTCTTCATCGCAACTTGATCTCGGACTCTGATCTTCAAGACCGTCAAAGCAGTGGACCGAGGTTCGAGGAGATTCCAAAAAATGTAAGTCTCAACCCACCTCTTTGAGCCCTTTGGTGTCCACTTCTAACTCTCCACCCACTGGACCATTGGTGGTTCATTAACTGGTTTGACTAGACTTTTCAGGAACTCTGGAGGGACCGGAGAGCCCTAAGACTAGATTTTCCTGCTTCAATAGAGACATTCAGATAGGATACCTTCTGGTTACTGTTTGCTGATGTATAACATGTCATGCTATTAACATATAGCCTTATAGTATGGCTGTTTTTCAAACTCTATTAGTATACTTTTCTTGTAATATAACCCTCTGATGGCCCAATTTTTTTAGCCATGATTTTAGGTTGCCCTGATTTTTCTTATCTTATATTGTGACGTTTTTTCCGAGTTACACTGATATTAGCTGGTTCTATTTTTCTATATGTCTTTAATGGACAAGTTTGCTATTTTAAATATAACCTTCTACATTGTTACTTTCTCTTTCTTCCTCATAGTAAAGGTACTTTTAGGGAGTGAATACTTTCCTCCCTTCCCTCTGACACTTTTGTGCCTTTAGTTAATTTGTGAGGACTATTATGTGTCTAAACCTCCAACTGTTTTGTTTTTAATATGTTTTTCTGTTTTTTACCCTATTTTTTCTCCCCTTTTTTTAGTATCTCAATTCACCCTGGAAGCTCAGGATCTCCTCCTTCCCCTC
Organism: Discoglossus pictus; assembly: GCA_027410445.1. Lineage (NCBI taxonomy): Eukaryota > Metazoa > Chordata > Amphibia > Anura > Alytidae > Discoglossus > Discoglossus pictus. Next base: position 45,002,320 of record CM050165.1, read on the forward strand.
TGTTTCCTGGGACCTCAGTCAGCCGAATCTATGACCCTACCCACCAATCTTTTCCGAGTTGCCTTGCCGACATCATATTTAGCAATGTACTTTCTTAAGGTAAGATGATGGACACGCCCTACAGGATTATCTCACACAATGTCAATGGCTTTAAATACCCCTTCAAAGGAAGGAAGGCCTTCCTTTCTTACAAACATCTCTGCCTCTCAGAAGTGACAGGATTCCCAAATACTTCTATAAGCACTATCCAACATACTTTGCCACCACTCAGGCTTCAAAGAAAGTGGGCATTACCATCCTACTGCTCAAAGACTTCCCCTTCACACTAGAAAACAATTTAATAGATAAAGATCAATGGTAACTTGTTGGACTTTAAATTCTCTCTTATAGCTTTTTTTACACCCACCACCAAGCCCCATTCCTCTTTTATTCGGCTCCTACAACACCTCAAGTTACATGAAGTGGGAAAAGTTATTCTGTGGGGAGACTTAAATTTTACTCTAAATTCACAACTGGATAGATCTCTTCCAAAGATAGATTAACTTTTGCAGGAATTGTACATGGTAGATGCCTAGAGGTTGCTCCACCTAACAGATAGGGAGTACACTTTTTATTCTCCCGTCCATAACTCATATTCGAGAATAGATTTAATGTTTATCGATTCATCCCTCTCAGACCACTTAACAAAATCAGAGATTTATCCATGCACTTGGTCCGATCACTCTATGGTTAGTGTCTCTCTTGCTTTTGGTGCAAATACACGCCCACCCTGCTCATGGAGGCTGAATGAAATGCTCTTAACCAGCCCGATTTTCAGAGATCATATAGCGATTGATATCAAGCTTTTCATCTCTACAAATTTAGATATGGAATCGGGTATCGGGTGGGTCTGGGCGGCTCATAAAGCCTTTATTAGGGGAACATGCATCCATAAATGAAACAAATGCAAATTAAAGAGATAACCCTGAGAAGGGAGTTATTGGCCATGGAAAAGTGCAATCAACAAAATCCATCTCGTAGACTTCGCCAAGATATAGATAAATTGAGATCAGAACTTGACTTGGTTCTCTCTCATTATGCGGAAAAGGCTATGAGATGGATGCAGCACACATTTTATGCCCAGGCCAATAAACCCAACTTTCTCCTTGCCAGAAAACTCAAGGGGAAAATAGGTCAATCAAAAATCTTCCGTATTAAATCCTCGGCGGGGGACATTACGGTTAGCCCCAAGAAAAAGTAAAATAGTTTTCATTCCTTTTATCAGAAACTCTACTCCTCTTCACCTCACAAATTTGATTCTCTTACCACCTCCTTCCTTGATTCTTGTGACCTCCCCTCGCTTACCTCACAGGACCTAGAATCTCTAAACTCTAAGGTCACAATTTGAGAAGTTAAAAAAGTAATTCAAAGCCTAAAAATTGTTAAAGTCCCTGGCCCCGATAGATTTTCCAATGTATATTATACAAAATGTGCTGATTTACTAGCTCCTCACCTCACCAACTTACTCAACTGGATCCTAGAAGGACTTCCTATGCCACCCAAACTTAATCAGGCTGATCTTGTATTTTTCCCCAAGGAAGGAAGCGACCCAAACGAAGTTAAGAACTACAGGCCCATTTACTTTTTAAACAAGGATATTAAATTTTTTGCTAAACTCATGTCTAACAGAATTAATGATTTTCTTCCTAGACTAATAAACAAGGACTAAGTGAGTTTTATCCACTTTAGACAAGCAAGAGACAACATCCGACGAGTCCCTAACTCAATCCACTGGGCAAAGCAAACTCAGACCACTGCATGCCTCCTAGCTTTAGATATTGAAAAGGCGTTTGACTCGCTTGAATGGCCCTATCTAGAAAAAGTTCTCACCAAATTTGGTTTCTCAAATCCCTTTATGAATCTTCTTAAGACTTACTACTGCAACCCCAGAGCATTTCTTAAAATGCCAAGTGATTCATCAATGTTTATTGACATTCAACTGGGGACTAGACAGGGTTGCCCCTTTCTCCCCTGCTGTTTGCTCTGGCTGTAGAACCTCTGGCCTAGACAATTAGATGCAACTTTTCTGTTTATGGTATTGTTGTAGGACATCATCACCTTAAGTATTGTCTATTCGCAGATGATTTCTTGTGCACATTATCTCAACCTGTCACCTCTGTTCCAACCCTTATGCTAATTTAAGATAATTTTGGAAAGATATCGGTTCTGAAAGATAATCTTGAAAAAACAGAAGCGTTGAACGTGTCTCTCCCCCTGAAGACCTACAGTTTCTACATCTAAATTATCAGTTCCAATGGCCTCCCTCTCATATCAAATACAGTACTTGTGTATCAATCTTACTCACCAATTGAATGATTTACATAAGACTAACTATACACAACTCTATTCTGCAATGAGACATAACTTTCTAGCCTGGTCTAAAGGTAATATTTCCTGGCTTGTGCACCTTAACTTGGTTAAGATGGATATCTTAGCCAGACTCTTGAACCTACTCTGCATCCTGCCCATAGCAATCAATACTTCTGAACTAGAGAGATTTCAAAGTCTGACATTCAATTTATGTACCAAGATAACCAAATCCTCACCACTTGAGCACTTCACATATCTTAGCTTTCGGCACTATATTCAGACTCAGGAGCTCACATATGGCACTCCAATGTCATCAAGACTCGCGAAAATATGCGATAAAGCCCCCCCTTATGAAAGGTGTTATTAGCCTTATCAATTAATGTTGATTTACATCAGTCTAAACTTAATTATGTGCATAGCTGGGAAAGGGGCTAAAACATGCACTTGGACCCAGGACATCTGGGAGTGCTCATAGTTAAATTTTACTAAGGGTTCCTTTAATAGTAGTGTCCTGGAAACTTTGATTAAAGTTCTTCACAGGATGTATTTTACCCCCAACAAACTCTATAGATGGAAGTTGGCTCCTAGCCCTTAATGTTTTAGAGGATGCAGGAGAGTAAGCTCTTTTTTCCACACTTGGTGGGACTGCCCCCGAGTTACATCATTAAGATGTGAAGTATTTTTTGTTCAACATATTAACCCATAGCTCGAGGTAAGTCTCTTGGGCCATCATACTCCTTCATTATTCCTACACCAAAACAAATTGATGCAATTCATAATGTTGGTCATCAAAAGTCATGTAGCACGCCAATGGAAATCTTCATCCCTTCAATTGCAAGTGATCATCTCTAAATTAAATTACTTTTTAATGAATGAGTGTATCTCCTACATCCTAGAAGACAATGTATCCCATTTTTTATGGTTGGCTTCCCTACATAGTATTATCCCCTAACAAATCCTGGCTGGCTGAGGATCCCCAGGGAGACATGGCGGGAGGCAGGTCTTGACCTTATGGTAGATTTTTTTTGAGATACACTTTCAATTTAATATAGTTGTTTTTTCTCCTTTTTTCTTATTCTTAACTTTTATGCCTACGTTTCCTTCGTTTTTAGAACTTGTATATTTAGATACTGTTACTTTTGTCAAATATGTTTTATGAATCTATGTAAGATCCCTGGGTAGCTTATTTGCTTTTACTGAACGATTCAAGTTCTTTTTTTGTTATGTTTTTGTACTCTTTTGTATCATTTATATTTTAACATCTTTGCTAATTAATAAAACTGATTGTTAAAAAAAAAACATGGAAGTGTGCATTTTGTTATACCCTTGTTAGAAATTAAGACAATATCAGAGTTGTTCAAAATAAAGGACCACTGTGGTCTAATTATTCTATAATAATATATGTAATATTGTATAATGAGCAAAATGTTTAAAAAAGCACTGCAGTCAATTTTTTTCTATATCGTCTTGAAAATGTTTTTAAAAAGTAAATGTTATTTGCAATTATTATTTCCTTTATTTCCTTTACTAAACTTGTTATTTCTTCTGCTATCACAAGAGTGCGTGTCATTGTAAAGTAATGAGCTTTCAATGAGTCCTAATGAGAACAATGCCATTTTGCAGATCCCACTTTTCCATTGTGCAGATCTTCTACTCTCTGATGAAACAAATCTTTAGAAACCAAAATGGATGATCCTATAGCAGTATAATTGTATATAAAAAGTAATAAATTAAAAGCTATTTTATTTTTTACTTTCTAAAACAGTTTACTTGTTATCATGTTCAATTCTTCTAAAGAGTATATTTTAGATGAAAACATATCTATACATTTAAAAATATTCAAAAAGAATACCTGTGTCGATAAAAAAGTATTGAAGATAAATAAGTTTTAGCTGCACTCATTTTCCTTAAAACTGTATGGGCCTCATTCTATTATCGGCCGTAAACCGGCCGTAAGGCTGCGATTCCGGCCGTAAATCTTGCTACCGGCCGTAAGCTCTGAAAACTTAAAACTCAAAAATAAATTCAAGCCTGCACTGTACAGCTCTGTAAATGCTAGGGATCATATTGGGGGACATGAGGATTAAAAGTAACCCACTCTCAAGCTTGCACATCAGCCCAAAACCGAGTTCAAATTAACTGTTTATTTTCCGGCTGCGGCGTGGGCGGGTCTGAGGTGCTCCAAGCACTCTGGACTTTTTACATGGATATTTGACGTATATAAAAAAAAAAATATTTTACGGATTTGAGTATAGGGGAATTTTGTGCTATTTTTGCTAACACCGAAAATCACTTTATAGTCTTCTCAAGGTGCAAGATGGCTTTATTTGGGCTATATTTCGTGCTTAATTGGTGCTAGCGGGACCTCTTTCCTGCAAGTAAGCTGCGGCTCGGTTTTAGCCTTGCAGAGAGGGTTCCCGGAGCAATTGAATTGCAAATAGGATTTTCTTACGGCCGATTTCCTTGCAGCCGTTTTAGATCAAAGGATTTCCTCCGGAGCGAGCGGCCGCAAGAGATAGCAAGGCACCGGCCGCAAGCCTGCCGGAATCCCCGGCCGGAGGGGAATAGAATAGCAGAATAGCTTGCGGCCGGTCCTTGCGGCCCCGCAACGGCTGCGGTCGATAATAGAATGAGGCCCTATATGTCTAAACAGACAATAATGTTGCATGTATAGTGTAGTAAGGGAAATGTCACATAACTGGGATATTTAGGGGTATCAAATGGTTACTGAAGTATGTCAAACTGTTGTTTAGGTCCTACACATCACAGTTAAGTGGCATTCCCTTGGCTTCTTTAGGGAAGTGTGTGTTGTTTCTGGGAGAGAGGACCAGGCATATAACTGTGAGTAGAGTTTTGGAGTGTTGGGGTTGCAGAGTGTTTAATCCATCCCTGAATCTGTGATACATGTAATGGAGCTGAATGGACTAAGGCAGTGGAAACTGCAACGTAGGGCAGAGCAAGGAAGCTTGTTGGAGGGCTTTAAGAGCTATATAAGCAATAGCTGAAATGGCTATAACTTTATTAAATATGACATTTTTTAAACGTAAATCACTTTTTTAAATGACTACCTAATATGCACATTAGATGTATTTCTTTGCACAAAAACATTAAAGAATGATTGAAACCTATAGCCTTTGAGAAATTGACTGTTCAAGTCAAAGGTTATATATGACCTGTCATGACTGGACTCTAAGGGGCCAGGAATTCCCTTGGGAAACCAACTTTGTGCATCCCTGACCAGTTTAAAACCCTTTCATGGAAGGCAAAGTTCGGGAAAAGCCATGTGATGTAACCATGCTCTTTGTTGTTGCTTTAATGTGTAATAATCTGTTTTGGTGTGTGGTTATTGGCATGTGGATAGCACTAGGTCATGTTTTATATTAATATGTTGGATTTTCCTCAGGGATTTTCATAAAGCATGTTATTGGGTTTCCCTGTGGAAAGGGGTAACAGTACGCAAAGTACTCAGTTCCGTGTCCGATAAGACCAGATGAAGGACTTGCAGATGCTAGAGAACAATAGATGTTCAGTATGAATGGGATGGCAAGATAGGATTAACCACTATTGTTCTGACTGAATACATCCAGAAAAGCTGAGAACAAAAGAAGGATTAGAACTAGCAGTCATCATGTCACCTGGTCATCACGGGGAATGACGTCAGAGATGGTGTCCTGTTTTGATTGGGTGATGCTTTGTATAAAATGAGCTGTGATGAATAAATCAGTCTCCATGTGATGGTCCATAATCATGGTGGGCTGACATTCTTAGGAAAGGCCTAATGAGCTAATCCCTTAAAGGTATTCTGATAACTCTCTTGGGTCCTAGCTTAAAGGGACCTACATCTGCCTGCTTTTCCTGCTGTATCTTGATGCTGGTATCCGGTTAGGTCCTAAACTAAAAGGACCTACACCTATTGCTGTTCCGATGTTTCCTGCACCTTGATACTGTGTTCCTGATACCTGAAAAAACAGCTGGGCACTAAGATTACCAGGACCCTGACAATCTAGGTGTGTTTCTGTAGCACTAGACAGGAATGTTTTGGGTGGTGCACCTGACCCCCTTTCCCCTGGGCAGTCACATGAACAATTCAGAATACTACCTTATTCTGAAGCCTATAATTTTGTTTTGATTTTTTCTTTGCCACTAGGAACATTGTATATCAAGCATCAAAGCTCCAAGGGTGACTGTAAAAATCTGAACCACATTTACATCTTTAAACATGGGTCTTACAGTAGGGAGTGACTGAGTATGGAGCTTGAGATGCAAAAGGAATTATACTTTGTTCTCTTTTCTAATATTTCACATAAACATACATTACTCTATGAAGAACTGCACTTTTTAGTTTACTTTTCCTCCTTTAGAGGAGGCTTTATCAGGAACAGTGATCTTTTATATTCACAGTCATAGACTGGGCATATTTTATTTTATTTTGTTGAACTAATTATATTTTGTTGATGCCTAGTATTAATATATTTTGTATGCTTTTTTTTCATATATATATATATATATATTCATTATAAAAGATACAACTTTATATATATATATATATATATATATATATACATTTAAAAGAAAATATATAACATATATCATTTAGGTAACTTCCAAGATGAACAAGTTGGTTCATCATTACACACATCATCATATGGGTTGTATACAGTGGTGGAGCTAGTGAGTGGCGGGCCCCGGTGCGAAATTATTTTTCGGGCCTTCTCTTTTGTTGGCACTACCACTGCCAATTTGTTATATATTTTAATTAAAAAAAGGATATAAATATATATACACACACATTATATATGCTTATACTGTTTATATATATATATATATATATATATATGTATATATATATATATATATATATATATATATACACAGCTATACCTCATTAACGCTGTAGATAGGTTCCAGGCAATAGGAGTGTTAAACGAAACAGCTCTAAATGGGGAAGTTTAAAATGGGGAAGATAAGGATAGGGGAACTCTTGAAAAAAACACACAATTTCAAGTGAAAATTAAAACTTTTTTGGATTTATATGAAATCCAAAGAATCAGCAAACATAACACTAACACAAACTGAACATTAGCAGAAATATAAACTTTACATTATTGATGTTGAAGCTTCTGAGTCATCCTGGATTCTCTTTTCTTTGGAGAAAAAAAAACTGTGTTATAGCAGATTAGAATGTTAAAAGGGGTCCGGCAGGCAAAAACAGCGTGCTATAGATAATCAGGCAAAAACAGTGTTGTAGAGGAGTTTAGCATTAAAAGGGGTATGGCAGGAAAAACAGCTCTATAGCAAATCAGCTCTAAGCGGGGTAGCTTTCAGCGGGGTAAAAACCTGCAGGTTTTTTAACTTGCTTTAGACATCATTCAAGTGTGAACACAAATGTACTTTTTATTTACTGTACTACTGTACAGTGGAGGGCTTCTATCACTCGTTTGCCCACCATATTATAAATTATTGCTGTGGTGAACTACCTACTCATAAAGTCCAAAACACAGCCTGAGATCCCGCTCCATGCTGATGGTAGCCAGTAAGCTTGAAACAGCTGTACATGGATTTGATACTCAGCCTGTGTTTAATCCAACCTTGGCTTTTCATTAAAGCTGTGTAATACAGCATGCATAAGCTTAAAGGAAGCCATGTTTGATTTGCGCGTCCCAGCTCAACTTCCCAGAATGCAGTGTAAAAACAGTTTTTCTCGGAGCTTGGAAACAGGTTTTTTCACTTGCTTTAGACATTCAAATGTGAACACAGATGTACTTTTTATTTACTATATATATATATATATATATATATACTTTTTTAAATTAACTACCATGACCCCCACCATCCCTCCATCTTGGCCTCCGTCACCCCTCCACCCTGGCTCACACCACCCAACCCCTCCTGTCTCTCTACTGGCCCCCATTGTCCTCACCAGCTACTGTTCATGCCTGCGGCAGAAGGAAATTACGAGTGTTGCCATGTGGGAAATCACTCAAGATTGCCTCTTGCCATGGAGACCCAACGCGCAGGCAGGGGAGTATGATCAGAAGCTAGTGAGCACTACAGGAGCCAGGAAGGACCAGGTGTAGTGATGGTGGTGGTCGGGGAATCAGGGTGAAGGGATGGTGGGGGCCAGGGTGCAGGGAACCAGGAGAGAGGGATGGTGGTGGCAAGGGTGGTGGGGGCCAGGAGTGATTAATTTAAAAAAGCAGGATGGGCAAGGGTGGTGGGCCCCCTCCCAGTTTGGGGTCCCTGTGCATTGCACCGGGTGCACCGACAGTAGTTCCGCCCCTGGTTGTTTAGCTTAAGTACAGACATGTATGTAGTTTGCTATGGTGAGAGAAACATTGTCCTAAATAAATACATGTTTTTTAATAAAAGATTACATTAATTATAAACAAATGTATCAACTATTAAGGAAAATGTATGCACTTATAATCCTATTATGTGAAATCCAATGTCACTGTGTCCATAATACCTTGTTGATGGAAATAACAGTTCTTGAATAAAATTACTGTATGTTCCAATTTCCAATATCAACAAAAAACCCTGTGAATTTACACCTCTGCTTTTAAACATGCCTGAATAACAAAAGCAGAAGTGAATTAGTCAAAAGATTGAGGACTTTTAACTTTAATGATAAGGTGTTTATACTGACCAACTTGAAATAATGAATATGTTTTCATGTGACACAAATTCAACAATTATGTGAGTCAGTAACTGTGATGTACAAAAGAAATGCTAAAAGCATAGATTCAGTTACCTTTCTTTCACTGTACAACTCCTATTACTGACTGCACAGGAACAATGATGACTGTCAAGTAAGTGAGTGGTGAACTGTATAATTCATAGAAATATTACTATTACATTGCAATTGATCACAATGCGAACGTACTGCACATTTCCAACACATTTCAGCTGGTCAGACACACCATAAGAATTGCACACATTTAACTAAATATTTCCATCCTTTAGTCAGTTGTCCATTTATATATTTTATTTTTTGTATTTTTATGTATTCATTCTTAATACTTTCCACTTAAATCAACTTACAGACTAAAAAAATTGTAGCATTCAAATGTCTATACATTTTTATTAGTATATAAGAAAAGAAAGAGAAAAAAGAAAGATAGAAAAAGAACAAAATAAAGTGTGTTTTCTTTTGAATTTATATAGTTCTATTTTATCATACTTGACATGAGGTACAGTGCCTTGGAAAAGTATTCACCCCCTTGGCATTTTTCGTGTTTTGTTGCCTCACAACCTGAAATTAACATGGATTGTTTGAGGATTTGCATCATTTCATTTACAGAACAAGATCACAACTTTGAAGATTTTTTTTTTTATTATGGTGAAGCAAGCAACATATAGGACAAAATAACAGAAAAAGTAAACGTGCATAACTATGCACCCCCCTAAAGTCAATAATTTGTAGTGCCACCTTTTGCGGCAATCACAGCTCCAAGTCGCTTTGGATAAGTCTCTATGAGCTTGCCACATCTTACCATTGGGATTTTTGCCCATTCCTCCTTGCAAAACTGCTCCAGCTCCTTCAAGTTGGATGGTTTGCGCTTGTGAACAGCAATCTTTAAGTCTGACCACAGATTTTCTATTGGATTGAGGCCTGGGCTTTAACTAGGCCATTCCAACACATTTACATGTTTCCCCTTAAACCACTCAAGTGTTGCTTTAGCACTGTGTTAGCACTGTGTTTAGGGTCATTGTCCTGCTGAAAGGTGAACATCCGTCCCAACCCTTAAATGACGTACAGAGTGGTACAGGTTTTGCTCAAGAATATCCCTTTATTTAGCACCATTCATCTTTCCCTCAACTTTGACCAGTTTCCCAGTCCCGGCTTCTGAAAAACATCCCCACAGCATGATGCTGCCACCACCATGTTTCACTGTAGGGATAGTCTTCTTTGGGTGATGTGATGTGTTGCGTTTGCGCCAGAAATAGCGTTTTCTTTGATGGCCGAAAAGTTCAATTTTAGTCTCATCAGACCAGAGCACCTTCCTCCATACATTTTGGGAGTCTCCAACATGCTTTTTTGCAAACTCAAAATGTGTTTTTGCTGAAAGTAATGGCTTTCTTCTGGCCACTCTGCCATAAAGACCAACTCTATGGAGCGTACGGCTTATTGTCGTCCTATGTACAGATACTCCAGTCTCTGCTGTGGAAATCTGCAGCTCCTCCAGGGTTACATTAGGTCTCTGTGCTGCCTCTCTGATTAATGCCCTCCTTGCCCGGTACGTGAGTTTTGGTGGGTGGCCGTCTCTTGGAAGGTTTGCTGTTGTGCCATGTTCTTTCCATTTGGTTATGATAGATTTGATGGTGCTCCTGGGAACCATCAAAGATTTGGATATTTTTTTATAACCTAACCCTGACTTGTACTTCTCAACAACATTGTCCCTTACTTGTTTGTTAGAGTTCCTTGGTCTTCATGGCAGTGTTTGGTTAGTGGTGCCTCATGCTTAGGTGTTGCAGCCTCTGGGGCTTTTAAAAAAGGATGTGTTTTTGTAATGACAGTTAGATTGCACACAGGTGGACATCATTTCACTAATTATGTGACTTCTGAAGGTAATTGGTTGCACCAGTGCTTTTTATGGTCTTCATAACAAAGGGGGTGAATACATATGCACATGCAAATTTTCTGTTTTCTATTTCTAAAAAATAATTTTATGTATATATTTTTCTAATTTCACTTCACCAACTTACACTATTGTGTTCTGATCCATCACATAACATTCAGATTAACAAAACATCAAACTTAAGGCTGTAATGTAACAAACTAAATAAAAAGTCAAGGGGGGTGAATACTTGTGCAAGGCACTGTATATGTTATATGGGGATGTATTTAGGTATGACATCACCTATTTATGCATATTTTTTTTGTCAAATATACACTCTTTCCCATTTCTGGATTGTACATTTTTTTTGCCAGCCATCTAGGAATATTTAATTTTTATTTGATATTTTTTGACAAAGTATTTTTCCTCAACCACACATGTTTATTTAATGTTTTCTTGGGTTGTCTATAGCTTTATAAATGCTATCTTCATCTCTTATAGATGTTAATGCAAGTTGAAAACATTTTCTAAGTGCTCTCTCTTTGTTCAATTATATTATGATTTCCATAAAGGTCTCTTTTAACCATTTATGATACAAATTTGTTTCACAGTGAAACAAACCATGTTCTATTGGTCTCACACTGTTTTAAAGGCTCACACAGTTTTCAATCCATCTCCCCATATATAGCCTTTTGATTCATCTTTTATTTCACAGAATGGGATTAAATGCTTTCTTTTGTTGCCTCATGGTGAATACTTTCTCACCACTACTGCTACCATTGTTTAAGTATTAATCTTTAAACAATAGCTTTCTTCCTCATATTACCTCATGGAGAGTCATTTTTTCACCATTATGATTTCCTTTGCTGGAATCTTTAACTTTAATCACAAGCCATCATGGCTATTTCATATGGAGCCATTTTTAAGATGTTCTCATCTCACACCCTCAGACTTTCATAGGGTAATATTAAAGCTCCCTGTATAGAGTTTTCTCTTTTATAACATTATTAATCCATCCTATCATATGTTACTTATATTAATAGCATGTTGTTCAGCTTTGGTTTGGCAATATGGGATTAATGTCACACTGCGTATCACCTAACAGCGAGATATCTCTCACCACTACTTTTATCTTGGTTTAAACTTTAACTTATTTGTGCTATCAATCCCTTTATTTTTTGATTGAATTTATCACTTCACTTTAATTTGTTTCCTCTTTTATGGACACAACCCTATTCTGATTTGTGCCAATGCAGTGCTACATTCCAGTCTATTTAGACCGTTCTCATGATCAAACATAAAGTTCAGTAATCTTTTTATTCAGTGTTTTTTCCTAAGGTTAGAACAAAATAACCTGTTATTTGTTTAACTTTAATGTGCTTTTAAATTATTTGTTGTAAGTGAATATAAAAAGAATGACTGACGGCGTGCTTCACTGTGCGTTATGTTGTATTCTATGTATGTCTCAGTGTATCGATGTCATTTGCGCTTCTAAAAAGAAAAATGGAAAAGTGTATCTACTATTAAGGAAAATGTATGCTCTTAAAATTCTATTATATGAAATCAGAGAAAAAGTGACCATAACTATAATGGGAATAATAATTAATGGCAATAATAGTTCTTGACTAAAATTACTGTATGTCACAATATCAAAAGAGACCAGTAAATTTACACCTCTGCTTTTTACCATTCCTGAATTTTTCAACCTCTTTTGACTTTAATGATAAGGTGATTATGCTGGCCAACTTGAAATAATGAGTATGTGTTGCATACAGCAAAGTTTCAGCAATTTATATGAGTGAGCAACTGCATTCTACAAAACAAATGATAAAAACATAAATTCATTTACTTTCATGTCAATGTCCATCTTTACTAAATGCAAAGGAATGATGACTATCGTGGGAATAATGCATTGATTAATTTATATAAATTTAACTATTTCAATTTCTATTGGCCACAATGCACACATATTGCAAATTTCCTAAATATTTCAAATGAACAAACTACTCTACTATCAACCTTTCACCTTGCAACTTGTCAGCATAGTCCTATTCGATCACAGCTAATCCTTCCCCTCTTTACCACACTTGTCCCAGCTCTCACACATCTATTCAACCTTTCCATAAACACTGGCCTGTTTCCTTCATCTTTAAAACATGCCAAAGTTACACCCATTCTTAAGAAACTCTCATCTGACTCTGCGTCTGCATCTATCAACCTATCTCTACACTTCCTCTGGCTTCAAAACTGCTTGAGCAGCTTATATATAATCAACTTACCCAATTTACTTCCTCCAACTCCTTTATTGACCCCATCCAACACGCTACAGAAAAAGCTCTCACAAACGTCACTAATGACTTGCTCTCCGCCAAGTTAAAGAGTCGCTCCTCTATTCTGATTCTACTGGATCTCTCTGCTGCCTTCGATTCAGTTGACCACTATTTTCTAATCCAAACTCTCCTCTCTCCTGGCATCCTTGACAAAGTTTTTTCAGGGTTCAAATCCTACATAGAAGATTATATATTAAGTGTGTCCTTCACTGGCACATCTTCTTCATCTCATCCTCTGTCCTTTAGCATAACCAAAGGTTCAGTTCTATGTCCCCTCCTCTTCTCCATCTATACATCCTCCTTGGCACCCAAATACAATTTTTTGGAGTTCAGGATCAGCTATAAGCAGATGACACTCAAATCTACCTTTCAGCGCCAGATCTATACCCCGCTCTTGTAGCACAAGTTGCCAACTGCTCTCAAGACTGAGCTTCTAATCGTCCCACCCTTTACTACTGTGTCCACTCCTCAAATACCTCTAATTGTTAAGAATGCCATCACCACTCACACATCTCAGGCTCGTTATCTTGGGGTTGTACTGGACCCTGCTCTTTCTTTCATTCCTTGCACACAATCAATTACAACATTTTGTCAGTTACAACCTAAATACATCTAAAAACTACATCACTATTTTACATAAGACACAATTTAAATTGAAATCCATTCTCAATCATATCTAGCCTCGACAACTGCAACTTTCTCGTTGTTGGTCTTCCCATCACCCATATATCTCCACTACAATTAATAATGAACACCTCCACTAGAGTCATCTACCAGTCTCAACACTCTGCAGCTCCTCTCTGCTAATCTCTCCACTGGCTTCCCATAGACTCCAGAATAACATTTTCAATCATGGCCCTAATGTTTAAAGCCCTCAGCAACAGTGCACCCCCTTATATCTCCGCTCTTTTCTCAAACTACTCCCCCAACCTTTATTCTTATATTGACCTTCTTTCCCTCTCTCTTATCACCTCCTCTCACTCCTCCATTCAGAACTTTTCTCGTGCTGCTCCTTCTCTCTGGATCTCCTTGCCTCACTCCACTAGACTATCTTCCTGCCTTAAAAACCCTCAAAAAATCCCTAAAAACACATCTGTTTAGAAGCTTATCACCTTCAGCCTTAATATGCACACTATACAGCCTCATACCACTGACACCTACAATCAACAGTGCAACACACAGCCATATCCACTTGCTTGAACCTATTGTCTTCGCACTGCCATCTTGCATCTATCACCCTCTTGTATCACACCCAAACCCTTTAAATTAAAAGTTTGCAAGTTTTCAATCTTGTAAGGTGCTTTGAAAGCAAGCACTATATACATTTGATTTTAAGACAGGGCCCTCTATTCCTTTCTAATGTATTAATATTGTTTTTGCCATGTACAGAATATATTGGAGCATTACAGAAAAAAGATAATAATAAAATAATAATAAAACACATCCTACATGACAGCATTGTCCATATCTGGCAATTTTCTTAGTTACATATGTGGACTGGGTCAGTTGTCCATATGTTATTTATTTTAATTTGTACTTTTATTCTTAATATTTTTTTCTTTTTAAATATTTTTTTTTAATATTACTACTATTATTATTATTGTTGTTTATTTGTAAGGCGCCAACATATTACGTAGAGCTATACATACGTTGTGATCAAGGCAAAACAATATTAACACATTACTAAAGATGGAGGGGCCTGTCTTTGAGCTTAGAATCCAGTGTCCATATTGATTTCCCCAAAGCACCTTGCAAGATTGAAAACTCGCAGACTTAGGACCACATTCAAATTCCAAGCCTGCAACTCGATCGCAGACAGCCATATGTCTGCGGGTGTGTTGCGGGCTCCTGTTCGTCTACGATTACGATGCTATTCAATTGCTCAAGCCTGTAAGTTACTGGCCCAAAGCCGAAACCTTAAACCATACACTGGTTCGAAGCAGGTCAGGGAGGGAACATGATCAATTAAGCAAGCTCGTAACCTTCCAATTCAAATCAGCCAATAGAAAATGAGACCGTCTTTATTACGGCAGTAAAACATGGAGGTTAGATATTAATCAATTAGGTTCAGACGTCCGATATAAGAATTATGAAAACTAATGCCAATACTGTTCTAGTCCATTTGGATGGCCTGATATGTATTAACTCATTGATACCCGAGATCGATTTAACCCCAGAAAAATAAATGTTATATACTGCTTATTTGCAAGCTTGAGACTGTTGTGCAATTAATTCTAATGTCTAACATCACTTTCCCCGTTATTTACAGTGCAGTATTTATTTTTTATTTGCATTTACAGTACTACGAATAGGTGTTAACCCCCCTTGCGGGTCCTCTCTAGCACTTGTAGGATTTTCTCCTTTTTTCGCCATTAACAGGTGTGAAAACATTTGAGGGATTCGGGAAATTGAGCCATCGTAACTATTGTGAAAGTGAAAAATGAAAGGCTTCGGGAGGCTGTAAGTTACGTGTTAACAATCACAATTTTTTCAAGGCCGTAACTCCTAATCCGTTTGGATCCCGCAAAAAGACGCCAATTGAATAGCAAATTAACTCGCTATCTCACTTATGGGCTACCGGATTGCCCGAAACCTCATTTGAATGGGTCTCTAAAGGTTTTGGGTGTAGTACAGGAGGGTGAAAAATGCAGTGTGCATGTAAAGAAGGCAGACTAAACAAATACTAAGTAGTAATAATAATATTCAAATATAACTTTAATTAACAATGCTCAAGTTGTCAGTGAAACCTCTTGATACCTTGTTACCTCAGTAAAAAAAATCAGAAACAGGCTTTCTAATAGTACTGAAACTTCTTTTGCAGGTTACAGGCCTTACAGGATGCTAGAATCACTAAAACCATAAATCGCTATTCAATTGCTACAATACCGCAGTCTCAAGCATGCAAATCGGCACCCTTAACTCGCAATCGCGCAAATCGGCAGTAATTTTACGTTTGCAAATCGCTATTCAATTGCTACAATGCAGTCTCAAGCACGTAAATCGGCAGTAATTTTACGTTTACGCACATGTAACGCGCAAGCTCGCAAATCGGCAGTCATTTTTTTACGGTCGCGAATATAACCCGCACCCGTAACTCGCAAACTCAAAAATCAAAAAAAAGGTGCGGCCTATATTCGGACCAATACGGTATACAAAAAATTATATTGTAATATTATTGTTTATTTTCTTCTTATTTGACATTGTGATATATGTTATTCAGAATGTCTTTTGATATATGTGCTCCCTTGCTATATTTTTTTCTCTCAAATATATTCTTTTTTGTTTCTGCACTTTATATAATTCAACAGTCTATGTCCTTCCATGTATGCAAAAATCCACGATTTCCAGACTCCTCACTTCTTTTAGAATATTAGCCAAAATAAATGAATAAAAGCAATGTAAGGCGAGAAAGAACATGAAGAAACCGAAAGCTCAATGACATTCTCAATCTACTCATACACGACCATGTAGTCTGTTTGATATTTTTAGATAAACAGATATCCAGTCTATTACACTTTAAATATATGGAAGACTAGAGATAGTCTTTGATATTTTTCAGAATGGTGGCACAAGCCATTTACTTGCTCACTGTGTTTTATCTGACTGGTAGATGCATCTTGAACCAATTCTATTTTAATGAAATTTGACATTTTTATACCTTTGCACTTTTTCTCCTCAGCCTTTTGGACAAGCGTATCCAACTCAAGGAAATCATATTGTGAGTTTTTTCCTTTATAATATTTTGGACTTGTAGGCAGTCTATTCATTACCGGTATATTCATTCACATCAATCACTTCTCCCATACAATTTATTGTCAGAACTCATGTAAACATCAAGAACTAAATATGAAGGTCATCTTCATGACAAGAAAAGCAGAAAAGCTTTTTTTGCAACTGCAAGTAGTTTTCAGTAGTATTTCAAAACACACTTCAAATCAAGGACATTCAATTTAAGTATATAAGCATTATATGGAAATAAAAAAACAAATGTTTTATTATTGGCATGAACTGGAATGTGGAATATGTACATTTCCTGTGTAATATAGGTTAAATTCTGCATTCAGATTTACATCATAGACAATGACATTGCTCGGTCCCTGTGTGTTAATTTTATAGGGGACAATTAAAGGCAGCCATTAAATCACAAGTAGGACTAAAGATAGTGCACAGTCCCATTTTCAAATGTTAGATAAGGATTCTGCTGTGACCCATATATATTAATAACTAGAACTCAAAAAAATGGAGGCAATATTCACTTAATCAAAATTCAACGTTGTTATAGTACCTTCAGCCTGAAGGACTTGTGACAACATAGGTTAAATGGCTTATACACAGACTCAAGATTAATTGAGGGTACAATTTTCAATATACAGCAATTTTAGCCAAAGCACCAATACAAGACAGAAGGCCAATTATTATTCTGTTTCTGAGTTTACAGAAAAAATGAGAACAATAAGAATGACTGACTGAACCAGTAGGCAAGGCAACTAATGTGAAGAGCCGGAGGCTGAATCATTGATCTGCCTGGTCACAATGCAAGACCAGAGGTTGGGAAATTAAGGATTTGTCCTCCTTGTGGAGAGGACTTGGGAACATCATAAGCAGCTGAGAGAACTATAGCTGATTGCAATTGTACGAGTTCTTTTTTATGTAAATGATCAACAACCATATGTGGACAGGTGTGTACAGGGATAAAGGGGGAATTGAGATGGGTGTATTAATAGATAGGTAGAGAGAGAGAGATGTGTCCTATGGAAGATATAAATGAAATTGTTAAGGTAAATATGTTAATAACAAAATTATCAAAATAAAGAGGGAGCCGAAATGAGTAAGAGATAGCATAGTTTGGATGTTTAATAACTGAGGGACATGGATAAACACATGACAGGGATGATATACACCAAGAAAATAGGAGTGAGAGAAATTACAAAAACATTACAAATCGTGGTACAGCTATGAAAGTGGGAAGAGATAACGATGGAAGAGAGATGGAGAGATTCTACTGCTCCTGTTAAAATGTGGTATTCTTTATTGCTAGAGATTACAGTAGGACTAATGGAAATCTCAACAATCTACAAGGCAAATGCAGTAAAGCATACTTCCACATAATAGGCAATAAATTAAAGACTGTGTTCATTTATCTTTATCTATAAATATTTTGCTCAATATTAAGATTAGTATTTGAAAAAAGATATATTGCAGATATTCCAATATGACACCACACCCCTTCCTCTCACAGTCCCACAAACCGGCATCTTGAATCAACAGATGCAAGCACTGTTCTCTAGAAACACGCCTCTCACAAACAGCCCTACTGAAGCACCATGGATGCCTCTAGGGTCCAGCAGATGAATCAACATTTTTTTCTACTACCTTTATGACATTTTTCCTGACTAATTATTTTGTTAGTCTGGCTCAGTTTTCAAACATATAATTTTTATTGAACAGTGTTACTTCATTTCTCCTTTGTGTGAGTTTCCTTGTTTTCATTTCTGATTGAAATGCTTCAATGTATTTCCTTAGAATCATCTTTTATTACTATAGTTTATTTGTGATACAACAACATATTCTGTAGCCCTATACACGGGTTAAGTTCAAGGAAAAAACAATATTAACACATTGAAAAGAATGGAGGGTC